>CAOLHI010001484.1:0-661457 GCA_948474755.1 Ctenosaura bakeri | reverse complement strand
AAACTAACTGCACACAAGGAGGTGGAAGGATCTGTAATTGTGTTCTGCTGCGCTGTGCATTGTGTGCACAGTATTTGTCTTCTTTCCAGAAAACCTGACTACACTTGCAGCTAGTGCAAACTGGTGACTCTCTTGGAAGAGAAGGCCAGCATACTGCAGCAACATATTGACACACTTCAGTGCATCAGAGAACATGAGGACTTCCTGGATAGAACAGAGGGAGAACTGATTTTACGCAATCAGATGGAAGAAACTGCCAAAGAAAATGGAGAGGACAGTATCATAGTGGAAGAACCGAAAGAGGACAGTCACTATCAGGAGTGAAGTGTACACAGGAGATTCAGAACACTCACAAGCTGAGGAAGGAGTCAATTTAACCACAAGAAGAAAAGAAAGATTTTAGAAGACTCCATGCTCAGGAGTATACAGGGACCTCTGTGCCAGCCTGATAAAATGAATCAGGAAGTGTGCTGTCTCTCTGGTGTGCACGTTTGGGATGTCACTGACAAGTTGACAAAGCTCATCAAGAATACAGAGCACTACCCCTTTCTCTTTATACATGTGGGCACCAATGACACTGCGAAGAATACCTTTGACCAGATCATCTCAGACTATGGTGTCCTGGGAAAGAAGGTGAAGGATTTAAGGGGGCACATGAGGTATTCTCACCAGTTCTGCCAGTGAAAGATAGAGGAAGACAAGGGGACAGGAAGACATTGCAATTGAATGACTGGCTGCACAGATAGTGTTCAATGGCTGAAGTTTGGTTTCTGGGAGAGTGGTTTTCACTTTTTAGATGAAGGACTGCTGGGTACAGATAGGGGGGCACCTCATGAAGACCAAAAAGAATGTCTTTGGCAAAGCATAGTGAATCTAATCAAGAGGGCTTTAAATCCTTGGAGATGATAGCTTAAACATCTGTCCAAAAGCAAGTGCTAAACACAAGGATGTGAATTCTAGAGAAGGTGAGGGAGAGGATGGGAGTCACAGTAAAATTCACAGTAGAATAGAAGATGAGAACAAACAACACTTTAGATGTCTGTACATCAATAGACATTTTGTTGTTTCCCACATCAACAGAGATGAGCTTGACATTCTAGTGCAGGAAGGCAAATATATTTTATAATCTGTTCAAAAAGAAGAGAGAGAGAGAGAGAAGAGGAGTAGCATTGTATGTCAAAGACAAATCCACTTGTATAGAAATCCATGAGAGTGATCAGATTGGACTAGTTGAGAGCATTTGGGTAATGATAAGTTCAGAAAGAAATAAAAAAAAGTTATGGGAGATAGATTTTATCAAACATTAGAAGGAACTTGTTGGCAATAAGAGTGGTTCAGCAATGGAAAATTGCCTGGGGAGGTGTGCGTGAGGGCGTGTCTCATTCTCTGGATGTCTTCAAAAAGAGGCTGTACAGCTACCTGCCAAGTATGCTTTAGCTGGAGATCTTACACTGACCAGGCAGTTGGTCTCAATGGCCCATGAGGCCAGTTCCTACTCTGTGATTCTATGCTAAGTACGTTGGTGTAAAATTCTTCTGAGAATAGGAACATACATCTTGCCTTCACTACTCACAGCCATTTTCCAGGGTACTCTACACTCATTGGCATCTGTCAAGATCCCACTGTTACCCTGTATTGTGGGGGTCCTGGGAGGGACGCCCAAATAACCAATAAAAACACAAGATGGGGAAATTAACTCAAGCACTCTCTTAAGCTAACGAAAGGCAGGGTAACTTAGCAGGGATCCTGTAACCCTATGTATACAGTGTCACGTCAGAAGAGCAGTCAGACAGGTTTTAAAATAGTAACAATAATAGCTTTATTAAAGGACAAACAACAGAAAAGACATCACATGCACACAGCTAACTAGAAATTAGAAATGAGAGTTTTCAGGGGGAATGGGTGATACGACACTTTTTCTTGTAGTCCTGGAGAAAACGGGGAGTTGCAGGGAAGAAAGCTCAGCGTGGTTCGCTGAAGGGGCAACTCGCTGGACAAACCGACAGCAAGGCAGGATAGCAGTCCAGAGTGTTCCAGGGTTGAGCGGACTCAGTTGCTGGAACTGAGGGGACGGCTTGCTGAATACAGCGGCAGCAAGGCTGAATGGAATTCAGGAGCGATCCGAGCAGTCCGAGGAGGACTTGGAATCAGGGACTTTTTATAGGGTGGATTGTGCCTACAGGCCATGCCATGCTCGGTGAGAACAAAGGAAATTTGGAGCGGGACAAAAGTGTTGGAAAAGGTCAGGTTTTGCATGATTAGCTTAGCGCTGGATGACAATAGTATAGCCAGTATGCAAATGGCTCAGCATAAAGAAAGTGCCGGCTCTCGGCCGAGCGTCTTTGTGTAGAGTTGCGCTTAAGCAAGGTGTGTCTGCAAGAAGATGGTCCCTGAAGCAACGGAGAGGCATTAATCTGCCCGCCTAAACGGGGATTGGAATGTCCAACCATTAGCGGCCGCGCCTGTTTACATGCTTGTCCAGAGGCCCTTGCAAACACGTGGAGCAGGGTGGCAGAGAAAGGTCAAATGAAGGCCAAATAAGTTTGATATCAAGAGATATCTAATGTTATCACCAGCATGACAGAACCGTGGTAACACCACAACATAGCACCAGAGGAAAGGGTATAGCTTCTGAAAACCCTCAAAGCCCCTAGACCCATTTTTAAAAAATCACAGAAATTTTTGATTTTTCACCCCAAAACCAGACAAATCAAACCAAAACAGGCCACAAATACAGTGGTGCTTACTCCCAAATAAGCAAGTATAGGATTGTAGCTGGAGAAAATTTGGAAGCAACACTAAAGCTTTAAAACAGTCTACACAGGTCCTAAGAGTGTATATTATCAGGAAATTCTCATGAAACAACTGAATGGTTAAGTTATAATATATATAACCTGCTCTCCTGGAAAAGCTCTGAGCCGCTGTTAAAACATCAGAGCCTGCCCAGCCTGACACCTCTTTATGTCCAGGTCTGCACAGCCAGGGAGATCTCTGGATCAAGCCAGGGCTATGACACTCAGGTCTGCTCCTGTTCTCCCTTCTTAGGGATTGCAGCCCCTTCTCACCCTTTGTCCCCCATTGGCTTCTCCTCCCAGGTTATCTCCTTCTACTGCTTTCCCTAAATCCTCATTCTTCTCAGATATAAGGATTTGAACCCTCTGGGTTGCCAAGGTAGCACTGTTGCTAAGCCCCCTCCCTCAGGGTTTGTCACACTAATGTGTCAATAAAAAAGGGAAAACAGGTGCAATATTTTGCCTTTAACAGAATAAACAGGCCATGGGTTCAAAATGGGAAAACACCCATTCAAGAGGCAACAAGAAATATTTGACATTGTATTTGAAACTATCTTCCCGATTTCCTTTGTAGCTATGTATTTTAGAGACTATTTTAAGAGATTGCACAAAGGCAACACAGTTGGGATTCCTGCAGCTGAAATGTAAGAGTACTGTATACAGAGAGATCAATGAACAAATTAACACTGGATGAACTTTTGGTATTTGTGATTTGCTTAGATGAATCCTCTTACAGTTTCGATGACAACATTCCTGCCTTTCAAATTCTGTTCTACATAAAAGCAATAGCAATGAAGCTAGCAAATGATTAGCCATCTTAAACAAATATTGAAAATTAATATGAACGTGTGATTTTAAATTAACAATTTGCAATATAGACAGAAGAATAAAAGCCAGCAGGCATATACTAAAACTTTTTAAAAAGCTTGTTGGGGGCATGTATAGAAATGTATCAAAATACATGCTATTTGTAAGTTGTTTGCCGCCTCGATCCATATGGAGAGGCGGGATACAAGTAAATAAATAAATAAATAAAAATAAAAAAATAAAGGAGAAATGTTGACAACCAGCAAAGAAGGATGCTATTTCAATGGAAAAATGAACACTTGCTTTAAAAGGCTAGTTCAGTCTGTTATCCAGACAGCCAAATGATGTATTAAGAGCCATCTGTTCATTTTTCCATAATTAATTTTTTTTAGCAGCTTAAAAATAAAATCTTTCTATTGACGCAATACCTTAACTCTCAATTATCCATGTTTGCAGACATTACATCACCCTTTCCAGAGCTTGGAAGTAACTAGTTCAAAATAGTTAGCTACTTGTAGTTAATTCCTTTCTCCAATAATGAACTTATAACTCATATAATGATTGCAACTGAACAAGGGCAAGCTTCATTCCTCTTACAATGTAATTAATCTTTTTGTTATCTTAGAATTATGGGCAGTGGGCTACACAAATGGTGGTAGAGAAATATCATGAGGTTGTTTTTTTTAAGTTTTGATATAGTTTGCCTGTGTTATGTTTACCAAATGCCAATTAAAGCTCATCTTCCTCTGTACTGTGATCCAGCCATACCTGATGAGATGGAGAGAAACAGGAAAAGCTCTGAGACAATGGTTGGATTATTCTAGATTCAGGCATGTTCCCCATTACTTCTGGTCATGTGAATATACAGAGCTTGCAAGGAAGCGCTGTGCTCAACAAAGAACAAACCAACCAAAATATATACTTCATAATAAAGTTTAATTTCTGAGTTAAACCAGAAATGTCTTAACTTTACCACAGGTCAGTGCTTTTTGAGAGACCACAAATGATAAAAAAAATAATCAGCTAAAGCTCACAGGAACAAGCAGTACGCCCATTCACTTGTACCTAGCCACATACAGAGTGGCTGGAGAGGAAAAAAGTACTTCCCATGTCCCTGAACCTTAAATGAGCTACAGAACTTAAGTAAATCCATCTCTCTGCAACAGATGGTACTCTTTGGCAACTGGATACCTGACAAAACATTCAGAAGTTCTTGTTAGAAGAAACAACTTTATAACAGTAAAAGCCTTTTATCATTTTACAGCTATATAGATATGAAGCACAAGAGTAAAAACAAAAAAACAGCATCCATCATAAACTAAAATGGAATTTTAACATTTCTTTTAAAATTTGTCAACCTAGATCAGAGCAATGTGAAACAGTGTTGCTTGAAAGGTGATTTGTGAAATTTGCAGTTTATTTTTTGATATTTTTGTCTTCCCCTTAGGAATTCATCTTGACAACTCTGCAAGTTATGTTCAGCTGAGACAGTAGACCGGCATCTATGGTCACCCAATGATTTCCACACCTGAGTGAGGATTTGGCCCAAAGGCACCTGCTCTGACCTAGTACTTTTCACCAATACCACCACACTGTTGGCTAACGTTACTCTCCAATTAGTTTAACAGAAAGTTGTATACCCCTATCCTTGTCCAGTTTTCTGCAGCAGATCACAGTAATTGCCACTGTAGATGAATACTGAGAACACTAGCTGTTTTTCTTTGTTTTTTTTTCTTATGTTTAATTCCCTAAAAATACTAGTGATTTTCAATTAAGCGTGTACTACTTTACTACAATTGTTCTTAAGTTGCTCAAAGTCAGGAGTGGACAAAGTGTAGCCTGTCAGGCCATTCTGTGATTCCTCCTCGGGGTTCCCCTCAAAAATGCTCCAAAATCTCCACTAGGGCACAGGAATGCATTTCCACCACATTTTGCATCCCCATGGGACAATTTAGGTCCAGGAAAGTCCTTTTTTGAAATTCAGGGTGAAAATGTCCGAATATACCTTAGAGGCATCTGGGGGCAATTTTTATGTTTATTTAAAGAGAGAGAGAGAGATTTTGGAGGGATCAAGTCCTCCAAGGTCCCCTAGAGTGTTAATGGTGCCCCCTATCTTTCCACAGGCAGCCACCCCTTCTCTAAGTGGTAGCAGTCAAGGTGTCCCCAAAAGTAACACAACACAAGGTTCAATATATAATCAATAAAATAATTTTATTTTATTTTTTACAAAGGTTATAGGCTTGTCCTCTAATTTAAAAGACCACCTTTTAGCAATCAAGACTTAATTTATAAGATTTTATACGAAGTATATGTCAAACAGGTGTCACTACATTCAAGTGACTAAGTATGAAAATATGTAAATACATTTTGAAGAGCTTCTTGTTTTTAACTATTGTTACACTTCACCATTGCACTGTTTAAAATAATACAATAGAACTAAATGATTAATTTTGCTTGGAAGGGATTCTCTGAAACCAAGTTTGTTACTCCACCGAGAGGGGGAAGCAATTTTGTTTCACTTCCAATCCAGAATCGGCTGAAGGCCATTTGCTGTCAAAATAATGACAGTAACATGAATCTGATTGTATGAGTCCAGCACTTTAAAAAAGAGCACATTGGTTATACATGGCTTTTAACCTTGGGCTACAATTATGCTACCAAGCTCAACTGGAGTTTCAGTCAGTCATGTGGCACTGTGCAGTCCCTCTGAACAGTGTTTAGAGTCCTTAGTTGTCCAGGTCTGATGAAGGTGCTGAAGGCGCTCTGAGGTTCTTGTGCTTACATTCAGGGCAGGATGAACCTTGCGAATACCAGACTCATCCATTAATGACAGACCACAGATCCCAAAGTAGGCATGAAGGGCATCTGGAAAGAAAAATAGCAAGTTAAGGTGTGTGGATTATGCAGCAGTACCCTGTTATTTCTTGATTTCCCAACTTTCTGTTATTTAATTGAAAGTACATGATGAATATAACCTCATCACAAGACACTGCCTGAAAAATACCTATAGTGGTTCAAGTTCACAGAATACAGTAAGTTTGGGCAACATGAGAGAAAAGAAAAGACAGAACAGGGCTGTTGAAGATGAAGATTTTCAAATTAAATCAACCCATGACATTTCATTCACGTGGTCCAAATTGTGTGTGAATTTAAAAAAAATGACAAAGCGAAATGTATTTGCAACTGCTGAATCTAAATACATACTGTAATGGAAAAGGCTTCTAAACTGCCTAGCAAGCTCCCCTACCCCAATTCGTGTGACCACCTGCAGTAAATGCATTTTTACCATATATAACCTTAGCCCAAGACAATCTTGCAGAAAACTGTAAGAACATCTTCAAACTTTACAAGAAAAACGTATATCAGGGAGGCAATTGTCTTAAACATTCAACAGTCATTCAGTCGTGAGCTCTAGAAATTCCCAAATCATAAAATGGAAGCCTACTGATTTGCCTATTTGTACTCTGCCCTTTCCTATCAATACCAGCATTCCAAAGCCACTTCAAATGCAACATATCCTTGCAGCCAATTTTATTTCAAAAATTACTCATCTTTCCATCTCATCTGCACCTTCTGAGAGCTAGCACGGTGCAGTAGCTTAAGCACTGGACTAGGACTCTGGAGACCAGGATCCGAATTCCCGCTTGGCCACGGAAACCCTGAGTGACCTTAGGTAAGTCACTCTCTCTCTCAGATTCAGAGGGAAGCAAAGGCAAACCCCCTCTGAACAAATATTGCCAAGAAAACCCTGCCTTCGATTCACCATTAAGTCAGAAACAACTTGAAGGCACACAACAGTAACAAATCTGAACCTCACAATGAAACCGAGGCATACCGAGGTGGGGGCGGAGAGGATGGGGCACCCCAGGCAGCATGTTTTTGGGGGCAGTGCCAGGCCACCCACTACATGCTGGCAGATGTCCAGCAACTAGATGGGCACCGAAGCCTCTTGGAGAGGTCTGCTGGAGGGGTATGCCACCCCGGGAAAGAAAGCTGTCCTTCCCCCTCCTCTCCCCTCCCTCCCTCTGTCTCTCCCAATCTGGAGTCAAGTCTGTTTCTAGCCAAAGCAGCAGCGCCAACACTAGCAGACCTCCAGGTTGGGCAGAGAAGGAGGGAGGGGAGGGGAGGGGAGAGGAGAGGAGAGGAGAGGCCTTGAGGAGGTGGGGAGAGGCACCCCCCTTCCCCTCACCCCACCTCCAAGACCGGGATGAGCCCAGCCCAGCCAACCCTCAGAGGAGGAAGGAGGGGAGACAGAGACAGAGAGAGGGCACTTGCCACTGCAGAAATGCGGGCATGTGTCTGAGCATGTGCAGAGTGCCCCTCT
The DNA here is from genome assembly GCA_948474755.1 of Ctenosaura bakeri. Taxonomy (NCBI): domain Eukaryota; kingdom Metazoa; phylum Chordata; class Lepidosauria; order Squamata; family Iguanidae; genus Ctenosaura; species Ctenosaura bakeri. The sequence continues at coordinate 653,534 of CAOLHI010001484.1, read as the reverse complement.
GAGTGTGAACACCCAGAGCCCAAACACCGAATCCCAATCGAGCAGTTTTTATCTGGTATTTTGGATATGTCCTCCCTCCCTTGAGAAGGGTGGCAACTCAGGGACCGCCCTTGGGTAGCAAAAGCTCTAGCTATGCAACTGCAATAAAAGCCATCTTTCATCTACCCTCACTATTATGCTACCAGAAAACATAATCAGTACATGACATTCATTCAGGTTAACTCAACCATAAGTGTACAATAGGCAAGAAATGGACATCAAAATGGTAAGACTATCAGAATGCTTTCAAACACTCCACAAATAAGCACAGGCTACAGGAACAGTGTACGTATGTGCCAATACAAACACTTTTCATTTGACAGTTTGACTAATGTCCTGCTTTTTAACTGTTCTCGCTGATACACAGGTATTTCAAGAGATAGCAACTCCTGAACTTTCATAAACCCAGAATGGACAGCCTAGAGTGAGAATAGCTGCCTTTTTACTCACACAAGAAGCCTTTTGTTTCAACTGCCAGACTTCAGGCACTTTCCAAACATTTTGGCCATAGTCTTCATCTGAGAAATATTAAATTTATACAGAGTTTGCCAAGAACCTTTAGGATCCCTTTACAGTCCATTTGAATCACCACCCTGAGTCACTTGGTGTCATCTGTACACTTGTCGCATAATCTATTCATGAATATCTGGAAAGAAATGAGGAGTTAACTTACTTATCCACTGTCCCTAATATAAACCCTTGGAGGTCCCCACTGAATCTTCCTCTATATTGCAACTGCTGTCCATTCATTTAACTCCTGCTTCTGGTTTTATAACCTGTTTTAGATCCTTAAGAGGATGACAGTTGCCTATGAATGCTATGACTCCTCAGCATTCTTGAATAAAAAATTTTGCCGAAACCTTCCTGGAAGCAAAAGTGCTTGTCTACTGGACCTACATATTTATTGACAAAGCCCTTTAAAAATTAGAGACAAAAGATTTTCTTCTGAAGATGGCTCTTTCCACTTCCCATTTTTCACTTTTTGTGCTGTTTTTTCCCCCCAATTATAACAACTGTTAACATTATGACCTGAAGGCATGCAACAAGAAGGCACCATAAAATGCATAGTTCAATTAATTTAGCAATGATGAATTATTCTATAAACACGTAAAGAATGGCTTTAAATCCATTGGAGTGCTTTCATTCCATTGACTGAGGGCCTTTCTGCACTATACTGTTATAGTGCTATTATTCCATTTTCAACATCCTATGGAATTCTGGGGTTTGCAGTGTAGGGAGAGGCATTTAGAATTCTCAGTAAACTACAAACCTCAGAATTCCACAGGATGTTGAAAGTGGAATAATAGCACTAAAACAGTGTAGTGCAGAAAGACTCTGTGGTTAAATGCCAGTACTGCAGCCACACAGTTATGAGTTCGATCCTGCCGGGCTCCAGGTTGACTCAGCCTTCTATCCATCCGCAGGTTAGTAAAATGACTACCCAGCTTGTTGGGGGCAATTAGCTAACACAGTGTGAACTGCTTAGAGAGCACTTAGCTGATAAGCGGTACAGAAATACACATGCTATTGTTATCGCTTCTGTCTATGGAACTTGGTATGATTCCTCTTCCTACTCCACACATATAAAATCTGTTTTGAAAGTTTGCCCTCAGGTGCAGATTTTTGTAAGCAGAAGGAGCTGTGGGGGAAAAAAAGCCCTGTTGTTGTCAAATTGCCACACTATTCTCCTCAGCTTTAGTTCCATGTATCTTTCCTGGTTTCTTATTGCTCCATTTCTGTACATCCCATTTTGCAATTTTTAAAAAATATGAACTATTCTTTGTCAGCCTAGGCGTATCTAGGAACATCTCTCTCTCACTCTCTCTCACTCACACACACACACTCCCCTTCCATGGACAGGCAAGAAAATGAATTTACCTGGGTGACTATCTGGCCATTTAGCAAATCCACCAACAAGGCGATCTTGGGTTGATAAAATATAATTTCTGTTCTTCTCATAATTTGTGTACTGAAATATCTTCAGAAGCTGAAAGAACAAATTAGTCACTTTAACATACCACAAAAGCATTATCAGCTTTTTATACAGATGTAAAGTAAAGCATTTTAAAGACATTTGTATATTCAGCTATCTATTACTAGAGTTGGTAACAAAATAAAAGCATTTGATATGGAAAGGCAGCTTACATGAACTAACAGTTTCTGACATATGGAAAAGTCTCCACTCAAGTAAATTATGCACTATTACTTGTATTTTTAAGTTACCTTAAGAGTTGCTCCAACCCAGAATGAGTAACATGTATCCACAGGTTTGTTTGGTCGACCATGATAGCCATTTTGTTGCCTCATGATACACCACCTTCTTATTCTGTCAAGTTCCTTCTCAGAAAAGACCTCCTCAAGTTTACCCATCAGGCACAGTGATGCAATACCACAAAATGTAGAACCACCTGTAAGATGAAGAGTCTGTTCAATATAGTTTTCAGTTTCTCAAGGAGTTACTGATAAGGCTCAACTAACACCTGTAACATTGAAAATGGGATCACTTTTAGTGCTGCAAGGTCACTCATTTGGGCAGAATGAAGATATACACATGTAGCTTTACAAACAATTTTCCAGTAAAAATGTAAGTGAAGTCTTGTTGGAGAGAATGAAGTCCTGCTCTTTTACTACCCAGTTGTCACTGTTCTGATATCTGGTTGCCAAAATAAACTCTGAACAATAAATAAAGAATTGACATTTTCTGCAACAATTATCCAGAAAAGAAAACCAATACTATCCTGTTGCTATTGCTCCATTTTTGAAGTAATTCAGTCAAATCAAGCTATTACTCTTCAGAAGGCATAGCTTACTTAGGCTGACTGCAGGTCTACACAACCCAGAATTAAGACACCCTTCCCTTGAGCTTTATGCTCATAATTACATACAACCATTGTTAATTCTGGCTGAAAAGAAACTATGAATACTTCTTAAACTAGGGATGTGTAACAGTCTCATATCTATGAGATAAAAGGGTATTCAAAGGTAAGCTAAGATATACAAACTGCAAGTTGCATGGAATCAGTCATGCATTGCAAGCTATTGCATGGACCTTGGCCTTGCAATCAGATTCTACTCATGGTGGGGAAATGTCCAAACTGACCTGAATTTGCTGGGAGTTGTCCATTTTGTTTCCATCAAATGCATACAACCCTTAGCTTCACTCATTGCTGGGAAACAATCTTAAAGACCCTTCCCAAATGAGAATTTTAACCTGGGCAGAAAAGCATTCTCCACTCACTTAACTATTATTTAACATTGTAAGAGCATGATCCTAAATATTTATAACATTAGTTCAACTGCAGTGGAATGTTAACCCCACCCAAAAACTCTAGATTCTAGTTGCCTTAAATTCTGATTTCTTTAGTGCGAAAAAGCAGGAATTATGAATTTATGCAGAAGGAAGAACTACATAGACATGCCTAACAAGCAATGAAGACAGAGCACTTCCAAATGCAGGAGGAAGCTGCTTGTGTCAATATCAGATGAGCAATGAAGCTGTTTTCACAATGAGGACTCTTATCATATGATTCATAATATCTAAATTTTGTCAGCACTTGTGCCAAAGCCAAACTCAACAAATGAGATTCTTGGAATGCGCAATCTCATTTTCAAAAAGTAAAAACAAAACAGGAGACAAAGCTCCACGTGCTGATAGATATTCACTTGCCCTGTTTGTTTTTAAAAACCCAACACATTTTGGACTCTGTCAACATCGGCCTTCTTCAGGGACTACACTTTTCACAGAAATTTATGGAGTTGTGTAATACATTCTCCAAACAAAGGGACCATTAAGAAAAGAGCCTGTTGCTTAATGGTCCATTTCTTCTGAGAGCGTATTTTGACAGAGGCTGAAATGCACTGGGCTTTTTAAAACAAATAAAGCAAGTGACTATCTCTCAGAACATGGAACTTTCTCTCATGTTTTGTTTTACTTTTCATTATGTGCTTATTTTAAAAAAGGACACAATATGTACTCTACTTGAATGCTCTTGGATTACAACCAATGTTAGTCTTACTTAAAGCAGATTCACATAAATTATATAAATCAGTACAGCAAGTGAACTGTAATTAATAAATCCAATCACTAAAATGTATTATTCTAATCAAGAGTAATGCTGGATTCAACTCTTGTTTTAAAGTGGCTGGTAACATAAGTAACATTCTTACCATGAGATTCAAGGCCAGCTCCTTGAGCAAGACCGTTATCATAGGACTGGAAAGCAAAGCAAAGGGGAAAAAAAGTCAAATGTAAATGCTAATATAAACATTAATACAAACCATGTTTGAATAATCTAAATGACACTGTGCGCCCAGAATCTGATTCCAATTCAATCTATAACAATCTAGGTCCTAACACAAAAACTGGAAACATACTGTGACACATTCAGTTTCTGCAGTGGATGAAGACCATCCTTGGGTGGTTTTATCCTAACATCCAACTACAGGCCTACCTCAATTAACAAAGTCTCTGATAAAGAACTCCTTTTCAAAAAACCTTTTAATGTGCTCCCGGACTCCCTTTTCCTTCTTATCACTGTTTATCTGGAAGGGGGTTTTGTTTTTTGTTTTTAGCAGCATGAGCAATGGAAGGATGGTGAAAGAGGGCTGAAGAAACTCAGACTTTTAGTGTTGGACTGCAGCAAATAATACAATAAAGTTTGAGCTGGGAAATAATGGGATTCTGCTGTGGCAAAATCTAATGTAGCTACGTGGGCCTGCCTGCAAGGGGCAAGGTAAACAACAACTGCCTCCAGAGTTCCTTGCTCAGCATGTGTGAAGAGCAAAGCAGGGAGAAAAAGGAAAACAGATAACCCTGCCCTACCACCTGATGTTTTGCACTGCCATTCCCATAGCCCCTTGCTAGCAGTCATACTGTTTGGGACTGACAGCAGCTGTATTCCAAAATATCCAGAGACCATAAGGGCTAGGGAAGATCCTCTGCCCCAAAACACTCTCCAACAGGCCACCTGATGGTTTATGTGTTAAAACTTCACAGGATGGCTTCCATCTCTCAGCAGGTCTAATGCCAAATCTCAACTCTTCCCTAATTCAGTTTAGAGCCACTGTCAGAGTACTTACAGAAATCTTCTAACCTCAGTGAATATCCAAGCTGAGAGATGTTTATGTTTTCTGGATCTTATAGGAAAATAAAATACGGTGGAAGGTTAAGAGGCAGCAACTCACATCCCCCCAAACCATTTTTCAGCAACCTTTTCACATACCAAAATCCTTCCAGCAAGTAAAATCAGTTGGGGAAATGGCTGGCCTGTCAATGCTACAAAAGAATTTGCAGAAGTATGTACCTTAAGATTCTACTTTTTAAAAAAAGTTAGGTTGGAGATCATTCGTTCTCTTAATTATACAGATGATGAGAAGACTGATATTTTGAAAAATAAGAGTACACAAAGAACCAGCTTAAATGCAATTTCATGCACTAACCATGAACACAGCAGTGAGAATGAAGGGCAACATATCGGGACTACTGTTCACTAAGGATGTATCAATTACTTCAGAATAATCTAATTGCAAATACAGCATTAAGTCCAGACTCCTTCTAAAGCAAATGGGGAGAATTCTTTCGCAAACATGCTTCAAAGGGACCCTCTGAGGAAGGAAAGGAGGGAGGGAGGGAGGGAGGGAGGGAGGAAGACTACTGGCTGCTGCAATACGCAAAATGAACTGGCAAAATCTCAGTCTCTTCTGCCAACAGAGGAAGTCTTCCCATTTGTGAAAGGGAAACTTGGGAAAAAACCATGAGGCACAGATAACCACAAAGCGTACGTAAGAACAAAACACCATACCAAACTGAGCACAAACCGTAGGACAGCCTTAGCTATAGGGAGGTACTTTTCTATTTGAACTACTGCAACACTAACTGCTTGATATTGGCTTATCTACATCTTGTGACTATTGTCATGCTTGCTGGTTAAATAACTGAAGATGTTTTCCTTTTAAAAAAAGAGGAAGTGTAAATCTCCACTTTCCCATGGTTACTATAATCATACATTAGACTGGTGCAAGACAGGAAATGCAGAGAGCCCAACAAGTAGTAGTTTTTATTTCACTGTTCAGTTAGAATGTAATTAATAGCCCAAATACATAATCCTAATTGCATAATTGAACTGTAAAGAAATTTGCTATAAAATCACTGATCAAACTACAACTGTTCTTAATTATAGCTTTTAAACACCAGGAAGCTCTAAAACAGTTGGAATTATTCTGCAATGTTTTCAGTAATGCCCACTACTGCACGTTATCTTGTAGTACAAGAATACTTATTGGGCCGGTCAAATTAAATAGTGCTAAAACTTGGTTCAATATTACTCAAAGTAGCAATTTAGATGAAAAGAAGTAAAATATATGAAAGTGTATTTGTGATTGACAAGATTTATAATGACAGTTCTTAACCTTATGCTCATATTTGGGCACCCAATCTCCAAAATAATCTGGAGACATTGACACATAAGCAGGGAATAGGAAGCATATCTAATGGTAGTGCTTCCCAATGTACTTCTACAGAAACTGCTGAGAAATTCATTCTAAAACACAGAAGGAACATTCTAGATCTACTGAGTTAGAAGGAAGAGGAAGAAAATAGGCACATCTTGGCTGGCTTATACATGCCACAAATCATAAGGTTATTCAAGAGGGAGGAATTCTGGAAACACAAAGAAGTACACAGCAGTATGTCCCCTAACACAAGAGTACTGTGTGCTAAGTTCCCATTTGTATATTGACATCACTACAAATGGGCAAAGGTAAAAGGGAACACTTGGAAAATGGGCAATGAATTGCATTTGACAGGGAGAAAGATTTTCAGAAGATTTTTTTTTCTATTCAAAGTAAAAAATTATAGAATTGAAAGATATGGCACTATGTCTCCAGTTACAAAGAAAGGGAAGTGTACATATGAGATCCTGGCTAGGTATTGAAGATCAAATGAAGTTGTACAGCAACTTTGTAGAAATGGTGGTGCTCACCAAAAGCAGAGAGGCTGAGGCTCACTTCATGGATACGACCTTGCTACTTTGTATTAGTCAGGCATGGTTTACTATTAAGTTCTGGCCAACACACTATAAGAAGAGAACAATAAGAACAAGGATGTTGGGATGTATAAAACAGAAGATATACTACACTGGGATCATTTACCCAAGGAAATGACAGAACAGCACTTTTGACATTGCTGAAATATTTCCATGAAGAGGGAGAACAGCAATTCACGAGTCACAGAGAACAAGGCAAACTTCACGAGATCTGAATCGTAATTCAAGAATTATACCAACCATTATTTATTGGAATAATCAGGAGAAACTGCCACTTATTCTTGCCAGGAAACTTATAAAAGGAGTCTAGCTGGATAAGCTTCATTCCAGTCTTGAGAACCATACATAACTCTGTAAAATTACTACTTAAGGTACTTTTTGAATATTGAAACATTGTTTGGATCCAAAGATAGTGAACAGAACTCTGTTTAAATGATGACTCTTTCTTATCCATTTGAAAAACCACAAGTGGATCAAGGGACTCTTTGGCATGAGTGATGAGCAACCTGCACAATGGAAGGGCAATTTGCACAAAAGAGGGGCACACCGTACAAGCAGAAGTCCTCTGTCCATCCAAGAGCAACATTTCCAAGCCTATGAAAATGTTTGCTTCAAATATTTGACAGGACAAAAATGGCTGCCTAAACAAAGCACATGAACCTCAGCAGTATGCCCATTTTATAAACTCTAACAAGCCTCATTATCTTGCAAGATATGGTGAAACAAAGCTACATCTATATATAATAGCATTCTTCCAAACAAGGGCATCTATTTTGCCTACAATGAAGGGGACAGTATCAGTACAAGTTAGAATTGTGTTAAAACCAACAGTAGTTTGCATCCATCATGCAGTTGTTCTCCATTACAATGAGATACTTCTGACATGTAAATATTGTGTTACTTCTGACATGTAAATACAAGTGTTGATCAGAAATATTCTCACTTTCTATTATCCACAATATCCTTTTGCAGAAAATGTCAGGCTGCAAGAAGCTGCTATTCTGAATGTTGGACAATAGAAGTATTATACAATAACATGATTACAGAATATATTATAAATTAATTATGCAATACTTTTACCATAAGGATTCCTGCCATGAAATATAAACTCCATCAAAGTATTCTGGTATTGGGAATTCTGGAGGATATCAAGTTAAGCCCCTCTATTATAAATATACCCCTACAAATCTGAACTGACCTCAGTGCACGGCCCATTAGTGGATAGTTAGAACATTAGCGCAAAAGAATTCAGTAATCCAAAGAGCGGATTGAAAATGAAAATGATAACAACAGCATTCGCCTGTTAAGCTGGAAAATAAAAGGAACACTAATATGCATCAAGACTGAATGACTTTGTTTAGCAAACAAGATTCTAAATCTGCACTTAACTCTCACAAAGGAGGGATGAGGCATTTATAAGGGTGCTTGTTAGTAAGAAAAGGATAAAAGTGAACCCTTTTACCTTCTGCCTTTTTCCAGAAAATGACTCTTAGCCTTTACTTTCATGCTGGGAGCAAGACATGAGGTGGGAAATCCTTTATTTGCTTCCAAAGGCCTAGCTGTGCTCCTATACAATTAATTACATACTGCCATGCCTAGTATGAAGTGTGCACAAAATACACGCATTGTTATTTTCCCTTGTCTCTCTCTCCCTCTCTCGCACACAGATATAACATTTTCATCCCTTTTATTTCAACAACATTGTATTTATTCTTTCTAGCAACATCTCCAGCAGATCTTCAGTGTTTTTAAATCATATTGTTTCCCTGGACGCTGCTTTACAGACTGTGTGGTATAACTCTATATGGGGGCCAGGGAAGCATGGTAAGTGCTGATAATTATTCACTTTTTAATCCTTTTTCGTTTCATCTGAATAAAAATTAGGCACATTTAAACCTAGCCTAGCAACAAGCTCTAGGATAAGACATGCACTTTTCCCTTCTGAATTTAGACAGAAAGACAGACACCCAAGTTCAGCAGTACATCTAATTCAGGTGAACAGGAACCTGGCAATGCTCCAAACCAACACAGAGAATAAAATTTAAGGATCTGGGTAAGAAATGCACAACAGGAAAAAAGCTGAGCAAAATCCTTCAGCCAGTCTGGTTAGACTAACCAGGCCCACAAGAATGTCAGCTACGGTTTTTCAAGATCTTCTCCATACAGAAAGTGTACAGCCCTTAAGAGATTGAACTTGCTGATTTTTATTTATCCTTTGGATATCTAATAAAATTACTAGCAGTGGAAATGTTACATTTTCCTCACTAATATATATAAAATTACTACAAGAATGTTCATGAAAAAGAAGTTCCTAAACCTATGTAACTTGTCAAGCATCTAAATAAAACAGAATTTTATGCTGCTTTAACTGTTGTGTTTGTCGTTGTTATTGCTATTATTATTTATTTTGGTACTATTATCATTTAATTTGTAAACTACCCTTAAAACTGATGAAGTCCAGAAATTCCTCAATTAAATCTGAAACAGTATTGAGCTGTTCCAATCCTAACCTCTCATTTAAACAGAAAGATTTGAGATCCCTACCTGCACATTTTAAACCACTAGCATAAATTTACCATTTGCTGAATCAGACAAAAGGCAAGATGGAACTATGAATGTAGGCAATTATTTGTGGATTTACACCATCAATGCAACTGTATTTTCGACATTTTGGAAAGCCAAACATTAAATTTTAACTGTTCATAAATCACAAGCAGTTTGAATTTAAACCAAGCTTACAGATTAAATATAGCTGACAAAGAAAAAGTATTTTCACCACATTAAGGGATATGCTGCTTTGGTGTAATCATAGCAATATAGTGTAGGTGTCAGCATAAATATGAATTGTCATTTTGTTCTGAATGGTCTATTGACAAACAAGGTTGGTCAATAAGTTGATAAATACCAATCACACAAGAACTTCCCAGACTATGCCTATTTACTGGGATTGATAAAAATATATATATTTATATTTAATATTGTATAGAAAGTATTAAAAATAATAGAAAAGTTATGTAAGAACGGTGTACAACATGTAAGAAGGTAAACAATATGTGATATATATAAATTTTAGGAGTTTTTTTATAGAATTTTAAGAAAAATAAGAAAAATAAGAATAATAATAATAGTAGTAGTAGTAGTTCCACTGACCTAAGTTGAAAATAGGAAAATTCTCATTGACACTTGGCAAAACTCACCATGCTTCTTCTAATATAGTCTATGGCTTTCTTCATATCCATCCCTGACCAGTCATTCAGCATGTAGCATATACAAGCAGCACAGTATATAAATCTCATGTCATTTTCACTTCCTTCAAGGACTGCACAAAAACTGAAACAAAGTTAAGTAACAGTTAACAATCACTATAAAAATCATCTCTGACTTGTTTATTTTAAAGATAAAGCAGACCTTATATTTCCAAAGCATTTCTATAGGGAAATTACTAACTTACCCATTGCAGGGCAACACCCTGTCTTGTGACTGTAGGACCTCTGCCCACCCTGCTCAATACAAAGCCAGCATGTCCACAGTACTCTTCTGTTCTGGAACAGTTTGGGCCTATCTGATCACTTTATCAAATAAGAGTCTTGTGTGCTCACGCCAGTGACAGGGCTTGTGCTTCCTTAGGATGCAAAGATAAGGTTGCACACTTGAAACCAGTTGAAGGGGGAAGAGGCTGGACACCTACTTAATATCCCTGAACTACAGCAAACTGTCAACACTTCAAGCACGATAGTCTGAACTCCCTTCTTCCTCTGAAGAGGTAAGTTTTATCTATGCCTGCCTTAACAACACCCCCTTCTTAAAATAAAAATGAGCTCCCAGAGGTAAGTACCAAAAGGCCCAGAAAAGACTAGGTACTTTGAATTCTTCATTTGAATTGGCTGTAAAAATATTTGCCCCATGTCCTAAGTTGAGGGGCAGGATTCATGTGGCTTACCACATAAACATGAAATCCTAGATTGTCCTTGTAAGTAAGAAATCCAAGCTGCATATGAAATCCAAGATTGTCCTTGTAAATAGCAAGCTTTTCCCACACCCCCTCCCCACAAAAATGTCAGCTGAAAAGTAGAACCCTCTAGGAGTGGCACAGGACATTCCTACACCTTGTTTTGTCCCAACTTCCCCTCCAAACATACTCATAAAATCAGTGGATTCTCAGCCATTTCTAGTTTAGTTTTCTAGTTACTAATATAGATCACAGCAGGTCCCACAGCTGGCAAATTGGACCCTGCGAGCTTGACAACCCCACTCTAAGTCAATGTCAATGCATGCATGTCAAGGCACCATGACAGTTCAATCCATATTTGGGGGTTCAAACATTCACAAATTTCATCATTTGTGGATTATTGGTTGCCCCCTCGGCTGCTCCTCTATGCCCTTTTAAACGGAAACATTTAAGTCTTGCCTCATTTTCACAGTCTGTCTGCAAGCCTTGTAAGACTGCGAGGGACAGCAAACATGAGGCAAGGCTTGCACATTCCTATTAAAAATGACACAAGGCAGCAGCAGAGGCAGTGGGAAGCCCACGAGCCACCTGCTTCTGCTTTGTAAAGGAATTCCATTGCTTCAAAGGCAGAAGCAGGCAGCCAGTGTGCTTGCCACCACAGATTCATATACATTATGTATCATACATTTGATTCTATGGTGGGTTGAATCTGCAGATCATGGTCTTTTGTATGCATTAAATATGGTACAGAGGGCCTACAGGTATTTGTGGTTTTTCTACTTTTGCCTGCAGCTCTACACCCCCAACCCCTACAAATGTTGGGGGGGGACTGTATGCACTATAAAATACAGTCCTCCCTCCACATTCACAGGTTTGACCTTCCCAATTTGATTATTCACAAGGCACCCATTTGCTTCCCCTCATTCTCCTGCTCCCATTCACTTGCCTTTTGCCTGAGCGTGCCATGCCTTCCTTCTTTTGCCCCTGCAAAAGGCAAGTGAATGAAAGTGGGGAGACCCACACACTGAGAAGGAAGGTGGGCACATGCCTCCACCCATTCTCCCCCTCCCATTTCCTTGCCTTTAGTCTGGGAACGTGGAAGGAAGGAAGGCATGCCCAGGCAAAAGGCAAGATAATGGGAGGGGAAAGAATGTGGGGAGGGCATGTGCATGTGCCTTCTCCTGGCACAGAACAACCTTCTCCCATTCTCTTGCCTGGGCATGTAGAAAGAAGTCCCATAGGCCTGGGGAAAAGGCAAGGGAAAGGGGGGAAGGCACATGCACAACCTATCTATGCTTAGGGCTGCCGCCTCCCATTCTCTTGCCTTTGCCTAGGCATGGAGAAAGAGGACAGCATGCCTAGAAAAAGGCAAGAGAATTAAAAAGAAAAAATGGGGTGAGGCATGTGCACACCTTCTTCATGAATAGGGCTTCCCCTCCCATTTGTTTGCCTTTTGTCCAGGCAGGGAAAAGAAAGGCATAGAGCCCGGAAAAAGTCAAGGGAATGAGGTGGGAGACATATACGTGCCTTCTCTATGCTCAGGGCTGTCCCCTCCCATTTGCTTGCCTTTTGTCTGGGCAGAGAAAAGGAATGCAGTCCATCTGGAAAAAGGCAAGATAATGGGAGGGGAAGATAAGGGAAGAGGCACACATGTGCCTTCTCCACACTCGGGGCTATCTCTTCCCATTTGTTTGCCTTTTGCCTGAGTACAAAGAAGGAAAGTAGGAAGGCAGAGCATCCAGACAAAGGCAAGAGGGGGAGAAGCGGAGAGGCTCATGTGCACCTTCTCTGCATGTGGAGCTTGCCTTTTGCCCAGGCACCTGGAAAGAAGGCACAGGCACGCAGGCAAAAGGCAAGGGAATGGAAGAGGAAGCGCTTACTCAGGCACAGGGGTATTCATGTTTTTTTTATTTTCATGAGGGTTCTGAGCCCCAAATCCTCGCAACAGTCAAGGGCCCACTATACTATTTTATATTTTATGTATCAAATGAGGAGAAATGAAACAAAAGTCCATACAACTTAAAAATGAATGCCTAGCTGCTTTTATTAATATTTAATTGAACACTTTATTGTGTGCACCTTCTTCCACCTGCTGCTGTATCTATCACATTGCTACAGACACATTACTGTAACAATTGACATTGCACCCAGAACCAACATTTTCAGCAGCAAATATAATTTTGATCAAATTTCATTCAAGAATAAGTCAACTGGTAGAGACAGTCTGGACCCTCTTCTACATCATAAAAGCCAACATATAAAAAAAATCTGCATGCCATGAATACAGAATATTGAAATATGCATCTTAATTTGTGTGGTTTGCAAGATGAGAAATTGTGGCTTTTTACACTTATAATTAAACAAACCAAGATCTCTTTCAAATACTGTTACAGATATGCCAAATCATGGCAACAATTAGACTACTGAACCTCAGCCATCCAATAAGTACCATATGAAAAATTTCTCCCATTTGTTCCCCATTCACATCCATGCCCAATGTATGCAATGTATGTCCAATTCTCTTTGTTTACCTCTTGAGGTTATCCTGTCTATTTTTCCTGATCTTCCTTTTCTTTGTATGTCATTAAACCCAGCTGGTCCTTTTCAAGCTCCTTCCCTATTAAGGATGACATCTTCCTTGTGATAAGGCTTTACTGCTAAATACACTATATAATATGAATTGTTTATCTTGGCTTTAGGAACTACTACAGAAACAACTAAGGCATCAAACCATATACAGACCCTGATTTATTTAATCTTAGATAGTCATGTGCTGGTTGCATACTAGGTAAAATCATGACAGGTAATCTCTCCTTCCAAGTAGGATTTGAACAACTTAATACTGCCTGTCCTCCACACTTTTATTTTTTTATAGTATACTTTTCCAAAAAGCTCTGGTAGGTTATGGTAGTGGAACCATGATGGAGTGATTGACCCACCTATCTCAATTTCTTCTCCAACAGCAATTAAGAGAAGGCATAGAAATGAATTCTCTTTCTATTGCTCTTTATTTATTCCATTGTGAAGAAATAAAGATAATCACAATTTAACACAACTGTAGTGAGAGCTGAAGGAAATTCAAATGAGATAAGGCATTCATTTTACAGCAAGTAACAGGGTGGGAAGTGGACAGCAAACTAGACACTGATAGCATCTTAGCATTTGTGGTTTTTTATAATTGGTTTTTGTTTTATATTTTTACAGAAAAAAATGTCTACTAGTTGAACTGAGCCCAAGTACCAACAAGCTAATCAGGTACCTTGAAAATATGCCAGTGGAGCATCCCTGCCTCCCCACCCCCACCTGGACAAAATCGTCAAAAATGATGAAAAAGTTCAAGCAAACCTACAAGTAGTATAATCACAAAAGATTGGCTGTAGTTCTACTTAAAAATGCACAGACCAGAAGACATTTTAGTTAACTTAAATAACATATAGCTCGCTTTATATACCTCTAATTTGCCAACATGTGATTATATCATTATATATGTTTTGGAAATTTGTGTTTTGATAAAAATTGGCTTTCAAGGGGAATTAAAATATGTGCTCTGTCCTCTTTAACTGTTTCTTTCAATCACCAGCAAAAGTTGAGTAATATGATCCAACGTTGTAAATTTTGACAAATTCTCACTGTCTTACCCATCCCTTTGTCCAATATAAAAACTGTAACTTATTTTCAAAAAGCTTTATACCTTTAAAAAATCAAATCTTTCTAAACTTACTTAACAGAAAAACAGAAGTAGGTGCAATCATATTTTTTGAAGTTGCCTTCAAAAGTCTCCAGCCTATGAGAAAAGATGATGTGGGAGCGAGATAAAAGGAAGGTTGTTAATTTGAGCTATGAAGTGATTGACAGCTAGTTTGAAAGACAATCTAAAAAGAGCAGAGCCTTGCTTGTGGGCAGAAGGGGAAGGGCTCTACAGCAACAGCAGAACAAATATCTGGAATCCAAGGAGGTACAGTAGGAAGTATGTGATCTAAGTTAGTTGCTATGACCAGAAAAATAAGTTCACGATTTTATTCAATTTCAAAATACCACACTTAGGTGTACAAGCTTCTTGACTTCTTGCCTCAATACTTTTATCTTCCAGCTCCCTAGAAGCCATTTCTGTTAGCCTACAATCTCTCAGCTTCAGCCTTTTCATCCACTGGTAAGTGGGACAGGTTCTAAGGAATCAAAAGCTCGTCTGTGAAGACTGGACTTTCAAACCATCAGTGATTAGTATCATTAAAAGCAAGTGCATATGCCTCTCTTCTCTGTGCTATGTGAACTGAAGAAAAATACTCCATTCATTGGCATGCCCTTGTCTAAATTTGCCTTCCCCAGAAAAAGAACAAAATATGCAAGCAAGAGAAAGATCTCTCTTCTTGTTTATGTGTTAAGCTAGACTCAGTCTGGCCAATTCCTACTTTACAGTAGAGTGCATTATGTATTTGGATTCAGTTTTTCCTTTCTAAAAATATTTAACATTTTTTAACACTGAATTCACTGTACCTTCCATCTTCCAGCTGGAGTGCTCTGAGTCCTGCCAAGCAGGCTTCTTTATTTACTCGGCTCAAGTCATCGCCAAGAATAACTAAGCAGCAGAGGCCAGTGTAAGTCATTGCTATGTGCCCACTATCATAGGGATGAGAAACACCAGGACCCTGAAACACAAGAAAATTCAAGTAAAACAAAATCTTAACTGTATACCCACAAGGTACAAACATTTATTTTAGAAAAAAATTAAGGAGATTTAATTGAGCTACTTTTCAGTGAACTGTTGAGGAGAAACATAACCAGAGATATTAGTCTGAAAGATTATACATAAATGCCCTCCTCCATGTGAACCACATATATCAGCAAGTATGCAAGCCACAGGCTGCAGTTATTTTAAGACCAGGATATGTTTCTGGTACCCAAATGATTTTGCACAGATTTCTACAAACAGATAGGTGCTTCCAATATGTCACACTTCAGTTCTAAGTGAGAGATTTCAAATACTGTAACTATTGATAATGATTAATTAACCAATACGCACACACTGCACTGAATAGGACCATTAAACCAATACCCATTTTCTGAGTATCTAAACAGACAGACAGAAGAGTTGAAAAATGAAGCACGTATTTGAGCTAGTCCTACTGAAAGACAGCACATTATTGGGTCCTATCCTTTCAATATTCTCTTAGATTTACATTTAAGATTCTAGGTTACATGATACTAGTATCATCTAAGGTGCAATGAGATGTTGCTAAATTAGTAATAAAAGCCATTCTCAATATATTTGGAAATCTGACCACACAACATAAGCAACTGCACATCTAAAACTTATTCTGTATTGTATAGTGATTTTCTTAAAGACTCGGTCACTCCAAGATGTCTGTGTTGCAAATTAGATGTCTTACATGGAATCCACTGTTCTGTAAGCCTAGTTCCTTTCTTTTAAAGACCCCGTCTACCCCTTAAAACTGCAAAGAAAAGAGTGACCATGTGTTGGTTTGTCTGCCATTCATACTATTTTTATCTTAAGGCCATCTATTTTGGGCCTTGCATATGAGACCTACAGTGATGCTGTACAGTAAGAAGAAATGTTAGGAATGGAATGTCTGGCTATGGATTCAAGCTGCTAGCAGACTGGCACTGTGAACTCAAATTCCTCTAACCCTGCACTTGTACATTTCTGGTCAGCACACTTAAGGAGAGTTTGCAAAACTGAGTAAGTTGTAGAAGGCAGCAAACAAAGTGATCAAAGAGCTGAAACAACTCTTATGTGAAAAAAGATTACATTTGGAGTTCTTTAAATTTGGAAAAAAGTAAGCAAGGGGAGCTATGACAGCTATATTTAGAAGTGTGTACAATGTGGAGAAACTCCTTCTTACTTTCTGTCAATTCTAGAACTCAGGGTCATTCAGTGAAGTCAAATGGTGAGTCATTCAGGACAGAAAAAAGGAAGCACTTCTTCACACAGGGCACAATCTGTGAAATTTATCATCATAAATTGCAGTGATAGTCACCAACTTGGATGGGCAGTCTAATTCACGGAGAATAAGGTCGTCAATGGCTGTATAACCTATGGTACGGAGAGGTAATATTCCTATAAATACATTTGCCTAGGGAGCATGAGTGGGATGCTCCCAATGCATGTGTGTTCTGCTTGTGGACTTCCAAAATACATCTCACTGGCCACTGCACAAAGAAAATGCTGGACAAGACAGGCCTGAGCTAGCAGGGCTCTTCTGATGTTAAAGTCAAGAAATGTTCATGTTCTGTAGGAATCCCACTTGTCATGTCTACCAAAAATGTCATAAAGTCACCAAAGTATAGGCTCAGCTACTTTGAGCTGATTAACCCTTCCAAAGAACAACTAACTCTTTTAACAAAGTAACATGATACTGCTGATGGGTATCAAATGAAACATATCCTGCTTTAGTATACAGTATTCAAATATATTTTAAGGTAATGCTGAAGAATTCCTTGCATTAAGGGTATGCATTAACACACATCCTTGGTTCCGCCTCAGCGAACAGAACAAAGTGAGCAAATTTTCTTACACTACCAAGAACCAAAGAGTTTCAAGTAACTATGGCTTGTTTCAGTTTAAGGAAAGGAGTCTTTATTAAAATTAATATTTCACTGATATTTACATGCTCTGTGGCATATCTCAACAACTCTGTCATTCCCCAAATAACAGCCAAAGTATCTACAAATACAAATACAGCAACAGCGACTGTCATTCAAATCAACAGAGCTTTAGTGAACCCTGCATCTTCACTGAGACAAATGGAGTTTTGATAGAATAAATTGTTTAGCAGACCATATCATATGAATATCAAGATCAGTATTCCTCATGTTCATGCCAGTTTGCAATTCCTTGGTTAGAAAGTTCATACAACACCAAACCCATTGTTCAGAACAAAAGTGGGGAAAGTGCAGTTTCCTAAGGACATTTTGGGGGGCTTCAAGGAGCCCTTGCTTCCATTTTTTTAACATAGTTTTTAATACTCAAAATGTTCCCTATGCCCTCTAGAAGATGTTGGGACAATTTCTACCCAGCTCTTTTAGGCCCAGGGGAAACTTTTTTTTCAAAACTGACTACTAATATTCTAAATTAAATATAATAGCAAATTATAGTTTGCTGCAAATCAGGAAGTAAGTAAATACAGATACCAGGAAAAGAGGAAATGTATACGGCTTGTTCCTGTGTCACCAAAGTACGGTTTGGAATTAAGTGAATCTGCTTATTGAGTGGTAACAAGCTTCCCTTGTCATTTCTAATTCTTAATCTCACTGGTTCTAAAATTCAATAAATAAAATTAAAAGGTTGTAATAAATCTTAGTTTTCATTAAAGCATTACATTTATACTTGTCTTCAGTGTCTCATGGAAATGCTACAATGCTTTCTGTTTAGAAAACCCTGCAGTTTTCAGTGAAGAAAAGATAAAGCATTAATTTTTTTTCTTCATACTTCAATTCCCACTGTTACATTTCTGAAATGTTTTGAGACCTACGGATACCTCAAGAGACTTATTTCATGCTTATGTCTGATAAAGGTGGAAAAAAAGAAAGAAAGCTTTCACTAACCTTGGATGGATTAAATGGCATTCCTAAATATGAAGAACCACGAAATCCACAGCGATGCATGTTCGATCCTTAATAGGGGAAAAATGAATTAACTTTGCACATTCATTTGTGTAGCAAGAGACATTCACAAATTAGCAGCACTTACTATTACACAGTTCAACTGAAATTTAAAAGCCTTTTAGGCTCATTGTTAATGCCAGACCATGACTTCTGTCTTAAGACACACGCATTTACCCAATGGTAAGTCCCCATAAACTAGATAGGACTAATTTTAACTGTATATACAGGACTATGCTCTCTGATACTTTTTCCTGTAAGAGACAACTTTTCTTCTTTTTTCTCTTTTATCACTCAGAATTTCACTTCAGCAATCTAAATGATCACAATTCTCCAAGGCCTCTGTTGAAAAACTAAAGCTGTGTCACTGAAAACAAAGGGTTAACTCTACTGCACTGGGCAGGGCTTTGAGACTTCCCTATAGCCACTTCCTGGCTCTGTGTGTCTTCCTTCACAGACAGAGTTAATCTGCTCTATGTTATAGCATGTTTTAGTTGCAGTAAACCTCTGTTATGTTAAAATTAAGTTAAAGGTTAGCCTCCTGCTCCATCTGTTTATACAAATAGGGAGCTGATTTCACCATTGCAAAATTTAGCCTAGACCATTTCCACACTACACTGTTATAGTGCTATCATTCCACTTTCAACATCCTGTGGAATTCAGGGGTTTGTAGTTTACTGAGGCCAAAGAGCTCCCTGGCTGAGAATTCTAAATGCCCCTCCCTAAACTGCAAGCCCCAGGATTCCATAGGATGTTGAAAGTGGAATAGCACTATAACAGTGTAGTGCAGAAATGGCCCTTGTGGGTGAACTGGTGCCACTAGGAAGCTTTCTTCTTCCAACCAATAGGAAAGAGCCCACTTCTAGTCATATGTGGTCAGAAGTCTTCATAAAAAGGAGCTTCATTCTGAAAGGCTTCATTAACTCAGGTACACCCTACTATCACAGAATCACTTAAATTTTGGAAGACAAAACAAGGACGGGGATTTAGGAAAGGGGAAAGTCTGGGAAAGAGACCAAATAGGGCTCTCCTGGGGCACTGTGCCAGAACCCAATCATAAAGAAACAATTTAAAAGTGCTGTTGTACATCAGAAGGATGGTCCAGCTATGTAGGTTATCTGCTTATAGAAAAAAAATGCCCATGGTTCATTCATTTGATTTAGAAGGTGAACACAACTCCTGGCTGAAGACTACACTCCAACTTGTTGTTGCCGTTCTGCATCTTCAAGTGACTTTGAATTTATGACAACCCTATGGCAAATCTGTCATGGGGTTAAGATCTAAAATCTGGTCAACAAGGCAGCCTAATGGCAAATCTCTGGTCACAGTACATACAGAACATTATTCTGACACAGTGAAGGTATCAGATTTATTCTGGCACGTTTTTATAGAGATCCATTTGGTACATGCATGAAGTGTTACCTCCAGTTGGAAAAATGTGTACAAAATTTATTTTATCCAATGGAGCAAAATGCTATAAGGGCAATAGTACCTCTTTACACTTCTACGTGGCGTCCAAACTCAAGTAAGAATTTTAGCCTGATCACTGATCACATGATACTTATAGTTCACTTTAGAAGAGATGCTGAATATAAGCACTGACATCCCATGACATTTAAAAACATAAGTTGCTTAAAACTATTAAATTATATATTCTCATTTTATTACTTGCAGAAAGCTACTGTTAAAGAGAATTTTTTTCATTCAAACTGCTACTCCAGCATTTTTCACTAACTTCCTATTATGTATGGATAGGATATTCAATAGCTCAGGAGATTACTGACAATAGTAAAGAGTTTTTTTAAGCAGCATCATTCGCACTGTTACATTTAAAGATCCATTTGCAGAATGATCTTAAATTTCCTATAACCCTTTTGTTTAAGACAAGCACTCCACAAATTAAACAGTAAAGAAACCATCCTATACTAATGGGAAACAGCCAAACTAAGACCATTATTCACTGATTAGGACCTCTTCAGCAGTTTCAAAAATAACAAGTATTTTACATTATTTTCTATTGATGAGCTTTTATTATTACGATTCAGGAAAACTGACTCCAGGATAATCTGTGATGCTCCAAAGTTTAAAAACTGGTTTTGAGATAATAGCAGGAGTGTTTTTAAAAAGGGCATTATAAACATTTTTCACATCAGCGCTATTGATGCATGCCACAAGATACTGTCATTTAAAAACAAGACAATTACAGTTGGCCCTCCACATTCACTAGTGTTAGGGGCACAGAACCCTTGTAAAGCGGGAAAGCTACAAATATCAAAACATGCATGTGTCTGTGGCAAGGGAGCCAAGGCATAATGGGTAGAGCAGATATCCAGAGTCCAGACAGGATCAGGGAAAGGAGACAGAAAGGGGATGCATCGCTCCAGTAGCCTTATACCTCCTCTCTCTTTCACTTCTCCTTCCATGGGTGCATGTGGGTCATTGGGAAAGGGTTTGTGATGCTGAGAAACAGGGCTACAAGCCATCCTTAGCTGGCCAGGCAGTGGCAGGTGGCGCAGCAGGACTATCAAAGGTGGGTTTTTAAAGGGCTTCACAGTCTGATCTTAGCTGCTGAGAGGGAAGGTTCCCCTGGAGAAGAAGCACCTGGGAGGGACAGGATTTGAAGAAACTCAGAAATAATCAAATCCATGAAAGTCAAACCCACAAATGTGGAGGGCTTATTATAATTGAAGAGAGGGGAAACAGTATCATAAGCAGGTAATATTTTAGTCAGCTGTAAATGCCAATGAAACTATAGGAAAAGAGGAACACAGCAAATTTGACTGCATTTGTTGTTATGTGCCTTCAATTACTGTCATTTGAAACAAAATTCATAGCATCTTAAAGACCAACAAACATATTATAGCATAAGATTCATACATTTCCTATCACTACTGCTTAAGATTTTATAGTATGCCACAATGCATTTTTTAGTGATTAGGGTACCACAACACTTTTTTGCTTCCCTGAAAAAGAAGATCACCCCCATAATTGTAATCTTGTTTAACTCAATTATGGTATAGCACCATCTAGTGTTTGTTCTCTGCATATGCTCTTTGAACTGGTATTTTGCATTAGGTTATTTGTTGCTCCTTGCTTGAATTCACAGGGACAGGTTGGTAGGAAAGAAATACTATTATTATTACAATCAGTCCTCCACATTCATGGGGATTAGAGGTGCAGGATCCCCACAAAAGTGGAAAAATCATGAATATCTCTAGGCACCCCCCCAACCTTATCTCGTAATCGGCTTCTGCCTTTGGAACAAATGAGAACAAGTACCACTGAGACCCTGTTGTGGTGCTTGTGCTCACTTGTTCCAAAGACAAAAGCTGATGGCTCGTGGGCTGTCCCTCCTCCAGGAAGCCTGTCAGCTAACCCTTTTGCCTTTGGAACAAGTGAAGAGACCAAAAAGGAATTTTTCTTTGCTCCTTCCAAAAGCAAAAGCTGATGACTGGCAGGCTGCCCCACCTCTGGCTGTCTGAGTGAGCAAAGATACATACACACCCTCCCTCCTCGCAATCCGCTCATCCCACTCCCTTCTCCCCAGCATGTGCACTAGTGAGGGAACACATATGTGACTGGGCCCAGCTACCACACCAGTCTGATTTCCTCCCAGCAACACCAGTGTAATTGAAATGATAAAAATGATGCAGGGCAGCATGGAGCCAGGGCAAATAATCCAGGAATGATCAAATCCAAGAAGGTGGGACACAGAAATGTGGAGAGAGGACTGTATCATTACGACTACTATTATTATCACTATTATTATTAATGATAGTAGTACAGCTCTCCCTCCACATTTGTGGGTTTCACCTTTGATAATACGATTGTTTGCAAGGTGTCCACTTGGCTCCCCCCTTCTCTCCCTCCGATTCCCCAGCTTTTTGGTCAGGCATGTTGCCTCCCTTCTCTGTGCCTGAGCAAAAGGCAAACGAAAGGGAAAGGGGAAGGCTGATGCACATGCAAGCCTTTTCCCCTCCATTCTCCTGCCTGTCCCCCACGCAGCCAGGAAGTAGCAAGGCATGCAGGCAAACAGAGCAGAGGAGAGCATTTTTCTTTCCATTTGCTTGCCTGTCACTTGTTGAAAAAAGGGCAGGTCATGCAGGCAGGCAAACAGATGGGGGCATGTATTCTCTTCCATTTGCTTGCCTGTCACGTGGGCAGAAAAAGGGGGGGCACAGGCAATAGGCAGGCAAATGAGGGGAGTGTATTCTCCTAAATATGTCTGCCTGTTGCTCGCACGGTCAGAAAAAAGGCGGCACACATGGGCTACAGGCAGGCAAACAGAGCAGGGGGAGTGTATTCTCTTCCATTTGCTTACCTGTTGCCTGTGTGGGCAGAAAAAAAGGCAGGTTACAGGTGTGACAAGCAGGCAAAAGGAGGAGAGAATGCATTCTCTTCCATTAGCTTGCCTGTCACTCGCTTGCCTGTCGCTCATGCGGGCAGAAAAAAAGGCAGGGTTGTAGGCAATGGGCACGCAAACGGAGTAAGGATTCTCTTCCACTTGCTCACCTGTCACCGTCACGGGCAGAAAAAAGGCAGGGTGCGTGGGCGGCAAATGGAGCAGGGGAGAGTGTTTTCTCTTCCATTCACTTGCCTGTCTCACATGGCCTACAGGAAAAAGAATGGAGGGGGAGCCCTGGGACGGAATGGGTGGGGGAGGTCTCAGGTATGGGAAGAGTTATTCGTGATTTTTTAACTTTCACGAGGGGTCTGCTCCTTGCACCCTTACAAAAGTCAAGAGGCTACTGTATCTGAAAAGATTAAAGCATCTACAAAAGAATGGAAACACACTAGTGAGTTGAATCCACTACTGTTCACACACACGTGCCTCCAAGTCACTTGTTGACTTAAGGCGACCCCATGAATTTCATAGGGTTTTCTTCTGATAATAATACTCAGAGATGGTTTTGCCAGTTCCTTCCTCTGAAATATAGCCTACAGTACCATTACCTTAAGAAAAAAAAAGACATTCAACTATCTTTAACATGCCACGAAACTTACTTTATGCTTGCTGTAAGAGAATAACATAGATATCTCACTGGAATGATTCTCAGGATAGCTAAAATCATTGCTCAGGGAGAGGAGGAAATTGTCTCTACAAGGGAAAATATGATCTCCATCAAGCCTGAACAAAATGAACATGAAAGATGAATATGGGCTTCCTCACCCTAAACTTTGTGAAACTCCTTCAATGCATTTCATAGAGTTGAGTATTGGTGAATTTACAAAGTATGTCAATGCAAGAATTATATCTCACTTGATTTTTTTACTAAATTTTTAATGTTTAGATATTAAAAAGTGGTTCAATATTTAAACAAACCTTAAGACAATTCATAAGGCACTGGCGTCAATCCCAATAATTTGAAGAGAGCTAGTTAAGAACCCTGCTCAAATTGCAGAGAAATTATTCTTTCTAAATATTTTACTGTAGTTGCTTCTTTTTAAAGTGTATTTCTGCCATGGCCACATTAGTATAACTACAAAGGAACTCACAACAGCATCAAAATCAGCTTAAGCAGAATTGTGGAATAATCACCACTCACAATACTTCCCAAACCCCAGCCAGAGCATGAGTTGAAAGTAGCTTCAGATATTTAAATATTTCAGTTGGCTTTTTGTAGCCAAGTACAGCATAATATCCCATCTCCAAGATGTCTTATTATGTATGCACATGCACATACCGTAATCCACAATCCCCCCAAAAATTAAAAATCCAAAACACTTCTGGTCCCAAGCATTTTGGATAAGGGATGCTCAACTTGTACATATGTATATGTGCATATATACATACACAGATTAATTTTAAAAAGTGTTTTTAACCTGTTATCACCCACCATTACCTTTTGATATTAGAAGCTGTGAAGAAAAAGTAAGGCATTTCCAAACCAGCATTTTTCTTTTCAGAACATTTGTCACAGTGGGACAGAGGCATCCACCAAGTTAGGGGGAAAGATTCATTCCAAACATCCTACCAGTCTTATTTCTAACCTCAGTTCCTCTGATATTGTTCTATCACAGTGAGAAACTCTTCCTAACATTCATTCATGTACTTAAAGCTATGAAAATCCATCACAAAAATTACATTTTTTTAGAGTAATGAAAGTATGTCTTAGAGATTTGGTACAATCATCATCAGAAAAAAATCAAGAGACAGAAAGGATTTTTAAGCATCCTTATCAAAATTAATGAAAAGTATAGTACTGGGATAGGGGGGAGTGTCAATGAATACCAACTGCTGTAGGCTATATTCCAGAGGAAAGTACTGTCAAAAACACTTCTGAATGTTCCTTGCCTAAGAAAGCCATATAAAATTCATGGGGTCACCTTAAGTCAACAGACAACTTGAAAGCATGTGCACACAAACACACATATAAATGATAACTATCTGTAAGCTAGGCACCCTGTTAGCTAGGAGGCTGCAAGTTAGACTTAAAATTGCATAAGTGTTTCCTCTTCACATTTATGACTGTGGGATCATTGTCACAATTCTAAATGACTCTGAAACCTACCCTCAAGGCTAGTTAGCCACCTGAATCACAGAGCCGTGTAGCACTGTTGAGTGGGGTGCTGCAAGATGAGATGAGCAACCTCTTCTTGTCAGTGAGCAATAGTGAAAGGAGCAGAAGGATTCCTGTAGGGTCCTCTCACAATTCTTCATTACATAATTGCTCACTGGTGGAATCAGGCTGGTCATATCATCCTGCAGCACCCGCCTCACCAGCACCACAGAACTCTATTACTCAGGATGGCTGACTGGCTTTTAAGATGGATTTCAGAGGTTGGATCAGGAGATGGAGCATACAATATCATAACTACACCTCCAACGCAAGACCTTGACCATTATGTCTAATGCTGACAATTTAATTTTATATTAATGGTAACTTTTTGTATGTTTAGCTATATTGTATTTGTTTTAATTTATAAGCTGACTTGAGTCCCAGTTTTGGAGGGAAATGCAGAATATAAATAAAGCTAGTAATAGTAACAACAACCCTTTAACACATCACAGAGGCAGGATTTCTTAAAATGTGAGCAGGCAGTCTATTTGAAAGCTTAGGCTATTATGCACTGTTGAAACACATCCATAACTCATTTTATGTCCAGACAATGTCAGTACATTACAATGCTCTCGCTATACTGCGTTCTCACTATTCTGTGACCAGAGTGAGAACATACATACATTTTAGAAATGCTGGGCATAATTTGAGATCTGCAGGCAAAGAACTGTTGTCTGTTCCACCAACATGTACAACTCCGTCAAGGCTGCAAGCCTTTCGAGATCTGGCTCTGCATTTTTGGAACCACGTTCCTTTGTACCTCTGGATGGAGGAGGACCTCGCCTGTTTTTGTAAACGTTTGAAGACCTTCTTCTTTGGCTCTCCATCTTAAGTCACTAAGATGTGTTTAAGGTGCTGAGATAGGTAGCGACTGGTGGGGTGTTGGGGATTTCATGCCATGTATTGTTGTGATTTTCTGTTTTTAATGTCTTTGTCCCACCCTTTGGTGTAAAGGGCATTATAAATAAATATTATTTACAACCATTCGAATGAAATGGTTTCTGCAAGAGACAAGTATTTTTGTGAACAAATGACTTATCTCTGTTATCAAAAGAGAGAAACAGAACAAATGTAATGAGATGCCAATATAAGAAAGGCTAAAAACTCACTCACTGTCTTCTGTGGGAAGGACCTGCAGGGAATAAATCCATTCTACGATATCTTCTTTGTTCACCAGATCTAAGGAATCCAACATATCGAGACCAGAAAGTGCAAAAAAAGCAACTGTCAACCTGAAAGGGCAGAGGGGAAACCCAGCATTTCATTATTCACCAAGAATATCAAATTGGTTGCAAGCATGAAAACTTGTACTTCAACCCACACAAAGTTCACACTTTTAAGCCTCCAGCATAAACTGAATCAGATGCAGATGCTATAATCTGACAGTCAGGTGCAGAAGAATTGCTGACCTAACAATTCTGCAAGCAGGTAGCTGTATGGCTGTCAAGCTTAGCTTACCAATTCCACCTGGATGCAAAAACTGAAGAGCTGATACCAACAATTCTCTCCCTACGGAGCATTTTATTCCCGACCCCACTAAGCATAGCACACCTAGAACTCTCCCACTGAGTTCTGACAGCAAATTGTAACATTCATTTAAAAAAAATCTAGGGCACAGAAGGGGTCAGTTGAGTCCTAGGAGCCATACTTTGCTCATCACTGACCTAACAAAATTCTCAAATTCAACATTTTTACCTTATATACTCTGAATGAGAAAAAATTCATTCTGTAAGTATGGATTCTTACAGTCAAAACAGTATGATCCATATGCTAGGGCAGTGTTAGAGAAAGCCCAAATTTTCAAACTATAATAATCTCTTTTAGAAAGAAATTCTATTGTGAGAGCAAAAATAAACAAACAATCCTAGAAAGACTAAGCCTAGTACCCCCTGAAAGAACATGTAACAATGCAACAATTGTGAAATCATAAGCGTTCTTGAAACAAATCATTTTTTAAAGAAAATATCTGGATATATTTATTTGTTCCATTCTGCCTGCCCTCCTACTCAAAAACTGTAAACCCTAGAGTTCAACCAGATGATAAAGGTTGCTTGGAGAAGCTTTCTGGAAATGTAGGATGTAATGTTGACACTACAGAAGAATATATTGATTCTGACTACATTTTAATTATTTAATATCTTCTTCTATTTTTCAGCATGCCTCTCACTGTTCTGACCCAACAATATTGAGATTATGACATCAATCAGAGTAAATGAACAATCATATTACCCCAGAGTCTTTTGTCTGGTAAACAAGTCAAATTTTAACCTGATAAGATTATTTCTAATTAAGACACAACAAATTCAGTCATTGATTTCTCAGTACAATAACTTTCCTACATAGAAGTTGCAGAAGAACACTGCTGAATTCATATGTCATTGTTTTTCTCCAAGAACTGAGATGCTGCCTAATTTTATTTTGAAGGTTCTGTAAAAAGAGACCAGCAGCAGTTTGTTAATGTTTGGATTAGGGCACATTCATTTTACAAAATCTTGAGATAACAGGCTATTACAATTAGGCATGACTCACTTTTACTTTGCATCCTTGCTTACAAGGCTACGCTTAGTTATGTTTATCATGGGTTTGCAATGTAGTAAACATCAAATAATACACAACCACAAGGATACTAATGTCTGCTACACCCGTTTCAACCCATAACTTATTTTTAATTTCAACATTAAGACAACAACTCCTCATTAATTACACCTCCTGCACATCTACTAATTAATAATCATGGTACAAGAAGAACAGGTACTTAAACAGATGGCTAAATGTAGTGGAGAACATATTCAAAGAATAAGAAACACTGTACAAACTCTGATGAGGAAACTGTTCCACTAAATATTAAACAGGGCAGCATTTCCAAACAACTGGAATCAAGTCTGTAAGTTGTAAACATGTGTAGCACCACGTCCTTTTACAGATACCCCAACAAAGAGCCCCACCACACAAACCTATATGGGTGTATGCTCACTTCTCCTTAGTTCCATGGAGCTTATTCTCAGTTAAGTGGGTACTCAACCTCAGTTTTCATTCCCATTATTTAGACTGATTTCCTCAAAAAATGTCTTTAGTTTAAACAAAAACATTTTTTTTAAAAGTGATTAGCAGGAAAAGACAAAATTATTTTCAAAGTAAGTCCCTTTGTAAATTGAACTACAGGAGCCTTTTAACAGGAGGTACCACTCTTATTCTCGCTGCCCAAATTCCTTCTTTCCACACACCTACAGTACCTCAGTTAATGAAGTAAACATGGTCCTGGGAATTACATTCAGGCCTCCACATTTGTTCAGGTCAGGGGCACAAGATCCCTTCTGCAAAAGTGGAAAAATCACAAATATCAAAATATGTGTCTGTGTGAAGGGGACAACACATGATAGGGAGAACAGACACCCAGGGTCCAAACCAGGTCAGGGGAAGAAGAGGGAAGGGGTGGGTGGGTCTGTATGGTAGCGCTATACTTCCTCTCTCTTGCCCATTTCCTTCCTTGTGTGTTTGGACAGCACTGAAAGAGGGTATGTGATGCTGAGAAATCAGGGTGCAAGCCATCATTAGCTGGCCAGGCAGCTACTAATGGAGCGGGAGGAGGACTAGAGATGAGTGTTTATAGGGCTGTGTGACCTGATCAGAACCACTGAGGGAAGTCCAGAAAAGAAGCACTTGAGGTAGGGGGGGCAGGGGTTGGAGAACTTCCATAAAAGTTAAACTTGCAAATGTGAAGGGCTGAGTGTAGTTCCCAGCTGCTAACCTCCTCTCATTGTTATTACTTCCTAGCAAGCATAAACCTCATTAACTTAACAGTGAAACTAAGCAGCTGGGCAGGCAAATGGAGAGAAACCATTCTCTTATATCGGTACTTGGTTAGAAAACTCCACAACAAAAAGAAGGGCAAGCACACACCCCTCAAAAATGTAAAATAAAATTACATAGCTTCTAGCTTGTGCAACTTTTCATCACTACACAGGTCACACCTGCAGTACAAGCATGCATCTATTAGCAAAAACTCTGATAGTTAAACTCCTTTTCATAAAGTCTCTTTACACCTACCTAGCTCCACTTTCCTCATTTGTCTAGTGAGAAGGGTTTTTTAAGTAGTATCAGCATTGAGAAAATGGTGAAGGAGGGCTGAAGAAACACATTTTTAGTGTTGGGTTGTAGCAGCATTTCTGCAGTTAACAATGCAATAAAACTTCAGCTGGGAAAGAGTGGGATTCTACTTTAGCCAATCCTACCATAACCATGTGTGTTGCACATGACAGGCCAAGTAAACAGCAGTTGCTTGCAGAATTCATGAGAAAACAGCAAAACAAAGAAAAAAGAGAAGAGCAGATAAGCCTTCCTCACTAGCTACCCTCAAACTCAAAAAGCACAGATTATAAACTTAGCAACCAAAATGAAAATGATATGAAAAGTGGAAGCAGGTCAAAGAAAGTCATACACAGGGGAATTTTGGCAGAAGCTTTCAAGGAATCTCCAGAAGGTGCAAATTGTTTTGTTTACTTATGAAAGGCTTATCTGACTTGGTTGTTTCACATCATGTGCATATTGTTAGTTCTGAATAAAAAATTTGCTGATACATGTTGATCTGCTCTTCTTCTTTGCTGCATAAGAACCTATGTCTACTCTTCCCTTGTTATTTCTGCCTCTTATAGCAAATTTTCTGTTAAGTAACAGCCAGGAAGACATCTGATTTGTTAACTGAGGTCTGTATTTGGGAAAGATATTCCTGAGCAACAGTATGACAAATAAATAAAGGAAAGATTTTTTTAATCTATACTAGGTTTTAACCAGGGGGAAGGGCTACCTAAATCAGTGTTTCCCAAATTCTGGTCTTCCAGGTGTTTTTGGACTTCAGCTCCCAGAATCACTGATCATTAGCTAGGGCAGCTGGGATTTCTGGGATTTGAAATCCAAAACATCCAGAGGACTAGAGTTTGGAAATCACTGACTTAAATGATTCTCTAAGCAGGTGTGTCCTACCTAGGTATGCAGAACATATCTTCACATATTCTGGGCTTAGCAATGAGGCTACACATGTATTAATTATATGAACACAGTCTTCTAACAAATCTGCCACCTGGTTACATCAACGATTTCCTGTTTTGTGGTTTTGGAAACATTGGAAAAAATATGGTTTTGAAGAGATACTAACAATGCTATCTATCCTCATCAAATATACTCTGCATCAGTAGAAAAAGGGATGCAATCTAGCATGGTGTAGTGGTTTGAGTGCTGCACTGGAGGTTTTGGGACTATGGACTCCCCACGTGGCCATGGACACCTACGGACACCTTGAGCAAGTCATACTCTCTCTGCCTAAGAAGAAGGCAATGACAAGCCTCCTCTGAACAAATCTTGCCAATAAAAGCCTAAGTTAGGGTCATCATAAATCAGACAACATGAAGGCACACTCAGTAACAACAACTTCTTTCCCACCAATGCCTTGTTTTGCTTAAAACTGCAGGGACCAAGAAACAAACAATGGATAGACCTCAATTCCCTAAAAGGCCTTCAAATCCAATTCCCAAAGGAACACAGTTCAACTCCAAGTCACACTGCCCATGCTGTTGTTCCACATCAGATAATCTTCTCAGGTCATATGCCTGAATATACATTGCCTGAGTATACATTACCGAGTTCTTAACAGAAAAGATACTAAACTACCCCAGGGTTTTTTTTAAAGGTTGAGTATCAATGTGCATGTGCATGCCTTCAAGTCACTTGTTGATTTATGGTTGCCCTGTTAATTTCACAGGGTATTCTTAGGCAAGGAATACTCAGAGAAGGTTTTGCCAATTATTTCCTCCGGCATATAGCCTATAGCATTTGGTATGCACTGGTGATCTCTTATCCAAGTACTAACCAGAACTGACCCTGCTTAGTTTCTTAAGATCAGAGAAGATCTGATGCCTTGCCCTTAAAACAAACAACTCTTAAGGCAAAAGTTAAGGCAATTCTCATCTGCATCAATAGGAGTATGGTGTCTAGATCAAGGGAGGTACTGGTACCACTCTACTCTGCTTTGGTTAGACCCCATCTTGAATACTGTGTCCAGTTCTGGGCACCCCAATTCAAGTAGGATATTGACAAGCTGGAGCAAGTCCAGAGGAGGGCGACCAAAATGGTGAGAGGCCTGGAAACCATGCCCTATGGGGATAAAGTTAGAGAGCTGGGTATGTTTAGTCTGCAGAGGAGACGGTTAAAAGGGGACATGATAGCCATGTTTAAATATTCGAAGGGATGCCACGTAGAGGAAGGAGAGGGCTTGTTTTCTGCTGCTCCAGAGACCAGGACAAGGAGCAATGGATTCAAGCTGCAGGAAAGGAGATTCCACCTGAACCTCAGGAAGAACTTCCTGACAGTCAGGGCTGTCCGGCAGTGGAATCTGCTGCCTTGGAGTGTAGTGGAGTCTCCTTCCTTGGAGGTTTTTAAGCAGAGGCTTGATGGCCATCTGTTGGGATTGCTTTGAGGGTGTTTCTCATGGCAGGGGGTTGGACTGGATGGCCCCTGGGGTCTCTTCCAACTCTAGATTTCTATGATTCTATGAAAGTAGAGGTGAAACTGCAGCTACCTCGCTCCATGCTGAAACTTACAGGCACCCTCTTTCAACCTTGGTTCTTTCAACTGCCTGGACTCAGGCTCTCAGGAGACCCAACTAGCACAGGATGATAAAGTGTGACCTGCAGGCCTAGAGGCTGCTCAGGGAAAGGTTAAAAAGGATCTGTACTTGCTTAAGAAAGTGAAACAGAGAGCTCTGTACTTATCTTTTGGTTAGCAGTTGCTTCTTAAGCCTTCCCTGTGAGTCCTTTGACTAAATCTAATTTTAAAAACAAAGCACTAAGAAAACAGAAATTATCCACATTCCTCGATTCATGAAGCTGCTTTTGACCAGGAGCTGTCCCGCAGCACTCACCCCTTGCATCCCTGAAACTCCATTTGGGTCAAGAAGCCACACAAGGGAAGAACTTGTGCGATACTAACTCAACATCCGGACAAAGGGTGCACTGCTAAACTTACGGCTGGCTACAGGAGGGAGGGAGAGTGGTGCCTGTCTTTGGGGCTGATTCCCTGCAGAACTCAGGATTCCACAGAATGTTGTCTTGGCAGTCAAAGTGGAATCAAGGTGCTGTAATTGTGTAGTGTGAAAGGGTCTTCAACTAAAACAAGACGCAGTGGTATGCCAGCTTTTTTCCCCCGCAAAGGAAACGCACACACCTTACAGGTTTCTGAAGATAAGATTCTTCTTTTTTTCCCCCCGCAAGAAATTAGGCTGGGGTTGACTCTGAGAGCGCAAAACCTTGCAAAAATGGTCTTGCACTATGTATGGTCCCTGGGCCACATATTTCTATACCCTTTCTTTATTCCATTACTTAAACGCACGGCTATGGCACCCAGGTGACCTGACCACGTGGCCTAGGATAAACCCCTGGGGTCTTTGGCCTTAAATAAAGAATCACATTTGGCCTTAAATAAAGAATCACAAAGTTTCACCCCCGGGCGTCTGAGTGTCCAAACAATCGACGCCTGACCGGCGAAATCCCTGCAGTCATTTCCACCGGGCGGCCGGCCAGGCTCCCGGGCACGAACCGTAACGGACGGGTCAAGCGAAAAGCAGACGAGAACGTCTCCGTAGCAATCGAGGATGCTCAGGCCATTTCCGCACTAGGCTGTTATAGCGGGATGATTCCACTTTCAACACCCTCTGGAACCCTGGGGTTTGCAGTTTCGGGAGGGGCCGGCCGGCCCCTCCCGAAACTGCAAACCCCAGGATTCCAGAGGGTGTTGAAAGTGGAATCATCCCGCTATAACAGCCTAGTGCGGAAATGGCCTCAGACTGTGCCGCCGAACCGAAGCCTGGTTGGAGTCACTAGGATTAAGGGCTCGAGCCACAGGAATCAGAGGATCCCCGAGTACGCGTAAAGGGAGCTCCCCGGCTACGTGAGCTGCCGCAGAGGCGACACGGGCCGGAGGAGAAAGTTCCCAGTGTGGGTGTGTGTGTGGGGGGGGGGCTTCCCAAGAAACGCGGCCACAATCGGCTGGAGGTACATCCTGGGGACGGCACAAGACCAGGCGCCGGGAAGAGCCCACTCCGGGGTTCCGGCGGTGAGTTGCCTTTACGCCCCTTTGCCTCTGAGGGGGCGGAAGCACAGCCGGCCCCCGTGCGGTGAGGCGGCTCTCGAGGGGAGCCCCCCGCCCAGCGCGCGGCAGCCCTACGGGCGCCCTCCTCAGCGGAGTGCCGCAGAGGCGAGCGCCCGTCTCCGAGCCGGCCCCGCTCCACTCTCCCGACCTTCCCCGCGAGAGGGTACCTGCTGGTCTCCAGGGAGGAGTACCGTTCAGGCAGAATCTGAAGGCAGCGCTGGAAGAACCGGACGTGGCGCTCCTTGAGGAAATCCAGCCGCTCCCCGTCCCCAAAGCCCCCGTCCTCCTCCGCCGGCGATACGCTCGTCGCCGCCGCCATCTTGGCCAGCCGCTCCCTCACCCCGCGCGCAACCTCCGTCAGTGGCCGCCCTCGGTCACGTGGCTCAGCGCTATGCTAATGAGAGCGGCTCTGGTAGGCTCGCCTTCGGTGGGCGGGGAAAGGGAAGCGCGCTGAGCCCCGCCCCTCCTGCGGCTTAAGCGGGCCATCCTGAAGGGATTGCGAAACTCTTTCCACTCTCCGCTGAGGGAGCTTCTCGCGGGCGCGGGTCGGTCGGAAGAGAGGAGCTGCAACGGTTTCCGGAGTGCCTTCGTTACAACGGTCTCTTTTTCTTTGAATATAAGAGATCGCTTCCTTCAGGGGCTACCGAAGAGACGACTCCCATCGCCCGAGAAGACCGTTTCCTGCGCTTGGCTGGGCCTGATGGGAGTTGCAGTCTACACCTTGGGAGGTTCACAGGCTGCCTGTCCCGATTATCCCGCTAAATTGGTCCTTAAAGAAAGAAAATTCTGCCGTAGAAAGGCTGCTCCCACACAGGCATATCAGTTTGCCTGTGTGTGTGTATATGTGTATATATATATATATATTTATATATATATAATATATTTATATATATATATATATTTTTATATATATATATTGCCTACCAATGCAATATTAGATTTTTTTTTTTTTCTAATGGAACTGCAGCGTCCCTCCTCAGAAGAGAAGGCTGTATTCGGGTAACTTGTGTACCAGCCGAAGCTGCTCTCCCAGTGCTAGATGGGCAGACAACTTAAAGTCGCTTATACCTTTGTATGCTTCTTGTGGCTTTAAAATCAGACTTGGGGCCCTTCTGCACTACACTCTTACACCGTTTTCGCACTACAGTGTTAAAGTGCTGCTATTCCACTATCAACCGCCTATGGAATTCTGGGGTTTGTAGTTTAGGGAAGGGCACTTCAAATTCCCAGCCAAAGAGCTCTTTGGTCTCAGTCAACTACAAACCCCAGAATTCCACAGGGCGTTGAAAGTGGAATAGCAGCAGTTTAACACTGTAGTGCGGAAATGGCCTTATAATGCTATTATTCCACTTCAACATCCTATGGAATCCTGGGGCTTGCAGTTTAGGGAGGGGCATTGAGAATTCTCAGCCAGAATTCTTCAGCCTCAGTAAATCACAAACCCCAGGATTCCACAGGATGTTGATAGTGGAATAACAGCAGTATAACAGTGTAATGCGGAAAAGCCCTTGGACTGGTAAGCCTTTCAGCGAGGACGGGGGTTCGCAGCCTTGGGTCTTTTAGATGCTCGAGGTTTCAACTCCCCAAAGCCACAACAACAGAGCCAATGTTAGGGAAGCAGGAGAGTTCTCTGGCAGAACAGTCTTAACTACTTCATGAAACTAAAATCTCAGGATTCCTTAGCCAGGAACCATGACAGATGAATTGGAACCAAAGTGCTGTAATTGTGCTGCATTTAAGGAGCGTTACAGTTTGGGAACCACAGAAATGAAAGATACTATGAAAATGTGTCCTGCCCAATACAAAAGGCACATGACCGCCCTATTTACATGCCATGTTATGACTGATCAGTGATGACATTGGTTTATGCATGCTGATCAGATTTGCAGATGACACCAAATTGGATGGGGTTGCTAATATGCCAGAGGACAGGATCAAAATTCAAAATGATCTTGACAGATTGGAGAGCTGGGCCAAAGCTAACAAAATGAATTTCAATAGAGACAAATTTAAGGTCCTGCACTTAGGCAGAAAAAATGGAATCCACAAATATAGGATGGGGGACATGTGGCTGGATTACAGTATGTGTGAAAGGGATCTAGGAGTCTTAGTAGATCAGAAGCTGAACATGAGTCAGCAGTGTGATGAGGCAGCCAAGAAAGCCAACACAATTCTTGGTTGCATCAATAGGAGTATGGTGTCTAGATCAAGGGAGGTAATGGTACCACTCTATTCTGCATTGGTTAGGCTTCATTTGGAATACTGTGTCCAGTTCTGGGCATCTCAATTCAAGAAGGATATCAACAAGCTGGAGCATATCCAGAGGAAGGTGACCAAAAGGGTGAAGGGTCTGGAAGCCATGCCCTATGAGGAGTGCCTTAGGGAGCTGGGGATATTTAGTCTGCAGAAGAGAAGGTTAAGAGGGGACATGATACCATGTTTAAATATTTGAAGGGATGTCATGTTGAGGAGGGAGCGGGCTTGTTTTCTGCTGCTCCAGTGACTGGGACAAGGAGCAATGGATTCAAGCTGCAGGAAAGGAGATTCCACCTGAACCTCAGGAAGAACTTCCTGACAGTCAGAGCTGTCCAGCAGTGGAGTGTGCTGCCTCGGAGTGTGGTTGAGTCTCTTTCTTTGGAGGTTTTTAAGCAGAGGCTGGATGGCCATCTGTTGGGAATGCTTTGATGGGTGTTCTGCATGGCAGGGGATTGGACTGGATGGCCCCTGTGGTCTCTTCCAACTCTATGATTCTATAAACACAAAGCCAGCTATCTCTCCCCCAATCCACCACACTACATCATTTAACATCAAACCTGCTGAAGAGTGCTGGAGAATGTAAAAGCTTGCTCACTATTTTGTGACCTTTGTTTTGGTTCTATGAAGGTATTGCCCTATTGAAATTTTCCTTATAGGTTAGTTCAGCTGTCTTTGCTGATTATGAGTAAGCTGGCCAGTGAAAAAAAGCTGAGAGTGAGAAAATCAACTCTTTTGAAATGTGGTGCTAGACAAAAGTTCTAAGGATACTGTGGCCTGCTAAAAAGACAAATGAATGGGTCCTGGAGCAAATCAAGCCTCAACTCTAGAAGCCAAGATGACTAAACTGAGGCTGTTGTACTTTGGCCATATCATGAGAACACATGACTCATTAGGAAAGAAAGTAATGTTTGATAAGGTGGAAGGCCGCAAAAAAGAGGAAGACCCCTTTACAGATGGATAGACTCAATCAAGAAAGACACACCTCTAAATTTGCAAGACCTGAGCAGGGTGGTTGAGAATAGGATGACTTCATAGGGTCACTGTAAGTCGAAGTCAACTTGATGGCAGTTAACCATTATTCATTGGCAAAAATAATTGCAGCAGACATACAAAAGGAGAAATCTGGACCAATGTGGTAAAAATGGCCCCAAAGCTACATCTATACGTATGGCTTGCCATATGTTGGTGATGTAAGTAAGCCTATATGGAATGACTATACTGTGATGGTTGCTTAATTTCAAATAATTGCTCTATTAGACTAGTTAAATTCATCCCAAATTTATCAAATCCAAATCTTTGTTAACAGCTGCCATTAGAAAAATAAACCTCTTTAACCAAGCGTGGAATCTGTGCAGATGGTGGTGAACTGCAATTCTAAGCATTCCTTATCATTAGCTATGCTAGATAAGGTTGTGGAAGCTCCAGTCCAATATCTGGAGGGGTGCATGGTTCCCACTCTTATCTTCAACTTTATTTTCAATTGCCAGTTTGAATTTACCCATGACAATGTGAGTTAATGGTGCACAGAAATACAGGTATTGCAAAGCAGCCATAGTATATTGTTTGAAAGAGTGAGGAATGCCGCAGCCAGTAAGCTCAGCAGTGTCCCTCTAAATATCTGTCTGCTTTCAAATTAAAGTATTTTATTTCATAATTTTATACTTAACATTTAAGTGGGTTTTTTTTAAAAAAAACTTTATTAGTAGAAGCTGTCTTCAAAAGTTTCTGTTATGCTTATTTCTCAAAATTAATATTCACCACTCTGAAAACTTTAACTGTACCACTTCAGAATTCAAGTTTGTGATAAATGACTGAATGTGTCCCCAAATAAAATAAATACTTGTACCCACTGGTACTAGCTATGCAGCCCAATTCTATTCATGTTTACTTCAATACCTTTCCTGTTGTGCTGAACGGGGCAAAGATCTACCTGGCATAGGTAGCATATAGAATATAGAAGGAGGAACCAGCAAACCCACACCTGCTGTCTTCAGTTTAAAAAGTAATAGACAATATAGTTTAGAACAGGTATGGCAAGGGAATACCTTGTTCTTCCCAAAGCAAATGCTTATTGCTTTCTAAAGAATGTCTATCTTAAATCCTGAAAACAATTACTGTACCCTATCTTTCCACTGCCTGCATTTCTTAGGTAATGAGACACATTAGAATACTAATCCATTAACAATATTTAAGATGGACTACGAATGCACCCTGAATTTTATAACAAAGCCAACTAATTTCTGTTCCAAACATATGGGAAAACATACACTGCTAAATTTAGGTTCTAGCAAGGAGAGAAGAAAATGCAAAGGAAGTGAGAGTGCCTGTGTAAGCATTACCATTTGCCAAAATTGGGACCATTTGAGAAAAAGAACAGAATAGCAACCATAACAATGTAATTTTATATATACTAGTACGTTTTGTAGTCAGTGCATATAACCTGGTATGACTGTTCTTTTATTAACATGACATAAAATCCATATTTACATAATTACACTGTCAACAAAATGAGCATCCTTAAATCCCATAACAATCCAAAACTATACAACAGAAAGTAACTGTACACCTGTATGTATCTTCTAATATTTCTTTGAACAAATATCCAATTATAGCCCTTGTCGCCAGCTTGGGACACCCCTATGAAGAAAAAAATACTGATTAAGTATATATTTTAATGACCTTGATTAAACATTCAAATATTTTTCTGTTTCCTTACTTGTGTGGAATATGCAGAAGTGGCCCTGAACCCTCTGGTCCAATCTCTTTTATCCGTTCTTCCCAAACTTTAGTGGGTCTGTACAACCTACATGGGTCCCTGGTTACATTAATTTCAACCTGTTGAATGTGAACATTTTAAAAATAATAAAAATATGCTGGCAACAGGTAATCTCATAAAAAGTTTGACAGCAGTGCTACTCAAAATAGTGGCCCCTATACCAGTGCTGGACCCCAGGTTATTGACTCGTCCTTGACAAGTTTCCAGGAAAGAAAGAATTGTTACCAATGGGCACAAATACAGCGCTAGTCCCTGGTACATTGAAAAAAATTGCCTGAGAAGCACTGCCCTAGAGTGTTCTTGTCACTTTAATATTTTTATTATTTTTTTTTACAGATAATAAGTAGAAAACCTTAAATATAATAACACATGAACTGTATGAAAGATCTCCAAAATGAACTAGATGAATTCTGAACTAACAAAACAGTCAAATGAAAAGTTAAGGAAGATTGGAGATAATCTCCCTACTATTAAAAACATGTATAAATTATCTCAAATTTTTCTTAACCTTAGACAAATGCATATTACTCTTCTAATGTTCTGTAATTACCAACCAATATGCATAATTAAATTTTGTACTGGATGTTTATCTCTAAGGTCAAGATCTCTTGTTATTATTGCTGATAGTAAGAACATTTTAACAGAATGTTTCAATTATTATTATTCTAAAATTTGTGAAACCAACTACATTTCTAAACCACTGGTATAATCTTTCTGACAGAAATGTTGGTGAGTTTTTACAGCTCACTCTTTACAACAGATTTACCTTGACCTTTGACTTTCTATATTTTTATGTGTTACAGTCTGGAACTGAAAGGAAGTTAATTCACATTATTACTGCTTGAGGTCTGCAAGATACTCAGTACTGTGGAGGTGCAAAATGTTTTTATTGTGCCACAAAAGTTAAGTAAACAAAAGCAACTTGGCACTTGTTAGTTGCATAAATATTCACCCCACAGAGTCCGTACTTGGTAGAAGCACCTTTGGCAGCAATTACAGCTCTAAGTCTTCTTGGCAAAGTCTGTCCCAGCTTTGTGCATCCAGATTCTGCAGTCTGTGACCATTCTTTCAAAATTGCTTCAGCTCTGTCACTCTGGACAGGGACCACTGATGAACACTAACTTTAAAGTCTTGCTACAGATTCTTAGTAGTGTGATGCCTGAGCTTTGACTGCACCATTCTAAGACATTCAGAGCCTTGTTTTTAAAACACTTTAGTTTTTCACTTTGGCTGTGCGTTTAAACTTATTGTTATGCTGGAAGGTGAACCTCCATCCCAGTTCTAGGTCCCCTGTAGATTGAAACTGGCTCCATTCATTGTGCCCTTAATCCTAGTTTCCCAGTCCCTGCCAAGGAAAAACATCCCTACAATATGTCTCCTACCACCATGCTTCACTGTTTAGATGGTGTTCTCAGAATAATTACCATTGTTGGCTCTGCACCACATGTAGCATTTTGCAGGGACCAGGTGGCACTGGAATTAACACACATTACAGTGAATTCCGTTAAACTATTTATGTGACCTCTGGAGGCACCAGAACTTATTTAGTCATGTCAAAGTAAAAGGGGTGAATACTTTGAATACTTATGCAACCAACAAATGGTAGTTTGCTTTTT
The DNA here is from genome assembly GCA_948474755.1 of Ctenosaura bakeri. NCBI lineage: Eukaryota > Metazoa > Chordata > Lepidosauria > Squamata > Iguanidae > Ctenosaura > Ctenosaura bakeri. Next base: position 613,536 of record CAOLHI010001484.1, on the reverse strand, counting down.
GTTTACTTAATTTTTGTGCCCCAGTAAAAATATTTTAGATCTTCACAGTGTTGAGTATCACGTGCATATCAAATGGTAACAACAGCAATTAAATTTCAGTTTCAGGTTGCCACAATGAAATGTCGAACTGTGAAAGGCAGGCTGAATATTTCTACAAGGCACTATCTATCTGTCTACATATGTATTTATGTATACGCATATTTTCAAACATTCAAAGACATATCCGTGTTAGTCTATATCAGTATGCAAAAGGATCTTGTAGCACTTTTGAGGCTAAGAGAAAGAAGCTTGTAGCGTAAGCTCTTCTAGACTGTGTTACTGTAGTCCATAGTCCGAGCCCAGGACATACTAAATATAATTTAATATCAAAAGACTGGCCATTCCAAACTGTTCCCCTCCACATGCTTAAGAGGCCCCCGGATAAGCACGCACACGGACACGGCCAAACGGCTGAAAAATCCCAGGCAGGCCAGTAATTTTCTGGCACACAGCTTCAGGAGACCTCCAGGCAAGTACACTTTAAAACTAAATTAAGTATGCACCAAGCATACTAAAGATTCTCTGCCCCAAACCGTCAGTTTGATGAGATTAGCGCTTCTGACTACCTATTTGCATACTGTCTGCGCTATAGACAACCCTGTCAAAATCCAATCATCTTAAGTGGTGACCTTTCGAAGGCTTTGTCTCCAACCCGAAACCCATTGTTCTCCCTGGGAAAGGACTACCCTACAGGCACATTTCTCCCTATAAGAACCCCTGATTTTGAGCGCTTCCTTGGATTACTCACGGTTGTCATCCAACCTTGCTGCCGCTCCATTTGACAAGCCTTCCCCTCAGCTTCTACATGCTGAGAATCTCCGCTCCAGACTTACTGACTTTCTTCTGGCTACCTGGGCTGCAGGATCAGGTGTAGTATTTCCCCTGAAAATCCTTCTTAAAATCCCCTATCAAATTTCCTCCCTTTACTTTCTTAGGTCTGTGTGAGTGAGTACATAAGTGCACAGTGACTGTCTTTTAAATAAAGAAAACAATTATAATTTAATTCTGCTTGGTTTTTGACTCAGCCTGACCCCGTAAACATTAGGTTTAAGATCTCGGTAGGTTACCCTGCCTCTCGTAGTGCTATAGCTTGTGGTCTGGATAATTCCCATTCCCCATTATTTGGAGCACATTGAGGTGTCCCCCAAGGGACCCCAGAAATCAGGGTAACAACTGGGTCAACTTTATCAGATGCATTCTCATCTCATAAAGTAATCCAGTCTACAAAAGCTTTTCTACAAACGTCTTTTTCTCAGTTAGTTAACATCCATACCTGATGAAGTAGACAAGTCTATACAAGCTTTTGCTACAAACTTCTTTCTCTCAGTTAGTCTCCAAGGTGATACAAGATCCCTTTGCATATTCAAACATTAAGTCTGACTGACAAATTGAGCTTTATCCCCAGGAAACTAGGAGTAGGGGTTGTGGCCTGAGACTGCAGTTTTAAACATATGTAGGATGGAGTAAGCTTCGCTGAACTCCACAATTGGACATGTACACCTTCTCTTTAAAATGATAGCAAGTAAATAGGACAAACATATTTTATTTAAAATCTTTTGCTAAGAGTTACTGAACATAATGGTGCAGTTTTGAGAAGCATAACTGATGTATTACCTTCTCTCTCAGCTTAGACAGTCTTTTTTCTTTCTCTGCTCTCTCATCTTCTTTTGCCTGTTTTTCTTGCAACTTAAGCTCAAGTTTATGCAAATCCTGAATAACATACAATGAAAGAAATATTTTGAGGAATAATAAAAAGAACTCTAATATACTATGAAACAGATTCTCATATAGCAATAAATTTACAGTGCTAACCTGTGACAACTAGCTTATTTTCTAACAGCAACCTTCAGCAAAACGTCTACAGAAAATGGTCACAGTGTACACAGTTGACCTGCCACTTCTGCATGGGTTCAGTGAGCAAGATTCCCAGGAAAGTGAGAAAACTGCAAATATGAATAAAAATCGTGAACACTATTTTTTTAACCTGAGAGAATACTCCTCTATGTCCTCCATCTTGACTCTATGGTCAACTTCCCCTGGTAGTTGACCACAGAATTGTGCCGGAGGATGCAGAGATTCTTAGAGACCGTATTAGCCAAATCCGCAAATAATCAGATCTGCAAATGAGAAACCAGAAAAGGTGCAAGGCTAATTGTAGTATAGCTCCAACTCTTCATTCACCAAAAAAGATTGCTGCATGTATGTAGAGTCTTACTTACATGCACACAAACTTCCTTCTCCAATTCAAAGGGGAAAGGAGAGAGCCAGGAAGATCAGTATGTTTTATCTACAACCTAATGGCTCATAGATTGTTTCTTGGCTAAGTTCAAAGTGCTGGTGCTTCTGCTTTATGTCACGTACAGAGTAGGACTTGTCCACTCTGGACTGTCCTCTCCTGTATCAAACAAAAGGTCTCTGAACATTTACATCACAGCCTATTTTGTAGATACTTTGGAAGCAAATGGATTGGCAGTCAAGGAGTAAACCTCTGCATAGAGGTTTCAGCTCACCTGTGGAACATTCTTCTCAGGCAAACATCTTTTTAATTTCCAGCTTTTTAACATTTCCTGCTTTTATAATTAGTGTGTAATTGTGCACTTTGGTGCTGTTTTGTAGTATTTATTTATGTAGCATATTCCTTCCTTCTTGAGCAACAACCTACCTAGAATTGCTTGACAGTAGATTAAAAAGAACAATAACATATCAGTAAAACAGTAACACTAGGTTCTTTAAAGAGGTGTGGATGACAACAACTCACTTATTCTTTCTTTTCTGCTGTCAAAGGCATTTGGTTCTAATAAACAGCGCAAGAGGAGCTGGGGCCCTTTCTCAGCTGGTGAAGCAGGAACAATCCATATCAGCCAAAAATATTTGTATTTGTACTTTGTATTTTTTTATTAGCTGCTCTGATAACATCAATTGGACACTGAAGCCTAAGAGTACAGATTTCAGAAATAAAATTTTGCAGTAGTGGCCATTTCCTTTCTTCTGCTCAAAGCTAAAGGCTTTTCATTTGGGAAAGCAAACAAAACTCAGCCTGTGGAAAGCCTCACCACAGACACTAAGCACTGGCTTATATTACCTCTGTCTCTAACGTGGTAGGAAAAGAAAAGGCCTAAAATTTGCCCATTTTTCTAGCAGTGGAATAATGATGGGAAGTGGGAAAAGGAAAACTAAACTACGTTTTGTGAGGAGAGGAGGAAAGGGCTGATCAAATTTAGGCACCTGGGCATATCCTTCTAAATGGCCCTGCAATAATACAACTTTCCATTCAAGAAGCAGCATTTCTGAAGGTTTTTGTCACTCACTGCTTCTCTTCCTGAACATTCAAGGAAGGAAAAACTACTCAGGATGTGGCCTTCATGACCAAAATACATTCTTGCAACCACACATATAGTTGGTCCCATGAAGAATAATTTGGTAGCCTAGCATTTTGCTTCCAGAATAACAGGAAAATTGAATGAGCACTATTTTTATGTCATCTCAGTCCAATTTTTACTCCCTCACCCCTTGTTTAAACTTGTGTTAGTCACTGTTCTGAAAAATCAATGAAAGAGAACTTTTTGTCTATTTGTGATCTTTTTCCCTCAGAAGAAAAATGTCACCAGATCTCATATAGCACTAGAAGATAATAAGAAAAAACTTGAGGCACCCAACTGTGGCATTCAACACAGCTCCCTTCATTCCCAGCCTGCGTAAGTGTCCAGTCCAAAGTATTTGGAGAGCACCAGGTTGGGAAACGTTGTATTCCACAATAAACGAACCTAAAGTAAATATGAAGGAGACAAAAAAGATCACTCACTCGCTCCTGGAACTTAAGAATTTCTTCTGCTGCTGTTCTTTTCCTCTCTTCCCTTTCAGCTTCCTCCTTTTTTTCCTTTTCAAGCCTCAACAGTTCTTCCTGTGCCCTTTTCTCTCTACTGTAATTTTCCAACAGCAACTTGATCTGAAATTGCCGCTGACGCTCCCTCTGTTTTTTCTTCTCTTTCTCTTCTTCCTCTTGTAGCTGAGCAGCTTGTTTCTTTGCATATGCCATTGCTTTTTGTCTTCTCCATTCTTCCAGTTCAGCTAGTCTTTTTTTCCTTTCTTCTTCTACTTTTTGCTTCTGAGCTTCTTCATGCTGAAGTTGAACTGTAGTGAGTGATTCCTTTGGTTTCTCCTTTTGAGCTACGATTTTCTCTCTCTCTTCTTGCCTTTTCATCTTCCATTTCTGAATGGACTAGGGGATAATAGTGAGAACAAATTATGGTCTAGATCTTGTTGTTAGTTCCAACTAAGGTAGGCTCTTGAATCAAAGGTAACTTAGTAAGTCATTTATATTTATCTAGTGATCTAGAGAGTTACCACGGTATAGTGGTTTGAGTGCTGGATTACGACCAGGGTTCAAATCCCTGCTTAGCTCTGGAAACCCACTGGGTGACCTTGGGCAAGTCACACTGTCAGCCTCAGAAGAAAGCAAAAGGCAAACTCTTTCTGGACAGATCTTGCCAAGTAAACCCCATGATAGGTTCACCTTATGTTCACCATAAGTCAGAAACAACTTCAAAGGCATACAAAAACAAAATGATCTCTAGAAGGTCTTGCCATTTGAAAGTCCACTTCACTGCTAATTCACTTAATTTTTAAATTATTTTCAGTTTAAACAGGGACAAAGTAAAGTGGCACTGAAGTATACCTTTGGTGTTTATCATAATTCCAAAGTATAGGCTCTGCCTCTACAGCCTAATTATTGCTTCTTCTACACCAACCAGGGCCAGGAAAATACAATTTGCAGTGAAGATCTTTGGACAGTGGGAGGTATTTAATCCTTTTACCAATTTCCGCTTATTATTCTCCTGCTTTTTCCACCAGATCAAGTTCTAGACCAGAAGTGAGGTAGTTGTCACCCTCCGGATGTTGGACCACGATTCCCATGATTCATCATCATTGGCTCTTGGCTATGCTAGGCCTGATGGGAACTGCAGCCATACAACATCTGGAAGGTATCATGTTTTCCACTCTAGTTCTACACTCAATTGTGTTTCAAAATGATTTATTAAAATACCTATATCCTGCCCTGTATCATAAAATTTCAGGGTAATGTAAAGTCCTTCCACATTTCTAGATACTATCCATGGTAAACGAAACTTTCCCAGTTCCAGCAACATATGAGTAGTAACAACTGGATTTTAGAGAGACATTTTTGGGGAAGAATATGTAGTTCCACACTTAAGTTGCAAAATTGAAGAGACTGCTTGGAAAGAAGTTCCACTGAAATGTAAAAGGTACCATTCCAATCAAAATTACATCAACCTACACAATACAGAAACTAAAAACTTGTGCAAAGTTGAAACAGCTCCAGCAGTACACTATTTTGTGACATAGTAAGCTTATCATAAAGGAACTATTACCCTGTACAGAAACCTCTGTGTCACAGAAAATGTGTTGCCATCAGGACCAAACTTTTAATACATGAAAAAGCCTGCATCTTATAATATTGCTAATACAAACTTTAATTAAACTGATGTTTCTACTTTTATTCTCAATAACTATAATAATTAAGTTCTCTTAGTATTTTGTATGAGCATTTTTGTAAAAATTGAGAGAAGGGCTGTGACAGCTAGGCCTTCTGGCTCTTATTTCTGCTCTGGCTAGACTAGCCAGAGGCATCAGGAACATGCAAGTAGAGAGAGGTAGTGCCTTCTGCATTCAGTTCAGCTGCCAGAGAAGCATCTGGTCTAGGAAGAAGTATGGCCACAGGAAAACACAAAGCTGGTGGCTGCAGCTACAGAAAGTATTCTTCTAGGAAAGAAGGAAGTAAAAGGGGTCAGTAAGCTTCAGCAGTAGTCAGTAGGCACCTCAGCAGCAAATTCAGTGGGCAAGAAAAGCTGAGGATACAGAAGGCAATGGCAAAGGCAGTTTTTGGGACAACAGCAGGAACAGCACCAACCTGAAGCTCAGTAGCTCAAACAGAATATAGGTGGGGCTGGAACCTCCCAGTTGAACTTCAAGGAATGACACTGAAATCACAACTGTGTAGAGAAGCAGAAAAGGATCTTCAACTGTGGCTAAACATGCTCAACAGAGAGAAATGTCCAGTCCATTTATAGACCAAGAAAGCTGGGAAGAAATAATTATCAGCTAGTGGACAGTTGGGTGGCTGTGCTCTCTGAGGGTACAAGGACTGGGCATGGGATAACAAAGGGAGATTGTTGGCAGGAGAAAAGGTGTATGGTTCTGTCCAGAACCAAGAGAAGACACACCACATTTCCAGAGAAATAGGAGTTCATTCATCCTCTCTGTGACTGCAAGGGCACAACACGTACAGAGTGAAAGAACACCACCATGTACACCTAGTGAGTATTTAACAGATAGCTTACCAACTGAAGAAGAAAGGTCACTGTACCATAAAGGGCTAACAGTGAAAAAAAAAGACAAACTCTTTGTATCAGTTCTGGAAAATGGAAAACTGTTTCAATCAGCAGTTGCTCTCTTACCTCTTTTTTTTGAGCCTCTAAAATTTGAAATTCTTGATACCATTCTTCATGTTGCTGAATATCCTCCTTTGTTCTATCAGGGAGATAATCAAGGACTTCAGCCACATATGATGGTTTTCCTTTATGCTTTACAAATATCTTCAAAAAGGTTTGATGATCATATTCATCCCAACCGCCTTGTCTCCCTCCTGTCTGCTGAAGGAATCTTTCAAGCTCAAGTACTTCTTTAGGCAGATGACTTGGGATATCCTTTTCCAGAGGTAGTAAGCCTTGTTTGAATATTCTTCCTGTTGTTGAAGTACCCAATGCCCACCTCTCCATTTTTCTTTCCATGGCATTAAGTTCATTAGTAGCAGACTTTTCCTCTCCCATAAGGTCCTCGTAGCTAATATAATTATATAAGTAATTAATAAACCATTTGCTGTCTGCAAAATAATTATCCAACAATTCAAAAAAGCAAAAAACTCAGTGATTAGTTCTGAACTTCTGTCTACATGCTGCACTGCAAAAGATGTTTGAAACACAAGGAATTTGCGTAAGCAATTCATCATGAAGTATGCTGTTCAGGGTCAAACTTTCCAAAGGGAACTATGTATTCATCTGACTAGTTCATGTTACTAAATGGACAGCTTTCTTATATGCAACAAAGCTGTTTTTAAAATCAACGTAACAAAATCAAATCTGTCTGTTCCTAAATGCTGAATTTACATCAAAACAGTAAAACTAAGGAGGAAGAGACAGAGAAATGTTGCAGGATATGATATCTGTATGTTCAGCATTTACATTTTGCAAAGTACTGCTATGTTCTAATGTAATGATTAGCCTTAGATTCAGAGCACAAAGAATACCACAGAACAGGTCTTTCCTGATGGCTGTGACTAGCCTCTGAAATTCATTCTGACAGGGGATATAACTTGCCCCTTCTGTAACAGCTTTCTACTATACTGTCCCAACCTTCTGATCCAACAAGAACTTTGGGCCATAAATCATTTAAAGCTGAATTGCATAAATAAACTGTTGAACTTGCTGGAAGGTTCATAAATTTAACTTCATAAATTATCTTTTAAATTGTATGTTTTGTATTTATAGTTTTGTTGACATTTTTGTTTAGTTTTTAATCTGAATTTTTTTAACTATGTTGTAAGCAGCTTTGAGTCCCATTAGTATTAGTGGGAGAAAGGTAGGATGTAAATGTATAAAATAATAATAAATAAAATATTGAATGAAACTAGTTTTACAGCTGCTGTTAGCTCCCATTCTTTTTTAAAAAGCTGTTTTTAAGAGATTTGTTTTTATTATTATTAAGGTTTTCTTTTAGTTAGCCATTTCGAGCTCTGAAAAGAAAATACGTGTTATTAATATTTTGAACAAACATAAATGCATACATTTGTCGCTGTTCTTCTTTAAAAGCATTTATTGCCATTTCAGCTTCCTCCATCATTTCTCTTAGTTTGTCAACAACTACAAAAAAGAGAATATTTATTTATTTAGAATAAAGATATTCAAATGTACCAAATACTGTACAAAAAGTAATACATTTTGAAATAATTTAAACAACAGGTAAATTAGAGAAAACTAGGAAATTTATGCCTCAGGCTTCCAATATAGGTCCTAACATCCTTTACAATGTACCTGAATTCATCCTAAGAATAGCTGCATAATCATCTTTACTAACTATAATTCCTCCTTCTAGACAACTATTAAGGGTGCAGGAGCCCTGACCTTATTTCAGTCTCAGTACACTGACTTGTGTTCTCTTGAAGAAATTACATTTCCATCCATGACTGCTAAACTGGTATTAATACAAGCTTGGATACAAGCAGGATGATAACTTCCTGGTTTTGTAAATTAAACCAAAACGCATTCATCACATATATATTCCCTCAGAAGAACTCTCAGTGATTTCATTGACACTCATTTCAGACAAATACACACAGGACTGCAGACTTCAAAGTTTGCAACTCTGATCAGTTCTGATTGCTCTCCCACCTCCACATTTCCAGGTCTGACTTTCACAGATCTGATTATCTGCAAATTTCTCCAGCCCCTACCCTCACCCTCAAGTCCTCACAGTCCAATTTCTTAGCACGACAAACCCTCTCCCAATGCCCTACCTCAACATGCAAGGAAGGAGACAGTAGAGAGGAAGTATAAGGCCCCATGCCTATCCCCCTCCTTTCTCTATCCAAGTATGGACCCTGGGCACCCATTCTCCCCACCATGCCCTTTCCCACAGACATATTTTGAAATCTGTGATTTTTCCATTATGAGGGTCCTGCAGCCCTAAGCCTAGCGAATGTGGAGGACCAACTGTAATTAAAATCCTTTCAAGTTTATAAGATGGGGAAATTTACTAAGGCTAAACAAAAGTAGAGAGTTAATTTAGAGCGCAGTTACTCAAAGATATTGTATGCTTAGGAGAAACATCAGGAAAAGACTTACATTCTGGGGTTGGTTTCACATCTTTTAACTGTCGCTGAAGCCCCTTTACATTGTTATGGATTCTGGCTAATTTTTGCTGGATTTTTGCTCCTATGTAAAAAAAAAAATCCTATCACTTTTTCATTTTAAAAAAACCTTCATTACCTTTTTTATACAGATTCATTTTTATAGCTTTCCATATATATGTTACATGCCTCATATTTCTGGCCCACGTGCTTTGAATATTCACTTCATTTTCTCTTCCAGATTGCTCCATCAATGGCAACAAACTTCATTCTTCATCGTAACACATCCAACCTGATTCTATGCATGTTTATATACTTACATACATGTCTCTGTGCTTAGTAGGGTTTGCTCCAGATAAAAGTGCAGAAAGGCCTACCCTTACTGAACACTGTGGGGTTTACATCCTACAATGCGTAAGATTACATAGTACTCCCTCCTCTCCTGTGACCTCCACACGTGCATGAATTTGTGTTTGTGCAAAGCATCACATCCCTATACTTAAAATAGCAATGACATACATGCAGATGTGCTGATGCTTGAGTGTGCACATCACTGCCATTGAATATAATGGGACATGAGTATACATGAATTCTGTTATTCCTGCAACAGAACCCCTGCATATACAAAGGGCTCACTGCATTGTTAAGAGACACATCCAGTGTGGAAGATGCCTTCTTCTGTGATACTATTTTCAAAGTCATAATCCTTGCCTTTCCCTTTATTCATGAAAAGTCTATGTCTACCACAAAGGACATTACAAACTAATTAGAAGTTGAACTTGGAATCAAACATGAATACGCTGTTAAAATGTACCATGCCTAAAGCATCATTCTGCCACTACTGCTAACACAGCATCATTAAAATCTCCTTTTAATATTGACTTTGAAAAGCAGCTTCATAACGGCCATAATATTCCATTATATTTTTGTCACATTTGTTCAAAAATATCCATTATTTTCAATAGTTGCCTCCCCTTCCTAAAGAGAGTAGTCTGTTTTGCCTTCTGGTTCACTATGTAGTCATTTCACGTAAATAAGCTTAACTTAGGCCCTTTCTGCACTGTGTGGCTGCCCTGCAGTCGAACATGATGGCATTGCTCCATGGGTCATGCTTCTGCACGATGTCGTCCTGGTCCTACTGCCATCTTGTCATTGCACAAGCGCAATATTTATAAAACAGAAAACATCCATTTTACACTTATCACGCTGCCGCCTTTTCTGGCCATGCAGAAGGGTGGAAGTGCGCTGGCGATGCCTCCTTCCCCAGCGCAGCAATGGCAAATGCCTAGCTGTGCTGCAGAATAAAAGAAGTGGGGGGCCAGAGCACTCCCCTCCACAGCAACCAGGTGAGGTGCAGAGGGGAGCATTTCTGGTGCGTTTTCCCTCCCTCCCGGGGCTGCAGCGAAAGAATGTCATTGCACCCCATCGTGCTGAAAGGGTCTTAGTTCCACAGAACCATTCCAATCCAGCAATCCCTTGAGACTACACAAATGAGAGCAATGTGTAGGAGGAAGATACCACTCTAGGTCAAGTGAAAATAGAAAATGATTCACGTAAGCAAGCCATGTGCATATTTGAAAGATCAAGGACAGCTGAATAAAAAATAAAGTACTTAGACCAGTGCAACTTCTACAATAGAAATACTGTATTAAAGTTCAGCCCTATGCAGTTTTACTAAGACATCCATCTCATATAGTACTCACTCAGTATAAACTCTGTTTGGTACATTTTTAATAATTTGTATTGATTGTAATTGTACAGAAGTTGTGTTTAAACTGTGAGGGAAATTGAACCTTGTACCTCTCCTAACTCACAGTAGGCAACGGAAGCACAAAAATGATTCCCACAAGCAGCCCTGTGATGATATGGACGTTCATAGAAAAGGCTGTTGTATTTATTAGAAAAAAGATGGTTGTGTTTATTAGACAAATTAAGGTAAAATATGGCTGCATATGTGAGATATAGTATATGTAAGAAAGTGAAGAACTGTTGGGAGGGGGGTGATATGGTATGGAATGTTGAGAGTGACTGCTGATTGGCTGAGTGCCTGAAGGAATTTTAAAAGGATGGCATGCATAACAGAGACAGTGAGAGGTATGAGTGTCAGAGGTGGAATGATAGTTACTTAGAGTCAGTCAGGATTGAGATGCATTAAATAAGTAATCTCTACACTGAACTTCCGTTTAATAAATTAATTTCTGTATTACACATTTGTGCTTCTGGGAACCCTACAGTTGGTGTAGATGAGTTCAGACACATGGTGTCTGTGGTAGCAGCAGTGGCTCAAGGATGTGATGTCCAGAAGTGGGATTATACAAATAAAGCCTTGCACAGGAACTTTGTGGACATCCAGAAGATCCTCACATGTGGTACCACAATGATGAGACAGAAATAGGTCCTCATGTTTGGTGGCAGTGGTGGGATAAGCTGGGGCCACCACAAGCTTCTCACACCTTATGGAGATGCCACTTTAGATAAGTTTTCTGTCAAGGCTGGAATCCTTCTAATGTGAAAGGGAAGCCAATAAGCAACCATACATGAGAGGAACAGCTGACAAGAAAATGCTGTCCTGCATTTTAAAATTTAAATACTCTTTTTTAAGAAGGGGTCTCTTAAACTATTTTGTAAAACAATTTTATATAATATGTTGCTATTCCAAGAATATAAAAGTGGCAGAAAACCTCTGTTATTAACAAAGCAGTAGAGAAATGAAAAACAAAACAATACTTTACTTTCTTCTTTCCGGTTTTTAGTCAGTTTGTGTTCCAGTTCTTCCAGTGCGCAATATTCCATTCTAAAGTCACTCTTCTTATTGAATAGAAGGATATTTTTATCTTTTTCAATGTTCATCAACCTGAGGGAGAAACACACATTTGACAAATTACATGATAAATATTAATACCATGTAATTTGAAATTTGGAAATTCTGCCTAGATAGGTCTCTTTATAACAAAAACAGAAATCACTATTATCTTCCATTAAAAAGCACTCCCTCAAACAAAACAAATATAGTAAATGCTTTTAATTAATCTAGCAAATACAGCAGTTATTCTAGTAATACATTAAACATTAATAATCTCAAACCACATCCTTTTCAGAATAATATAAAACTAATAAATACCAGCCACATAGGCAAAGTAGATACATTCATATTTGCCAGAAATTAAAATACTTTTTAAATTAAAAAGTAGCAGGAGGGAAGATATCTAGGAGAGAGGGTTAAATCCATATATTCTTTTCCCAACTAAAATGCCCCAGAGACTAATTGCCTTGGAGGACAAGATATATGGTGACAACATAGTCAGTGTTTTCCAGAGCAGCTCCAGCAAGAAATCTTTGGCAATACCATTTATGAATAAATATGGCATTATGTAGGAAAAAAGACAACATTTTGCAGAATAATTATTATTAAGAACTCGTAGTGGCTACTGAAGCATAACATTTCTCAGTAATGTTGTTGCTGTTGTTGTGTGCCTTCAAGTCATTTCCAACTTATGGCAACCCTAAGGTGAAACAATCATGGGTTTTCTGAGACTGAGACTGTGTGACTTGCTCAAGGTAACCCAGTGTTTCCACGGCCAAGCAGGGAACCAAACCCTGCTCTCCAGGGTTGTAGTCCAACACTCAAATCGCTAGCTGTCAGCAGCAATTTTATACTTTTCAAAATAAACTTTATGAATGGATATTTTGCTATTGAATGAGGATAACAATATTTCACAAACCTTCTTTCCTTTGACCAACCTTTGCTAATAGTTCACTACAATCTTATGCTCATTTACTAGTGTGTGACCCTTACAGCATTCAGTGTGATTTATTTCTGGGTAAGCATGAATCAGATTTGGTCAAACATTTTCTAAACCATACATAAATACTATTGGAGTGTCACCTAAATAATTCACAATAATTTCTGTAAAGCTGAACAAGCTATTAGCATTTAAGAAGAACATTCATCTTCATGTATTCAAAACTTTATTCCTTCTTACAACACCAACCTTGAGTTAATTTTTTATTGTTGTTACCTCAACAGGTTTTCTTCACCGTTTCACTCTAAAACTTCATTTTACAACTACTCTGGTCTCTGAGGGCAGAAAAGAGCAGACAACATAGCCGCACTGTGCCTTGACCCAGCAGCTGGTGAGAAACCCCTTCCTCTATGTTGCAACAGGCACTGCTCTGGCTTCTAAGGGACAGAAGAGCAGCCAGGCATAGCTCCATGTTCTTGTTGCTGTTGTTGTTGTTATTAATTGTCTTTATTTCTATCCCACTTTTGTCCCTGAGAAAAGGACTCAAAGCAGCTTACAAACTTAAAAGAAGTATAGTTAAAACTTGGTATACAAAAGTTAAAACACATTAAACAACAATAACATTTAAAACAATATTAAAATATATATTAAGAGCAGCATACAAATAGCAAGTAGAATAACCAGCACCATTCTATATACAAATTACAAATTAAATGCCTGCTAGAATAGGGAAGTCTTTAGCTGTCTCCTGAAGGTAGGCAGGGAGGGTGCCAGTCTGACCTCTTTGGGCAGGGAGTTCCAGAGCCTGGGAGCAGCCACTGAGGAGGCCCTCTCCCGTGTTCCCACCAAATGCACCTGTGAAGGTGATGGGATAGAGAGAAGAGCTTCTCCAGCAGATCCCAACACCTGGGCTGATTCTTAGGAGAGGATACGGTCCTTCACATAACCTGGACCTGAGTCATGTAGGGCTTTAAAGGTCATCACCAGCACTTTGAATTGTGCCCGGAAACAGATCGGCAGCCAATGGAGCTGTTGCAGCAGGGATGTTGTGTGATCCCTGTAACCAGCTCCAGTTAACAACCTGGCTGCAGCTCTTTGGACCAGCTGAAGCTTCCAAGCCTCTTCAAAGGCAGGCCCACGTAGAACGCGTTACAATAATCCAACTGGGATGTAACTAGGGCATGTGTTACCGTGGCCAGGTCTGACATCTTAAGGAATGGGCGCACCTGACGCACGAGCCTTTACTGTGCAAATGCACTCCTGGCTACTGCTGAGACCTGGGCTTCCAGGCTCAGAGTTGAATCCAGGAGCACTCCCAAGCTGTGAACCTTAGTCTTCAGAAGGAGTGCAACCCCATCTAACACAGGCTGAATTACTATTCCCTGATCTGCCTTTCTACTGACCTGGAGCACCTCTGTCTTGTCTGCATTAAGTTTCAATTTGTTTGCCCTCATCCAGTCCATTACTGATATCAGGCACTGGTTTAGGACCAAAACAGCTTCCTTGTGATGGGAAGGAGTAATAAAACTGAGTGTCATCCATGTACTGATGACACCGAACCCCAAAACTCCAAAAAAACCTCTCCCAGAAGTTTCATGTAGATGTTAAATAGCATTGACAAGACTGAAGCCTGAGGGACCCCACAGGCCAAGGGGCAGGAGGTCAAACAGGAGTCCCCCAGCACCACCTTCTGGGTTCAGCCCTCCAGGAGGGAACACAGGCACTGTAAAACAGTGGTCTCAAGTCCCATCCCCGCAAGGCAACCCAGAAGGATACCATGGTCGATGGTATCGAAAACTGCTGAGAAGTGCAGCAGAACCAACAGGGATACACTCCCCCTGTCTAGTTCCCGGCATAGGTCATGTTGCCTTGACCCTGCAGCTGATGAGACCCTCCCCATCCCCATGTTCCAACTGCCACTGCTCTGGGGCCAGAAAAGAGCAGCCACCATCTGGAAGACTCCCCCACTGTCATTCCCTTTTCCTTAAGTGTCATGTCTCATTTAGATGGCAAACCTAAGGGCAGGGACCTGTCAAATTAATGATCTGTAAGCCACCTTAGAAACTTTTCTGGCTGAAGGACAGAAAATAAATATGTTAAACAAATAAATTAAATAAATGTAAACTTACTGGTTCTTTAACTTATCTCCTGTTCTGAAAAAATCAGCCTTCTTAATTTGGTCAGCTTTCATCTTCTGATTCTGAAAATGTTGAATCTCACCTTGACCACTGAAACCACTGCCACTCTGTAGAGAAAACAGGGGTATGAACTGTTGCAATGAGAAATGTTATACTTCTTATTTAAAAGTAGACAATGAAAGCCTGAAACTACTCAAAGTCACACACATATTGCTCACTTTAATAACACTAGGCCAGTTTAAACAGGCCAGCCTTTCCCAATCCAGTGCTCTCCAGATGTATTAGACTACAATTCCCATCAACCACAATCAGCATGGCCAATATGCAAATTCATCATCTAGAATGGGGTAGAAATCATGTAGCCCTCTAGATGTTGGATTGCTACTCCTCACAATTGGCTACACTGGCTAAGGCTGGTGAAAGTTATGTCACTGCAACATGCAGAGGGCAACATGATTTAGAGATCACCATACTGGTAGAGGCTGAAGTAAGAACTACACATGGCAGTCTATTACAATAATTAATTTCCAAGATGCTGCAGCAGAGTAAGGTGCATGGCAACAAAGGATCAGAAAATCCCAAGAGCAATGACAGGCTTTCGATGATGCAGATTTTTCTGAAAAACAGTGGATATGGTATTCCTTTTATCATTATATCTGTGCACAACAGGAATGCAAATGCAGAATATTCCTTGCTGCAAGCAAACAAAAAAAAAACTCTCTTATTTGTTAAGGTAATATATATCTCACCTTTCTGTCAAAAGGTGAAGCTCAATGCAAAGTCAGAACCCATCCAGTTAAATGGTCTTCACCAGAAGACTCAAGTCACTGGCCAAAAGGCCTGCCTGAATAAAAAGGTCTTTGCCTCACAGCAAAGAGAAATACAGAGGGAGCCAACTTAGCTTCCTTCATCTGGAATTTCTAGAATCTAGGAGCAGCCACTGAGATGGTCCTCTCATCTCCCATTTTAATGTACCTCTGATGTTTGCTGGGCCCAGAAAAAAACTTTCTCCAAAGTTCTTAAAACATGAGAAGGCTCATATGATAGAATGCAGTCTTTCAACTAGCTTGGTCTCAAATTCATGAGAACAGACAAGTAACCAGTGAAGGGAACCCCAAGTCCATTGTAATCATTTCCAGTTTAACAGTTAAGATGCAGAACTTTGGAACACCTGAACATTCCAAACACTTGCCAAAGGCAGCTCTGCATACAGCATGTTAGCAGTCCAAATGAGATATAACTAAGATGCATCATCAGAGCCAAATCAGACATCTCCAGGAACAGGTGGAGTTGGTTCACTAGTTGAACTATATAAATGCACTCCCAGACATCAGTGGACTCTGGGCTCAATGAAGCTCAAAGACAAACATCGTGTAACAAAACCAACTGTTTAAATAGTAATGAGAGGTATACCCCAGACCACTGCATTCAGTGGGATCCTCAGGCTGAAAGGGGTTAGGCCAAGCTGTGAATCAAATACCTGGCATACATACCAGAACATTTGCTAGGCCACATACCCTAGCATGGTTCAAGGCTTCTTTTTCCCTTTCTGCTCTGTATATGTCGCCACTTGCCAGGCTGTTCCAATCTCTCCCTTGCAATCACTTGAGGGCAGGTTTACCTAGTGGGTGCACCATAATCCAGTGAAGTTGGATTGTGGCAAAAGAGGCTTGTAATCAGGGCAGCTGTGTTTCCCCCCTTCAATTGCTTTTTAAGCTGTCTTCTGTCTTAAATATGCTTTTTGTGTGTAATTGTTCTTGCTCCTTCTTATCAACTGACTTGCTCAGAAGAATCTAACTGAATGCAAAACGAATCTAACCTATTTTAGCAACAGTTCCCTTCCTCATTAATATTAAAAATTTTAAAGATTACAAGAAGATTAAGAGTTGGCTAGAAAGGGCTAGAAAGAGAGGGGGCGCTTATTGCTTTCAGTAAGGGGTCCGCGAACACCCAGTAAAGGCAAGCACTGCTCCAATAAAATGTTTAATCCCTTCTCTTGCATCTTATCTTTCAAGCCTCATTGTGCAAAACTGGTGCCATTTCCACACTAGCCTGTTATAGCGGTATGATTCCACTTTCAACCTCCTCTGGAATCCTGGGGTTTGCAGTTTCGGGAGGGGCCGGCCGGCCCCTCCCGAAACTGCAAACCCCAGGTTCCAGAGGAGGTTGAAAGTGGAATCATCGCGCTATAACAGGCTAGTGCGGAAATGGCCTGGTTTTCCTGAAGCGCACGAGATCTTCAGGCTACCACTCCGTCCTCGCATCCAACGAAATCGATAGTAGCCCCAGGACCCGTAGCCTATCAATGCATTTACTGATGCAAATAGAGACAGCTGCCGATGCAACTGCAGACATAAACTAAAATCATAAGAAGTCGATGGCTTCGCTCTCAGATCTAAAATGCCAACGAAGCCCTTTCCAACCTGACTTTCCCGCTTTGTCCTGCTCACACGTATATACACATCGATTACAAAATAGCCACAGGGAACAAAACAATCGACATATATGCGCCCTGTATCCCTTGGGGAAGGACGCTGAGCGATCGGGGCTGGGTGGGCCCGGGTGGGCTAATTTACCTGGCGGCCCTTGGTTACCCCGACTGGTATAGCCGTTGCTAGGGCGGCCATGTCCGAAGACGACCACAGCGCCTGCCCTACGCCATCGCCGCACGGAGCTCCACCTCTTTCTGATTGGCCGACGTAAAGCCGGCGTGCCTCGGGGTGAGGGACGTTGGAGGGGCGGGTTAGAGTCGGGCTCTGGCCTTCCTTTTTCTGGGAAATCTGAAACGGTGGCGCGGTCTCCGAGATACACCCTCGCTGAGGTGAGCGTCCTCTGCAGTTTCTCTGGAGTTTATTGGTGCGTTTAAAGGGATGAATGTAACGGCCATGTTGGTGGTGGGCGTTGTAGTCGGAATACAGCTGTAGGTTCCCAGGCTGGAGAAGCAAAAGTCAGTCCTACGATACGAAAAGAATTATCCCAACACTCATTTGGCGATGCTCTGATAAAGAACTGCCAGTCCCAGGCCATTTCCGCACTGCACTGTTATAGTGCTATTATCCCACTTTCAACGTCCTATGGAATCCTGGGGTTTGCAGTTTAGGGAGGGGTCTTTGAGGCCCCTCTCTAAACTGCAAACCCCAGGATTCCATGGAATGTTGAAAGTGGAATAATAGCGCTATAGCTGTCTAGTGCAAAATGGCCACAGTGTCTGTGGGGTAACATTTAATATCATCGAATTGTAAATCGGGAGGGACCCCAAGGGCCAGCTAATCCAACCCCTGCCAGAGGAGATACCTGCAACAGAAGCATTCCTGGGAGGTGGTCGTTCAACCTTTGAAAACCTTCAGAGAAGAGGAATTCACCACCTGAGGCGCTCAACTCATACCACCCTTCCTGATATGGTGAGAGGCCTGGAAGCCATGCCCTATGAGGGTAGACTTAGAGAGCTGGGTATGTTTAGTCTGCAGAAGAGAAGGACATGATAGCCATGTTTAAATATTTGAAGGGATGCCACGTAGAGGAAGGAGAGGGCCTGTTTTCTGCTGCTCCAGAGAACAGGACAAGGAGCAATGGACTCAAGCTGCAGGAAAGGAGATTCCACCTGAACCTCAGGAAGAACTTCCTGACAGTCAGGGCTGTCCAGCAGTGGAATTTGCTGCCTCGGAGTGTAGTGGAGGCTCCTTCCTTGGAGGATTTTAAGCAGAGGCTTGATGGCCATCTGTTGGGATTGATTTGAGGGTGTTTCTGCATGGCAGGGGGTTGGACTGGATGGCCCGTGTGGTCTCTTCCAACTCTGAATTTCTATGATTTCCTTCTCCACCTAATAGCTTGTGTTGCAGATACTGCTATATTCACTCTACATTTTTGTGTTTTCTACTTTCAAAGATAAATTTTTAAAGTACATGAAGAGGGGCCTTCCATTCCTGAAGGAGGAAGAAATACATATAGAGGAAAAATGCATCAAAGTCAGTCCTAGGCAAGTAAATAATAATAATAATAATAAAATTTATTTTTATCCCGCCTCTCCCAGTGGATCGAGGCGGCATTACAAATATATATAAATACATTAAAACATTAAAATGTACCCCATCCTCCCCACCCACCAACCCTTCCATCCCCCTAAAACACATTAATTATGTAATGTAATTACATAAATGTAATGGTGAGAGAATGCTAACTGTCAGGAGCGTAAACCTAAAGCAAAACAGCTATGAAGACATGTTTATCTGTACATGGCCAAATCCAAACAGACCTGGGGTGGACCTACCGATTCAGTGGCATTTACATAAATTTAGTCCCATCACTCAGCAATTGATTCAGTCGGCCTGCTTGAGTATGAACTAGTAGTTGGGTACAGGCCTTTTTTTCTAGATGAATACATTCTTAAATGACCTTACATATTGTGTGGATATGATTTGTTACATAGATAAGATTTCCCAGTCCTTTCCCTAACAACAAATAATTGCTTACCTGTGAAGCAGAGCATTAGTGTTTCTGTTAATTGTGTTTTGGCCCACAACGCTCAATTTTATGTATGGATATTATTTGTTAATTTAAATTTAAAGTATTTCTGGATCACCTCCCAGCCCACAAGGGCTCCTGAGGCAATGGAAAAATAAAAACTGACTAAAACAATACAAAGATAAAAAATATTTTTAAAATTAAAATACTGTTTATAAACTCCTTAAAGCAGTCTAAAAACAATCCTAGAATCAAGTTTTGAAACAGTCGAAACAGCAGCCATGAACACTGAAGGCAATGTAGAACAGCATGGTTTTGACTGCCTGGCAGGAGCTTAAAAGAGATGGGGCCAGCCTAACTTCCTTGGGTAGGGAGTTCCATAGTCAAGGCACTGCCACAGAGAAAGTCCTGTTAAATTTACCCAACAACCTAACTTTACAAGGTGCTGGGATATGCAATGGGCTCCCTCTGAAGATCTCAAATTTCAGGCAGGCTCATATGGGGGAAGATGGTCTTTCAGATATCTTCGTCACAAGTCGTTTAGGGATTTGTAGGTCCTACACCAGCACCTTGAATTGAACTCAGAAGCAAATTGGAAGCCAGTGTAGTTCTTGCAGGACCAGTGTTACATGATCTCTAAAATGCATGCCTGACACCAGTCTGACTGCTGCAGTGTGTATTAGCCCCCACATAGAGCACATTAGATTAGTCTAATCAAGAGGGAACTAAGGCATGAGCCTCTGTCACGAGACTTACCTTCTCTAAGAAAGGGTGCAGCTGTTGTACCAACTGAATCTAGTCAGACATGACCCTGCCCACTGCAGCAACCTGGCTTTCCAGAACAAGCACTGGGTTCACAAGCACCTCTCAAACAGCACAACTGATCTTTTAGAGAGAGAGCAACCCTATCCAGAACTGGCTGTGAACCCAATCCCAGATTAGTTTTCCTAATGACCAGCAGTACTTCTGTCTTTTCTGGATTGATTTATCACACACTGGTTTGTTGCACTTTCACACTGGCTTACTTCTGTTTTTGATCTCTCCTTATGTGATGATGTCACTCTCCTGTTGTTGAGTTGCATTCCCACAATTATTGCATTGTCTTTTTTCATTCATGAGAAATACCCATGATTGGCTTCAATAATGCTGCATGGCCACAACTGCCTATTTGTGCAATCCTTATGCAATCCTTTCATGCTGCTGCAATTCCAATATTGTGGCAGTCATATGTATCAGTAGGTGTTGTTCTCCCTTTTTGGTCAGTCCTTCATCATTCCTCTCCCCTTCCAGTTAGCAGAGTTACTGACTTCTATATGAGAAGCCCCTTTTTGGACAGTCCTTCATGATCCTCCACCACTGGCAGTGTTGGGTGAGGAAGACGAGCCACAGCCACCCTGCCCAGCAGCAGCAGCAGCAGCAGGAGAGAGGAAGGAAGAGCCAACTGCCAGAAGTTAAACCTGCAAAAGTTGATAACCCACTGTATAGTGCACATGCCTGGTAGTGGGAAGAGGGGAAGGGACACAGGGTCAGTGGTGTGGTTTGAAAGACCTGTTGCAGAACATGTATCACCAAGCTGGCAGCATAACAGTATTACAGAGATGGTATGACAGTTATTGTTTTTATATTGGTATGTTTTTGTTTCCTTGAATAAAGTCATTGCTGCAAGACAACAGGTTGGTGTTATAAAACCCTAAGTCTCAGTCTATTTACCTACATCCCGTCCATTACTGCATCCAGACAACAAACAATGGCAATGAATCTCCAGGATCTCTGAGGAATGTCTAAATCAGCATGCCTAGTTTTTAAAAAATTGTTATAGAAAACAGTTTTTTCATGATGAGGATCCATAAAAAGTGAGTGAACACTCTTTAGCAATTCCATACTAAACACCTTATGAGGCCAACCTGAGAAGAGCCTGGGAGCAAACCTGCATTAGGAACAAGGCCAACAAGCTTCAAAAAAGGCTTAATGTATTTTTAGCAGAATGACATGCCTGCTTCTTCCCCTGTGACTGAAATATAAACTTTTCTTTACCAGGAGCCCTTTTACAACTGCACACAACTATATAGCACTATGATGCCATTTCAGCTGCCATGTCAATATCCTACAGAATCCTGGGGTGTGCAGTTTAGAGGATTGTTTAGAATTCTCAACTAGAGAGTTACAATGTATCTCCAAACTAGGATACAGTTAATAATGGAATCATAGTGCTTTATCAGCACATATATCATTCTAGCATATCTTCAGTGCCTCTCAACTGGGCTGCAGTCCTTGCACACTTCTCTAATACATGCATTCAAATTCAACGCCCTTTCATTTTTAAGAAAATAAATTTCTAGCCTTCATTGATGCTGAACCACATCTCCCACAAGCACCTGCCAGCATGGCCAATGGGCAGGTGCTGTGTGAATTGCAGTCTAAAACACTAAAAAAGCCTGAAATGCACTCAAAAAGTGACGTTAACGAGAATTTTTCTTTGCATGGCAGTTGGTCACATCTGGTTGATTCTCCTGGAAATACTGTTACAAGCATTTCAGTGGAAATTCTCATCCAGTTCAGTTTTTTTTCAGGTTGTAATTAACATGTTGCATTTCCTCTCACTTGCAGACCTTGAGTAATCAACTGTGTTAACATTAATGCACAGAAAGAACAGAGCCAGTAGAAACCAAGGGGTAGGAGTTTTGCTGTGTTTTAAATTAATTTTCTGAAACTTGGATTTTGGTTTTGGCTCACATTATTTTAGCTCAGACTTGATCATGGGATGGTGAAGCTGTTGCCCTCCAGATGTTGTTGGACTCTAGCTTCTATCAGTCCCATTCAGCATGGCCAATAACAAGAGAAGATGGGAGTTGGAGTATAGAAATACTTGAAAGTCCACAGGATCCCCAACTCTGTTCTAAGACATTATCAGTTGTTTTTCCCCAAGCTATAGCACACAAAAATTGTTCAAAGGTACAAACCACATAGCCCACACTGATGACATTTTACTGTCTAATTGATGTTTTCAGAGCATTTTCCTGATGTATTTTTGCCCTTTCCTTTGCACACCTGCAGTTATATTTGATGCCTTTGTCTCGTGGTTTTTATACATTTCACTATGAATGGGAATTAGCAAGTAGTGGGAAGTATTTGAATGCCTGAAAATAGTCATCAGCACACATTAAAGAGAATTGTCCTTATTGATTATTTCACCCAAGTAGAGTGAAAATACCTTTTTGTTGTGTCACTGCAGTGCTGTTTAATCCTTTGTCTCAAGTTGCACTGCTGTTATTCCAGGGGAACATGTTGTTCTGCCTACAGCAGATTTGCTTCTCTTTTTCTACTGAATCATCAATCATTCTGTTCTAAGATTACTATATCATTGCAGGGCTTTTGAAACTTTTTCTTAGGCCTCATCCAAGTAGTTTACTGTATTTGTTTGAAATGAGGAATGCAGATGTCAGTTCTATACTCTTGCAAGGATTCAGGCTTGGCATATTGGGAAGTACAGTTCAGAGCATCTGGAGAGGGCCAGATTGTGGAAGGCCAGGGAACAGTATCATACCTAGGAACAGTAATTTCCTCTGCCTTGCATTCATCACCACTCCAGCATGTGGTCTGGAGAATGGTAGTTTTGTAGTGCTGATGAATCTCACTGGTTGCCCTGGAAAATGGGGGGGGGGATCAGCCACCAAGAAATATGAAAAAAAGAGCACTTAAAAGGAGAACCATAGAACAAAGATGCCTATGACGAATGGACCAGGACCCACTGAGTCTGGCAGGCTTTTTAATGCCTTTATATATTAATGACTCAGCTTTACATAAGGCTTCATGTCGATGATCTAAGAATAGCCTAATATTTAAAATGAATTCCAGGCATACAAAGAAGAAGTTCCACATTCCCTTAAAGGGCCACCTTTTCTCATACCAGTCATAGGTAGAACTGAGCTACCCCACTCACATCTCTTTTGTTGCACACACTCCACATGGCTTCTCCACCTTCCTTTCATTGTTGTTGTGTGCCTTCAAGTCATTTCAGACCCATGGAGGCCCTAAGGCAAACATATCACAGGGGTTTGTAGAGCTGAGAAAACTTGGTGATAGGGTTGCCATACCCTCCAACATTTCACAAGTGAAAACCAGGACACATTTTGACAAGCAAGATGAGACTGCGTCCATTTCCACACCACACTGTTATAGTGCTATTATTCCACTTTCAACATCCTACGGAATCCTGGGGTTTGCAGTTTATGGAGGGGCATGTAGAATTCTCAGCCAGAGAGCTGTTTGGCCTCAGTAAACTACAAACTCCCGAATTCCGCAGGATGAAAGTGGGATAATAGCACTTTAACTGTAGTGTGGAAATGGCCAAAGATCAAAATAGCTAAAGTTATTAATGTGGAATAAAAAGGTAGGAGAAGCTGCAGCAATTTGCTTTTCCTTGAGTGTACAGGGAAGGACAAGATTCTGCCTCCTTTCCTCTCCCCACTGCTGAGCTGAGTGCAAGCTACTTTTGCACTTTGAACTCAGTTTGCAGCAACTGAAGTAAGCAGAGGACAAAGGGGGAAATTGGGAGGAGCAAAACTGGAAAACTTTAAAAACAGCTGAAATGATGGGAGAGCAAAGGATTAACCAAAAGGGTCCCTGCCAAACTGAGATAGTTGGAAAGGTGTGTTTTTTCCTCTTCCCTCTGCAACCTCATCCCATGCAGAAATCAGGCTTTTAAAAAGTCTTCTATAGGTATTGAGTTTGGAATCCAGCCACAGGAGAAGAATCACATATACTGCTTTAGGAACAGGTGCATCAGAGGCTGGCTCATATGTTATCAAAGTAGTGTTCTTGTGCTTTTTGTTCCTTGTGATTGGATCTTAAACATTTTACTAACACTTGAAAGCCAAGGTCATAGAAGACATGCGTATATAATGTTTTATAAGTGTACCAGCCAAGCCTATATGACCGTGCTTTCTTCCCCACTCCCAGTATCTAAGTTAACAATGGTGGTGTGGGTAGTTCCTTTGGAATTTCAGTGAGACCTCTCATGTAGTTCCAGTCTTGAAGTGCTGTCAGAGTATCTTTGGATCTAGCCAGGTGGGACTAGAACCAGGTTTCCCCAGTAAATTAGGAATCTGATTTCTACCTACTCATATAGCAAGGTATGTTCATAAAGCTCAGGACGCTATATTCGTAAAATTAATGTGCATGAAGCTCACATCACCTGCATGCTGACACCATCAAATGGATCCTCTTCCACAGTGAACAATCACAGTAGGCATTGTCTATATTCAGTGTTTGTTTCTCTTTGAACTCCAAGAGAGAAGCCAGGCCCATTTTAGCTGTATTCTGAGAAGAAAGGAGGAAGCACCGCTGTCTTCTCAGATAACATCTTTGTGCCAGAAAGATGATGAAATCTGAATCCTCAAACTGAAAGCCTCATAAGCTACTTATTTGGATGAAGATTAGAATGCTTTTAGGAAAAACATATTCAAATGAATATATAGCTGAAGTTCAGTATGCTAGAATATGAGGAAGGCAAGGGTAAAGGAGCAAGGAAAGGAAGAGAAACAAGGAAAACAGGAACTTTCAGTGCGATTTGAATGTAAAAACAGCTAATTTTTATAACCCATGTTAGTATAGGTTATATCTTTATTGACCCAACACCAAGGCTGCAAAATAATGTGCAAGTTTTTGAATTTTCCAGAACTCTTGGCCAGGCAGATGGTGAACAAAACCAAAAAGGAAAGAAAAAAAAGTGGTTGACATTGAAGTCATGTGCATTTAGCCAAAGCCTTAAGATGAAATGTAAGACATGGCTGCAAAAACAGGAAGTATCCATCTTTTGATGCCCCATTACCTGACAACTTGCTCTTCTGACTCTTCCAAATTAAAGACAAGTTTCATTAATTTAGTGGGGGTTCTGCTTTTTTGTCAGTTCTTGCCTGTAAAGGCTTGCTTGGAACCACTCCAGTGTGCACACTCCTTGCAAAGCAAGCTGAGAGGGGAAAATAAAGCACTAAGACGGTTGAGAGACTCTGCAAGCAGCACACACATGTGGTCAATCTCAAGTAAGCCTTCATAAGCCCTTCATGCTCCTTACAATATAGTACATGGGTTCTGCTTTTCAACAAATTCAATTTTCTGACAGTGTTCCAGTCCTAACCTGTCAGATGAGTGGAGGAAGTCTGTATTCAAATTTGATTGTATCAGCTGCTGTGATGGTTTTAAGTTGCCCCTAAGGCTGCCCAAAGATTGCTGGGATGAAGAAACTAACAGTAGTTAATCCTCCTTTTTTGAAAATGTAAAATTCAACTGCAACTCAGAACTGTCTATATCTCTAGATGAAAAACGCAGGCTCCTTAGTAGGCAGAAATAAAAAAAATGAAAGAAACTTGTTATTGTTATATGCCTTCAAGTCATTTCTGACTTATGGCAACCCTAAGGCAAACCTATGATGAGATTTTCTTGGCAAGGTTTGTTCAGAGGGGGTTTGCCTTTGCCTTTATCTGAGGTTGAGAGAGTGCGAATTGCCCAAGGGCACCCAGTGTGTTGCCATGTTGAAGCAGGGATTCAAACTCTAGTCTCCAGAATCGTATTCCAGTACTTAAACCACTACACTATACTGGCTGTCTAGATAACTTTTCTGTATGATGTACTACCTTCTACGGTTAGTGGGGAAATACAGGCAAGTGATACTGTTTTAAAATTGCTTTGCTGGGGACTAACCAGCAGGTGTCATCTAAAAAACACCATCACATACAGTACTCACCACAGAGTATTTTCTGTTTGATTTTCTTCAGCTCACATCAGTAAGTATCATGAATAGGGGAACAAAAGAACAGATACCAACAACTTTGGTCCATTTCAGACAAGATTGTACAGATTGTACAGTTCTCTTAAATCTTACCTTCTCTCCCTTTTTTAATAGCAGGGAAAGACCTTGGATGAAAGTATAACAATGTTTTAAACATCATTGCATAGAAGTTTAGGTCTCTACTTAGCCCTTTTGCAGCTTCATTGGTGCTTAGGTCTTTGTGATCACTGCAATCCAAAGCAGCAGCATACTTCGGGCCAGAGTTTGGGAATAACTCTTTGCAAATAACAAGTTTCTTGTAAGATCCTCTGAAGATGCCAGCCACAGATGGAGGTGAAACGTCAGGAGAAAATACAAATAGAACATGGCCTCAAAGTCCAGAAAACCCACAACAACCTATAGTTTCTTGTAATTATTTCCTTTTCCCAATAATAAAAGTACAACTAAGTTACCTGACAACTGTAGTTTGATGAGGGGTTACTTCACTCCAGTTACAGCATACATTTGAAAGCTTACAGCCAGCCCTCCACATTTGCGGGTTTCACTTTTGTGGATTTGATTATTCACGGATTATTTGCTATCACCTCTGCTGCCTCCCTGTGCCATTTTTAATAGGGACTGCAAGCTGCCTGAGACTGAGAAACTGTGAACAATGCTTATAAGTCCCTATTAAAAATGGTGTAGGGCAGTAGTGGAGGTGGCAGGAAGCCCCAGCAGCCACCCAGTTCTGCCTTGCGAAGGAACCCTAATGCCTCAAAGGAATTCATGGAGGGTTGAATATGGTGATCATACTTTTTTTGTGTGATATATATGGTTTGGGAGGGCCTAGAGTTATTCACAGTTTCTCACTTTCACGGGGGTCCTGTGCCCCTAACCCTAGCGAATGTGGAGGGAGGACTGTAATTGTGTGGGTGTGACTTCACTAAATTGTGGTAGAAGAATACCACATGGTTCAAGCGCAGACTGATGCTGTGCCTTGTGTTGCATTCAGTTTTATCTCAAAGTGACTCAAGAAATGGAAAGGTGGGTTTCACTGCAGGAGTAACTAGTTAGTTGGGGAGGAGAATTTGGAGCAATAATTGTAACCTGAAGTGATTATCATCCTCTCTGTCCTAAATTGGCAAGGGTTGTACTGATTACTCCTTTGTCATCTCACCTACTCAACTTCTTTTCAAAATCCCAGGTTCTCTCTCCTTTCCCACTTCTCCCACTTTCCCTCTTTGTTCCCTTTACTTCAGCCTGGGTTTAAAGTACAAAAATAGTTTGCAGTTAGTTAATTCAGCGAGGGGGAGAGGAGAGAATCATAGAGTTGGAATGGACCTCATAGGCCATCAAATCTAACCTCCTGCTTAGTGCAGTCTCCAGCTAAAGCATTTCCAGCAGGTGGCTATCCAGCCTCTTTTTGAAGAGATCTAGAGAAGAAGACCCCACCACCTCTCAGAGGGGCAGAATCTTGCCCTTCCCAATAGGCTTGGGCAAAGCAAACTGCTGCAGCCTCAGTTCTTCCTCGTTATCTGTTCTTCTTGATTAATTATTGTCATCTTGGCTATTCTGTGATGTTACTTGGTCACACACGTGTTTTCATGGGTGGAAGATTGGAGGGTATGGATTATGTCTAGTAAACAGAGGCAGAAACATTGAGGCATTTTGAATCTTGTAATATTAGATCCATCTAAAACAAGGGCAGGCAACTGTTAAGAGTTAGAGGAAGGCATTGTCCGCCCCCAGGAAACTTGGAAAGCCATTATTCGACCCCCAGGACCAAGAAGTTTCTCTTCCTGGATATTTAACTTCCTCTCTACTGGTCTGGCGATACAATTACTGCACTACTCAAGGTATTGGCCAGTAGAAGCAGTTTGTGATATTCCCATAGCAGAGCAGGAAGGAAGATGCCTGCAAAATGGCACGGTTTACTAAATTAATACCTGAAGGCATTAGCAGAGTTCTGCCGAATGCTTCCCCTTGAGCAATATTTTCTTCCAGGGATAATAATTTAACAGATGTCCATGAAAGAAGGTTTCTCAGTTACAGAACGGACCTTCCAAGATGCATAATTAATTCCATCCATTCCCTGACAAAATCTTTAATAGAAGCATAAACAATTTCCTCTTACCATCTGAAATCTAATATGATTTTATTCTTGCAACCCATTGATTGCTCCTGTCAATATTCCTTTCACTTACACCATTAGGCATCTAAACAGGAAGGTATTTAAAAGAAATGCTGAAGGGCCTAAATCCAGTTGTTCAGCCCAATTAGAGTAGATCTTTGGGGCTGGAACTAATGTAAGTGTTGGCATATCAAGTTCCTATTCATTCAAAGGGTCTACACTGGTTGAGACTAACAAAAGAATTTAGGTCAAGCAGAAGAGCCAGCATGGTGTAGTAATTTGAGCATTGGACTAAGACTCTGGGGACCAGGGTTTGAATCCTTGCTTGGCCATGGGAACCTTGGGCAAGTCACATTTAGTTTCAGAGGAAGGCAAAGTAACCCTACCCTCGAACAAATCTTGCCAAGTAAATCCAGTGATAGATTTGCCTTAGGGTCACCAAAAATAATAATAGGGTCTATGTTTTCCCAGCATAGCTCCAAAACTGTGAAACCTTCAACTTGGCATGCATATTAAGAGGACCCTCAGGGTGTGCATCTTGGGGTTATTTTGATTTCTACATGATTAATTAATTGTAATGAACATGATGCATTAATTAAAACCTGTGGTTCACCTGCAGTGCAGAATGCTCTTTAACATTATATATTCCTAATCTACTCCTGAGGGCCCACGGACAATTCTGGTTCAAGGCTGGGTAGGATCCTGTTTGGACAGAGAGAAATTTCTGTCTACCTGATACACAGCTGAAGAAGAGTGAAAATGAGCACAGTGGTGGGGGTCGGGAGAGAGTGGGGGAAAACATGGGAAAGAAAAAAGCAATGAAGAAGAAAGCAAAAGATGAGGAGAAGCACACACCATAGCGTTACTAATCTTGACCATGCTGGTTCTTCTACCAGTATATAATAAAACAGTCTCATTGTTCAGTGCATTAAAGTGGCTGATTCCCTAAGGTGAGAGGGTTTAATACTCTGAAATTCAGAACACAGCAAATTGTCATGGGGATCCTCTTCCACACTAAGAAATGAGAGAAGGAACTACTAAGCATCGAACAGCTAAGATCCTTTTCTTTGTGAATATTTAAAATCTCTGATGCTCCTCTGGTTTTATTTTTTGCAGAGTCTCAAATCATGTTAGCGCAAGAGACATGCTTCTCTACTTTGGCAAAAGCATGACTGCCTCCTGAATAATCTCAGCTACAACAGCTATAGCCCCCATTCCTCATGCTCCTACACAATGTTCAAAAGGAGACATCAGAAACTGAACAAGGTCTGAGCCTTTTTTAACTGAGGGAAGGAAGAAAGACAGAGGTGGCTGGTTTCTTGCCTTGCTTTTCAGAAAGAAAGCAGGGGAAAGGCATTCAGTCAAGGAAATAATTCTGCTTCCAGAAGAAAGAGGGCAGGCAAAGGTTGTCTTTGCTATTTCTTCAGAAACAGTGTTGCCAGAAACCGTTCCAGCTGTATTTTTGAAGGAGATTGTTCATACTGTCCCTTTATCACTGAATGCCTGAATTGCAACATTTATTGAAGAAAATATCAAACACCTGGCATTTCATATGTGCAGCAAAACCTTTTCAACAAAGCCCCCATCCATTTGTTTATATTTCTTATAATAAGCAAAAGAACTGTGGATTTTGAGCAGCTATTAAAACTAGCATAGGAATGTTCAGCAGGTGGCTGGAGATGATTCTGTGGATCTGAAACTACAGAACAACAAAGCTAGATGAGAGCAATCTGGCGCAGAAGATGGGAATATTACTTTTTGGAGCGCAAATTGTGTGTTGCTGGCCATTCTGGCAGGAAGGTTTGGGGAGTTGTAGCCTTTAGCCCTTTTTCTACCTTTGTTCTAGTGTGTGCATACACAGCCACATTTAGAAAGTTTTGGAAAGGCTATACATCTGCTGCAAGACTTCCTACTGCGCATTACATGGGATAGAGTGGGATGGGATACTGCACCTTCGGCAAACAGCTACAAGGAAGAAAATTGTGGCAGTGGTGGAGCACCTGCTGCTGTTGCTACCCAAAGATATCTTCTTCCTTTCTTTTTTTTATTAATTATAAGAGAAGAAAAAAACAAAAAAATTATATAACATGATGAACATAAAAGTGAAGGTAAAAAAGGTTACAACAAAAAAATGCTTACATTTCTATTTTCTCCAAATCCATTTACATAATATTACTTATTCAACATATTATAAATCATACTGATTATATATTTTGGTTATATATGTCTGAATCTTATTCTCATTATACCATTGTTGTTATTTGTTCCCATAACTAACATTTTAAAAAAATATACTACTAGTAATTTCATTCTTATTTCTATCTTTTTCAAACTAAATTTAACCTATTATTATTATTAAGTATACCCTATCCCCAGAGCCAATTATAACTCCACTTTCCAAAATTGTAACTCTTCTTATGGAAGTGTGACAGTTTCCTCTTTTACTAACACCTTTTCCACAAATATCTTCCATATTGCTTCAAAATCACTCCCTTTCATTATTCTTTTTTTGACCTTGATTCCACATGTTAACTTATCATTAATTGTGATTTTCCACACTTCTTTATACCAGTCCTCTATTTGAAAACCTCCTTGAATTTTCAGTTTTCTTGATATGACTAACTTTGCTGCAGTTAATAAATTTGTAATTAAATCCTTCATTGCCTGGGTACAATTAACCTTATCATATATAGATAACAATGCTATACCAGGACATATTTCTAACTCAATTTCTGTTATCTCTTTTATCTCTTTAAACATCATTTGCCAAAATTTCTGTACACATTCACAGCTCCACCACACGTGAATATAAGTACCAATTTCTTGGCAACCCCTCCAACACAACTTTGAATAATTCTTATCTATGTGATTTAACCTTACTGGTGTTAGGTACCATCTCTAAACCAATTTATAATGATTCTCTTTAATCCATACAGATAAGTTTTTTAAATGACACTGTTTCCCATTTTTTTCCCCAATCCTGAATATCTATTTTTTTGTACTGATTCTTCCTCCCATATTTTTCTAAGATATTCCTCTTGATCCCAAAGATATCTTCTCCCATTCTGAGCTGCAATCTGAATTCTCAAACATCCAGTCCAACCCCACAACCCCCATTTGATACACAAAGTCCAGAACTAGACAATCTTCATTAGACAGATGTCCAGCTCCCCCATGAAGGCTTCCAGTGTGGGATAACATCTCTGCACACTCATCCTTATAGTTTCTAGCATTACAGGACTGCTCTTATTGTTCAGTAATTTCTCATAATGATCAACCAAAATGTATTTTCATTTTTAAAATTTTCTTTTCAGTTAGTTAGGTTGTCGTTCTGTGCTCAGCTACCTAAAACCCATGAAATATAGCAGGAGTTACACTAGAGGTCTCTCATTTATAGGGTCACCATAAGTAAAAGCTGAATTCACAGCAAATAACAAGAATTTTAAAATGTGCATTGAGCACCAGTGCATTGTAGCCACTTAGCCATGAAAACTCAGTGGGTTGTTACCCTGAAAATTGGGGGTCCCGCGAGGGGCGCCCGGCTTTGCCAATTAAAATACCGAAGATGGGGAAATTAAACTCAGAGCACTGTTTTAGCTAGCAAAAGGCAGGGTAAGGCAGCGAGATCTTTCACCCTATGTCTACGGCTTCAGGTCAGAGAGACAGTCAACAGGATTTTAAATAAACAAGTACAACTTTATTAAACATAAACAGTGAAATCAACAACACGCACACTAACTAACTTAAAGAATAAGAAAGGGAGGTCTAAGGAAAAGCGGGTGATACGACACCTAGTCACGTTGTCCTGAAGAGACTGGAGCGGAGGAAGATGGGCTCAGCGTGAATGCTGAGGGGAACTCCTGAACAAACCGGCAGCAGGACGAGATGGATGTTCAAGGGGAAACAAAGAAGTTCCAAAACTGGGGACCTTATATAGGGTGAATCATGCCTGTCGGCTATGACAAACCAAATAGGAATAAAAGGAGTTTCGATGCTAGACAAAAGGATCTGGTGAGGTCAGTGTAAAGATGATGGGATTTGCATTGAGAGACAATAGAGTGGCCGGTGAGTTGATGGCCCTCTGAAAAGTATGGTTTGGCGGGAAACCACGCTGCTATTGTGGAGTGTGGGTATGGGAGTCCCCTGAAGCTACGTGAGGCTTAAGAGCTGCTGGCTTGAATGGGGAATGGAATGTAAACTGTTAATCAGCCGCAGCCAGTACGTGCCTGTTTCGGAAAACAACCCAAACACGTGCAGCGGGGCTGCCGAGCAGAGTCTAGCCAAGGCTGAATTAAATGATATCAAAGCGATATCTAGGAGCCCCCATTTGGGGTATCATAGCCGGCATAACAGGGTAACCTTGGGCAAGTCACATTCTCTGGGGTTCAGAGGACAGCAATGGCAACCCCCCTTGGAACAAATCTTGCCAAGATAACCTTAGGATGGGATCACCATAAATCAGTGTCAACTTGAAGGCACAGAACAAGAAATTTGCATAGAACTTTTTTATTTGTGGGTTCAACATAGCCTCCTTTGAGACACTGTATGTATTTAGATATTACTTGAGTTCCATAAAGATTTTTAATTGCAGCCTGTCATGGGCTTCCAGGACCAAGACTCAGACTCAGAGTCTGAGGCAGCAGAACCTGATCTGAGCCCTGAGGCAGCAGAACCTGCAGAGCAGACAGTACCACCACTCGCGACAGGGACAGAAGTGTCAGCCACAGCAAGGAGCCCTGCTCATTCTGACACAGAGAATGATCTATCCATACTTACCTTCACCCAGCATAGACACCAAAAGGGTCTCATGAATTGCTCCCAGCGAATTTATGCCAAGCACCAATTAATCAGGCACCAGTTGCGCTGACCCTGGAGCCTATAAGAACTGAGTCTTTCCCTTCTAGCTTTTGTCAGCAATCAGCTGACCATTTCTCCTGTGCATGCTTCTGTTTGCTTCCCTTGCCTGTTATTCTGCCATTTTGACCTGTGTTTTTATTGCCTGCCATTGATTTATGGACATTGCTGGGATCATTATTTGCTTCTCATTTGTAAGGTTGTTTTCTTCCTAAAATAAACTGACTAATTGCTTAACTACCCTGAGCTTCTTGACCTATATTATCAGCTTCTCCTGTCTGCCAGACCAGACGTGGACACAGCCAGGAGCAACATGGTTGAGATTATTATCAACATTAATTTTCAAAACTGTAATCCAACCAAAGTTAAGGTCTTTTAAACCTAGTGATCTGCATGGAAGAAAGTTCTTCATTTTATACAGTACTATTGTGAATTCCTCTCCTTTGCCACTTTTA
The DNA here is from genome assembly GCA_948474755.1 of Ctenosaura bakeri. Classification (NCBI taxonomy): domain Eukaryota; kingdom Metazoa; phylum Chordata; class Lepidosauria; order Squamata; family Iguanidae; genus Ctenosaura; species Ctenosaura bakeri. The sequence goes on along the minus strand of CAOLHI010001484.1, from coordinate 580,026 downwards.
CAAAACTCAAAGAAACATCATTTAACTTTAAAGCTATATATAGTCAGTGTTGTGGGGTTTTTTCCTTCCCAAGCAGAGCTCTGTAAATCTGACATGCTATTTTTCATTCTGCTGCACTGTCTGAACAGGCTGTTGATGTGGATATGTGCCAAAACTACCAACAGGTGCACAAGCAATATTGCTACTGTGGATATATTTGTACTGGGATCCAAGCATCATGGACACCTCACAGATTCCAGACCTAGTAGTGCAGAAACGAGATTACGGCTGCTTCCAGATTGCTGGAAAGAGGAAGAAGCCTAGTTCAGTGTAGCTCAATCAGACTGTGGATTCTACACTACCATTAGAGGTAGTAATTTCAGCTTTCCATTTGACGGGGGGGAATAGGGTTGGGGACAAAGGAACCACAGAACAAGCCTGGGGAGGGATTGCTTTCAGCCTGTGGACCATACCTAGTGCACATGAGGTCAGTGCCCATGAAGAGTATGTATTTATTAGTTTCATTTACTAGTTTCATTTCCACTTTTAATGAGCTGAAGGTAGCATGCATGATACTCTTAGTCACTACGTCATCCTCACAACAGCTGTGTGAGGTAGACTAGGCTGAGAGAGAGTGACTGGTTCACCCGAGGTCACCCAGTGACTTTCATGGTTTAGTGGGCATTTGAGCCTAAATGTTCCAAATCCTACTCCACACTAAGCACGTTGGCTTTCCACAACATACACCTTCCATGTCTGTTGTACAAACTTTGTTTTTGTGGATGCAGGGAAGGATGAGCAGATGTCCAAATCATCATGTCATCTACTATACAAAAGTCAATGTTTCTCCGCACATTTGTCTGTGTCAGCATATGATTGGCTGTGTGAGGTTAGAAGACCTCATATGATTGGCTGGCTATGAAGATTCCATGGAATCCTCGGGTTAGCAGTTTAGGGAGGGGCTTTTAGAATTCTTAGCCAGAGAGCTCTTGGGCCTCAGGTCAGTTGCTATGGAGATGAGGCCCACCATCAATAAGGATGCCAGAAAACGTTTGGGAGGCATATGTGAGAAAAATTAAAGTGACATACACAACATGGTTACAAGGTCTTCTCGCCTTACACAGTAGATTGTAAGGGTTCCATATTTGATGAATCTTGAAATTCAAAACAAAAAATGCTTCTAGAAAAACATAAAGCCATTGCACAAATTCAACAGAAAGCAAAAAAATCAAAAGCCAGTACATCAACCTTGCCAGAGAACACAGATTGGATCGGAGACTATGGGGAAAAGTTACAGGTACTGGAATAGGCCAGTTGCTATGGAGACAATACCTAGCAGCAAGAAGGAGGACAGTGTATTCCCACAAGAACCCAACCTCTATATGTTAACAATACAGACTGGATTGGGGAATATGGGGGGAAGTTTCAGGTACTGGAATAGGCTGGTTACTATGGAGATGAGGCCTAGCAGCAAAGAGAAAGACAGTGTATTCTCTCAGCAACCCAAACTGGAAAATATGGGGGAAAGTTACAGGTATTGGAGAAGACAGTTTGGTGAGTTCTTAAGAGGAAAATAAAATCCCAAGCAACAATGGGTAAATATGCTAGTATTTTTTAAAAGTAAGCAAAATCAGTGCAAAGCTCTTGGCTCCCTATCATTAATGTCATGGCATGTCAATAACTTTGCTATTTCAAAAATAACTCCACTCCCACTCCATCACTGCAATTGAACAGCTATTAAACCCCTGACCCAGTAGGATCAGGGCTAGTACTTTCACTGCTGTAAGGGTGAAGTGGAAATCAGCCATGGTACACAGCCTAAAAGAAAAGAAAATAGAACAAAAGGAAACTCTGCTTTTTGGAGATGAGACTCGATGAAATCTGACATTCTGTTCTGCCCTTTTGTTCCTAGCAGGATTAATCCCCCACCCTGCTAAAAATAGTTGCCAAGTAATTTTCATTTGCTACAAATGTAGCTGCTTTGGGATTTTAAGCATATTAGAAAGGTTTCACACATACAATTTAAAGCACTTCTGGAAAATCATTCCCAAAGCTGGTGTGTACATGCAAAAAGATTTAATTATGTTTGTACCTTTGCATTAGTTTTTTTAGTTGACTTATAACACGACAGAAAATGGATTTACATTTCATCCTTTCTTGATTGTTGTGTTACCTGCCAATCAATGCATTTTGTTTGAAGTACAAATTTAGTTTGCCAGCCACATGTCCTGCCACAGAATTGCACAAGTTCTGGACTGTGTTTTCACATCTCTGTACTCACCTTGCACAAATGCAGACTCGGTTCCTTACCTGATTCCTCCTCTTTTTCCTCGCACAACTACCAGCTTCTATAAGAAGCCAGCATAGTATAATGGTGTGAATATTGAACTAGGACTCTGAGAGAGCAGAGTTTGAATCTCTGCTCAGCCATGGAAACCCACTGGGTGACCTTGTATCAGCTTTAGAGGAAGGAATGGCAAACCCTTTCTGAATAAATCTTGCCAAAGAAACTCTTTGAGAGAATTACCAGAAACTGGAGCCAACTTCAGGGCACATAACCTCAGTAGCCACTGCCTTTGTAGCACAGATAGTTCCTTCTCTGTGCTAACCCACTTCTGATGTCCAATCAGTCAAAAGCTGAGGGAGTTTGTCAATGTAAGAAACCAACAGCCATCCATTTCTGGATTAAATCACAATCCCCTTTTCAGGAACAAGTTTATAACCTGGAGGCACTGCTTGAATAAGCATTGCTGTTCTGTCCCTAGGTGACAGTAGGAGCTTACACATACTTTCCAGAAGCTTTGGTTTATCCATTAGGTTTCTCCTCCTTTTAAGGCAGGTTTGGGCAAAGGGTGGCCTGTGGGCTGCATATGGCCCCCCAAGCCATTTTTGTGTGCCCCTGTCCCTGCAGGGGTCATCTTTTTTGCACGCACACCCCCAAATGCTCTCTGGAGCATGTGGAGGGCATTTCCACCACATTTGGAGGCCCCCAGGCCCCACTGGGTCAAAAAAACATTTTGTGGATTTTTTCAAACAAATTGTTTTGCTCCAAAATGCCCTTTTCAGAGTGGGGAGGACATTTCTACCATTTGGGGTGGGGTGGGGCAGGTGGTCCAATTGAGAGCCTGGAGAAACCTTCTTTTTAAAAAAAAAACAACAGGAAGTGAATAGGAAGTAACTTCTACTCACTTACTTTGTTAAAAAGACTTTCCCGGGGTCTAACATGGTCCAGGAAGCCCCCAAAATATGTTGAATATTCAGCCCCCTAGAGGGTGTTTGGGGGCATTTGAAAACAAGAAAAGAGGTGTTTGGGATTTTTTTTTAACTACAGAGGTGAGTGCAAGTGGATGTAGCTCTCCACTGCCTCTCCTGGGGAGTTAGTATGGCTCCCTAGCCTTCCATACTTGCTCATTTTTGTTTTAAAGGAATGATCTGGGCAGTTTCCTATACCTTAATACAGGGATGGGGCACACATGCAGCTCTCCAAATGCTGTCACACAACAAGTCCCATCAACCTCAGACAACAAAACAAAGTGAGAGTGATAAGACTTGATCACACAGCCTTGTATTATATAGAGTTGTTGTTGTTGTTGTTGTGTGACCTCAAGTCATTTCCAATTTATGGTGATGCTAAGGTGACCCTATCACAGGGTTTTCTGGAGCTGAGTGTGTGTGATGTATGTAAGGTCACTCAGTGGGTTTCCGTGGCCGAGCAGGGAATCAAACCCTGGTCTCCAGGGTCATCACTCAATGCTCAAACCACTACACTACATTGGCTCTATTATACAGAGTAGATTACCATAATGCATGGAAGGGGACAACTTATGGTTCTTCAGATTTTGTAGGACTACAGGTTCTCACAGTCCTTGACTGTTATCTGCACTAGTTATAAGTGATGGCAGCTGTAGTGCAGAAACTTCCAGAAGAATAAGAGTTACCTACCCCAGTTGTAATGTGTTGCCAAACTATCTTTGCGAAACAACTGGAAATTTCAGCTATTGGTTCAAAACAGTGCAGCTACTCTTTCACAAGGATTAGATGTTGAGAGTGTATGGTGCCAGCATTGAAAGAGCAACATTGGCAACCATTTTGCTTTTGAACTCAGTTCAAGGTGCTGTCCTTTTCTCCAGATCAGGGGTGGGGAATGTGATATCATGAGTTTGTATACAAAATGGTTGTTTGATCTATTGTATGAGTATGAAGTAGATAACTGTTTGTTGGAAGCAGGGAGAGAATGGAGGTTTGAAGCGGAGTGTTTGAAGAGATTTGCATGAGGCAGCTGGTTGAGACTTCACTTTGAGTAGAAAGGAGTTTTGCTTGGCACGTTGAGAAAAGTGCAGGGGAAAATGTTTGTAAGAGGGCTTTGAGTGAGATTTGAGTTGGAGGGAGAGACAGGAATTTGGGTTGGGTGATTGGTAAGGATCTAATTTAGCTTGAGAGAGTGTGGCATTTCAAAAGTTATATATAAATAAAGGGTTGTTTTGTTTTTATACACGTCTGGCCTCCAGAATTGCTATCATTCTAAATGCTGGGGCCATTTCCGCACCAGACTGTTCTAGCACTATTATTCCAGTTCCGATATTCTATGGAATTCTGGAGTATGGAAACCCAGCTGGCCCCTCCCTAAATTGCAAACCCCAGGATTCCATAGGATGTTGAAAGTGGAATAATAGCGCTACAACAATCTAGTGTGGAAATGGCTTGGGTTTCAGACAAAGTGTCTGTGGTGGCAGCATTGAAGGCAAAAGCATGGCATCCTTTTGGGGATAAAAGTAGTAAAAATCCTTATAGGAATTGTGAGGGCATTTAGACTGATCTCGCAGTTGGCGTCACACAAGAGGAAGTCCTTACACATGGCAGACATGGGGATCAGGGAAAGCCTTCACATTGAATGTACTCAACACTCGAAAGCTTTACATTTGGTGGGTTAAAGCTCACATTTGGCCAGTGGTGGGATTGCCTAAGAGGAATCTTCATAGTTGGTAGCAGCAGTGTGATTGCATGAGCAGAAAGCCCCATGCTTGTTCTATACAGTGGGGGGGGAGGATGAAACCCTTACTCAAGAGTTATCCCAATGGGGAATCTCTGGGCCTCCAGGTGTTTCAATTTCTAGAAACCCCAGTCTGTGTAGCCAGTGATAAGGTTTGGCAGTGCTGCAGTCCAAACCATCTGTGGGGCCAAAGATTCCAGATGAACTTCCAAGGTGATAAAGGTCTTTACTGGTGACTCTTCCCCATCCTTACTCCCACCTTGAAATTATACATATAACTGCTAGAGAGCCTCTTTGGTTGTAGCAACTAAATGACATCTGAATCAAACTGAAGGGAAGTGTCCAGATAGGCAGATGTATTTTCCTCCCAACATAGCATTAAATACTGAAGCATGAAGACAGTTAGGAAATGATTATTGTGCATCTTAACTGATGGAGAGAGAAGATTTTCAAATGATGATCACTAAGGCTATAGTCCTATGCATGCTTTCTTGGGGGAGTAAGCCTCATAGAATTCAATGGAACTTCATCTGAGCATGTAGGATTACACTGTAAAGTGCCTGGAAATGTGCACTTCATATTGGCCTTGTACGGGGTGTTACGAGGCCCTTTTACTCTACATAATTATAGCACTATTGTTCCTATGGCTGTATCCTATGGGATTCCAGGGTTTGTAGTCTGGTGAGGTTGAAAAGGAGCTCTGCCTGTGAATTCTATATAGCCCTCTCTAAACTACAAATCCCAGGATTCTGTAAAATGGAATCATGGCAGTTACAATGGAATCACAGTGCTGTAATTATATAATATAAAAGTGTCTTAGGCCATATTAGCATTTCAAATTTTACCAAGGGGAGTCTGCTGCACCTATCATATTCTTCTACTAACATAGAAAATGGAGGAAACACAAATTTCAGTCCTAGCTAATGAATATGAAACTCTGTTTTTCATCTCAAATGCCAATGTTCCCAAATGTTCTCATTCATTCATTCAAAGCCCAAATGTTCTAAAACTAAATTGCCATCTGAATTTCCACTGGCACATACAACTGTCATATCAAAAGAAGTTACGTTGCTCTAAGGGACACTGAACATTAGTTGAAACCTGCCAGCATTTGAGATGAAACTGATCTCCCCTATAAAACATAATATTTATTTTCTATGAATAAAATATGATATAAATTGTCACTAAGCTGGAGGGGGGGGAGAGATTATAAATACACTGAATTATGCTGTGTGCAGAAGTAGAGTTTTAAGAGCCACAGGAGCCTTTCTCTTCTTTATTGGCGTGGCTTAACTGTACTGTGGTAGCACAAGCAGCCAGGTAACGAGGATGGAGGAATTGTTACACATGGGGAAAAAGTTTTGATGTACAAAAAAGAGATTTCTCTCCCATTACTTTTCTTTTTTTTTAAATTTAATAATAGTGTCTATATACATGTTCTACCTCCCCCATGGCAAATGTGAAAGAATAAAAACTGCTGTTTAAGAGGTCCTCATGATGGGTTCTCATCATCTTAAGAGTCAGCAGGGGATAGTGATTTAGAGTGTTGGACTATGGCCTGGAGACCAGGGTTCAATTCCCCATTTGGCCATGGAAACCCACTGGGTGACTTTGGATGCATCACACACTCTCAGCCCCAGAAAACCCTGTAACAAGTCCACCTGAGAGTCACCATAAGTCAGAAACTACTTAAAGGCACACAACAAAAATAGCAGCAACAACAACAATCATCATCTTTATTTGTTCCCTACCTTCCCCCCTCCAAATTCAAGGCTGCTTCCAAACTGAGGCCATTTCCACACTAGCCTGTTATAGTGCAATGATTCCACTTTCAACATCCTCTAGAATCTTGGGGTTTGCAGCTTCGGGAGGGGCCAGGCAGCTCCTGCCAGGTAAAGGCAAACAGAAAGGGAGCCAATCTCACTTCCCAGGGAAGGAAATCCCACAACTTGGGAGCAGTTACTGTGAAGGTCCTAAACCTTCTACCTAAACAATTAAAAATCATTCAACAGCATAAATTTTGTCTGTTTGTTTTCTATACCCAGCATAAACACTGTTATGAAATTTGGAAGTTGAATGAAGTGCTAACAAAAATACAGGAAGCCTCCACCTTTTGACGCCCCATTATTTGACAACTGGCTCTTTTGACGCTTCCAAATTAATGGCAAATTCCATTAATTCAGTGGGGTTTCTGCTCTTTCATCAGTTTTTCTTGCCTACTGAGGCTCACTTGAACCACTCACATGTGTGTGCTGCTTGCAAAGTGAGTTGGGAGGAGGAAAAAGGCACTAAGCCAGCTGACAGACTTTGCAAACAGCTCATGCACAGTCGGTCCCAAGTGAATCTCAGTAAGTCCTTCATGGTCCCTACAGTAAAGTACACGGGTCCCTCTTTTCAACAAATTTGATTTTCTGACAGTGCTGCAGTCCCTAACCTGTCAGGTAAGTGGGGGGAGCCTGTAAAAAAAGTTTTCTGGCAAGAGTTTATTTATTAAGCAGGGAGGAAGAAGGAAAGAAAGGACTAATAACATACCTTCCAACATTTCACAGATGAAAACCAGGACACGTGTGGCCAAACAACATCAGAGTATGGTCAAAATGGCAAGTGTTATTGATGAGTAAGATAGGTTACAATTACAAATCCCTCTTCAGATCTTCATATTTAGTGGTCGGAAACCCACTTTATTCAGGGATGATGAGCGTGTGTGTGGCTTATGTGCCACACATATTCCTGTCCCCCACATGTGTAAGGAAAAGAAACAGGTAAAATAACAGAAAGAGCCAGCAAGCTATAGTGGTTTGAGCATTGGACCAAGATTCTGGGAGACTAGGGCCATTTCCGCACTAGACTGTTATAGCGCTATGATTCCACTTTCAACATCCTATGGAATCCTGGCCCCTCCCGAAACTGCAAACCCCAGGATTCCACAGGATGTTGAAAGTGGAATCATAGCACTATAACAGTCTAGTGCGGAAATGGCCTAGGGTTTAAATCTCCACTCAACAATGGAAGCTCTTGGGCCAGTCATTGTCTCTGATCCTGATAAATCTTGCCAAGAAAACCCAGTGATAGGATCATCTTAAGCCTCAGCTGGCTTGAAGATACTAACAACAACAGCAAAAGTAATGGAAAAGACCCCTGCCTTCAAATCTCATAAGCCACTGACCCTGCTTTGAGGTCTATATATGGGACTACAGCCCCACATATAGGGCCTAGCCTGTTTTCCTGCAGACTTTAACCCACTTGGATTTGACTCCACCTTATTTTAACTCTGGCCATGCCCACCACTGGAATGGAGATCCACAGCAGGTTTCAACCAAGGTAAGCACAAATTGCAGCAGGAAATAAGGTCTCCTGGAACTAAATGGGGTAGAGATTATCCCAATATTGCAGATAAAGGGTTGAGACTTTAACAAAATAATGTGCCTAATATTATTGTGTTTAAAGGCAAAGGCACAAGCCTATGTGTGTCTCCTCAGAAGTAAGTCCCACTGCTTCCAGTGGAGCTACAATTCCAGTCTTAGTGTATTCAAGACAAAGATGAGATCTGAAACAGGGATTTCTCAGATCAGATTTATTTTTTAGCAATTACTGTAAGTCACATCATTATTATTATTTCCTTATAGTATCAAGCCAAACCTACAAGTCTCAAATGCAAACATTTCAGGCTTTTCAGTTTTGCTTGTTCATGTTTAAGGTCAACTTAAATGCTGTTTTTCTGGTTTCAACATTATGCATTCTGAAAATGAGAGAAACCCTACTTTAATTGGTGTGAAAAAAAGATACCAATATTGGGATTGTTTTGTGTCTGTACGGAACTGTGTATGTGCCATGAATCAGAAGTAATTTTTTTTGTTTACTTTTGTTCAGAAAGACTGGTAGAATAATTGTCTCTTTTGCTGTGCCCTGTGAAGCACAGCAAAGCTTCTGTTGTGCTCTGTTCTTGCTGCTTCTGATGGATCACTTTAGAACTGTGGTTGTTTCATTTTATCAGATTCGTTCACGCAATAAAGGCATAGTCTTTTACGTTAGTTTAAACTGAGCCCCCAATTGGGCTCTCTGCAAGAGGTCTTGTTGGACCACAATTCCTATCATCTCCATCCATCATGGAAGTCTATTTTCAAGGAGTGCTAGGGCCAAGATATGCCTGGAAACCTTATCTGCTAAACCAAAGATTTGCACCCTAATTCCAGGTGTATGTGTGGTAGGAGAAAAGGTATTTTGCACATGCTCAGAATGTGCTTGTTCAAATATGTTCTACAACTTTGAACACATCTCATCTCATCTAATCTGATTTTGAAACCAAAGCAGCATCAGGTCTGGTTAATAGTTGGATGGAAGACAAACAGGGATCTTCAGGAAGGACTTTGGCCCTTTCCACACGCGGGCGGAGAAACGGGGTAAGCCACGCTGAAACGGAGCTTACCTTCATCCGTCACTGTGTGGAGCAGCGCGTTTCGCTGCTCCACACTCGTCAGCGTCCTGCGGCATCCGGCAGCGCCCAAAATGGCAGCCGATGACTGGCGGAGGCTCTCCACCAACCGGAGAACCTCGCCAGCTGGAAATCCTGCCCCCGGCAGATCTGCAGGCACGCCCTTGCGCGCGCCTGCAAATCCACACCGGGCGCTGCGACGCGGCTGCACAGGGCTGCACACCCTGTGCCTTTTAAAAACCACATAAAAAGTGGTTTTTAAAAACCACACGGTGCCGCCATTTCCAGGCGCCCTAGCGTGGATTGGGGTGTGGAATTACTCTAAAGTAATCCACCCCAATCCACTTTACGGTGTAGACGACCTTCCACGGAGGTCGCGCTACCACATGTTATTTCCCCGTGTGGAAAGGGCCTAAGAAAGAGCCCCATCTAAAACTGTGAAAATAGTTCAAGAGTAGACTAGATTGCCTCCTTCTTTGGAGGTCTTTAAACAGATCTTTCAGGACTGCCATAGTTGTGTATTCCTGTATGTGATCCCTTCCAGTTCTATGATTCTATGAAAACCCTGGAGAACCATTGCTATCAGTCCATATTGACAACACTGAGCTAAATGGACCCAGTGGTCGGTTTCAGTCTTGGGCAGCTTTCTTTGATTCTATGCTCCAGAGGTGTAAACCTCTTGTAGACAGATTGCCACTACGAGAAATTATTTCTAGGTACAACACTGGCCCTTACAGAAGAGTGAAAAAAGACTTTGGTTGTAAAAGCAAAGGAAGGAACTAGTCCATCTGACTCATTATTCTGACTGGCAGCCAGCTGCTTTTCAGGATCATAGACCTAATTGTTGTGTGCCATCAAGTCATTTCCTACTCATGGTGACTCTGAGGCAAACCTATCAAAGGGTTTTCTTGGCAAGATTTGTTCAGAGGGAGGTTGCTTTTGCCTTTCTCTGCAGCTGAGAAAGTGTGACATCTCCAAGGTCACCCACTGGCTGATTCAGACCCTGGTCTCCAGAGTTATAGTCCTAGACTCAAACCACTACACCACACTGGATCGATCATAATAATAATAAATTGCAGAAAAAGCCAATTTCTGGCTTTCAGTTCAATTGATTTTTTACAATGAAGCTCAAGATGAATCTTGTATAATTTTTAAATTTGCTGAGAATATGTTTACAGAAGAACTGGCAGTCTTACCACCCTTAATCCAAGCTGGGATGATGGGAATGGTCTGTTAGCTCTTTCTTGAACGACTGTTGACAGCTATTTCAAAATATACATAAACATATGAATTACCACTGCTGACAAAGATTTGTTACACTTTTCCCTCTTAATGAGCCTCCTGTTGCCTTCATCCCTGAACAATAATTCATTCCCTAGTGTACAAAAAAGATACTAGCAATGGAAAATCATTTCCCATATTTCATGCTATGTTGATGATGGGTTTTGTTTGTTTGTTTGTTGTTTGTTTGTTTTGGACAGAGCCAACATTTTGAAGCAGCTTCTGCACAATGAAGATATTGAGACTATATTCATGTACATCTGGGAGTAAGCCCCATTGGAATTCTGTGGGGCTTAACTCTCAGAAGATGGCACTCTTGAGACTTGGAAGCAAAGGATCTTGTCATTAAAGCCCTCCTTATTATGACATGAGATGAGGCATTATGGTACATCTAAAACTTACTTCTGAAACATTAAAAGAGCCCAAGTCATCTGCATAGAGAGTTTTCTCTCGCTCTCTTTTTTTTTCAAAGGACTAGAAAATTCTTGCAATTGGGAAAGAAAAACATTAGAGTGACCCTGAAATATGCAAAAAAACAATAGCTGGAAATTATTATGACTTGCCATAATTTTTCCAGGAGATAAACAGGTTCTGACAGTTTTAAGAATTAAATTTCATACTTGGTTTGACAACTGCTCCCCCCATCCCCATAGGATTCTTGGATCTTCTGACAGCCCTCTGACAAACTTGTATTGGTTGCCTTTGCTACTGTTCGTTCTTTTATGTCTCTAGTGTGGCAATAAATTGTTCAGAGAATACTCTGTTTGTGTGGAAGATGTGGGACAGGATTTATTCTATAAAAAAAACTGAGTTTCAACAGGTGCAGGCTATGAATGACACGAAAAGTACCTCTTTCAGATAAATGCCTCTCATGTAACTATTAAGACCCTAGGATATCTGCCAGAAGGAAAGAAGGTGGGTGTCCATTACTGGCACAGACTAGACTAGTTTGCACATATTCTGAAAGTTAGTGAATAGAGTCTACAGTGGCACTCACTTTCACTACATCATGGCCATTTCTGCGCTGGGCTGTTCTAGCGCTATGATTCCACTTTCAACGTCCTATGGAATCCTGGGGTTTGCAGTTTCAGGAGGGGCCAGGCGGCCCCTCCCGCAACTGCAAACCCCAGGATTCCATAGGACGTTGAAAGTGGTATCATAGCGCTAGAACAGCCCAGCGCAGAAATGGCCTAGATTGAGAAAGCACCATTCATTCAGACTGCATACAGAAAGTCCTAGGTTTAAGTCTTCCTGTCCCACTCCCGGAAAAGTACCCATCCAACATCTGTGCCCATCCAACATCCAGAGGAGAGCCCACCACTCTGTGGGGCAATCTACCCTGCTGTTGAACCACTTTCACAGTTTTAGACAAGACTCTTTCTTAGCCTTTCCTGAAGATCCCTGTTTGTAATCCATCCAGTTATTAACCAGACCTGATTCTGCTTAGGTTTCAGAATCAGATTAGATTAGATGTGTTCGGGGCCATGTGTTGGCACAGATGTAGAGCACATTTCTACGAGCACATCCTGAGCATGCGCAGAGTACCTTTTCTCCCACCACATGTGCACCTGGTATTAGTGTGTAAGGCTTTGGTTTAGCAGAGAAGGTTTCCAGCCACGTCTTAGCCCTAGCACTTCCTGAAAATACACTTCCCATTCCATGTTGACTGGGGATCATGGGAGTTGTAATACAACATGATCTCTTGCGGAGAGCCAAATTGGGTGCCCAGTTTAAACTGCCCCCAAAGACTATGTCCTTATTACATAAGTGAATCTGTTAAATTGAAGCCCCTGGGAGAGGGCAGTTCTGATCCTTCTTATAGGTGGGGAGAGGAGGCAGTGGAGAGGCAATTCGAGCAATGAAGATGCAGCTGCTTGGACCTGCCAGGAGAGGAAGGGAGGGTGCACTCCAGCTGTGAGCTTGCCCTCATTTCCCCCTCTGAGCTGAAATCGGCTATTTCTCTGTTTCATCAATTGCCTTCCCTTTCTCTTCCCCCCTACCAGAAAGCAGCAGTAGCAGGGGCCTTTGAGGCATTCAAGGCAGTTTACACAGCCCTCCTTGTCCATTTTTATTCTCAGAACAACTCTTTGCAGTAGGTTAGGTGAAGAAATGACCATTGCCCTAAGGTCACTCAATGACCTTCAAGGCCAAGCGGGGACCGAGCATCCCTGGCCCTTGTCCAAGACTCCAGCCACTACCCCACACTGTTTGTTATCTTTCCTTTTTTTTACTATATCCCTTCCTCCCGCCTTTTGCAGCTCTTAAAAGGCTTGAACACAATGCTGTGCCTTCTTGTTTGTTTGTATATATGTATGGCGTAATGAAGGTGTTATCCTAATATGGAGTTTGGATTTCTGAACATGGAAAAGATTATCTTGCGCCCTCCATTTTCAAAGCATCTCTGATGAAAGGGGGCCCAGATGATTCCCCCCCTCCACTATCCAGCACACACACTGCTTCTATGTGCAAACTAGCTGACTCATTGCTTTCAGCAGAAGAGAGCTCTCATACGTGTGTCGATGGGGAACGAAATCAATACCCCTTACTTAGCCAAAGTGCTGAGTGGGCCCAAGTCATTAATAGCATGCAAGGGGGAAAGCAGCTTCTCTTAGCAGACAGACACACTGCTCTGGTATAGCTTTTTTTCATTTCTTTTCTTTAAGGTGAAAGGAAATCTGAAGAGTGACTAAGAAGTGGCTTTGGGGAAAGAGATAAAGGAAGGAGAAACCGTGAAACACCCAAAGGATCCTGCAGATGAAACTGGAGACATGCCTCAAGGTGTTCAAAAGATGGTTGTTTTATTAGGGTTTTTTTTAAAAAAAAAAAAGCCTGATACATTTTAGCCTGTATTTACTCCAGAGATCTTCCTCAGGTACTATTTAGAATCAAAGTTCAGAAATTTCAGGACCAGAAACCTGCATCTCTCAATCCATTTACTTCATTTGAGAGTTCCTGGTTTAAACTGAGAAAGGCCCGGGGAGTATATACGCACCCTCCAACATTTCCATAGATAAAAAACTGGCAAATGTGACCAAGCAACATCTAAGTGTGGTCAAAAGCTAGGACAGACTGCAGCAGCCTTTCTATCATCTCAGTTTGCTTGTACCTGGGCATAACTGCAAAGGGAAGATTCCCTCACCCCTTCTTCTGCTTCCTGTTCAGTTAACTGAGTGCAAACTGTTTTTCCATTTTAAATTTAGTTTGCAACACTTGACATAAGCTGAAGTCAAAGAGGGAAAGTGGGAGGAGGAGAGAGAAACTGGGACATTTTGAAAGCAGCTGAAAAAGTGGGATGTCAAGATTGATCAGAACTAGCCCTACCAATCAGGCCAGTTGAAAGAAATGCATATATAGGCCAAAATGTGTTGAGCTTTTTTTTTTTAATTAATACACCATCTTTTTAGCATCTTGAGATATAGCTCCAACATATTCCTTGGGTAAAGAGATTTAAAAAGATTTAAACCTGCTCCAGAACTGTCTGAAGGTCAAACAAGTAGAGAAAGGAAGGGAAATAGTATCGTTTTTTCACACTATCATTGCTCAATTAAATGATCTCTACAGTGGCATGGTAATTTAGAGCTATAGAAATTTCTGCATACTTGCAGAGTTTTCCTTGTTTGCACAAAGCCACCAGGGCTTGTCAAAAACATGTGGCTTACTGGAGTGAAAATGGTGTCCCATCCACTTCTCATACAGATGGTGAATCTTATTTCAGAGATGGTGAGATGACTTACAGCAGCTGTTGAGGGTAGAAGACCACTGAAGGTAGAAGACTAGGGGTTATGGGACAAGCCATGTAGCACAAGTAGTTCTGTCTACCAGCTGTTCCCTGGCACTCCCTAACATCTGTGGCTTGAGGCAGCTGCAAAAGTTTACAAATTTTACTTTTTTAAACTATAGCTCCCAGAAACATAGGAGGGTTCTGGGACCTGTAGTCCAAACAAGTGAGGCCTTGACAGCTACCTCATTTGTCTAACAGTAGGACTGTCCATGCTAGCTGCTGTTTTGCATAGCAAAACAAAACTTTCCAGATATTACAGTCCATGGCAGTATCCTGAAAAGCCTAATATATCTCTGCCAACAAACAAACCAAAGGATGCCAATACTGTCTATGTAAGAGAGTTTTTGCAGTATGAGATTAATTGCTTAAATTGCCTCTCAATCAGAAGTAGTATATTTTCAATAAAGATGTTTCACAGTTCTTGTTAGCTAACCAATTGCATGTAAACTTAATTTTGTCCTTTCTTAAAGCAGTAATAAAGGAGGAATCTCCTTTCTTGGATTTATCCCATGTTTCTCATGTATCAGTGTTTTCACACCATAGGCTGTGGACCGGGACAGGGTAACACACAGCCTGGTGACTACTGATCATAGCATTCATCGTGATGAACCAGATGTTGAAAGAGAGAGATCAACAGCTGCTCTGTGTATTTTGCAATTTCTGTTTACTTTTCAGTCTACAAAAGTCAGTATGCTGGAGCTCTAACATTAGTGATGTATGTCCACATTGCTTCATCGTCTGCCCCATCCAAAGTCTGTTCTCTAAAGGATATTCTCTTGTCAGTTCAAGTCCCCTCCTAGGAGGGACTGCAGCTGTGTTGCTGTTTTTTACTCTTCCTTTTCCTACTTACCCTCATAATTTTCTAACAGTTGGGAAGATGAGAAGCAGTTGTAGATCTCACAAGCAGGTCTTATTATTAGCAAGCAGAAGGTGAGCAACAACTATTCTTACCCCATTCCTGCCCCCATAGAGTCTAGTAGAGAAATAAAGTAGATTTAGGTTTTTGAGGGGTTTTTTTTTTTTTGTAAAAACCATGTGAAGTAGCTTTACTTACAAATGTTAAAGGTTTCATAACATCTCATAATAAAAGACTCTGTAACGTGCGCTCTTCAAACAGAGGAGAGAAGAAGAAAACTGCAGATGACAAAATGGAGGAAGAACAAACAGACACCTGCAGCCTGACAAATATGGAAGAGAGAGTGTGTAGCTAAGAGCAATAAACAAGAAATGACATAAATACATGCTGTACTTAAACTCTTTAAACATGCAAACTTGGCAATGACTGAGGCCATTTCCACACAAGACTGTTATAGCGCTATTATTCCACTTGCAACATCCTGTGGAATCCTGGGTTTTGCAGTTTAGGGAGGGGTGGGTCGGCTGGCCCCTCCCGAAACTACAAACCCCAGAATTCCATAGGGTGTTACAAGTGGAATAATAGCACTATAACAGTCTCGTATGGAAATGGCCTGAGTACAGACATGCTGCCTCTAACACTAACTTTTTCGGAGAACTGCTCTAACACATGAAAGAATTTGTCACAATCCTATGGCTGCTTAAATACTTTCGGTGATGACTTTGCACCTTAAAGTGTTTCTTAGCATGGTGGGTGGACAGGAATTTCTGGAGGGTTCAGCCTTGAACTCATGTGGATTCATAATCTAGTTGACACTACAGAGACACAAGTTATAGATTTTCATGGAATAGCAGAACAAAAATAACAACGGCATTAAAATAATAAAAGAACATTAATGTCACTCAGATATCTTGTCTCCCTTGCTTTAAGTTTGCTGGAAATGACCCAGTTCTTCACAGTCAACTTGAGCCTCTTGTCTGGAGGTTTAGTAATAAAATTATCTTCAGTAAAATGTGGATATTTAAAATGTCTTCACATATTACAGAAAAGAGAGAAAATATTATAACACATTTAATTAGTCTTACCCAACAGTAAAAATAGCATTACTTGGGTTATACAAAGATATTAATAAGTGAACTATAGAAACTAATTATGATGCTATCTTTTTAGAGATAGCCCAGAATTCCATCAAGTATTAGTTTCTGTCTAAACCAATGTTTCTCTATAGTAATCTCTCCTCAGTTGTATAAAATATTAATATGCATGTAGTCTAGATTTCACAGCTTAAAAAGAAATCATGTGGAGAAAGCATAGTCTTATGCACTGCAAAAGATAGCGCTGCTGGAAGCCTCATTACTCTCTCACTAGGGTTAGGGGTGCAGGACCCTCACAAAAGTGGGAAAATCACAAATAGCAAAATATGTTTGTGTGTCTGCAGGGAAGGAGGCCAGGGCATGGTGGGGAAAACAGGCATCCAGGGTCCAAACCAGGGCCATTTCCTCACTCGGCTGCTATAGCGCAATGATTCCACTTTCAACCTCCTATGGAATCCTAGGGTTTGCAGTTTAGGGAGGGACCAGCCAGAATCATCACGCTATAAAGCCTAGTGTGGAAATGCTGTATGTCAAGGAAAGGAGAGGGGAAAGGGTCAGCACAATACTCCTATTCTTCCTCTGTCTTACCTTTCTTATCTCTTCTCAGTGATGTATTTACATCTTTTACTCCAAGTCTCAAGTCCTTGAAGATATTTTCAAGTCAAGTCCTGAGTCAAGTCTCAAATCTAGGAGCCAACTTTATTCCCCAACCTATATTCCAGTATTTTTGAACAGAGTTGAATAAGGTCAGTTTTAACAATTTTAGCAGAGTCAGCCCTCCACATTTGTGATTTTGCCATCTGCACCTTTGGACATGGGGAATACGATCCTTCTTATTTCCCATTTCCAAAGCTGGAGGATTTTTCAGAAGTGGAAAATAGGATCCTTCTCACTCCTCATTACTGAAGATTCAAAAGCTTTAGAAGGAAGGATTCTCCCTCCTCAAGCCTGTTGCCTAACACATTTGCTATTCCCCTCTGAGAAATGCACCCTGCATTCTGGAGGCAAGTCTTGTCGTCTGCTCTTAGGAACAGTTTTAGAAGACTCCTCCAACATGCAGCAGCAAAGGCTGGTGAGCAGACCTCAAGGCCCCCTCATGCCCATTGCCTAACTGGTTTGCTGTTCCCCTCTGAGAAAGGCACCCACACTTTTGGCTTGAGACAGATGGTCATGTGACCAATAGGAAAAAGAGATGGAAGCATTGTTCAAAGTCCTAGGGTTTCTGGAACAGTGTATTATGTCACTGAATCAAGGGCAGCAGGTCAGTCACTAAAAATAAACAAACCTCTAGTCAAGTCAGTGCATTACTTATTGTCAAGTCGAGTCCAAGTCGAGTCACTGAAGCAACTTAAGACCGACTTAAGTGCAAGTCAGTTGACTCAAGTCTACATCACTGCCTCTTCCTCTGTCTTACTCTTCTCCTTCCTTGAGTGTGGGGACATTGGGAGAGGGTTCATGGTGCTGAGAAACTGGGCTGTGATCCATCCTTAGCTGGTCAGGCAGCGGCTGGAGGAGGAGGAGAACCAGAGGCAGGCTTTTAAAAGCCTGTGCTGCTTCATCAGAGCCACCAAGAGGGAAGGTTCCTCCAGAAAAGAAACGAAAAAAAAACTCTTAAGATGGGGAGCAGATACTCAAATCTGTGAAAGTCAAACCTGCAAATGTGGAGGGCCAACTGTAACACTACCTGGGATAAATCAGTGAAGAAAAAAATTAAAACAAGTGTAATTCAAATTAGGCCAGATGGGTGTCACCTGGTCCATCTCCCTTTGTAGTGGTGGCAGTTGATTGCTCTCTCAAGACATAAATGCCAATGTCACTGAAAAAGAGGGATGAATTAAGCTCATTATCACCATTCTATCCTGCAGGGGAGTCCAGTTCAAAATCCGACTTGCCTTCCTCTTTCCATAATGCATCTTGCCTATTCCCTTTGGAGACTTTTGGGTTTTCTACCTGGGAAGCCTCCTGTACACTTGGCACCTGCTTGGAAGCTGCAATAATAAGACAACCATACCTAATATTTTTTTTAAAACTTCTCAGTGTAATTCATAATGATAATTTTGTTTGGTACATGGCACAGTTTATGCACCTTAGCACTTATTCCACAATCCTCTAGTTTCACAACTGCCCATGCCTACTGAGTTTTGGGAATGTTTGTATGTATTAATTTACATTCTTGACATT
Source organism: Ctenosaura bakeri (assembly GCA_948474755.1). Taxonomy (NCBI): domain Eukaryota; kingdom Metazoa; phylum Chordata; class Lepidosauria; order Squamata; family Iguanidae; genus Ctenosaura; species Ctenosaura bakeri. The sequence goes on along the minus strand of CAOLHI010001484.1, from coordinate 561,432 downwards.
ATGTTCAAATAGGTCTTGGGATTCTTTAACATTTAAAACTTTATTCCAGGACTGGAGAGCCTGTAGCCTTCCAGATGTTGTTGCAGTCCATCTCCTATTCACCGCAACCAGGCAGGTCAGTGGCATGGTGGAAGTTTGCAGTCCAGCAACATATGGAGGGTGACAGGTTGCTCAGACATGGATTAATCTCTTCTTTCCATGGATGAAGCACAACAGCCTTTGTTCTTTAGGTCATTTGGCCTTATTGCCCATGTTCTCCCGTTCCTAAGCCAAGGCACAGAATATAACCAAAGCACAGGGAAGTGGTTGTTGCTATTCATCCTTGAGAAGAAGGTATCAGGAGAAAGTGGCCCAGTTGTATAATAAGAGGAAAGACTGAGATTGTGTTAGGGCTGTCCCAGGAGTCCTGACCAACCTCTTGGGCACTGTTTATCTATCCCTAATTGAAATTACATTATAGTTTCTGACACTTTGCAACAGTTGTCAATTAGTCACTCCTTCTTTGATTTGAAAAATAAACACCAAAGAGAACACAGGACTTGCTCTTCCTAAATAAATTACTTCAGTTCAGGACAAATAAATAGCAATAGTTTATATGGCAACACTACAGGCTTGAAATTTGTGTCTGATGGAAGTAGATGTTTTTGCCTGCCCCTTTTAGGGGGCTGATGAAACCAGATGACTGGCTCATATGCTTTCTGGTGCTGTGGCATGGTTTCAGGGCATTACAAGACTGGCTTCATGGAGTAGCTAAAGAGCTGGGCATAATCCTTGAACAGATCTCCTTAGCTGTTGAAACATTCACACTGGAGGATGCTTTGATTTCTGCTCACCATCATCTACGGAAATAACGGCCATAGCTCACATGTTAAAGCAGGTCCTTTGCACACAACACTTCACTGGTTCTCTCCATGGTATCTGCACCATGGATAGACCCATGGGGAAATTTTCCAACTGAAAGCCTGGAGAGCTCCTATTGGAATGACAGATGAACCCATGGTCTGAAACAGTGTAAGGCAGCTTTTGATATTCCTCAGGGCAGTACTTAAATCAGATTGTTTTTTTTTTTAAACAATGCCCTAGCGTAACCATCCAAGTTTTCAACCAGTGATATGTGGGACAGAGTACTCATTTAATTTGGTTTTCATAAGAATTTTCAACTACTGATTGAATTATTTCTGTTTGTTTCTATTTGCTATCAACAATATTGCTGCGATTTTTAATGGCTATAATCCTGCTGGGCAGTTATGAATATATTACCTAGAGTTATGCACTTGTGACTCCCTACATAGCCCCTAGTTTAGGAAATACACAGGGACCATGAACATCCTTCAGTCCCCATTTACTGGGCAGCACCTGCTGCAATCAGCAGATGTTTGTTTCCTTGTTAATCAGGAATCAACTGGCTGACAGTGTCCTCCCTCCTCCACAGGTGAGTGATCTCCACCCATGAGAGAATTGCAATGGGGTACTGCTTCGGCCTGTTGTACTGGAGATCACTCATGGGAAGGGGTGGGAATGCCAGTTGGCTGCTTTTCGATCAACAGGAGAACAGACTGCTGTTGATTGCAGTGGCTGCTTCCCAGTAAGTGGGGACTGTGGGGATTGGGACAGGATCCACTGCATGGCACCACAACTTCAGTGCTCATATATAACTCCCCAGCAGGATGCAGTCCTTAAAACTGATTGTAAATAAGAAAAATTATAACAGAATGCCTGGTAGATAAAGAATGTAATGGATACATGTTCTTTTAAGAGAGAAAAAACACACTCCTTTGTCTAGCTGTTCCAACTGACAAATCAGGAGCAGATTTCATGGACATGAATGCATGTAGCAAAGCCCCAATTTATTTTTTCAATGACAAGCAGCTTCTAGAAGTTGCAGTTTTTAGGAGAATATGCCTAACCATTTTGTTACCCCTGTTTTCTACTCAGAATTGTTTCCTATCTGCTTTTTCTTCTCAGGCAGTTCCAGCTGTAATTTTTTTGGGGGGAACCTCCCAATACACATAGCTTTCACCCCAAATCTTCACTTTTCATCTGATTTCTTCTTCTGTTTTTTTCCCCTGGAAATTTTTCTGCATGTCACTTGCAAAAACAGAATAGCATCTTCTTATAGATTTTTACACATATGTCAATTAGTGATTCAGGAATTTGTGTTCCCAGAATGCAGGAAGAGACTATGAACATGTGTGTATGTGTGTGATATATGTATGTGTGTATTGCTTTGGGGAAGAGCCAATGGGGGAGCATTACAATGGGTCAAACTTCATATGGGCCTGAAAGCATGTTGTGACACTGTTGGACAAGAGTGTAACAGCATGCCTAGATTGCTTGCGGGGAGGACTGCAGGGCAAAGAAGTGATGGTGAGGTGTAAGAAAAGTATTTTCTCTGTCCCCATCATGTATAATGCACAACTTGGAAAAGTTACCTGGAAAAGTGGCCATGATGGAGGAGGTGCTAGGACTTGCAATCCAAAAGATACATTTTCCAACTACAAAATATATCATAGGAAAAAACGTATTCTGACAGCTGCATATAGGCCACAGCATAATTTTCACATGAATGTTGTCCATCATGATCACCATCACCATCATTATCAAAAAGGGACCAACTTTTTTTTTTGAAGATGTATACATAAATAACTTCATAACTTTTGAGGGCAGAAAATCCTTCTTGCCTAGCAACAAATTCCATTGAGGCAAGGAAATCTGGCATTGTGAAGATGCTGCCCCTTTGGAACAAGGAAAAGCTGGAACCAATGGATTCCATGGCCAGTTTCATGGGCAACCCTGTTCCTCAGAGTAAGACTGCCCTTCTGCCCGACATAGATGGCAGATTGCAGTGGAGCTGAAAATGGAAGACATGGTGAAACACACCTTCTCCTTTCTTTTCCCTCTACTCAAACATTTGCTGAAAAGTATAAGCAACTTGCATGCAGTGCTACTCAACCAATACACAGGGAATGCATAGCTGAAGAAACAAGCCAATTTTCCTTTAAGCCCCACCCGCAAGCTACACCATAATATTTTCAATGCTCAAGAAGTGATATTGTACCATTTGGGCTCATGTTTGGCTTTTCTTTTCTTTTCTTTTCCCAGTTTCATAGTTTAGGAATGAGGAAATAAACCACTCCATTTACATCCCATTTTAACCCAATTTTGCCCATTGTCAGTAGAAAATCACCTGGAAATTGGTTCAGAAAAACAATTTAAAAGGGGAGGGGATGAGTGGGGGCTTTGTGGTACTATAGAAGTCACACTTCAGGGCCACACATGGACGAAAGACCACACTTCACAGTAGCACCCCTGTAATAGATGCTCACAGCCAGCACTTTGCTGATAAGCAGAATACAGTGGTTTCATGTACCACTTCAGATTTGGTTTCACAACTCAGCCTGAGCTGGAAGAGTATATTAATAGCTGGCACTAGGATGAGAAGATGGTGCAGCAAACAACTCACAGAGAAGATAGGGACCATTGACCTTTGGAGCCATTCGCACAAAAAAAAGTGAGAATGCATTGAGCTAAGATGAACCCCAGCTGTCCTGGTCTTGTCATGACTGTTCCCTCTCATTAATGCAGCTCTTGGCCAAATGTAGCAAGTAATATAATCTCCTGTTATATTTAAGCATCCTGTTCTGGAAGGGAAACAGAGGAACTCTAAAGTGAAGGTCACAAACATAAGCTGCAGGTGTTGAGTGACAACTGGGAAATGAAACACTTCCTTATTCCAAAGTCTTCTCCAATCTTGTACCTTCCAGTGGTGTGGGACTACAACTTTCATTATCCCCAGCCAGCATGACTAGAAGTGGTAAGAGCTGAACTCTAACACATCTGGAAATAATAGAAGTTGTAGACTGACACATCTGGGGGACCAGGTTGGGGAAAGCTGCTCACAAATGTGAAAAGGTTTGAAAAAGCTGCTCTGAAGGGCTGAAGAATGAGGTATAAATACTCTTAATTAATCAATCAATTAATTAATTATATTGCTGTCAGATCTCAGGGTCTGGCCCTGAGCCTGTACCTTTAATGGGTCATATCCAAGTGGGAAATGAGGGTTCAAATTCTCAAGTTATGTTCCGTTCAGCTCCTGGCAAGAGGAAAGAACTGTGCACCAATCTCCAGCTCAGCTAGTAGAACAACAGCTTACAACAGTTTCCAAGGATTAATTGATTTGTTGTAAAGGTTCTCCAAGAGGTCTATGTAGTTAATTCGCTTCCATCTTTCCTTCCAATCATAGTGGTACCAGCGTTCACCCTCTGCTCTGCTAGAATCTGTCTTAATTCCAAACAGGAAAATATCTCCTCCATACATTTGAATGACAAGTTGTGAGCAACAGTGGTTAATAACATCATGAGGGGCCATCCCTATATTTTGGGCCAGAAACCTCAGGGTGCAATCCTGAACTGGCTACCTTATTTATTTTTAATTATATGGCTTAATTCCAGTACAGACCTAGGCTTGCTTAAATCCACTGAAATCAATGGACTTAAAACATGCTTATCTTTTTCTGGATTTAGATTCACATGTATGGACTGTGACCACGAAAGCTTATGCTAGATATTTCATTGAATCAGTTACAAAGGTACTACTGGGTTCTTTTATGTCTTATTACAGTGGATAATATTTCTCTGCACTTGATTCACTTTGTTCTCTTTCCCTACCCCACCTCTTTTAATTAACAATACAGCAGGTCCTAGCACTCTCCTTTGCAAACGTTAAGGCCATTTCTGCTCTACACTGTCATAGTGCTTTATTCCACTTTCAACATCCTGTGGAATTCTGGGACTTGTAGTTTACTGAGGCCAAAGAGCTCTCTGGCTGAGAATTCTAAAGGCCCCAGGGTTCCATAGGATGTTGAAACAATATAACAGTGTGTGTGGAAAAGTCCTGATTCTGAGGTCTTCCAGAGCCAACTAAGCCAGAGTCATGGTTCATCCTGAGCAACTGAATTCAGAAGATTCAAACTTTGAGGGGCCTCTAGATGGCCCCTCCCTGGGACCTGAGCGATCAAGGGCAGACACAAGTGATGGCAAGCTCTCTGCAGAATAAGCCAGAGCAGATGGACGCTGAGGAGAGGCCTCCTCTATTTGCTGAGTGATAGCAAGCCACACATGACCACAGGAGGATAACACTCCTTTCAAAAGCCTACATAGAAGAGGTTGAGCCTTTAGTCACCAGGCATGCCAAAGTCAAGCAGCTATGGATTCCCAGTGACAGAGGGAATTTTTTGGTGCAGACAACCAATGGTAAATCTATATATGATCTTGTACTCTCAGATTATTTAGATTCCTGACATATGGACAACCTTTATATTGTATGTCTTATACTTTTTTTCCTTTTGGCTTCACTTATCATGAGTACTGGTTTCTCATGACTGATTCTAAAATGGCTGGCAAGTTGCTAATGTCCCTACTTTCACTTTCAGAGCATCTCTGTGCTAACATGTATATTATAATAACGTTTATTTATAACACCCTTTACACCAAAGGGTGGAACAATGACATATACAAATCATAGAATCATAGAATCATAGAATCATAGAAATTCAGAGTTGGAAGAGACCACACAGGCCATCCAGTCCAACCCCCTGCCATGCAGGAACACCCTCAAAGCACTCCCGACAGATGGCCATCCAGCCTCTGCTTAAAAACCTCCAAGGAAGGAGACTCCACTACGCTCCGAGGCAGCAGATTCCACTGCCGGACAGCCCTGACTGTCAGGAAGTTCTTCCTGAGGTTCAGGTGGAATCTCCTTTCCTGCAGCTTGAATCCATTGCTCCTTGTCCTGGTCTCTGGAGCAGCAGAAAACAAGCCCTCTCCTTCCTCTACGTGGCATCCCTTCAAATATTTAAACATGGCTATCATGTCCCCTCTTAACCTCCTCTTCTGCAGACTAAACATACCCAGCTCTCTAAGTCTATCCTCATAGGGCATGGCTTCCAGGCCTCTCACCATTTTGGTCGCCCTCCTCTGGACTTGCTCCAGCTTGTCAATATCCTTCTTGAATTGGGGTGCCCAGAACAAACAAGGCAAAGACATTAAAAACAGAAAACTACAACAATACATAGCATGAAATCCCCAACACCCCACCAGTTGCTACCCATCTTAGCACCTTAAACACATCTCAGTAACTTAAGGTGAGAAGTCAAAGAGGGAGGTCTTCAACTGTTTGCAAAAATAAGTGAGATCCTCCTCCAGCTGGAGATCCAAAGGAAGACTGTTCCACAAATGCAGAGTCAGCTCTTGAAATCCCACAGATCCAGTGGGTCTACTCTAGCTGTGATTAACAAATTAAATTTGGCCAAAGGGAAACCCATCACAGTCCTGCTGAAAAACTGCTAAGTGACACAGCATTTTAAAAAAAGGGAGAGAGGAAAAAAAGAAAACATGACAAGTCAGAAGTAGGAGGAGAAAAAAAAACCCATAAAACTCTTGCTGGATGACTGCAAGCCAAGAACAAGTTCCAGACTGAAGGAGTGAGCATGCAGAAACCCAGCAGTGAGCCTCTTCAGAGGACACACAATGCTTGGTCACCCAAATGACCCCATTACTCCTCATGCAGCAATGGGGCAACTTGAATGGAAGCAGACCCAGAGTGCTAAAATCATACAAAACTGAAAAGGCTGGGGCCAGGGAGACACTGGGCCTCTGGCAGTTCTCTTCTATGAAGTCACTAGGGGGTCTTAGGCAAACAACTCCTTTCCAGCCTCAGTTTGCCCCATCCCTATCTGAAATATGGGGAGAATAATAGCTACCCAAACTGTGTATGAAGGGAATAATGAAATGTGGTGGGAGGTTCAGGCCAGATAAAAGGAAGGCCTTCTTCACACAGTAAAACATTCACTTTTGTGAAATGTTACTGCTCTGAGTTTGGATAGCTTTAAAGAGGACTGGGTACATTCATAGAGGATTGCCCTGGATTGCCCTGACTGACCTGTGATTATTTTACCCTACTAAAGACTTTCTTTCCCAACACTTAGTGCTTCTTGGCATGAGACAGCCAGAGTTGTTGCTGGCAAAATGTAAACAGCACCATGACTACATACAACCAAAAGCTAGAATCACAATAACTGCAGTAGAAAAAAGGATAATGTAATAAGGGTGCATGTATTTGTTGGGGGAGTTGCTGTGTTCACAGGCTTAGTTTGCAAAAATAAAAAAGTGCTAAAGCTTTGATGTAGCACCCTTTACCTATTTCTCTAAGTAACTCTGCAGCACACCTCTGTGAGGGTCCTGGGGGAGGGGGAACGGAGGCTGTAGAACTCCTGGCAGATACATGGGCTAAATGCTATACTTTTTTCCATACTATAAACACATGCCAGCACAGTTACACTGGGTCCCACAACTGCACAACCAATTGTGCAAATGGCACTATAGTCTTGCACTCCCCTGCTACACAGTGGGTGATTCGTTCTCCATCTGCCAAGTCAAAAGTGCCTGGAGAATGATCCGCTCTTGCAGGATGATTGACTGTGCCACATTCTGCAACCTCTGAGAAAGAGCAACTGCTTGCATGATAGCTTTTGCATCAGCATAGTGCTTCAACAGGATTCTGACTATGAACAACTCAGGATTGGTCATGTGAGGAAATCCACAGTTAACATCAATGCACTGGCTTACTAGCATACAATAAAATGTGCCAGATGTTTCCCTACAAAAGGAACAGTGTATGCAGGGCTTTCCGTATATTGTTGAACTTCACCCCATCATCCCTTACCATTGGCTGTGTTGACAAGTACTGATGAGAGCTGCAGTGCAACATTTTGCCCAGTCTTGTTGGTAGGATTACTACAGTTTCTTGTGCCAGACAATTGTTTGAACATTTTACATATTATAGTAGCTACTTGGTCATAAAGCAACATCCCTGTTTGTCCATGTATGCATTTAGGTATGTATTTCTGCAGAGTTTTCTTTTAAGAAAACATTTCCTCCCTGAGTCATACTCAGCACAGATGTGCTTTGGCCAGATGCACTTTGATCTCTCAGGCATCACTCTAATTCAGCGCACTAGGTAGCCAACCAAGGTCATTTCTGCACTAGACATGTTATAGTGCTATTATTCCACTTTCAACATCTTATGGAATCCTGGGGTTTGCAATTTAGGGAGGGGCCCAAAGGCCCTCCCTAAACTGCAAACCCCAGGATTTCATAGGATGTTGAAAGTGGAATAATAGCACTATAATAGTCTAGTGTAGAAATGGCCCAAGAGATTAAAATACACTAGCAGTCTGACTTGGTGAGTAAAGTGTGGCCCTTTAGAAGATGGACTGGAAGAGTCAAGATCCCTCAGCAGTAGCTGTGCTGGCAGGGGCTGCTAGGATTTGCAGTCCAACAAGTTCTGGAGGGCTATACTTGGCTCGTCTCTGAGTCAACCCTTTTCTTATACAGTGGTTATCTGAGAAGCAGGATATTTTGTCATGACACAAAGATAAGATAAGCAAGAAGCTTTGAAAAAGACCACACAGCTTAGTTGACTAAAACCAGGAAGCTTTGTTTATACAGCCAAGGATTTCTACAAACCTGCTCCATTTAAAAGTGCCACATAAATATAATTTACTCAGAGCTACTTGGGGCTGTTTTGTCCCATAGCAATTGATGCTCTATAAATAGGAAAATGGTTTCCAAGAGCCCAGGCTCTTATTAAGCCATAATTGTTTGATCTTTTGCTGGTGCTAGCCTACAGAGTTGTTAGAATGGCACATCTGAAATGACTCAAGGTAGGTCACACACCCTCCCCCAAAAGCAGTGGTGGAAGGAGAGACAGAGAGAGAGAGAAATCTTTCTGAGCCAACTTCAAGGAATAATGGAGAAGAAGAAAAAGTGTATGCCAGTGGTCTTTATTTATCAGGAGCAGTCTTTTTCTGGAATATATCCCTAGGAAATCCATGTCTCTATTTTTGCACTTTGAGGACATACTTTTTGAAAATATTGCTAATTCAAGTATCTACAATTTCAGCTGTGTCCCTGGTTATCTACATTGGTGCCTGTATGTCCATATCTGTATACATAAAACCATAGAGGTAGAGGGGGTTGTGCAGGACATTAGCTCACCCTTGATCAAGGCAGGAGGTCCAGAGCTAGTGAATCCCCAATAGATGACTGTCTGGCTGAAGCTTGAAGACCTTGAGCAAGGGAAAGAGCCTGCTACCATTCTAGGCAATTGGCCCTACTTCCAAACTATGCTTGTGTTTCTTTCTTTGAATGTTCATAGGATCTTGACTGCATGCAAACAAGCTACTATACAGGGTACACAAGGTGCGACACAGTGTCTGCTAGAGCTTGCTGTTTGTCATGATGCTGAATCTGATTTTAAACTAATGGGAACAAATTTACAACAATATTTTCTTTAGCATAAATTAACCAGAAATGCAGGAGGGTATCTCCTGCTTTTTTAAATGGAGGAAGAGAAAATACTGAAGAATAAATTATTTCAGCTTACAGAAGAAAAAATATAGCCTTCAGCAGTGTGTAATTAGGAAGCAAGAAAAGGGGACTTGGACTGTAATACTTCCTATAGGAACAAGAATGCTGTAAACAGGGGTGTTTCCATCTATGAAACATTTAACAATACTGCATTAGAACATTCTGTTGCAGGTGTCATAGAATCATAAAATCATAGAGTTGGAAGAGACAATGAGGGCCATCGAGTCCAACCTCCTGCCATGCAGGAATATACCATCAAAGCGTTCTTGACAGATGACCATCCCACCTCTGTTTAAAAACCTCCAAAGAAGAAGACTCTAGCACACTCAGTGTATTCCTCTGTCAGACTACTTTTACCATCAGGAAATTCTTCCTAATGTTTAGATGGAATCTCTTATCCTAAAGTTTGAAGCCATTGCTCCATGTCCTTGTCTCTGAAGGAGCAGAAATCAGGTTTGCTTCATCCTCCATATAACATCTCTTCAAATACTGCATTATAATGTCACCTGTTAATCTCCTCTTCCCCAAGGTAAACATACCCAGCTCCCTAAGCCGATCCTCATGGGGCATGGTTTCCAAGCCTTCTACCATTTTGGTCACCCTCCTCAGGATGCATTCCAGCTTGTCAGTATCCTTTCTGAACTGTGGTGCCCAGAAATGAACACAGTATTCCAGGTGGGGTCTGACCAAAGCAGAATAGAGTGGTACTATCACTTCCTTTGACCTAGACACTATGTTCCTATTGATGCAGCCCAGAATTACGTTGGTTTTTTTATTTGTCACATCACACTGCTGACTCATGTTTAGCTTGTAGTTTACTAAGACTCCTAGATCCTGTTCACAGGTACTGTGGTCAAGCCAGGTGTCACCCATCTTATATCTGTACATTTCATTTTTTTCCTGCCCAGGTATAGTACCTTACACTTCTCCGTGTTGAAATTCATTGTTAGTTTTGGCCAAGCTCTCTAATCTGTTGCTATCATTTTGAATTCTGATCCTGTTAGCCACCCTCTTAATTTGGTGTCATCTGCAAATTTGATGAGTATGCCCTCTATTCTATCATCCAAGTCATTGATAAAGATGGCACCTCACTAGTCATGTCCCTTCAGTCTCAACATCTAACATAGGCCCTTTCCGCTCATGGGAAAGGAACCGCGCAAAAACGGGACTCACCGGACTTCTTCAGCGTCCAGGTGAGTCCATCAGGACGAGGAGCAGTGTGAGCTCGTCACTCCGCACCACTCCGGGGTCCAAAATGGCAGCTTCTGGTTGGTGGAGGCTCTCCACCAACCAAAGAGGCTCACCAGCCTAAAACCTGCCCCCAGCAGATCTGCAGGCACACACTAGTGCACGCTTGCAAATCTGCACCAGAGCGCAGCGACAGAGCGACACGGGGTCACGCACGCCGTGCTTTTTAAAAACCTCTGCGCGACCAGTTCCAGTCGCTCCGGAGCGAACTGAGGTGCCGAACTACGAAAAGTAGTCCATCCCAGCCCACTCCACGGTGCAGAAGACCTCCATTGGAGGTCGCTCTGCACCGTTTTAATAGGCTGGTGCGGAAAGGGCCATAGTTTCAGATTCTCACATTATTGAGTGAGGCAGTCTCCTTTGAAATGCACTGTCTCAGAAGAGCATTCACACATAACAGAGGAAACACTTTTTGTGTTGCATGTATATTTACTCAGCTGGTTGTGAAAACTGGTCTACATCTGTTTGTATAGCAGATTTGTATAGATTTTTTTTTAGTCTAGAGTATATACCAGGTGTACAACTGCAGCTAAATTGAGCAAACACACATGTGATTGTGAGAACTGATGGACACTTGTTCATTTTACACAAAGTGTACAGGTCAGCAGTCAGTGTACACATATTGTACATCACGGATGAATAGTACAAGTATACAGATCAACAATCTGTTTACACATCTACACACAGATTGGGTACTGAATACTGTTCATATTTTTTGTGATTGTGTTTCAGGGTAGAGACCAAATCCACTTGCCCTATATAAAATTAATTGAAGATGCTGGTAGCCATATTTCTCAGGGGTTTTTTGACAGTTTTGAAATTAAATATAGTATCAGTAGTCTCTCTCTCTTCTGCTCTGATTCAGTCTGTTCACAACCCATGATTAGGAGCATGTCTACCATACCCTACTCCAGACTTTTTCCTGAACTTCCAGCCCTTAAACCTTCTTTATCCAATGCATCCAATGCATCTAATGAAGTAAACTGAAGTCTATGAAAGCTAATCCTACTATTCTTTCTCTCAGTTCGTCTCAAAGGTGCTACAACATCCCTTTGCATACTGATCCAGATCAACATGGCTATGGCCATTTCGCACTTCACTGTTATAGTGCTATTATTCCACTTTCAACACTCTGTGGAGTTCTAGGGTGTGTAGTTGACTGAGGCCAAAGAGCTCTCTGGCTGAGAATTCTAAATGCCCCTCCCTAAACTAAAAACACCAGGATTCCATAGGATATTGAAAGTGGAATAATAGCACTATAACAGTGTAGTGCAGAAGAACCCTTAAAATATAACAAGCCCTTGCCTATGTATTTTGGTTAGGCTACCCCAGTACATCTTTAATAGCTCAGGAAAGATGTTGCATTCAAGATCCGAACTTGTTGTTTGCTTGTTTATTTTAATTTAGTGTCCCTTCTTTTTTGCTCTGCTTGATTAATCACGTTTCCTGTTTACACTGGAGTAAACACACTAAACACTAAACACACAAACACAGAGAGAGAGAGGGGAGAGGGAGAGAGAGAGAGAGAGAAACCAGTTATCTCAACCAAATAAGTACTTGGTCAAACTTTATAATCAATTGAGCTTGGGCTGATGAGTCAACGTGAAATCCAAAGCTTGTCTCCTAAACTGATAGTTTGATCTATTACACTGAAGATCCCCCTTTGAAAGCAGGCAGTTTATTTTCTGATTCATATTCAGACCCACTGTCATAATTGCAAGCTAATTTTGTTTCAACACCTACATCTACAACAGCTTGCTTTTCCCAATTTATTGTATACTTAATTCTTAATTCAACATTATGGCAGATTCTAGAGCTTTTCTAAGCAGCTGCAACAGAAATTGCCTTCTTAAAAAGCTTCCCATAAGGGAGTCTTGATTATCCTCAATTTTACTCTTATATATTTAATTTCACCTCTTGGCTTTCCCAAGTTACTCTGGGCCAGGAATAAAAACCAAAGCATGCTGGAGTCCAATAATGATATAAAACTGTTCCTCTTCATGCAGATCTGAGGCCCCCTTTAGATAAAATGTTCAAACTGAGCCAATCTCTGTTAGCATTATTAAAAATGACTAATAATATGTGTATTATTACACTTCTATTACAAAAAATGTGTTAAAGCATGAAGTGGGTGTTATTCTCACTCAGAAATTTCTGTGAATCTCTGTTTTTTTGTTTTTGCTCTGTTTTTGCTGGGATGGGATTTGGTTCTCAGAAATAGCTGTTTACAAGCAATAGCTCTTTACATTTCAGTTGTAAGTAAGCCCATTTGAAGGGAGACAGGAATATTTAACTTACCTATGCCTAACTTACCTCAAAGGGGTTGTTGTGAGGATAAAAAATGGGAAGAAAGATAATGTATACAGATTTCAACTCTTTAAAGGAAAGACAAATACATCTATTTGTTTTAAATATTGCTTTTCAGGCAAGCTTCACAAAGTGTTTACATAAAACTTTTAAAAATAAGCATGAATCCAGTTTATGTCAGCCCTTGAAAAGATACTTATTTGGACTACAACTCCCAGTATACCGCCATCCAATATGAATACAAGATAGAGGTGGGATATAAATCACAAGACATCAAACCAGTCTTCCTAACATGTTGTTATGGAACAGGGACAGTGGTTCAAAGTTTGGAAATGTGACTCTTCCATGTTATTTTATTACATAAATCAACTTGGAAAAGTTACTTTTTCGGACCTTAACTTCCAGAGTCCACCATTTGGCAGGGTTTGTGATACAGAAAAGCAGAGGGAGTTGTACTTCAAGAAGTAATTTTTCTAAGCTGACATTGCAGGCACACAATAAAACAATAAGAACATGATATAAAGGGGAAAGGTTATAGAGAGTGCCAGAATTCTTCTCTTATTACAAGGATAATCTTTTTTCTTGAGCTGCCCTGTAGAGTAATTATGGCAGATACTTCAGCTGGAGACTAGAAGGTGGGAACTTGTAAAACTCTTCTGTCTCTCTCTTTCTCTATCCATCAACACAATAAGGTTCCTGAGCAGCCACAAAAAATATCTTCATTCAAGCAGGGCCTTTTCAGTGGCTGCCCCTAGGCCCTGGAATTCCCTTCCTGAGGTAGGCTAGAATGGCTCCCTCTTTTTGTTCTTCCACAAACAAAGATTTCCCCCCCCCTATTCTGGCAAGATTTTGACAACTGAAAGTTTATGGCCCTTTCTGCACGCAGCGAGGGAAACGCTCCCTGCCGCTACTCACTGGCTTTTTGGTGGGTCCGTTTGGGTCCGTCCTGACAAGGAGCGGTGTGAGCTCATCGCTCCGCACTGCTCCAGCATCCAAAATGGCGGCTTCCGGTTGGTGGAGGCTCTCCACCAACTGGAGAAGTTCACCAGCCTAAAGCTCACCTCCAGCATTCCTTCCCTGTGAATGGCCTTGATCTTCATTGATTCTTCCTTTTCCTAAGAAAAAAATCCCTCTAAACCTATAGCAGTAAGAAGCAAGCAAGTACATTGGAAATCTCCCCATTCTTCCTTTATCTAATATATACAAGTCAAAGTTTGTGAGTTTGTCTGTGTCAGGCAAGAAGTCCTCATATGGTTGGCTGCCTGTGAAGATTCTATGGAATCATGGTGTTTGCAGTTTAGAGATGGACCTTTAGAATTCTCAGCCAGAGAGCAATCGGGCCTGGGTGATTGCTATGGAGATGAGGCCTAGCAGCAAGGAGGACTGTGTATTCTTTCAGAAACCAAACCTCTGTGTGTTAACAACTCTGAATACAGATTAGATTGGGGAATATGAGGAAAAGTTACAGTACTGGAAAACACAGTTTGGGAAATTAGAGACAAAGGATATTAAATCTGTGTATTTCAACTGCATCTAATTCCTAAGGTATTTCTATCAAGTGTTACCTATGAGAAAATAACATCCCAGGCAACGCCAGGTAAACATGCCAGTTATTATTATTTTTAAATCTGTTACACGCTGCTGCTGTAGCAGTGCAGCAGTTTATTGGAGCAAGTTGAAGGAATGTCACACTAGTTCAATGATAGCAAGGAATGTGGGGTAGGAAAAAGTGACAACAGCCTCCTAGGAAATGGCCAAATAAAGGTGAAGGGCAGGGGAAAGTATGTAGGGACTATCCAAAATTTCTCCCAGTGCAGGAAAAGCTAGAGAAGGAGCAATCATTGTAAACATGCAACCAAAACAGAAGTGTGAAAGGCAGCATTACAATCCCTGTACAATAGTACAATAAGCCCCACTTCTTTCATCAAAAACAAATTGCTAGTATCACAAGGCCCCTGTAGTATTTGTCTTAATTTATAAGCTTTCTTGAATCCCAGTTTTTTGGGGAAGCAGGGTATGAAGAAAGAAAAAGAAAAAAAAGGGGGGGAACCTAGAGTTATGTGTTCTTGACTGTTTTGTACTCACAATCTCTACATATTCCCTAGTGCAGGGGATACACAGGGAGTGTGAAAGTACCCTACCCTCTCCTTACAGGGCAGCAGTTGCTACAATCAACATGGGTCTATTTCTCTGTCAATTGAGAAGAAGCTGTCTGGTGGTCCCACGCATGAGCTATCTCCACTGCAAAGAGGAATTATGACAGGGATCCTGCTTCTGCTTCTCACAATGAAGATCACACACGGGTAGGGGCGGGACCATCAGTCAGCTGCTTTCTGATCAACAAGAGAACAGACCTCCATCAGTCTCAACAGCTGCTACCTGCTAAGTGGAGATGGGAGGGATGATCTGAGAGTCACTGTACAGTCAGCCATCTACATTTAAAGATTTCACTTTTGCAGATTTGATTATTCACGGATTATTTGCTGTCACCTCGGCTGCCTCCCTATGCCATTTTTAATAGGGACTGCAAGTCTCGTGAGGCTGAGAAACTGTGAACAAGGCTTGTAAGTCCCTATGAAAAATGGTGTGAGGCAGCAGCGGAGGTGGCAGGAAGCCCCACCAGCCACCCACTTCTGCCTTGTGAAAGAACCCTGATGCCTCAAAGGAATCCATGGTGGGTTGAATATGGCGATCATACTTTTTTGTGTGTTAAATATGGTTTGGGAGACCCTAGAGTTATTAACGTTTTTTCCATTTTCACGGGGTTCCTGTGCCCCTAACCTTAGTGAATATGGAAGGATGACTGTATAGCTTTGTAAGTATGGTGATTATGCATTTGTAACTACACAAGTGAATTCCATTTAGTAGTAGTAGTAGTAATAATAATAATAATAGTAATAATAGCCAGTATTGTATATCGGCTGCTTAGTTAAGTATACTTAACTAAGCAACCTTTCCTGGCCTGAGTCCCCACCCCCCACCCCCCCGTCAACATAAAACGTGATGGAAACCCTTGTTCCAATCATCAACAGAATGTACCTCCTTCTCACCATGCAGCTGATGCCCAATAAAGTAGGTTGGGGTGAGTTACAATTGTGACAATACAATTGTGACTAAGGAACAATCATGAATATTGAACAGTTACCTAGATTTACTCATCTGGTCTGGAGGCGAGGTCAGGCCAGGAGAGATCACTTAGGTAAGTATAGTACAATGTAAACTTAATAAGTAGCTGATACTAAATTCTGACCAGTATCATCCTATGTCATCTAGACATTACTGCAAGTCCATTATGAATATGCTTACAAAGATATTGTGGCAGCTTAGAGACTAACAAGTTTTACTTAGAATAAGCTTTAATGGGCTACAACCCACTTCCCTCAGATGGTCATCATGAATAGGTTGTTAACTTGTTAACCTACATCCAAACTCTGCCATCAGAAACACAAAGTGAGACCTGGGACCAGATGTTTCAGTGTGGAATGCTCTTGTTTGGTATTTCACTCCGTTAGCCACATGCTCCCTTTGTTTGCTTTCCATCTGTTTTGCCATTTCCCCATGAGCAGTCAACTAGCACTCAATAGATGCTAAAGACTTTCAGTTCTCACTGAGCTTTTTGAAGGGTGGGACATCCCCAGTCACCATCATTTACATGTTTCCTAATGGTCTTGGCAATTGTGTAAATGTTGCCTCCCCAACCCTGCTTCTGACTCCCTTCTGTATGTGAATAGTATTGCTTGGCTCTGAACTGTAAAAAGAAACAGAATTATGTCAGAGATAACTTTAGTTCAAGGAGCTGGTATACTCAACACCTTAGCCTGTGAATTGCCACTAAGAGTCCATAATTAGTCAGTTACTTCTGTCTTCCCCGTCACAGACATATAAGACAATACCTTGTTAAAGGGGGAATGTGTTTTCCCAAGCTTACAGGATTCTTTCAGGTTGCTGCTTCCTCCAGTTTTTCTTACGCTTTGCTGAGCAATAAGTCTGCTGAATCAGTGCACCTGTGATCCAGCAGCCAAAGACTGTACAGATCCCCACCCCACCCTTCTGATTGCTACAGTCCAAAGAAAGGTGCTGGATCATGCCCATGGGTCAAAAGGGTCAAACATGTCAGGAGGTTGCAGCATTTGTTGCTGTAGTCCTAAGGGAGTTTTTAACTATACAAATGACATTTTTGCTGTCTGAACTGTTTTCTTTTGTTTTGTTTTTTGGCAATTCTCAGCACCAGCTGCAATATTTTATTTCTACCCTCAAGTGCATTTATTTTTTTAATTCTAAAACATATTAGAAACATATGTTCATTTCTCTTCCTTTTGAAAAAAGTATAGTGCTATAATACATCTGTGAAATAGCACTTTTGCACTATAGCTCTGCAACTATAAAAAATAAAATCAGAGAGGAGAAAGATTCTCATCTGTAGGATCACCTCAACAAACCACATCCCAATTCTTGAAAAACTTTGGAAGACCCCAGTGTAGACCCAGGAGACTGGATCTTCCAAAGAGACCAGATTGGACACCCCAAAAGCATGGAACAAGTGGAAGTGGAGGTGACAGTGACCTACAAAGCCCAAAGAGTTGTAGCAGGAGAGTTCAGACTTCTTTAAACCAATATGTAGAAAACACTAAGGGGTGCTTCTTTAACTAGGGCAGGGTAGGAATTTGTATGGTACTCCAACCTCTCATGTGCTTGTCAGGCAGCCCTAGAATGATATAGTCAGTGATGAAGAATGCTGGCAGGTATGATTCTACAATATTTACAGGTCCGTCTTTATTACCCTACTGTTGGGCTAGGCATCTCATCTTCCACCTCCTCTCTTACACACTGAAACAACTGGAAGCCCTCTTCCTTCAAACAATTCACCACATCCTTCTAGCCTATCCCACTGCTGGAGGTAAGAGTGGGTAATCACACATACAAAGGACAAAACCAATCAGTGAAATGTTCACTGACTGTAAAATGCTAGATGAAATTAAAATGTATTGTTACTAGGCCATACAGCTCCACACTTTGATATGGCTTAATTGGAAAAATATGATTTAATTCACAAATATATTAATTGGCATTGATATAAAATGTGCCCTGCTATGGCTGTATGGCCAAGCTGGACAAGAAAAAAAGACTGGCTGAACATGTGTGCTGCAAATTAGGGCAGAAAAAAACTCTAGACGTAGCCAAGTCATAGTCAGAAAATCACCAGTAAACTCCAGAGATAATAGGCTTGCAGCTAGCCTTAATGACTCTGCCTTTTGGACAATAGCAACTGGGAGATTCCTGCCAGACCGCTGATTATCTTAACATCTCTCCTTTCAGCCTGCAAACTTCCCCATTATCCTCATGCCCGTCTGACCGTTACTGAGCTATCATGACAGCCATTAGCCCTTTGTCACCTAAAGCTAAGACCATTAGCTCATTCTGGACCCCATTGTCCACTCTGAGAACTCCATTGTTGACCTGGTTGGAGAGCCATTCATACCCTTTCCCTCCAGGCAGAAATTGGGTATATAAACCCCTAGTTTTGGCCAGTCAACTCACAGTACACTGATTGCTGGTCACCACTCTGCTATTCCAATTTCTGATTGTGTATTGTCCTTAGACATGAATCTAAGCCACATGGCTGCATCTTCACTGCTCCTCTAGATTGGTAAATATCTCCCTCTACACCCTGAATTCTTGCTATTTAAAATTTTCCTCCCTTTTCCTTCAGCTAGCCTTGTGAGATTGTGTGACTGTTTACTGGTACTGGTAAACCCTGGTGTAAAAGATCTCATTAGGTTACCCCCCCCCTTGCAGGCCTCCTCTTTGAGCTAATAATTCCCCACCTTTGCACAGAGGTACTGACATCTCAGGTGGATCCCTGAGTCTCCCACATTTTGGGATAACAGGATATGCCACTATCGAAAGCTTGGCTACCAAAACTAAACAGTGAATATATAGGAAATGCTTAACTCTTGACTTTGGTAAGTGAACCTTTGGTGGTGGGGAATTCCGTGGTTATGGGGTAACACTGGGAACCAGTCCCTCTATGCACCCTCTTCTCATATCACCATGGTGCAGAGAATGTCTTTGACAGATGTGAAATTCCCAGTGATGTATTTAAGTCTTTTACTCCAAGTCTCAGGTCAAGGCTCAAGTCTGTACCTTCAGGTCTCAAGTCAAGTCTCAAGTCCTTGAAGATACTTTCAAATCAAGTCTCAAGTCCAAGTCAAGTCTCAAGTCTGGGAGCCAACTTTATAACCCAAACTATATTCCAGAATTTCTGGACAGAGTCAAATAAAGTCAGTTTTAATAATTTTTTAAATAATTCTTCTTACCCCACCCCCCAAAGCTGGAGAGTTTTTGCCAATGCGCATAAAAGAGCCTGCAGCTTTGGAAGTGGGGAATAGGATCCTTCTTACTTCCCATTTCCAAAGGCGGAGGCTTTTTCAGAAATAGGGAATAGGATCCTTCTAACTCCCCATTACTGAAGCTTCAAAAGCTTTAGAAGCAAGGATCCTTCCTCCTCAAGCCCGTTGCCTAACTTTGCTGTTCCCCTCTGAGAAACACTCCCTGTTCTCTGGGCTTGAGTCTTGCCTTCTTCTCTTGGAAAAGGTTTTAGAAAGCTCTTCCCATATGTAGTGAGGACAGGCTGCTGAGCAGACTTCAACCCTTCCTCAAGCTCATTGCCTAACCTGTTTGCTGTTCCCCTCTGACAATGCACCCACACTTTGGGCTGGAGACAGATAGTCATGTGACCAGTAGGCAAAAAGAGTTGGAAGCATTGTTCAAAGTCCTAAAGTTTCTGGATGAATGTATTATGTTACTGAACCAAGGGCAGCAAGTCAATCACTAAAAATATACAAGTCTTGAGTCAAGTTGAGCCAATGTATCATTTATTGCCAAGTCGAGTCTGAGTTGAGTCACTGAAGTGATTTAAGTCCGACTTGAGTCCAAGTCAATTGACTCAAGTCTACATCACTGGAAATTCCGTATTTCAGGGAAGCTTTTGATGAGTTTCTAGACTGGTTTCCAGTTAGTGCATAAAATGACTGGGCTAAGTACCAAACAGCTGAGTCTTCAAGCAATGGAATATTTGTTAAAATAAGATATTCTTTTGTGAGAACCATACTGTACAGCAGGAAAAAGTAATGTGACTCCTATTGTCTCTAATTATAAGTTATGCCTGCCAAGACTGATGGGAATCGCATTTGGTCTAGCTGCAGTCTAACTGGAAAGCCATATGTCATGCATTTGTGCTGTACGGCACTCTATATGCTAGCTTCTCAAAGCAGGTATCCTTACGTTTTGGACTATGATCCCATCATCCACATCCAGCATGGTGACCACACTGATTGGGGGTGATGGGGGTTATAATCCAGAACACAAGGTCTCCACTTCAAGAAGGTAGCTGTATATTTAACAGATATGACCCATGGCATCATCAAAGAAAAAAAAGAGTATGTGATGTTTTTATGCTGACATGCTGTATTAGAATAAAAGCCTAGTTAAAAGACCCTGGAGATCAAACTATATATGCTCATGGATACAGCCTGAAAGGGGAAAAGGTCAAGATAAAAAGAAAAAAGGTAAACCTACAATTTGTTCCAATTTCCTCTTCATGCAAAGCTATTATCTTACCTTCTCTTTCTTTTCTTAAAAGAAAAGGCTTCCCAAGTCAACCGTGGTCAGAGTCGTGACTGAATGGAAATGTTCTCAGTTCTTTTCTTTCTCTTTTTAAATATCTAACACAATAATTTAGCAAATTTCCCAGAGTGGCATTGAATTGTGGCTCAGCAGAGGTAGCGGGAAACCAAAAGGACAGCCTTTTAAACTCAGCAGCTCCAAAGTCTACTGAGAGACAAGACCTCTTGAATCTGCTCACATGTTAGAAGAAAGGAAGGGGGAAAAGAGGCTAAAGGAAGTGGTGGAGGGGGTGAAAGCTTCCCTCTGAATACCTTTCAGAAATAGCTGAGGTTTGTATGAATTGCAGAGGCACAACAGCTTCCCCCTTAGATTTTAGCAACCAGAATTCAACATTATGAACAACTTTTGCATCAGTAACAGCAAACCAGTAGGAGTAGGAAAAAACTGCAGGGGTGGACACAAATGAATCAGGTCAGAATGTATCAGCACAGCATGTTTTTCAGTTGGAATCTCCAAGTTATCACCTTGGTTGCCTAGATGACAAAATTGCCTGGAAACCCCATGTAGACCACCTGGGGTTCCATGAAACTTAGAGAGGATATAAATGTAAAAAACAAATACATTGGTTGAATGGACAGAGCTGCAACCATGAACCCAGTCTAACTGGTAAGAAATGTATGCAGATTTAGTCAACAACAACTGGGAGAAAAACTAGAACATGATATGGTTAACCAACGTTTATGTTACTCATATAAACAGAATCCACCATGTGTCAAGAGTCAAGCCATTTTTCAAGCTGTTCCATACATTTTCAAATTGTTCCATTGACCAAGGATACATATTTGTGTGTATGTGTTGCATTAAACTCTCTCTCTCTCCCTCTCCCTCTCCCGTGTGTGTGTGTGCACGTGCACGCGCATGCATGTATGTGCGTAGAAACAGTTCCTTTCTTGGATTACAGCTCCAGCCAGCATGGTCCTGTAACTTTTTCAAGCTCTGTTTTTACTAAGCAGGGTCCTAATCTAAATCACGAGATGAGTCTTAAACACAGAGTAGTTCCTCTCTTTGGACCTTCACTTCCCATAGGTAAACACCATTTGGAGGAGGAATAGGGCTGTGATGGCAAAGTTGGGGGGCAGTAGTCACACCTCCACTTTCTTTTTCCTTGTGACTGCAATCCATTGAAAGCTTAAGAACATGAGAAGAACTCTAGTGCACCAGACAATATCTAATCTAATCCAACAAGATGTGCATGGGAGGCTCAGAAGCAGGAAGTAAAGGAACAATAATCTTCTTTTGTTGTTGTTTCTCTAAGGCCATTTCCGCACTACACTCTTATAGCGTGATTATTCCACTTTCAACATCCTATGGAATCCTGGGATTTGTAGTTTAGGGAGGGACCAGCCAGCCCCTCCCGAAACTGCAAACCCCAGGATTCCATAGGATGTTGAAAGTGGAATAATCGCGCTATAAGAGTGTAGTGCGGAAATAGCCCTAGAGTGGTATTTAGAGGCATGTCCACCTCTGATTGTGGAAGGAATACATAGCCATCAGCACTAGGAGCCACTCATTATCTTATTCACCATGATTTTCTCAAATCCTCTTTTTGAGAAAAATGTCTTAAATTGCCTTTCATCATTGCCTTTTGGCAGCAAATTTCACAGTTTAACTATGAGCTGTGTTGATGGCATACATCCTTTGGACTGTCCTGAGTCACCCACCATTCAGCTTCAGGGGATGACTCCTGGTTCTGGCATACAGTGAGAAGGATAACAGCCAGCTAGCCACTGCCTTCACATCCTATAAAGAATTATACTTAACTTATGGGTGTACACATTGTGGATTTGTATCCCTAAAAGGCTTTGAACCTTGATACTTGAAGGAGCGCATCTATATAGGCCTGCTTGAGGTTTGAGGTCTGCTGGAGGGGCCCACCTGTGTATCCCACCAGTGGGTTCCATATACTGTGTAAGGACACAGGAGAGAGCCTTCTTAGCTGTGGCACCTCAGATGTGGAATGCCCTCTCCTTAGAAACTCAGATGGTGACAACACTGACTTCATTTCAGCATCAGGTAAAACCATTGCTCTATGTTTAGACTCCCCTTGTGATTTAGACTAGAACTTTGTCTAATAAAGGACCCAGGACCAATGTGATGCACTCTGGGATCAATGTGTGCCTATGGTTTTAAACTGTTTTAACCTTTTCAATTCAGGCTGGCATCCTGTTCAGTAATTACAATATTATAAGCTTAATGCATTATGATCTTGGAGACCTGATTGCCCACAGAAACCCATTGGGATATCTTGGGTGCATCACACACTCTCAGCTCCAAAAAACTGCATGATAGTTTCACATTATGGTCACCATAAATCAGCAACAATTTAAAGGTACACAAATTAATGTTTGTGGCTGTTGCATGATTGCAATGGCCAAAAATGCCCCACAGATCCAGCCACTGAAGCCTTGCAGCTCCACCCACATTCAGTCATATCTCTGGTTCTGGAAAACAGGGCAGTGAGTGACAACATGTCCACCCCTCATCTGGTTGCAAGATGTGCTATGGCAGGAGCCCAATAGTACCCCATGGAGGTCTCTGTGGCTGTCTGCCTCAGCATGCCTCATGACTGGGAGATGGTTGGACACATCATTATTTATTGTCCTGCTCTCCAGTGCCTCAGGAATGGTTGTGCCGGACAGGGGGCTGCAAGGCTTAAAGGCAGGTTTTGGGAAGGTGGCAAGGAGGCTCTCAGTAGCTGTGTTTCCTGATGCAGATCTCAGCCTCTGTTTTTAACTTGACAAAATTGTTTAATATATTTTTAGTCTATATAAATCATTTTTATTGCTTTAAATGGGTTTTAATCTCCTTAAATTGAGTTTACTACTACATGGACCTGAGATCTCATGACACAGGGCAGAGTATAAATATTTTAATAAATACATTTATTAAATTAGGAGATAGAAAATCATTCTGGATGGAGTTTCCTACATCCTTGAAAGGCACCCAAGAGCGTACAAATTGCCTTGCTGGATAAGACCCAACATCTACCTGTCCTTGGCATTCTGTCTTAAGCGGTGGCATAATTGTATGCTGTGTAAAGCTTACCTCAGATATCACTTTTATACTATCTAACATTGCATCAAACTTTTTTTTTTCTGAAAGAGGCTCTTCTCATGTCAGTTATTCCCAACTAGAGGAGATCCATTGAATCAATTGTAGAATTGTGAGTCAACATGTACATAAATCCTATTTATTCAATGAGTCTTGTTACTGTAGTTTCTGGTCCGATCTTGAGATATATTAGATATCATTTGATATCAATAATTTGGCCTTCCTTACCTATTCCTCTCTATGTGCTTGCAAGGCCCCCAGACAAGCACGCATGCAGGCACAGCCAAAAATAGCTGAACCATTCAAAACAGATCCAGGCAGGCCAGTAATAGCCAGACTGCAGCTTCAGGAGACCTCCAGGCAAGTACACTTTAAGATCACATTATGTATGCACGCTGTTTACAAAAGACTCCCTGCCCCGAGCAGGCAGCTTGACGAGCCGAATACTCAACTGTAAAACACTCCGCGTTTGCATACTGTCTACTCTATTGACAACTCTGTCATAACTCAATCATGCAAAATACTGACCTTTTGGAGGCTTTGTCTCCAGCCCAAAACCCACTGTATTCCCCAGGAACGGACTAGCCTACAGGCACATTTTCCCCTATAAGACCCCCTGATTTTGAGCACTTCTTCGGATCACTTGGATCGCTCCTGGCTTCCATCCCGCCTTGCTGTCACTACGTTTGACGAACCTTCCCCTCAGCTCCATGTGCTGAGAATCTCCAGTTCTACGAACTTTTCTTCAAATGACCTGGGCTTCAGGACAAGTGTAGTATTTCCCATGCTGAAATCCTTCTCAAAAACCCTCTATCCAACTCCTACCTTTCTTTCAATAGGTCTGTGTGAATGTGTTTGCATACATACGTTTTGGCTGTGTCTATCAAAAATAAAGAAACAATTATTATTTACTTCTGTTTGCTCATTGACTTGGCCTGACCCCGTAGACATTGGGTTCAAGATCTCGCTAGGTTTCCCTGCCTCTTGTATTGCTAGTGGTGCTCTTGCTAATTCCTATTCTCCATTGTGAGCACATAGAGGTGTCCCTCCCGGGACCCCAGAAATCAGGGTAACAGTCTACTCTAGGGCCCTTTTCGCATGGTTTTTTTTGCGCGAGCACCACTTGCGCTCCCACTTGCGCGAGCACCACTTGCACTCCCACTTGCACGGCGCTGAGGCTGGAGCGGGGTGGGAGCGTATTTTTTTATTTTTGGCTTGAAGCCGAAAATAGCCCACGCTCGCGCAATGCTCGTGCCGCGCTCGTGCACTTACCTCCGTGCGGTGCATCGGCGAGCTGGCCGGGAAGCGCTTCCTTTCCCCGCGGAGCCTACAGCTCCCACAGTGCCCTGCGGAAGGAAGGGGCGGGGCGCTCATGCGACGGTCGCGTCATCACGAAGCGTCCTGCGGAAGGAAGGAGGGGAAGCAGGAGCGTTGCGAAAGAGGCTTCTCGTGCGAGACGGCCTCCCCCGTCGCAGGAGAAGGTAAGATGCGAAAAGGGCCTAGGACTAACAATTGCTGAGGTGCAATTGCTGAATGATGCACATCACACATGTAAGGCCATTTCCACACTACACTGTTATAGTGCTATTATTCCACTTTCAACATCCTATGGAGTCCTGGGGTTTGCAGTTTAGGAAGGGGCCTTTAGAATTCTCAGCCTAAGAGTTCTTTGGCCTCAGTAAACTACAAACCCCAGAATTCCACAGGATGTTGAAAGTGGAATAAAAGCACTATAACAGTGTAGTGCGGAAATGGTCTAAGAGGCTAATCAAAGGGCCTTTCTGCACTACACTGTGATAGTGCTATTCTTCCACTTTCAACATCCTGTGGGATTCTGGGGTTTGTAGTTTACTGAGGCCAAAGAGCTCCCTGGCTGAGAATTCTAAAGGCCCCTCCCTAAACTGCAAACCCCAGGATTCCATAGGATGTTGAAAGTGGAATAAAAGCACTGTAACAGTGTAGTGTGGAAAGACCCTATGTCAAGCATTTTTGTACTTTATGTGTGGAGCACGCTTGACATAAACTCTTACTCATTTCCCTAAAATTTTACAAAACATAATTTGATCATTAAATGCTCTGATTTTTTTTCCTTAAAAAATGGAATTTTTTCCTTAAAAAATGGGGAAAAAAATTTTCCTTAAAAAAACCCACAAGCTCTTAAGCAAGATCTTGATCATAGCTGAACATTCTGTAAAACATCATGTCAGAACTTGGAGGGATTTTTTTTGTCATTTTGAGCGAACCACTAATCCACAAGACTTTATTGCTACAACTACCAGCTTGAGAGAACAAGCCAAGAAACACACATTAAATATGTTCAAAATTAAATATGTTTTCCCTTCTAATAAATCTCAACCTTCCTCAAAGTCTGTTAGAATACAATTTGTTCAAATTAAATTTGTAATCATTCCACACAGAATCCTGTCTGGAGGAGAAGAAGATGTTGAACATTAAAAGCCATCCAGTGATTCATGGCAGAGAGAAAAGAAGCCAAAAATACAAACTGCAAAGCAGAGAATAGTATCTGTCTTCCTCCCAAACATTTTGTCATGGTAATTTCAGAGCCAGAAATGTTGGTTCTTCATATAGTTTTTAGCTTATTGTCATCAGAGCTTAGCACCAAGGAACTTCAAGTAACACAATTATCTGCAATGAGTTACTTTTGGAGTAATAGAGTTACTGGTAACCAATTGTATCTCAAAAGTAATAATCAGCAGGAACAATGATGTAACTTTTAGATTACTTTTAAAATCGTTTTTAGATGCATTTAGAGTCATTTCAATAGCTTTTCCCCCCAAATTTATGCCATTGTCTTATCAATCTTAAGATATTTGTACCTAAAATAAGTCATGAAAAGTAACAATAAATAAATAAATAAATAATAACAAGGTTTGCAATGAGTAGCATGGTGACTATAATGAGGAATGTTAATTTGTTGCTTTTTAGACACTATAACAAATAACAGAAACAAATAGGCCAGTATTCTGTATCAGCTACTTTAAAAGGCCATTTCCACACTAGACTGTTATAGCGCTATTATTCCACTTTCAACATCCTATGGAATTATGGGGCTTGCAGTTTAGGGAAGGGCCAGCCGGCCCCTCTCTAAACTGCAAACCCCAAGATTCCATAGGATGTTGAAGGTGGAATAATAGTACTATAACAGTCTAGTATGGAAAAGGCCTCACAGTTAAGCATTTGTGGAAGGGGACTTATGGTTGTGGCAATAGTGTCACAATCAAGACTAATTAGTGATGATAAACGCAGAAGAGTTATGGATGAGTAAATCTAGGTGACTTTGGTATTACGATTGCTAGTCACTTATTAATACTATTGCCACAGGCATAAGTTCTCCCAACCTACTGTACTAAGCGTCAGCTATATGAGAAGAAGGAGGCAACTTCTGCTAACAATCAGAGCATGGGTGAATGACATTTCTGTCATGGGGGGGTGGGGACAAACCAGGAGAAGTTACTTAGGCCATTCCCGCACTACACTGTTATAGTGCTATTATTCTACTTTCAACATTCTATGGAATTCTGGGGTTTCTAGTTTACTGAGGCCAAAGAGCTCTCTGGATGAGAATTCTAAAGGCCCTTCCCTAAACTGCAAACATCAGGATTCCATAGGATGTTGAAAGTAGAATAACAGCACTATAACAGTGTAGTGCCGAAATAGCATTAGTTAAGTATACTGGCCAGCATTTTATAAAAAAGTAACTTTCCATTCTCTGGTTGTAATTCCAACATAACTGATAATTGTAAATACTTCAACAGGAACCTTTCTGTAGTCCTATCTGTTGTTGTATCCATGATTCTTGGGTAGTTTTAGAAAATAAACACAATACAGAGAAAGACGGTTGAGTATATTGTTAAATCAAAAGGGTTTAAGTGCACCAGGAAGCATTTTAGTCCAGTTGCTTAATGAGATTGTGGTACACTTAACCTTACTTGGATTTCTTCTAACTTATTAGTTCCATGTTACCGTGTTCATCATTGAGACATATTATTTATATCTTGCGTCCTTTCTAAAGTTCCTTTGTCTTTGTGGCAGAGCCGATTCTACCTGAAGGCAGCTTGAGACAGGTGCTTCCAGTAGCTCATTTTATTTGAAATGGAAGGGTAACATGGTAGTCCATATTTAATTCATTAAGTTTTTACTTCTAGGGACCATCAGAAGTCAAAATCAGCCTTGGGTACTATGACTGTGCCTTGGGGTGAAATAACATTTGCTACTTTGCCTCACACAGACCAACATATACTCTTTTGGTCGTGGTGGCAAAAAAAGAAAGCAAAAAAATCCAACAAACACATTGTTTCCATGGTGAGTATTTCTAAATGTACCACAGTTCTTAGAATCCAAACCTGATCTTGGCTAGATTTCATGAAATACCACAAAGAAGCGATATAAAAGTTAATACGTAGTCAACTGTTTCCAGACTCCCAACTAACCATCATAACTACCCTATTTGCTGGTGTATAAGACTCACTTTTTTTCCTGAAAAATACTGCTTGAAAATGGGGTGCATCTTATATGCCAGTGCATCTTATACACCAGCCAATAGTATTTGCTGGCAAATAAATGGGTGTACCTTATATGTTGGTGTATCTTACATGCCGATAAATACAGTATGTTGAGGCTTACAGTGAAATGTTTACTTTGTGTTATTGTGTCAGGACTTGTGGAAACTACAAAAATAGCTGAGTCTCTTGCAGGTCTTAGATCAGTGGTTCTCAGCTTTTGAGCCTCCAAATGTTTTGAATTTCAGCTCCCAGAATCCTGGCCATTGGACTTGGGCTTCTCAAAGTTGAAGTTCAAATTGTCAAGTTTGAGATCCACTTGCTTAGTCAAAAAGGTCTTAGGGTGGGATGGGGAGCAGGAAAGACCAGGTACAATGAGATGTTCTTGAAGTGAGGATTATACAGAAAAGCCTTTGCTGAAGACCTGGGCTTTGGAAAGGAACTTGGAGAAAGGAAGGAAGGCAACGTGATGGACTGGAGTGGTCATATATTCCCCACAGGCTATATGTGGCCCTGGACCCCACTTTTATGGCCTCTGAAGTCCCCCTTCAATCTCTCATGGCATTCCAACCCCCGTCTTTTTAAAAATGATTTGTGTAATTTTGAGGCAATTTCTGCCCCCAAACCAAGCAGAAAGTCCTCCAAACATAAGAAAACATGCAAAATAATACCCACATCCCACCCACTTGCTTCATACTGCCATGAATCCTGCAGTCAGATGCAGCTGGTGTCAGTCACATGTGGCATGGCCCAAGGTCCATTACGATGCCTTCAGATTATCATACATACTACATTATTGGTAGTTTCACAGTCCTAACTAGAACTGCCCCTTTCAGTCAATGGGATTACATAAATGTTGGCTTATTATTCAACAATTGGTTCAGTGGGTCCACTTTAGTTGACAATAACTAATAAGATACAGGCCTATGGCTCTCAAAGTATCATGAGAGAAGCTGCCCCAGAGTCTCACAAGGGTGGGGGACTTCCCATTCATTTATTCTTTCACATCTCTACCATTAGATTGCCATTGCACCATATCATCATGTCTTGCATGTGTAAAATATTTAAAGCCAGTGTGGTGTAGTGATTTGAGCACTAGGCTACAGCTCTGGAGAGCATTGGACCACCATTTGGCCATGAAAACCCACCGGGTGGCCTCAAGCAAGTCATACTCTCTCAGCCTCAGAGGAAAGCAAAGGTAAACCCTCTCTGAAGAAATCTTGCCAAGAGAACCCAGTGGTAGACTTGCCTTTGGGTTGCCATAAATCATAAATGACTTGAAGGCACACAACAACAAATCATAATATTGCCTGCCTACACTGTCTTCCTTCATTTGCTGCTGGATTGAATATGACACTGGCTGGCCTCATATTAGTGAAATATGGATGTCTAAGGCCATTTCTGCACTATACTGTTATAGCGCTATTATTCCACTTGCAACATCCTATGGAATCCTGGGGTTTGCAGTTTTGGGAGGGGCCAGCTATAACAGTATAGTGCAGAAATAGCCTAAGTGCCAGCATGGTGTAGTGATTTGAAGATTAGACTACAGCCCTGGAGACTAGGGTTCAATTCTCCATTTGGCCATGGAAACCTGGGACATGCCACACACTCTCATCCCCAAAAAAACCCATGATAGGTTCACCTTAGGGTTCCCATAAGTCAGAAACAACTTGAAGGCACACAAAAACAACATCAAAAACAACAAGTCCAACTTATGATTGCATAGGGTTTTGTTGTTGGTATTTACAGAGTTTGATATGCTCTTTCTTCATCACAACCTTCAAAGCCCCAATCCCCCAGCCTCACTCCTGGACTGCAACAGCCTCCTGTGGCCATTGTGTTGCTGGTGGAGAATAAAGAGGATAGGAGAGGCATCTGGCTATGCTTATTTACTTAATTATTGAATTTATATGCTGAGACTGCCAGAGGACCTGAGTGGATCTCAGCAGGAGATGCCTTCATCCACATCTGGCTATGGGAATATAGGCAGAGACTTCTCTGATCCCTTCTGCTCTCCACCCACCAGAGAATAGTGGTGGTGGGACTATTGCAGCAGAATGACAAGTCCTTGCTTGGTGAGAGAGGAGCCACAGCAGAATACCACGCAAAGAATTCTTAGTTATGCTTGGCTCTGTAGGGTTTTGGCCACTGTATGGCAAGTTGCTGTATCTTTAGGGCATAATATCTCATTCTTTGTTCCAGTTGTATGTGCAGGTTTGGAGTGAAGTCTCTGTGAGTGTAGATATAGAATCTCCAGAACATCAGGAAAAAACAGAGAAGAACCCATGAAAAGAAGTAGACACAGACAATCAAGGACAGACTAGACAGACAAAGAAGTCCCTCCAAAAGAAAAGTGAAAGAACACATCATAGAAATATATGGGAGAGATGGCACCAGTGTTCAAATTTTTCTTTCCTTCTTTAGGATGAAAATGATACTTGATGACAAGAGATAAACTGGAAGAAGGATCTCTAAAAGGAAGTTGCAGAGTCCTTTATGCATTGTAGAAACCTTGCACTGATGAGCTCTTTTGTGTAAAAGAAGTAGGAAATGCAAGAAGCAAAGCAAACTGTGGTCTTAATGCAGCTATAAATGACATTCTCACGTACAGAAAGAGAACTTACTGCAAGCTGTCTGGACTTCATTGCTCCACAATTTGTTTACAACCCATTAGTGAAAGAGGGGAAGCTATCTCTTCTCCTGTCTTTCTGGCAAGTACGCAGCAAAATGTGATGCCTTGATAATGTCACCAAGCGGAGCTATGACTTCCCCTATTTAAAACCAAAAACTGCCAGCAGCTAATTTGTTCCAAAGTCATTGACCCAACGACATCACAGAATTCAGTAGGTGTGTATACAGGCAGAAACATCAACATGCAAATTATGAGTTGATGAATACAAAAGATGGGGGACATTCCAAATTCTAAACCAGACTGTGGAAATATTGAAAAAATGGCATATGAACACCTCCCTCAGGTACAAGATAAAGGAAAACATGCAGATTAGACCAAGGTATATTCTGTAGCACTTCAGCTTTTTAAAAATTCAAGTGCTGATGCTGCAGTTTTAAATGTATGGTCCCCATCAAAACTTGTCACTCAGGCGATGTTTTTCTCTTCTGCTCCTCTCATCACACAGAACACAACCCCAAATAGCAGCTGTCCCCAGGCCCCTGAGTCACTTGCCCTGGTGAAAAGGGTTCTCCCTGTTAGGATTTGAAAATTACTTCAACTTAACTCAGGGAACTGAAAGTTACTTTTAAAATAGTTGAATACATTTATAGTTCCAAGACCCTGAAAAGCATTAGTCACAGGAATAAGCACACTTTTAAGAAAGTAATTCCTTCCCATTTCTCAAAAATAAGTAAAAGGCTTTCTTTTATTTACTTTCAAAAATACTGGAATGCTACAAACCGCTGGACAGTGTACAAAGCACACTCTGCCTTGCCATTGCCCCAGTACCCACAATAGAGCACGAGGCACCACACAAGCCAGATCTTGAACTGTGTGTTATTCCTCCTTCACAATTTACTGAAGCTGTATCCTCACAAGAGTAGAAATTATCTAAAATATTGCAATCGTACTCCAAAAGGAATGATGTTTTCTTTCCCTAAGCCACAACTGTAATGAATTGTAGCTATACCCTGTTTACTAGGAGATAGTATTAACTATAACCAATCAGTTCTTTGTAACCAGATAATTCCAAGCTCTACTCTTCATTGGCTGGCCAAGGTTATTCTTAAGTCCTAAAGACTGGTTCATTTCATTTGAAAAAGGAACACAGAATGACCCAGCATAAATGCTTCTGCTTTCAAGTCATAGGATAGAAAGGCAGGATCGTTGGCTGTGAGTGCATACCGCTACTGAAGGTGCTGTGTAAGGCCATTCCTCCGTGTTTGTTGTCCTTGCTGCCAAAAGAGTAGCAACATTTTAGACAGAGGGGCAAAATTTCTTCCTGAGGTTCACCATCAGTTTCATCTCCTCCATCTCTCTAATTCCTATAGGGTTTTCCAGTACTTTTATTGTCATCCATGTCCAAACAAACGCATATATGTCAAACGTGGTCTATTGATACCCAATAAGGCCTTGATCACACTACACTGTTATAGCACCATATTCCACTTTAACTGTCCTGGCAATATCCTGTGGAATTCTGGCTGAGAATTCTAAATGCCCCTTCCTAAACTGCAGTCCTCAGGATTCCATAGGATGTTGTCATGGCAGATAAAGTGGAATACAGTACTATAAGAGCAGCAAAAGGCAGTCCTGGTGCTGTATGCAACCCCCAAAGGCATGCAGCATATGACCCTTCTAGGCTCCACAGACTGTCCTCTGTCACTGCAAAGGATGAGTTGCCTCTCCGTGAGGCTTCCTTTGGGAATCTGTCAATGATCACAGTAGCTTTTTTCAAATAGTAACATTATTATGGAGGGTGGGATGACAAGAAACTTTAACTTGCTGTTCCTAGATAATGCTTTTAGGAGATCTAGCATTAGACAAAATGAGGTGGCTCAAATTAGCATTTTCACATGTGGAGAAACTGACCTTTTATCAGGGCTACACCCACACACACACCATGCAAATAAGCTCAGGAGCAACAAGGTCCAGAGGACACAGAGTTAAAGCAACACTGTCCTTCCCTCTGAGGTCTACTCCAGATCAAAGGCCCTGTCTTTACCAACTTACTTTTTAAAGAGCTGCCCACAGAATTTCCAACAGCATGAATGGTATCTCCTCAAGCTTGGCCACAAGGTTTGTGGTTTGATACAGTGAGACTCCACTCTTTCTTCCTATCCTACTCTTTGACCAACATCTTAAAAGAAACGGAGAGAAAATATGTAGTGCAGTCCCTCCTATTATGACAGAATGCATCTACTTCCAGGGGTTGGAGGAGAATCTGGTAAGAGAAGGAGAGCTACCTCAGGGAGGCAGTTATGTCATAAAACAGGTTTGTTAGACAAGGTACACGGTATTAAACTAGATCCCATGGGATTCCTGCTAAGCTATTCTGCACACAAAATTAATCTCTTCATTTTGAAATAATGAATTCCTACCATCACATATCTAACAAATTGTACCAAATTGTCAGGAGAGTTAAAAGATAGAACCTTCTGCAATGAAATAATTATCAGTTCTCTGAAGTTTTCAGTTCTTGGCCCTGTAAGTGGACTCTGGTCATCATGACATGGCATCAAAGCAGACCTGTGTAAAAGGGTACAGATCTAAATGGAGAACAATAAAAATGCCTTTCTGAAAAGACAGGTCTAGCACAAGTTTCTGTAGATTAGATTAATCAGGATCAAACAGCACTTGGAAAAGTTACCTTTATAGACCAAACTTCCCCAAACCCTCCAGCCAAGATGACTAATGGCTGGGGGATTCTGAGAGGTATATGTCACAAAAAATTTATTTGTTTGTTTATTTATTTATTTATTATATTTGTAGGCTG
The DNA here is from genome assembly GCA_948474755.1 of Ctenosaura bakeri. Lineage (NCBI taxonomy): Eukaryota > Metazoa > Chordata > Lepidosauria > Squamata > Iguanidae > Ctenosaura > Ctenosaura bakeri. The sequence continues at coordinate 527,742 of CAOLHI010001484.1, read as the reverse complement.
CCTTTCTCCTGGAGTGGGTCCAAGGCAGCTTCCAACAATGAATAAACACTTTAAAAACATTTTAAACAGTTAAAAACATTAAAAGGATATAAAATCATAAAACATTTAAAACAATACTCAATTTAAAACAAGTTAATAAATAAAGCTCCTGGCTTATGTGAAAGCCTGTTTTAAAAGGAAAGTTTTTACCTGCCGGCAAAAGGAAAGCAGGGAGGGGGCATGCCTAAGCTCAAGTGGAAGGGCATTCCACAGGGTGGGAGCAGCCACTGAGAAGGCTGTCTCCTGTGTCCTCACCAGGCAAGCCTGGGATGATGATAGGGTCGAGAGAAAGCCTTCTCCAGCAGATCTTAGGACTCTAGTTGGTTTGTACAGGGAGATACAGTCTTTCATATAGCCTGACCTAAGCCATTTAGGGCTTTATACGTCATAACTAGCACTTTGAATTGTGCCTGGAAACAAACAGGTAGCCAACGGGTTGTTTTAGCAAGGGAGTTATATGCTTCCTGTAACTAGCCTTGTTCAGCATTCTGGCTGCTGCATTTTGAACCCACTGACGTTTCCAAACAGTTTCCAAAGGCAGCCCCACATAGTGTGTGTCACAGTAGTCCAGACAAGATATACTCAAGGCATGAGTCACTGAAGCCAAATCTGACATCTCAAGCAATGGACGCAGCTGGCACACAAGCCTTAACTGTGTCAATGCACTCCTGGCCACTGCTGAGACCTGGGCATCTAGGCTTAGAGTTGGATCCAGGAGTACACCAAGGCTGCAAGCCTGCAATTTCAGAGGGAAAGTAATCCCATCCCCCACAGGCAAAGTCCCTATTCCCTGATTTGCCTTTTGACTGATCAGGAGCACCTCTGCCTTGTCTGGGCTAAGTTTAAGTTTCAATTTGTTTGCCTTCATCCAGTCCATTACTGACAGTAGACATTGGTTCAGGATCGAGACAGCTTCCTTGGAATCAGATGGAAAGGAGAGATAGAGTTGGGTGTCATCAGCATATTGTTGACACCAAACCCCAAAACTCTGGATGACCTCTCCCAACAGTTTCATGTAATGTTGAACAGCATGGGGGACAAAACAGAACTCTGAGGGACCCCACAGGCCAAAGGCCAGGGAGTCGAACAGGAGTTTCCCAGCACAAGAACAATTTCAAACTGTAGAATCAGATATAAAAGGGTTCCATTAGATGGAAATCTTCGGGATCTTGAAATGATTTAGATTGAAATGGTTGAAATGGGAGATTACCTAAGACAGTGGTTCTCCAACTTTGGTCCACCAGGTTGTTGGACTTCAACTCCTAGAAGCCTCAGACAGCTTAGTCTACACTAAAGGATTCTGGGAGCTGAAGTCCAAAATGCCTGGAGGACCAAAGATTGACCCAAGGCCACCTTCTCCTTTACTGACCCCCAAGGTCACCTGAAGAATCCCTCCTGGTAGCATTACATCTTCCTGATGTCCACTTGGTGGTCATTGGGAGCAGCGCATTCAATGCAGTGGCACCTATGTGGAATACTCTTCCATCAGAAATCTGACATGTTCCAAATATCCTTAGTTTTCAATGCATTATGTTCAGAATATATTTATTTAGGCAAGCATCCCCTATTTCATCCAACCTTACCTCTATTTCTTCACCTTCAACAAAAACTGTGTTTGTGTTCTGTAAGCGTCACCCTTTCTAGTTGATGCACCCAACCCACCAGGGGGTCAGGGAAGGACAGAATCAGGATCACACTTATGCACGACATCATTCTGGCCCGTCCTTCTCCCATCTCCATGCAATGCAGTTGCACTGCAAATCTTTGATGGGTTTCCCCCGTCAATGACCGATGATCACAATGCCCTCCTGCTACACACCCATACTTGCTTGCAGAGGTCCTGGAAATGCAATGGCTGTGCTTTCTGGCCCAGCACAGCCTAGGATAGTACCCAGCTGTGCCATGACACTTCCTGGATCCCACAGGCAGCTGGTGCAGAGGGGGAATGCTCTATTGTGCTCTTTTCCCAGGAGAGCTGCTGCCGCCATCGTCACCAGATGCCGCCAGGGCATCTGTGGAAAGGGCACTTGTCTACTATGTCTATTTTAAAGTTTGTTGATACACACCACTTTGAATTTTTAGGTTATAAATAGTACATAAATGTTTGTAAATAAATGAAATAAATGCTATTGTTAGCCCAAGACATTTCTTCTGTGCGAGCATAAGAAAAAGATGATGCCCCTTTGCAGGACCAGATTACAGAATTTAAATAACTGGATTGTTTATCAATACTTACTGAGAAACTCTCCTTCACAAGAGAGTCCACGCCAAGTCAGCAGGCTATTTGCAGAGTGCCAAGAAAAACTGTGGAGCACAAACCACTCTGCCCTCTGGCAGAGGGAAGAAGCCACATTTTTCATGCAAATAGCTGAAAGGCTACCACCATTGTCTCCAGCATCTGCCACCTGAGGTGTTCCCCTCATTCTGTCTAATGGTGGGACTAGTCCAGATATCTGTTTTCATACATAGGCTGCAGTTTTTTTGACAGCTTTATCTCAAATAGTCCCATTCATGCACTTTGGAATTCAAATTCAATGGGATGCCAAGTTTAATGACTTTTTCAGCCCCTCATAAAACTAAATGCACCAAATGTCTGCAGAGCAACAGCAGTCAGACGAGTTCTTGAGCCAAATATTTTGTTTTGTTGACTATATTAGCTCTTTCTTTCATTTTCTCTGCTTTGCCCATTTTATTCCACATAACAACTGCTACCCTAAAAGGTGGGGGACTTTGAGGCCCACACGCAATGCCAGAATCTCCTTAGAACTGGGAAATTATAGCTCATAGGAGGCCTACAAGAGAAGGGTGATGGCAGGGTTTTTCATTTGTGTATACTATAGGGAGGACTCCAGTAAAAAGTTAAACATGGTATTTTTATTTAACAAACACACAAGAAATCAGACACTGTTAAGAACTACACAAGGATATTGGAAAGTGAGGCAAGAAATGTTGACTAGAGAGAGATTGGGTGGAAAGGGTGATAGTTACCAATCCTGAAGCATAGGGTCAAAGCAGAGTGGCTCAGACAGTTGTCTGAGGGTACCACAGTAGAACAAGAGTCTGGAGTACCATGTGCAGCATAATACACTGAGGCCGAAGCTGGGGTCTATATGCCCTATTTCCTACCCTGAAGGTACATGGACAAAACGGTAATTACTTTCTCACAGGGTTGACAAAGGAGTCCAGAATGGGCCGATTGTCTTAACTCTAGGTGACAAAACATTGATGGGAATCACAACAATCTTTTAATGACTGGTTGCGCAGGGAGTCTCGGGAAAAATTCTGTAAAGTGACATCTCAGGATGGTCTGTGGTTGCTTTACCTGGACAGTTTAATCTTCCATTGTTTTCAGAAGTGCTTATAGCCTGCAGTCTTGAAAGGATTATCACAATCCCATTAGTATTGGGTTTTCCTACCTAATCCTCTCTGAATTTATGACCTGACCATGTCTGAGGTCATGCTGATGTGGCAACATGCTTTCAGCCAGCACACTTTCAAACATGTTTTTCAGCCATGAATATGTTTAATTATGAAAATAGCACATCCCACAGAGTGGAGGTGTATGGTGTGGTAACACCACTCTCCATAAATGGAAATGAAAATAATTTTTTCTTGCTTACTTTGGCTTACTGATATGCAAAATACATTGAAACTTCAGCTTTGGTACATTCATTAATTCCACAGGCCAGCTTCTACAAGACTCTTCATCTAAAATACTATCTTAGTAGAATAGCTGCCTTTCTGCTAGCAAAGTCTGAGCTAAGTTTCACTCTCTCTACAATATGTAGGCATGTAGACATCTCAGTAATGCCAGTGTTTACACTGCCTAATTAATACTTGAAATGCCTCATCACAGCATATGGGAATCAGCAAACACATTCTTTGGTTACTACATTTCTCAGTTACTAACCAGATGCTGCAAAGACTGGGGGTGGATTAGAACACAAGTAAACAGAGAGTTTGCCTCTTGTATGATGACAAATGCAATGTTAGTCTGCAGCATTCTTGAGAACTTAATGAAGTTAACAACAATGGATAACTGCACACTGGAGACTGTCACATGTAATGACTCCCAGATTTTCTCCCCACAAAATGTCAATGATGTTTACAATTGGATCCTGATGATGTATGCATATAAATGAATAAATGCTACTAGGATTAAAACCCTAGAAGAAACAAGATTTTATAAACTTTACTTGTACAAAATTGAACTCTTATGAAGGTCATCCAGAGGAACAACTTCACAGAAAAGTTACCTTTTGTAGAGTATAGCTTCCAGAATTCCCATGGAAGGTTGGAATCTAACAAAGTAATTTTTCCCTGTTTCAACACAATGCACAACTAAATTTAAGGAATTAGTTCAAAAAGTGACTTTCACATGCTTTGTAACACAACATGCAACAAGTTGAAGGAATTCTCTCACACAAAGTATGGTGATTGCCAGTAGTTTAGGTACTTATAAAGGCAGGAGATTAGACAAATGCGTGGAGGAATACAGGATTAAGAGCAGCGGTTCCTAAACTTTGGTCCTCCAAGTGTTTTGGACTTCAGGTCCCAGAAGCCCCATGAAGCTTAGCAAACAGTCAGGAATGCTAGGGGCTTAAGTCTAAAATATCTATAGACGACCAAAGTTTGAGAACCACTGATTTAGAGGAACCATATTTTTTAGGACGTGACTAATGGAAGATCTATTTTTTCCTGAAGAGACATAATATACATTCATGATTTAGTTCCCTGCAGAACATTAATTATTTTGTCTGTTTATTTTCCCTCCAGACTAGAAGTCCCATCATTCCTAGCTAGTGTAGTCAATGGCCATGTGACACAGTAATCAAACAGAAGATTGACACTTAACAATAGACTGAGAGGGAATTCCCATAGAGTATATGGCATATACCATAGTAAACCTCCACTGAGTTGGTGATGTGCTGAGTACTAAGAAAGGCACAGCTAGGAACAACCAAGCCCTCCTAGAATTCCCAGCTGTTGGGAATACATAACAGGGCAGCTTCTCAACCACAGTTAAACCTTGACTAAGGAAGATTTTATTTGAAGCAGCTTGGTATTCACCACCATACAAGAGAAAAAGCTGGTAATGCAAACAGGAGAGTTTCCTCTGGTTGAGGGAGGAACCAAAAGGGGGAACATTAGTAAGATGACTAATTGATCCTCTCCACAACTGACCTGTTGACACCCCATGCTTTTGCTTATGCTGTTTCCACCCTAAACTGTTACAGTGCTATTTATTGTTCCACTTCCAACATCCTGTGGAATTCTGGGGTTTGTGGTTTATCGATGTCAAAGAGCTCTCTGGCTGAGAAGTCTAAATGCCCTTCACTAAAATGCAAACCCCAGGATTCCATAGGAAGTTGAAAGTGGACTAATAGCACTATAACAGTATAGGGTGGAAATGGCCTTAATTACTTTCTTGTGTTTCCTTTCCACCATTTCCTTCAGCCAAAAGGGCTCCCAAAGTGGCTTACAAATCTGACAGTTCTCTGCCCTCAGGCTTACAATCTAATAAGACATGACACAGAAGGAAAACAGGGAGAGAGCAGATGCTGGCTGCTCTTCTCTATCTCAAAGGCCTCAGCAGTGGTGGTTGGAATGGAGTGAGGGCTTCTCACCATCTGCTGGGACCAAGGGACAATGGGCCTTGTGCCTAGCTGTTGTTCTCTCCATACAGCAGGGCTTTCCAAACAGTGTGGCATGACACGTTAGTGTGTTGTTTGAAGTGTGTAGGTGTGTCACCTACACTCTTGGGCCATTTCTGCACTAGAGTGTTATAGCACTATGATTCCACTTTCAACATCCTATGGAATCCTGGCGATTGCAGTTTCGGGAGGGGCCTGGCCCCTCCCGAAACTGCAAACCCCAGGATTCCATAGGATGTTGAAAGTGAAATCATAGTGCTATAACACTCTAGTGCAGAAATGGCCTTGAAAATGTGTGTTATTTATAAATCATATATTTTTAAAAATATATGAAAGGTTTTCATGAGATATGTTGTGTCCCCATACATTTTGTTATTACAGTTTAAGCATGTGTCTGTATCTCTTATAAGGAGTTAACTTCAACCTCCTGTTTGCTAATAAAACTGAATTACTGTGTCGTGAAATGATGCATGTCTAAAAAAGTGTGTCACCAACTTGAAAAGTTTAGAAAGCTCTGCCCCAGGAGCCTCAACAGTGGCAGTTGGAGTGGAGGGAGGGCCTCTCACCAGCCACTGGAACCAAAGCATGAGAACTATGACAATGCACAAAGGGCACATCTCTATCATGTGTTATCCAATAAAGGTACATAACAAAAACTCCTGTAAGTTGAATGTTAATGGAGGGGATCTCTCCATCAGCCAAGGTCTCATTATGGGCCCTCTCCACCCTCTGGCTGTGTCTGTAAGCATGACATAGGTGCAGGATGGTGGTGATTGTTATTTCAGATAATAATGAAAATGTTATCTAACTGAAATCTGGAGTTTTCAAAAGCGCCCATGCTGGCAGGGGGATTCTGGAATTTGTAGTTTCCCAAAAGTAACTTTTCCAAACTATTGAAATGTTACATTAATTGAAATAACTGACTTTTAGCTAGTGCAATACTATCAGGACAAAGTACCAAAGCTGGCTGTGAAATTGCTATCCTACCAAGATAATGCTTAGCTGTAGATTCTGCAGTCATTCTGGTTAATTAACGCTTTCATTTTTATTTAAATAAGAATTCATTCCGCTCCCTGAGGGAAACTCCCCCCACTCCGCCACCCAATGTCAGTATCAGATCTGCCCTTTAAAACTAGTGTAAATTACTTCATTTTCTCAGTTATAGTTTCTTTGATTCCTTTTGCCCTTCCTCTCCACCCCCATGTTCTCATTCTATGCTCACCTCCTAATAAAGTTGAAGATTTCCCTATATGTAGCTCAACAAAGGCTTTGAAAGGATGCTGAGGAAATGTCACTCTAATAGCACCAGAGAACAGCAATCAGAACAGCCTGAAAGCAGTCACAGAGCTTTCTCTTCTCCAGGCAGGATTAGCATTTGTTTTGAACAAATAACATGGCATTGGTGAGACAGAGTTTTAGTCACACAGTCTTCTTTTCCTGAACATCTTTTATTGTTGCCAAAGTCATTAACTACGAAGTTAATATCATGCAGAACTAAAAACAGAAGATAGCCCAGTTTCTTTGTATCTTCTTTGCCCTTGCAGAAACAGCCTGTCATGGGAGATAAAGCTGCACCACAGGATTTCACACACAAAATGAAAATGACAAACTTGTTGGAGTTTGCAGTGTAGTTTTCATGTGTAGTATATAAACTGACACTAACAATGCAGAACTCTATTGTCTGTATGAGCATTATCTTTGTGACTAGAGGCCTTTCCGCACTACACTGTTATAGTGCTATTATTCCACCTGGCAATTATTTGAGGACAGGTTTACCCAGTGGGTGCACCATACATAACCCAGTTAAGTTGGATTGTGGCAAAAGGAGCTTGTAAATCATGGCAGCTGAGTTTCACTTCAATTGCTTTTCAAAGCTGTCTTCTGTCTTAATATGGTTTTTGTATGTAACTGTTCTTGTTCTTTCTTATTAACTAACTTGCTTAGAAGAAAAGGTATCAAATCTAATTAAATAACCAATGAATTAGAAGGCACGCTGAGGACCTTTCTGCCCTACACTGTTATAGTGCTGTTATTCCACTTTCAACATCCTATGGAATCCCGGGGTTTGCAGTTTAGGGACAGGCACTTAGAATTCCCAGACAGAGAGCTCTTTGGCCTCAGGAAACAACAAAACCCAGAATTCCACAGGATGTCAAAAGTGGAATAATAACACTATAACAGCAAAGTGTGGAAGAGCCCATAGTTACAGTGGCTCCATAATGGCCTTCTTTGCAAAGTTAAAAAAAAAATCTGTTTTCTTTTGTTGACAGCTATTCTATCTCTATTCTACTATTTCAAGCCTTATTAAGAAAATCTACATAGCATTTACTTGATGGTGACACTGTTGAGGCGTCTAGCTACTACTTTCCTTCAGGCTGTTGTTCTGGCCTCACGTTGATGTTCCCCACTTATTAATTACAATAGGTTTCAGTGAAGGCTAAAGAGGACATAACATCATGGGAAGCTGGAATTATTGTTGTCAGTTATATCACTTCACTCATTCACGCACTCAAGGCCACAGAAATCTGTGTTTGCTCTTAGGGTAGGCTCACCTTAAGATGAACTTCAATTTGATTTCAATATGAAACCTCATGAATGTTCCCATGGTATTGTGATAATTTTTTAAAGTGTAGGTGTTCATTGGGCAGTCCCTATAGCCTTACCCCCAGAAGGAGAGTTCAAAAATGCAGATGAGAAATGTTGATCCGTCTCTCTCAAGTAGCCAGCCATCCACTCCTTCTCTCTCTCTTTGTCTCTTAATCTCCTCCCGCTTCCCTGTGCATGTAATTTGCGGAGGAGGAGATATATACATACAAATACACACACAGCACTCCATCACAAAGAACAACGGCATGTAGCAATATACTAAAAATATATTAAGATCAACTGGCAGCTATAACAATTTCCAAAGGGTTATCTATCTTCATCTGTTTAGAATAAAAACCACAGAGAGATATGTGTACTTTAAAGTGTAACACTTACATTATAGTTTGAAGTGATGTGTTATAATGATAGTCAGCATGGTGTAGTTGTTTGAGTGTTGGATTGAGACTCTGGGAGAAGAGGGTTCAAATCCCTGCTCGACCATGAAAATCCACAGGGTGACCATGGGCAAGTCACACTCTTTCAGCCTCACAGGAAGGCAATGGCAAACGCCTCTCAACAAGTCTTGCCAAGAAAACCCTACAGTAGGGTTGCCATGAGTTGGAGTTGCCTTAAAGGCATATAACAAAAACAACATGCACTATAACAAAACTGTTTGTCTTAAATGTGCCACACAGCTCTTTGTGGCTTGACAGTCATCACTCCAAATTATTTTACATTATGCAGATACCTCACAACTACTTCTTGTAGAGAAAATCCATCTTTCCAATCCACACTTTGCAGCTACTAAGAGGACTACAGCAAAATTGAGAGGGAACAGGGAAATTTGGCCAATTCCAGAATACTCTGCATTGCAACATGCAAAACTTGGAAGCGCTAGTTTTTTGGACTACTCTTCTCAGAATTCTCCAGTCAGCATGCTGACTCACGATACGACCTAGGGATTCTGAGGGTCTTTCCACACTACACTGTTGTAATGCTTTTATTCCACTTTCAGCATCCTACGGAATCCTGGGGTTTGCAATTTAGAGGCATTTAGAATTCTCAGCCAGAGAGTTCTTTGGACTCAGTAAACTACAAACTCCAGAATTCTACAGGATGTTGAAAGTGGAATAATATTGCACTCTTAACAGCATAGTGCAGAAAGACTCTGAGAACTGTAATCCAAAAAAGTAACATTCTAGCAACATGGATACTCCACAAAAACTTACTGTTGCTGGGAAAATCTATCCCACCTATCTCTATATTCTGCAACTACTGCAAGCAAATTGCAGCAAAGCTCAGAGGTGACAGGGAAATCTTATAAGGCTGGGGACTGGTGATTTATCAGCTCTGTTAATCAAAAGGCCCTGGTGCTTTGAAGGTATGAGATCTAAATCTCCCACAACGCTTGAATTTTGAAAGTATCCAAGAACAGAAATGACAGCATGGGTAGCACAGGCCAGAATCCTGTTGGTCTCTTACACATATGCAAGCTCCTCTACCAAAAATGGTGGACATTCTTATCCCGTACGCAATCCACAATTCAATTCAAGGCTACAGTTCTGCATATGGGGTTGTGCACAACATGCCACTGCTTACATGGATGTGTATTCTCAGCTGTTGTATATACATCTGCCCCTGCTGCACTGGCAGGAGTATTCCTTTGGTTGTGCGGGTTATGCGGGTAGTTCCACATTCAACATAAGGGCCCCGCTGCACAATCAACTTGTAACTCTGCATGGGGCCACAATGTGGCATCTCAGCCATAATGTCCAGAGTTGTTCCAGTGTTTCAGAGTACCCAGATGACAAGGTAGTTTTATATTACTGTGTCAAAATGTGGCCAGGAGCAGCTTGTCTTAGCATTGACCTCCACCTCCTCCTGCTTCCAGGACAAGGACCTGTTACTTTGCAGGCATTTATATTACAAAACATTATAGAAGTTGGAGATCATAGGTAAAGACATGGGCCCTTTACGCACTAGCCTGTTATAGCACGATGATTCCACTTTCAACATCCTCTGGAATCCTGGGGTTTGCAGTTTCGGGAGGGGCCAGCTCGCCCCTCCTGAAACTGCAATCCCCAGGATTCCAGAGGATGTTGAAAGTGGAATCATCGCGCTATAACAGGCTAGTGTGGAAATGGCCATAGAAGCAATAATAGATGTCCTTATAACAAAAGCACATGAAATGGAGGGCTGGAAAGGGGAAAGAACTGGAGCTCTGGGGACAGAAAATATGCTATTCAAATGAAAAACATGAAGTCTAACAAATGTGGAAAATATCTCTATACGCATTTTCACAGAAGTGTTCACAGCCTGCTCACCTTGAGGACTGGAGAAGAGGGTTCAGAGTATCAGATCTCTATTGAATTTATCTGCTACAGCAAACACAAGTCACAAAGATTATTTCAGATTGCATGAAAAATTACTTCAAGCCCATTTTGGGTTAGAGTTCCACGATTCCACTTTCCTTTTAAACTCAGAAGGAGAGAATGCATGTTCTTAAATTAAAGATTAAGCTATATATTTTCAAAGCAAAGAACAAAATTTTCCATGTTAATGGGCCTCATGGAGAGTCAGTATCTGTTGTGTGTAATAAAAACAGGCAGTTTCTCCAACCTGTCTTTGGACGTGGCCAACAAAACACCCGTTGCTATGACTCAGCCACTTGCTTTTATAAATGCTTTTAATTATGGTATTTGAGGTAAGGAGCAAGAGGCCTGGCCTCCATTTCTGTTTCTGTCATATTCCTTCAGACTTATTCCTAGAATCATTTGGCATGGCATCCAAAAGTCAGTGCAAAGCCCCCTCTTCACTGATGGGCAGGTTCTCTTTCATTCAGTATCATTCGTATTACTGGGAACCACAGACGTGTGGAAAAAGCAAGCTTTAGAATGCCAGAGGAGACCACATAGCTCAGTATAAACATAGTAAACCGCATCTACAGTAGCTTGAATAAGCAAATGGCCAAAGGAAAACCACCCTGCAAGGAAAACCACCCTGCCCTCTCATAGATTTTGCAAGCAACCTATGAGACATAGATGGAATGCTCCCCACAATCCACAAGGTATATAGTGACATACTTTTAAAAAGTATTTATGCATTTAATAATTATGTTGTAAATCATATAACAAGAGATGACAAAACAGACTCCTTGGGAGAGAGGGAATAAGGTGCTAACCATGTCACTTCCTAATGTAATGTGATTACTACTAAACAGCACCAGGGCAGTTGTTTATTTTTTGAAGTAAGAAGTAATGCATACATGATACTTCAAACCATTATCGTAGGAGTTGTTTTGGAATTTTGGACTTCACTAGCTCTCAGAAAACTAAATTAAGAAGTGCACAACTATATTACATATTTAAGCAATATTTCCTCCCAGAAGTGTGTGGAAATATGGTTGTTTGGGCACGGGAAGGAAAGCTAGGCATTCTAACAGACTATTTTTAGCATAAGTGTGGGCTATGCTGTTTTAGGTCTTGCCTTTCATACTGTGCACATTATCAACCACTGGGAATGGAAACAATAGCTCAAGTTTCCCTGATAGAAAGTTTAAAACCAAAGCTGAGAAACAGTTATCTACAATATAGTTATCTACAATATACTACAATATAGTAACTTGCTTTTTTATATAATTCACATTAACTTCATTGTCTTAGGCTGAGAGAGCATAACTTGTCCAAGGTCATCCAATGGGATTCTCTGGCCAAGCAGGGATGCAAACCCAGGTGTCTAGAATCCAAATATAACATTCAAACCACTCCATCACACTGACTTCTCTTAGGCCATGTCCGCACCATCTGGCCCCTCCCCAAACTGCAAACCCATGGATTTCATAGGATGTTGAAAGTGGAATAATCACGCTATAAGAGTGTAGTGTGGAAATGGCCTTAGAGAAAGGCAGTGGTGTTATCCCAAAATGTGGGTGACTCAGGGGTTCACCCACAATGCCAGTACCTCCATATGACAGAGGGGGATTAATTAGTTCAAAATTAAGAGGCTTGTGAGAGGGGGGTAACTTAATAAGATCTACCACCTATGTTTACGGGGTCTTGCAAAGTAAACTAAAATAATGTTTTATTGAGGGGAATTCACTCATGCATGCACACAAGATACAAACAGTTGCACATCCACACAAGAGCTAACTAGGATAAAGGGAGAAAAAATTATGAATAGAGAGGTTGAGGGTTTGGGCTTATAATTACCAGTCCAGAAGAGTAATGAAGAAGCCGCAATGTGGCTTAGACTTGTGTGTCTAAGGGCAATATACAGCTAGGAAGCAAACTGGCACAGAGACCTTCAGCAACTGGTCAACTGCAAAGCTAATTGCTCAAAACTAGAGATTTTTATACTCTGTTCCATTCCCTGAAGAGGTGTGAGTTAACTGCTTTTTGGCTGGGTAAACAAAAGGGGTCTGGAATGAACTGATTGTTTCAATGTCTTGGTTGGGTGGTGTTGCTGGGCCAGGCTTTGTTAGGAAATGCACACAGCAAGGATCCTTGCCTGCTACACCTGGGCAACTTACTGCTTTCTGAGGTTGAGTAGCTGATAGGATTGGCTCAGAACTATTAAGTCAGGCTTTCTCTGCTAATTCTTATGACCTGGCCATGTTGAGGTCATCTCTGACCTACTCCTAGCCAGTGTCCCTTCTTTCACGTGGTTTTTCCAGCCACAAGTATATATAATTTATATTTTATGTCAATTAAGCATATCTGCTTCTTTTTTTGGGGGGGCCAATTAAACCATATCAAAGCATGGAGATGTACTGCTGCTAACGATGGCAAACCTCTTTGGAACAAATCCTGCCAAGAAAACTCCATTATAGGTTTGGCTCAGAGTCATTGTAAGTCTGAAATGACTTGAAGGGACACAACAGTGACATTACTCTAATAGTCTGTTTAATAGTTTTTTTAAAATCTTTTTTTCACTACTCAACTATTATGTTTTAATCTTTAAAGCAAAGCTCCTTCAGTCTTGCAGTGGGAGAAAGGTGGGATAGTAAATGAATAAATCAGAAAGTAACATAATGAGCAGACATGAGATGGCAAGGCTTTGGAGCAGTGGCATGTAGGTTATATTTATTTATTTATTTATTTATTTTTAGTTACATTTAAATGACATTTTAAGCCATCTTTAGAGACATTTTGAAGCTTTATGCTATTATCTCTCCAAAGAGAGGTGTGTTCTCTAAAAAAATAATGAAAAATGTCAACTACAATAATGAGTAACACAAATTACTTAAACAGCTGTAATGCTGAACACTAACAAGATACTTGGGGGGGATTCTGCTATGAGTTACATAGCAAATCACTTTTTAAAAGTTAACTTTCCAAGTTCTACATCAGACAAGCATATCCTTTCTGGTGAGATAGTTTCATGCATGGTGTAACAAAATGTGTTTCAGTCTTGCTTAACATTGTGATGTACAGTGCACCCATTGTATATGCAGGAGTTCCCTACTAGGAACTCCTATGTAAAACAAACAAACAAACAAGCAAGCGTGTTTCATCTCATTGTAGTCAATGGACTCAACATGCACGCCCCGAGCCCCACAGTGGTGCATGCCCGTTGCATCCATTTACAATAATAGGAGAGACGCTTCACATGACTTCGCATTCATGTGTGTGGAGGTTGCACCAGAAGAGGGTGCATTGTATATGAAAGATTATGGGTACACAGATATCTTCTCCTCTAGTGAGACACCGAAGGCACAGGGCAAGGGGAGGAGCAGGATCATGCCTATTGGCCACATCCTCAAATGGGGATACGCTTTCTCACTTTGCCCATCCTTGTGGCCACAAATTTGATGTCACTGACAAAGGGATATAAACACACATACCATTGTATGCACACAGAGCTTTTCCTTGTTATCAACAATGCTGTCTGAAACAGGAGTGCTGATTGCGTGGACAAGCTCTCTTTATGTAGTTCCTTTTTTATGAACACAGATTACGTGACTGACAGAAGGACAGGGTCATTTGGAAGGGTTGGTTCTACCATTGGATGAAGTAAGATAATCATTTCCGGCAACAGAACTTGGGAGTTGAGCATGGGCATACCACCCACACACCCTCTATTGCAGACTGCAATGTTGTGTGTATGCCATTCAGCCTACCTTGCAACTGCTAAGCTAACGCACCACCCTTGGTTGCTCTGGGGGACAACAGCCCATCACCAATGTTGCCATTTAATCCAACTGCACTTCCACTTGGTTTTTGTATGTTGTTGCAGAAAGAGGTGCCATCTTGACCTTAGATAGCAGGCACATCAGTGGCATGGCTCAGAAGTGGAGCGGATTTGCCCTTGATACATTTAGCAAAGGTGAGAGAGGAGGTGTCATTGAAACACTTACTACAGATAAGATAAGGGAAGATCACCATCTTGAACCAACTTTATGCACTGAAGATTTAACATTTGTGGTAAAATTGAGAAGGGGGAGAGCTTTTTAATGCCATGAGTGAAAACTCCCTTAACATTTGCAGACATTTGACAAAAACCAAGCTCTCCTCATTTCTTCTGTAAGCTAGTTTTTCTTTTGGAATGGATATGATTAGAGGAATTGTTCCATTAAAAAAAAAAAAACCCTACCTCCAGCCTTACTCACAGCTGAACAGAGGAAGCCTCTGTAAACAAACAATTGCACTTTAATTGAGATTTGAATGGGGCTCATTGTTTTGTTTCAGAATTATTCTGCCCTGATGAAATCCCCTCTTGTTGTAAAGGGGAAGTGTTTATCTCTAATATGGCTTCTATTTAAAATAAAGCATTTGCCAGCTCCATGTGCGAACTAAAGCGCTTTAACCATTGTACATCCAGATCAAAATTTTCATTTTGTTTATTTACACAGTACAAATATTTTGCACCTTCACAGTATTAAATATCTTGTGTTTATCAAGTGGCAACCATGCTAGTTGAATCTATTTTAATTCCAGGTAGCAACCCAACAAAATGTGGAAAAATCAAAGGGAGGTGGAATTGAATACTGATACAAGGTACTGTATAATCCAATAATTATTTTTTCCTTTGTTTCCCGACTATGCCCAATCTCACTGCAGGTGTTCACACTATAAAATTATAGTGCTATGGTTCCACATTAATTGCTATGGCAACATCCTGTGGAGTCCTAGGATCTGATGCTTAGGAAGGGGAATTTAGAGTTCCTTGTGCTGTTTCCCTGTATATTTTAAATGCTCCAAGAACTAAATATTCCATGAGATCTCTTGACCAACCTGGAACACTTAAAATATGCTTAGCTCTTTCTTCATGGACCCCAGCACACACACAGTGTGGGGCAATTTGTGCTGGTTTAGGTAACACCATCTGCTATTGCTCCCAACTGGTTTTGGTACTTCTTGTCTTCTCTTACCAGTTTTCTGTCCAGATGTTTTATACAGCACTTTTAGGTCATTTGTGAACATGTGTGTGACATGGCTTGTATCAGGATAAGTGGATGTGCCTAATGCCCTTGCCCCCTTTCCCTTTCTGCAGATGCATTTCCTGTCCTTAATGCCCCCTTACAATTTTTATTTAAAAATAACACTAAAAATACAGCATTAAGTTGCTTTGTAAGTTCACTGAAAGGAAAGCTCTCTCTCCCTGATGCATGAACTCAAGAGCCCTTGCTCTCTACCCACTGCTTTCTGAAGTGTGAGAGGTGAAAGGAAGTGGATTGCAGCCCACTTTTGAAGCTGCCCTGCCACTGCAGCTATGAGGGAAAGACCTCTTTCATCCGAGGTTAGAGTTCCCTTCATTTCTCATTTCCCATGACAGTTAACCTGTCTGGAAAAGCTTTAAGAGTCTCCTGTCATTCAATGGTCAATATCTAATCCGGAATATTCACTTCAAGGGTTATCTTGCTATATTTGGCTTGTGCTTCTTTCCTGTCTTGTACACTTATATTAAGGAAGGGCAGCATCTAGCCCCCACATTTTGTGGCCCCAGCTATCTCCACAACTACTGATTTGAGGGACAAAGTGCTGGTTAAAAATACCCCCACGTTTATGCTCCAAAACAAGGCATCTGGGGAATACATACATTGTTTTCAAAGGAAAGTTGTATTCCCAGAAGGTTCCTGGCAGCAAAATTCTTGTTTAAAACAGAGCATGTACTCCATGCTTACTTTGTTTTAAACCAGAAGGTTGTTTTTTTTTTTAAAAAAAAAAACCTGCTATCAGTTCTGAGCTGCCAGCAGTGAGGCATGTATAGCCCCTGGCAAGCTGTGGGAAGTGAAATTGCCCCCTAGACCCACCAAAATTACCCACCCCAGCCTGACAAAGATAGAGCTTCATGCTCTAAGGAACACCCATTACTACATTCTGACTGGTTCCCTTTCAGTGGGATCACCAACCCACATTGGAAACCTAATTACTTCTCATAAGATGATATGTGGAGAGACCCCCCCATCATATTTGCATGTAACCACATTTGCAGCATAGCATATATGACTTCATAATGGAACAACAGGCATAACTGAGAGGAGTTTCAAAATTAGTTTGTGGTATCTCACGGGAAATCACAAAAATATCAGAAATTTCACAAGTAATTAATGCAAGGTCTGCCCGGAAGCTTCAGCAGTGCTTTGGAGTCTAGCCATCATTGGCATCCATTTAAATTGATAATTTTCTGGAAGGGTAACACAGTGTACTCTTGAGGAAGGGAATTTATTTTCAGAGCAGCTCAGGAATATTGATGTTATAGACAAGCCAGATGGTGATGTTCATATGTCTTCTTAATTGCATAATTATAACAAAGGAGGTCTGCCTTGGTTATGATGATTGGGGTAGAAATTTCATGAATGAGAAGTTGCTCCCTCTGTTGACTGAATATCTTGAATATCATTTTGTCTTTTTATTGGATTTCTCTTGTCTCACTACAATCCATAAATAACATATTCTTAAAATATTCATTTCTTGTACGTGGTTTTTCAATATCTCCCAGCTGCAGTGAAATGTGTGCTTTAAAACAAAATAAATAATACCAGAAGCAAAACAAAATTTTCTTTGAACTATTCAATGGCTAGAATGTTCCTCATGAATTCCTGTTAGTACCATCAAGTTTTTCAATTTGTCCTTACTTTGGCAAATTTACTTTGATTTTCCCTCTTTAATTATTTTTATAACCCACTCAACATCAAGGTCAGTCATTTTTTACTTAAAAATGGGCTGGAGACAATAGGACCTTTCAAGGCTATGTTGATTCAGGGTTACCAAGACATTTATTTTATGTAACATACTGGGAGATATTCATTTACGTCAAACATCTGTTGCTATGACAGAATAAAAGTAAGCCATGAACTCTATGCATGAAGTACTTGAACAGCAAACAGCATGTGTGCAGAAAATAAAAATGTTACTGCTTAGTTTCTCTCCAAAACCTTTTACAAATACTAACCTAGAGCAAGCTATTTTTAAAATCACCATGTACTTAGGATGAAAAAGGCACCTAATCTGTATTGTATTGCACTTGTTTTGATGAAGATCTCTTTGAGTGATTGGCAAGTCAATGCAGAATGATCACTAGCCCAGGGATTAATCACGCTGCAGTCAGGCTTCTGCATTAGAAGCAAGTTTTGTCATTTTGGCTAGGATTTTATCAGGAATGAAAACAGTGTGCCCTTTCAAACATGGTCAAATTTCATTCTCCATCCGTCCTAGTTAGTTTAGGCAATGAGAGTGATTATGGAAGCTGAAACCCAACATCATCTGGATTAAGGTCCAACATGGGCTAGCCGAGGGAACAGTGTTCCAGGACAGTGGAAAGCTAAGGGACAGAGAATTTGAAAAGGTGAGGGTGCCGAGGGAAAGATGTCGACTATACAACAGAATAAGAAAGAGAAACTTTGAGGAAGGTTAACTGGAGAATAATGCCTGAAGAAACTGAAAGAGGAAGCAAGGAGCTAAGGCAAGAAAGGATTAGCGAAGGCTCTGAAAAAATTCTCAGTGCTTACGATTTGTAGGATGCACATATTATTGTCCAATGCCTGGCAAAATTCCCTTTTTGGATTGAAGTTCACAGAATCCCACAGTTAGCAAGTATCTTTTCCAAGGCCTGCCGTTGGTGCATGCCATTGGGGAGGAGGGCTGCCAGCTTGAAGGTACCAGCTGAAATCTCAGGGAATTTCTGTCCTTCTTCAGTGCTGCAGGCAGGGGAACAAATCTCAGGGCGGACAGAGGGAGTTTGATTTTCTTATGTGAAGTGTCTTTAAACTTGAGCATCCACCTCGACTCTTTCCCAGCTGGTGCCAGGACTCTCTGGTACACTACAAATTTTGTGTATGTTGTACTTGTTTAAAATTGCTGTACCAAAAAGGCAAGACTGAGCTGGGGTGAGGGTCACAGAGGACCAAGAAATACTCTCTCAGCCTCAGAGAAAAGGAAAGGCCCCCCCCCACTTAAACAAATATTGCCAAGAAAAACTTATGATAGGTTTGCTTTGTTGTCATTGTGTGCCTTCAAGTTGTTTCCAATTTGTATCAAACCGAAGGCAAACCTGTTGTGGGTTTTTCTGGGGCTGGGAGCATGTGAGGCACTCAAGGCCACCAGTGGGTTTCCATGGCTGAGTGGGGAATTGAACCTAGTCTTCAGCACTGTAGTCCAACACTCAAACCACCACACCATGCTAATTCTTAGGTTCATCTTAGGCTCACCATAAGTCAGAAACAACTTGAAAGCACACCCTAAAGGCACCAGGGTCTGCTTGATCTTGGAAGCCAAGCAGGGTCAGCCTTAGTTAGCACTTGGATGAGAGACTGTCAATGAACACCAAGTGCTGCAGGCTATGCTTCAAAGGAAGGAACTGGCAAAACTACCACTAAGTGGTGCCTAAGAAAATCCTATGAAATTCATGGGGTCACCATAAGTTGACAGGCAAGGTTTCTAGAGCTAAGTTAGAGCCTGGAATGTTACTCTTTTAAAAAGAGTAGATTGGACTCTCCATATATGTTAGGGTTCAGTTCCAGCACCCTCTGTAAATAGCAAATTATCATATCCCAAATAATTAAATGGCTGATATGTGTGTGCAAACACTTCAATGCATGCTTCAGTTCACATTACTGCCATTTTATGTGTAGGATGTGATTCTCTGTGGTTGCTTGAAATTGTATATTTGGTGGTCATAAATACAGAGGGCCCACTATAATGTTGGTCATTCCTCTGGTCACTCACTCCAAGGCCATTTCCCCACTAAGCTGTTATAGTGCTATTATTCCACTTTCAACATCCTTTGGAATTTTGGGGTTTGCAGTTTAGGGAGGGGCCTTTGAGGAGCCCATCAAAGGCCCCTCCCTAAACTGCAAACCTCAGGATTCCATAGGATGTTGAAAGTGGAATAATAGCACTATAACAGCCTAGTGTGGAAGTCTGGAAAGTAACTCTCTCTTTCCTTGTTCCTGGCCCCCACCTCTCCACTATTTGTACAACATATCCAAATGGGTCATAGAGTTGACCTCTCTTTCCCAGACTTGCTCAGACTGAACAAAATATACCAAGTAATGAGTAAGAGGCAGAAACCCTGGTATATTGCCCTGAAAAGTAGTGAATTATTCAAAGTATAGCCAAAAAGTAACACCACTTCACCTTGCTCCTGTAAAAGATCACTAGTTGCCAAGGTAACTTGTTACAAGCAATACATTACCTCCAGGTTCTGGATTACATCTGGCAGGGGCCAGTCTTAGCTTCCACAGTCACCGTAGTGTTGTGACTTGATACTCCAAAGGGACTCTCCAACATACTATGGCCTTCGATGGGGTGGGCTGGATTTCTATTGATTTGAAACCATTTACTTTTGCTACCGTTATCTAATTTTTGGTCATCCTAGAACTAGTGGAAGCCCATCTAATATACTGTAGAAACTTGAAAGAATGAAAAATAAGTATAATGAATAAATCATCTGAAGCTTTCCTCCAGTTGAGGTAAGTGAAGATCTTTTTATTCTCCCAGGCATTCTAAGAATTATTTTAGTGCCATTACAAAGCAGCCCTCTAGGCATTATTGAACCACACTTTCCATTAGTTTTAGCCAACATAGCCAGTGATGAGGAATGCTGGGAATTTCAGGTCAACATTATCTGGAGGATTATGCTTTGCCCACTTCATTTTATACCTTTGCCTTTTTATCCTGCTACTGATTTTTAGTTTGCTTGCATATACCGATCTGTTTTCTCCTCTGCTGCCAGCTGTATCTTATTTTATATTTTGCTTCTTCAGTCATTGTTTTATTAAATTACACTTGTAATTTAAAGTACTGCATATTTTAACAGATTGTATACTGCTCAAAGAACTTTTCTTAATGGGTGGTTTAAAACTGCATTAATTAAAGGTGTTAGACATGTTGCTAGAACATTCAGTACTATTGAGCACATAAAAACATCCAGAATCCTGGATAAACCTGACTTTTCTCTGAAACGTGGCTTGCCATTGAGCAGTAAAGAAGCTCTTGTACAGTTTCTTGGGAGTAAGTCCAACTGAAGGACATTCACTGCTGAATGGACATGCATTGGCTTATGAAAAAGGATTCCTTCCTCCAACATCTCATGAGAGCCAGTATGGAGCAGTGGTTTGAGCACTGGACTATAACCTTGGAGACAAGAATTTGATTACCCACTGAGCCATGTAAACCTACTAGGAGACCTTGGGCACATCACACCCTCTTGGCCTTCAGAAAATTCTGTGACAGTGTCACCATAGTTGAAAAGAACGTAAAGGTTCACAACAACAATAACGCCATCTGATATCATCACAAAAACATGCTACAGAGTATGGATACACACCATGAGCCCATAGCTGCATCAGTTAAAAGCCTGCCAAGTGATATGCAACCTTCACATCAATAAAGAGCAAACAAAAGTGCTGCCTAGAATATTCTGTCATTGGACACAGAGACATGTCTGAATTGTCACATGAAGAAAAGGCCTTTGATTCCTTGGCAGGTTAATATTCATTGGATTGTTCTTCCAAATTATTCTTAATTTCCAGCCAGAAACACAGCACAGCGTGACTGAGATATCTACTTCCTGGAGGGATGGGGGGGCGGGAATAGTGGCTTTCAGTAAATTCATTTCCCCTTGTTTTGTTGCTGAATTTCTAAGCTATTTTCTCTTAAACGTATAAGGAATTCAGTTTCTTAGCAACACTCCTCCCACAGACAAGAAAGAAAGGAGGATATCAATTCTTTCTGCACATTTCAACAGGGAATGAACTGAGCTTTAGAAAAACATTTTCTTGCTGGGTGGAAAAAAATATGTAAATTTAAGTCAAACTAATGCCAGTCTTGTCATTTAACGATGTTTTTGGATCAAGTCACTCTAGTACATGATTCTAAAGCTGTAGCTCTCACCAGATATATTCCAGTCATCTCCAGCCACTCTACTGGGTTATGCTAGTGGCAGCTTGCTTTATAGAGTATATACTGGGATACCCTGGGAGCACGCTTTTGATTGTCCTAGGAAACCAGCATTTCTGGAGAGGTTACTGGGCTTTGTACTAGCCATTTGTTTTCAGAACAAGAATGGCAGGCTTGACAACCCTCATGACAGCCATTATTTTTCACCCTCTGTAACTTCTACAAAGGAATACAAAATAATTATTGTCAGCTAGCATGGCTACTGAAAACATCCCAAAGAATGAGGAAATGACTCAATAAAAATAAAAGTATAAAGGTGTGCCAGTTCATGTAAACTAATGTGTACATGTACATAAGATGTATAGAAATGGCTTTGATGTCAGTAGAAACACAAGGCATCTTCTGTAATGAGAAAGACTGATCAGGTGCCTGAGTTTGCCTATTCAGTTTGCTGTACATGTGCATGCTGTTGATCAGCAAGGCCTATCTTATTCTCCATTCTTAGGGGTCTAAATCAGGGGTGGGGGTCCTGCAGCCCTCTGGATGTTGTTCAACTGCAACTCCTTGCAGTTGTCACCATTGGCCATGCTGGCCAGGCCTACTAAGAGTTGCAGTCCAATGAAATCTGGAAGGGTCCATGATTTCCACTGCTGGTCAAAATCCAATCTACAATAGACTGATTGAAATGAATGGGACTTGTTGGTCACCATTTATGTAAGTTTCATAGTTTCCAATGGTTCTACTCTACCATCAGTTAGTTTTAGTTATCTAGTTGTTTATTATGTGTTATCTTTGTGGCATTTTGGTGTTTTGTTGGTTAATCTTTTTATTTCGGTGTAGCTTTGTGTGTGTTAGATCCTTATATGTTTTTTTATATAGACTTTAGACTCTTCTGTGCTTAATAAAAATTATTACAAGAAAAAAAAAAGGATGTGATGGAATTCCAATTCCCATCCCTGATTTAGACCATGGTCCTCTACCTTTAAATCAGACTTCAATTCTACAGTTATTCAATAGAGGACATTGTTAAATAGAGATCTGTCCTCTCACACACATTCAGAAGTCTGTCCAGCATGACACTCAGTACAGAAGCAATGGGTATACGTGGGGAACAACAACACAACAACAAATCCCACTGCCATGACAATATCACATTATGTGATTAATGTATGACAAAAATTCAGGAGTGAAGATACATCCAGCCCTCATCTGCTCACCCATTTGCCACGCAAGGGGAGAAATATATGTGCTCAAAGTGTCAGCTGCAATAATTGGTTTTGTCAGCAGATCATTTTAGAAGAACTTTGTCCTTCTATCCCAATACTGTTGACCTTACAGTCCCATTTAGGTTTCTAGGAGATAGACATTCAAAAAGAAATTGACATTCTTCTTTATACATTCCTATTGGGGAAAGAGAGCTAGCGTGGTGTAGTGGTTTGAACATTGCACTACAATCCTGAAGACCAGGGTTTAATTCCCCACTCAGCCATGAAAACCCACTGGTTGACCTGGGGTGCATCATGTACTCTCAGCCCAAGAAAAAGTCCATGTTAGCTCAAAAGGACTTGAAGGCACACAACAACACTTGGGAAAAGAGTGGATTCAAAACACACAACACCTACTTCCCTAATCTACAAGAAATGGGTTATTTTAAACAATGAAGTCCTCCCCACCTCTGCTCTCAGCACTGAATTATTGACTGAAGTGCATGACTGTACCAAATTTCTATTAATAGAGCTTGAACCTTTGTGGAGTTCTCTAGAGCTACCAGTTTACATGATTTTCTGACTCAGACAGCATAGAATTTGACAGATTGTTTTTCTTTTCCACCTCGCAGCTAGCTAACCTGTACTGCTATAGTTTTCTGTTTTTCTGAAGTATAGATGTTCATGCTTAGAAACTCAAAGACAGAAGCTGCAATCACTGGACACAGAATGAGGTTTTGAATATGTAAACCTAACCATTCCTGATCCATTTTGAGACAACTGTGTCAAAATTAATTGGTACAAACAATTTTCTGGATTTCGCCCTCTTGCTCACCCCCATCAACACATAATTTAAATTCTATCCAGGTTTGCAGATACTAACAAAAAGAACTCAAATACAAATCATTCTCAGACTGTAACATTTTTCTCATGTCAGACCCTTCTCTTTCATTGTTTCTTGGAAGCACAGACAGTATATATTCATTGTGCAAGTCAATATCAATTTGCTCTAGAAGGATCACACCAAAGTAGCTATAAATATGTAGTGGGAATGAAAAACCGTAAAGAGACCTGAAGAAATCATAAAGTTACAGAGCAGGGGTAGGGAAGAGGTAGGCCAGGATCTACCAACAAATCATAGGATAATATGTGGTAGGCCAGAGGGATTTCTGACTTCCAATTATTTAATAATTGTAGCAACATAAAAGGTGTGTGCATGCACATGCATATATGTGCACCTGGCTGCTGAAGCAAAGAAAACTTGAGAGGAAACCAGGAGGAGGGGTTCTATGAAAAAGATGACATCTGGTAATACAAACAATAATGCTGGGTTGAGTATATGGTCAGAGATATCTTTAATTTAAAATTAAATGTGTATACCTGCCCATTAAGCCATATGCCAGGGGTAAGAATTATGATTCTTGTAACCAGAAAAACACATTTTAAAGGTTAAAAAAAAGCCTTTACAGGGCCACTCTATGCCGCTTTGTAGCACTTCCTACTCCAAAAGAGCCTAAAAGTGCACCCTAAAATAGCAAGAGAGGGGACAGAAAGTACATGTTGACATTTCCAGTAGCCAAAAATAGCAACAGCAAAGGTGCAGCTGCAAAGTGAGAAGGTAGCAGGAAAAGAGAGAAACTGGGACATTTTAAAAGCACCTGAAAAGGTGTAATGATAGCCAATCAATCAGGACTGTAACTGGCATGCTATGGCCCCCAGGAGTTCCAGAAGTGCCAAAAACCTGGCAATGCAGTCCTCTGAACTCTGGAGCATGCCCATTTCTGCTCCATGCAAACACTTGGTGCTACTTGATGGATCAGGGATCTAGGGGGCAAAATCTCTACATCGCACATCAAGTAGAATCTACAAGCCTCAAGCCTGCTTATCCATGCTCTGGAGTGCTGCGGGCAATCCAAAAAAAAACCTGGAATAAGTTTAAGCATAGTAATGTAACTGGCATTAATGCCCCCTTAACATTATCATGCCTACATTATCAGGGTTTCTATGCCTCTTGTTCCAGAAATGGAGCCTTTCACATACTGCTTATCAGCCCAATCTGGGTGGCAAGTAGTAGACAAAGGAAGAGTAGGCTCCTTAAGACACAGAGTTTTTCCCCCAAAGGTCCAGCTCAGAATGCCAAGCGGCAGGTGAAGAGATTCTGTCAGCACCTGCTGAGCCCTAAATTAGCTTTGCTCATCCTGTATCTTTCCCAACTGGAAAAGCAAAGAAAGGAGTCAAGTGGATTCAGCCATAGCCCCAAGGAGGCCCTGGTTGAAGCTGCAGATGAGCCCTAAGCCAGTACCATTATTTTCTCCTTATCCCCATCTGGGGACAGGGAGGAAGGAATAGCACTGAATAGACTATATCCTTCAGCCCACAGCTCTCCTGTGCCTCTCTCTCTCTCTTTCCTGAGTATGGTTTTGCTTGAGGCTCATAGGCCAGGTAAGCCAGCCTGGTAAGCTAAATTTGTCTCATAGGCCAGAAGGTACCACACCCCTGGGCTAAAGAAAAGTTTCTGATACAGACCCCAAACAGTATAAGCAAATAAAAAGATTTCGCATGTAGAGAATAATAAGACAATCATTATTCTCTACATGCAAAATCTTTTTGTTCACTTATATTATTTGTTTTAGAATGTCTTTAAAACTGAGTAGGCGGGGAAACAGGTATGGAACCAATTATCTATGTCCCTGTCTTTGGTTTCAGCATTTTCCAATTGTACTACAGTCTAAAAACATTGAAACCAGTTACTCATAGGCCAGATGTTTAACTAATTCCATTCGAGACATTCCAGAACAAACAAGAAATTTGCACATCTTATTCCTATTTCTGTCACTGTTTCTTGGAAGCACAATTAGCATATATTCAATATCAAAGTCTTTATCATTATTCTATTTTTAAAAATATTTTTATTGGTTTTATTGGTTTTGAACAGGTAATGGGGAACACAACAATCTTGAGTTATCTGAAAATCAAAATCAACACTACAGTTGAATTAAACAAACCTATAAAAAGAAGATCAAGTACTATGTGACAATACATTATTCTATAAATCTAAATGAGTACCTGAAGGAACAAATGTCATTCTGTTTCTACTGACCTAAGAAAAAAAAGAAAAGCCATGCTACTTTTTTTTTTAAAGAAATTCCTGATCTCCTAACATTTTGAATTTGGATAGATAAGTTTTCTAACATTAATGTCCCATTCTATCATTTGTTTTTTCATTCCACTGTTGAAAACCTCACTGCAACCTTCCTATTTTTTGCAATTACCACCTGAACTCACAAACTCACAAATGAAATCAGGAGTTTGAGACAAGTTATTGCCATGAAACAGTGAAAGTAAACCCAATTCTAGTGAAAATTCAGTATCTTTTTTATGATTTTATCCATTTCTACACACACCTCTTTCCAGAAACAATTCACATGACTCTATTGCACAAGTGAGCAAAGTGGGGTCCAAGTGGGGCAAGCAGCCCCAAAGTTTTGTTTTTGTTTTTTTGCAAAAAATGTTGCTTGTTCCAAAATGTCTCCCAAAGGTCCCTAGAGGTTAAGGAGGTCACTTCCATCACCTCTGGGGACCTCTACACCTATATGATTCAAACTTTTTTTTTAAGTTTTGCAAGAATTTTGCATTTTATTTTATTTCACCCTAAATGCCCTATAGGAGACTTGAGGGGCATCTCTAGCATGTTTAGGGCCCATTCTGGGCCAATTTAGGCCCAAGAGAACCTTTTTAGAAACAGGAAGTGACTTCTGCTCATTTCTTGTTTGACAAAAGACATGTCCATGGCCCAAAAACATGGTGAAAATGACCACCTTGTTCCCCAGAGGGTGATTGGGGGGGAGTTGATCTTTGTGTGGGATTCAGCCCTCCAAGGCCTTCTGAGGGGGTCTAATGTGGCCCCTACCGTTCCACAGTTGCCCACCTCTGCTACACAATTATGTCTTTTTATAGTCATTAGGAAACCAAGTTGTCCAATCAAATTTCCAGTCCTAGCTATGGTAAACCTCGATTCAATTATTGAATCATAAATCAACATTTATGTGATCCCCATTGGTCCAATGGATTTACTCTAATTTGGACCGGCAACTAGATTTAGGCAGTGAAACATAAAGATGTAAACAGCCAGTTTCTGGTTCATCTGGCTACTAGCCAAATTATGAAACAGACCACGTGATCACATCCACTGAAAGTCTTTGTATGACAGCGATGTAAAGACCAAAGAAAAGTTTGCCTCTTTGATGGGCCTTATATGAAAACTATTACTTTTTGGGAGACTGTTCGTGTGTAGGGAGGTTTCACTCTATGTGTGTACATGTCAGTTTTACAATACTCCTATCGCTGCTATCCTGATGGGGAAAAAAGAACAAGTCAGAGCTCTTTGGATAATGGCAAGGAAAAGCATCCACCACGTAGCAATTCCTAGTTCTAAATGATCTCATCTCTACTATTAGTCAGCACTAATTTCATTTCTCGAACTTTTTGAGCTCAGTGCTCTATTCCCCTATTCTTTTTGCCATTTATTTCCCACGCATTGAAGTACACCATATGTATTTTTTTTTAAATGCAAGTAGAACAAATAAACCATCTATTAAAAGAAACAATGTGTGTTGCTGCCACATATTGAATGTGGTGACAATGTGTTTTTCTCTCAAGACAGAGTATGTTGAGTACGGTTTGTGTGGAGAGGTGAACAGCATATAAAGACGGTGGCCCACATGGCCCTGAATGGAAAAGATGTGGCCTGGGAAACATCTTTACATAGAAACTTGGCTTGTGCCAAGTCATAATTGGTACCTCTGTGGAAGTGTCTCTAGGCCCATCTAGAGACTGAACCTGGCGCCTTTTCCAGCCAGAGGATCTGCTTTACCACTCAGCTATGGGCTTTCTCCTTCAACTAGCACATTTGTTGTTGTGTGCCTTCAAGTCGTTTCTGACTTCTGGTGGCCCTAAGACTAACCTATCACAGGGTTTTCTTGGCAGGATTTCTTCATAGGAGGCTTGCCATTGTCTTCCTTTGAGGCTGTGACTTGACCAAGGTTGCCAAAGGGGTTTCATGGCTGGAGGGGATTTGAACTCTGGTCTCTCAGAGTCCTACTCCCAACACCCAAACATCTATGCCATGCTGGCTCTCCTAACTAGCACATATTGAGGACAACATAAGAGTTACAGCATTATATACTTGCAATGAAAGAGAACAAGTGAATGTCAAAGGTTCAGAAACAACAGACAATAGGAGAAGGATTTTTAACTTATTAAGCTGTTGATAATTTGAGACTGTGCTGCACAGCATTTCCTAAGCTCTCCTTCAGTGTTAGTATATAGATGCAAGCTGTTTCTTCCAACACAGAAACACAACTACACATCAACTATTTCCATGCTTGTGTATTCTTGTATGAGAGTTACAGTGCAGGTAACTAGGCAACCAGTAATCAAAACAGATGCGGTCACTGATTATTCAGGGTGTGTTCTTTGCGCAAAGGATCTGGGTCTTTCAAGCACCTGTCATGTGAATGTCTGACATTAGTCCTGAAGTGATAGGCCCCAGATTATCTTTTAGCCAGCTATTGCTGTGCACTTAGCAGGAAGTTGTGCAACATGGGCACAATTGTCTGTATCTCATACTACATTAGTGTTAACTGGAATCACATTTCAATTACTGTTCAGATGGCCTCATCATCTCATATAAGCTGCTCAGTGACAGCTGACAAATATCAGAGATAAAAGAAAAAGTCTTTCTCTAGATGTGAGCATTTACTTCTGCCAGGGACATGCTCATTGCAGATTTTGCTACTTACCATATTTTCAAATGAAGTTCAAATCCCTATTCATACTGATTTTTTAAAATAAAAATTACACACATACAAGAAGTATCATTTTTGTATAAAATACAGAAGGATCATGGTAACTTCAGAAAAAAAATAGTTTGGGGGAGAAAAGAATTAATCAAAGCTATTGTTAGGAGAACTATGATTTTGATGTTCACAGCAAATAAAAGTATACTGCCACTGAAAGGTAGAGGAGAGGGCGAACACTTCCACTCAAGTCTTGTTGTCATTTCTAAACAGGGAAAAGACAACTCTGGAAGAAGCTGCATACATGGCTTTCCAAGGGTCTAAGGCAGGGGTAGGCAAAGTGCAGCCCTTGGATCCTACTTCTCTGTTTTCTGAAACTCCCTGCCTACCCCTCATATCTCCAATTCCCCCATTTAAAAAAAGGCATGCTTTTTTACCCCCTTTGCCTCAAAAGCTCACAAAAATGTACTAAAATATCCCTAGTCTCATGCAGAAAAGTTCATCCAACCCTCAACACCGCCAAATACCTCTATTTTCATGGACAACATCTCAAAAGGATGACAGGAGGTGATGTGACATCCCTCTGGTAGCCATTCTGGGAAAGATTCTGACAAAAATAGAGGTATTGGGGAGCACTACTGGGAGGGGCATGAGAGGGTTGGAGGGAAACTGACCCCATTACCCCCATCCAGTTGCCCACCTCAGCCTAAGAAGCAGGAGTGAGGAAAGTCTGGGCCTTTGGATGTTTTGGTCTACAACTGTCAGAACCGCCTTTCATTGGTCATGTTGTGCAGCACCTCTCAGACTCGCAGGCCAAAGTACCTGGAGGGCCATAAGGTCCTGAGCCATGTTTTAAATAAAGCAATGATTAAACGTTTTGGTGAGTCAGGGATTCAGAACAGAGATGAACGGTAGAAACAGTCTCAAATCCTACTGAGCAAGTCTGACAATACACAGTTCAAAAACAGGGGGCATTTCAAAAATACTGAAGGGAAATGAGGCTAAGCAAATAGAGAGACTTCTGTTTAGAAGCAGGGCTGAAATAGCTTGAAGGCAGCAAGCATGAGCTAGCCAAGAAATTCATGCAGGAAACCATCCAAGTGAGAGATCCTTGTATGGATTTGGGAGCAAAGCCCAGTCTGATACATGACACTTGGGCTTCTCACTGTTATGCCAAAGGCAGAAGGGCTCTGAACCTAATGGTAGAGGTACTTTCACTCAGAGCATTCTGAGGAAGGCAGCTGTCCAGAAAGGGCAGCGTCAGGAATGACACCGAGGTTCATTACTGGCATCATTACAAGATGGCTTCCTGTAGATTGTTCATGCTTCTTTCCTTGTCACTAGCAAATAACCCAGACTTGGTGGAACTGGAAGGAAAAATTTCAAAGCCAGCTCACAAAAGCAGATGGTTGAATGCAGACAAGTGTTTTGGTTTATGCTTGCATTTTGCAAGGAGTAGCTTAAAATTAAGCTCTGCTTGACATCTAGAATTCCAAGGGAGTCCTGGAATAAGAAGCTTATCATGGAGTCTGTCCAACTTGTGAGAGGACAGCCACTTTTTCTAGCATATCGTTAACATTTTGTTTAGGTTCCAAGAACACCTAGAGCCACTAATATGGATGAGGCTGCTCTTCAACTTATCTTCCTACCTTGATTGCTTCCTACCTATACAGCAGTAGGAGCCAAGTATGCAGGTCCTTTAGCCTTCTTAGGCATACAGAATTCCTCATTCCTCCTTTAATTGTATGGTTTCTCAAAGTTAAGGTTAAGAGCAGTTTGTAGAGTCACAACCCACACCACCTCCCAGCATCATCTTCACCCTGACATCAGAGCCAGCTGAGATACCAACTCTCTGGCAACAGGCTGTCAATCTGTCTGAAGTCTGTGGGATTCCTATCATGCTATCTTGCCAGGCAAGGACATTCTGCACTGTTGCCACAGTACTGAGAAAACAGAGTGTAAACTGCACACTACTAACTCAAGGCAATGAATAGCAATGGTGCTATGAAGAGGCATGTCACTTTACAAAGCATAAGACAATGGTTCCTTACTCCAGTAGCTTACAATCTATACTTTGACACTGGGAGACCACAAAGGTGGGAAGTCAATATTGATTAAATTAGGAAAACATACATAATTTCAGTCACATGTACTTAGATGGCCGATAGCAGAGCCTGAGTATTAGGCAGTTGTGCCAAGGGCTTCTCAGAAAACCTGGATTTTGCAGAGGAGGAAGTGCACAATAATTTCAAGACCTGGGACAAGAACCATTTTACAGGTCAGCTCAAGAAATGATTATAGGCACCTCCAAATCAAGGTGATCACAGTCCCAATCAATGCCCTGGTAGCACATTTCTTGGAGGCTTCACATAAGTACACAATGTTTTGAAGGAAAATCAACTGTATGTCCAATAAATCAATAATACCAACTTTTTAAGAAAAGACTCACTTTTCACTTTCAGGATGATCTCTCATTGTAAGAACTATAGCTGCATACTTCATGTAATAAACAATTTAATCCAGGACACACCTGTACACCAAGGTCAAATATCATGAAATTAAAGAAGGGAAAAATTTAAATGAACTGAAGACTTGAGGAGCTGCCAAAAGCATTTTATAGAGACCAAACAAAGCTTGGAAGAATCAAGTAGATATGAGCAACCTCATTAATTAAAAAATGCAAGGTTGAGGAGTTCTAGTTTGGTGACTCATCCAATAAATTTTCAGATTAATTTGAACAAGGAAATAGACATGCAGCTGCTTCAGCACTACACATAATTTAAGAATAATTGGTGTTCAAAACTCAGCTGCTAGACAGATAATGGAATACATGCCAAAGACTTTTGATGTAGAAAATATCAGAGACTGGCTTAGGACAGACAGTCAAAGGCAATAACCTGTTACAGAGGCTGGTTGCCTTCTATTAAACCCTTTACAATCTAGAATATGATTATTTTATTGCACATGCTATACTCTTCCAGTAGTAGTTAGCAAATAGTTAAAAACTGAGGTTTCTCAAATGCCACTTCATAGCAATGCATTTCTTGGAAATTATACAATAGATGGAACATAAAGTCCCTGAACTTGAGAAACTGACATATCCAAGCTAGTTTCACCTTTGCCTCCCCATAATGCTATGACATGTTGTCTTCCAGCCAGTGCAAGGTGTACAGTTGTTGCTTTCAGCACATTATCTCAGCATTTCCTTTTTATTATACAAGTGTTTGTATGATCTGGGTCTGTTACTTATTAGAGGACAGAAAGAAAATTTAAAATGGTTATGATGTAGATTTTTAAAAGACTTCACTGTACAAAAGTCTCATCACAGATAGCTTGGAGGAAAAGAATCTGACACGCATAAAGCCAGAACACATTATAGGATCTTGCTTTTTTTTTTTTAACCCAAAAATACAGTGTACATATCCACTGGAGATTAGAAGCGTACAAACAACTTCTTTTAAATGCTGAGCTACTTAAGAGGAATTGAAGTGTTACTAAAAGCCCAATCCTATACACATCTACCCAGAAATCAGCAACTGAGCTAAAGAGGTCTGGTACACAGTTGTTGCCTAAAGAGGGGCATAAAATTTTTAAGATTCTTATCAAATGTTTACTGTGGCATGCCAAGAGCATAACAAAATCGCACTTGTATTGGCAGATTCCGGTGACTGGTTTACCACCAGCTGACTCATCTAAAACGTTTGAACATGAGAATATGATGTGCTGGAGAAGGGCCTCTCCTCATCTTCCTTCTGCCTCGTCCTTTCAACCTCTCTTTTACACGTCCTGGTACTGAAATGTTCTTTTAAGCTTTAGCCTTGGCTTGGCACTTAAAAGATTCTTAATTAATGGCATCCCCTCCTCCCAAAGATTTGAAACAAATGTTAGTTTGCCTGTAGGTGAAGAACAAGGCACAGAAGCTGTGCTACACAGCTGGCACTTCTTCAGGACTAGCATTGTTTCCCACTAGCTCTACATATATTTGTGGCAATTTTTTAAAAAAATGTATCCTGGGTTGTCTCCTCACAGTGGCTAGGTAAAACTACCCTGGGACTTTCTAGTGATCAGGGAAGAGGGAAGCATGAAATAATACTGGACTAAGACTGCAAATGACTATTAGCAGCATAATTTTATGTAAACAAGAGAAAAGCTATTTTTGAATAATAAGTATCACTGGACACTGTTCCCTATACATTAAACAATTTTCTGAAATTCATATACATTTTGTTAACAGATTTTCTACAGGATGATATAATGCTATTCTTTTTTTCTTTTATATGAAACTTCCAGAAAAATGACTTAATTGATATCAATGTGGGTCATACTAAACATTAAGAGGAAAACAAACAAAAAAGTATAGGAAGGATCAGTGTTTCTCATCTTTAGCGAGAAAAAAAATTCTAAAAAAAATAGGCATGCCATCTAGGTGGTAAGCCCTAATGCGTTTGAACCAGCATGTCTGTCCTCTACTCCAGTCAGCAAGTGTCCCAGGAAGCAAGTGGTTGGAATGCCAATAGCTTTTGGGTAGGTAAGCCAATCCAGATCAGTCACAGGTTATCCAACAGGATGAAGGGAAAAGCAAGACGATAATTATCAGCCAGTCCAGAAGTCATACATCAAGTTGGCATTCCAAATAAACAAAGCCAACAAGAAGTAAAACAGAGTCGTAAATAGTAGCCAGTCCAAGGTCCAGAGAACACAAGAAAACCAAAGAGTACTGCCAGTCACCAAGACAGATGGTTGTAAGGAACAAAAGCTGCCACAGCACTGCTGTAAGATTTACAGCCAGCTGTCTTGAAGTATCAGGTGCTTGCTTAGTCAGCATCTTCTATTTAACAAATGCTGGAATTGGCGTAATTTCTCTCTCCTTTGCTCCACAAATGGCTGCACTGTGTTTTCAGTGTCTACCACTTCCTGCTGAGGAGTATGGCTTCCATCTGGCTCAGCCCCCAGCTTCTTAGGACCTAGAGCAACTACTAACCTCAGAAGCTGCAGATTCCTGGCACTCTGACTGGGTGCCTGAATCTTTTGACTCCAGAAGGTGAGTTATGACAATGCTGAACATACAACTACTCCACAAGATTTGCACTGTGGATATGAAGAGTTGTTTTATAAAACCAGAGATGAGTGTTTAGCTCACACATTATTGTTCTTTTAACATGTGTGCTGCACTGTGTGATGCCTCATTCCACAAATATCACCAACACTGCTGCAGGTGTCACCACTCAGCCAACTCTTACCACCATCACCGTCAGTGGCATACCGTATATATCTGTAATCACACCGTGCACAAGATAACAAGTTCTGTTCAGCACCTTGAGGATTAAGTTTATAGCCCTTATAGCTGTGGAGACAGCTTATAAACAAGAATCAGAGATGAAATGTTCAATGGTTTACATAATTTCTTGTCTCACAAATTGAAAATAGAACCAGAACTATTATATTTATTCACTTTGCAAAATTCGTCTTTCCTTATTGCAAAATCTGAATACTTTAGTGCACATACATAGAGCCCTGAGTGCTTCAGTTATACATATGAACTCATTTAAGTCTAACAAGTTAACCTCACAAACACATTCACAGTTTTGCTGAATGTTAATCATCATGCAATGATAAGGAACTGAAATAATAAGATCCTTCATTTTGTTCTTTACATTTTTGGTATTAAATCATAACTGGTAGAAATGAAATGAAAAACATAATAATACTTGTTAGCAGGCATTTTTTACAAGGTATTATGGTCATAACATTGAAAGAAGTTTGTTTTTTCCAATTTACCATAATAGCCACTAGAAGCCTGTACTGTCAGTGCTCAGGTGCTCTGCTGCTTTCAAGGATTACATTGAACCAGCACATTAAGATCCCTACAACAAACTGTACTGACACATCACATAGTTGCATTTTTTATTTACAATTATAGCAGAACAGTCCTTCATGGCCTCCAGAAGATCAAACATCCTGCACTTATTTTTGAAATATGTCTCAATTCTATAGATCTTTTAGGAACAGAGATGACACACTATTCCAGCAGTTACCAGTCAGATGTAAAAAAAAAAAAAAGCCATGGATTGCAGCACTAAGACTGTGAAATAGCTAATCAGGCTTCACTATGACTAATATGTAAACATCTGAGACATGTTTCTAACAAATGGATATTTGCTTTCAGATATTTGTA
This sequence comes from Ctenosaura bakeri, assembly GCA_948474755.1. Taxonomy (NCBI): domain Eukaryota; kingdom Metazoa; phylum Chordata; class Lepidosauria; order Squamata; family Iguanidae; genus Ctenosaura; species Ctenosaura bakeri. Next base: position 492,945 of record CAOLHI010001484.1, on the reverse strand, counting down.
GCATTTTTACAGCTCTGCTATTGCACTTTAAATTCTACAGTTCCAGCTTCACTTTTTGTAATATCAACCAGCATTTACCTTGCTCAGGAACTCTGACATTCTACACAAAATCTTTCAAATTCTGCTACACGTTTTTGAGAGTAAAGAATGCAAGAATGCTTCAGAGGACTTGCAGTTTGACAATGTGTTTGGGTGACAGGAGAGCCTCAGAATTTCAAATCATGTGCAGCATGTGTTGAAAGAACTGGGCACTAGAGAAATGAACAATGCAGGAAAAAAGGAATTAGATGGGGATGTTAATTGTGCTATATGGTAAAATTAGAGTCCTTTAATATCTTGGATTTTGTTTGTTATTATAAAATTTACAAAATTATTCTTTAAAATCATTTATTGGAGTTCTGTTCCAGCTGTCAGATTGAGAATTAAATGTACACAGAAACCACTGAAGCCAAAAACTGCTATACTTTGCTGAAAGAAGGCTGGCAATCTGGTACTTTTCAAAATATTCACGTTCTACTCCCAAGTTTGTTGCTTTCAAACAATATAAATTAGATGTGCACCATGTTTATTTAATACCAAATAAGGCTGCATATATGCAGTTCTCTATTTTGAGCACTCACCACAGTCAGACATTTTTCTACTGCTGCCAAAAATAGCAAACATTCCTGTACAAATGTAAAGCAGATAAAAATGATGAATTGGAAAAAATTTAGCCAAGAGTCATAGTGAAAATAATGATACACACTTCTATTTTTCCCCTCAAACAGTTACCATTTATCTGAGAGATACGCCAGATTCCGAAGTAAGGCACAACAGCAGTTGGAAGAAATAGGGTGTGTTCAGAGTGTTTTGAGAGGAAACTAAGAAGAGAGAAGCAGAAGTTATCACTCAGAACACCTTGAAGGTTTTAATGTGATAACACAAAGTACAAAAGAACCAAACTTTTCTTTCTAAATTTGGAAATCTCTAAGTCTGAAAGATAATTACACATCAATTTTTAAAATAAAGTTCTGAAGCCCAAGTACTGCTAGTTAGAATGGAGAAATCACAGTAAATGAGTAGTTAATTGTGCTTATGTTTTTTCACACAATACTGAGAGTTAAATTCAGCTACTGTATTAGTTGTAACTAGAGCAGACCAATGAATCAGAAGGATTACTTAAGTGCTGAATTTAAAAGGTCCACTTATTAAGTTGGTCTACTCTAGTTGAGACTAATAGCAGAATCTATTCTTAAGTCTATTACTTACCAGCAGACGTTATATTTATAAAGCAAATGTAATCAAAGAGATCTGTGGGGTGCCCCATTCACCAGCAGCTTTCTAGTGTCACAATACTGCTACAAAGTTAAATAAAACATCTGAGAAGACACTGTGTTCTACTTTTCTCTCACATCCCGTGTTTAGGTTAAAGTATGTTGGATTTCGCCCTTCTACTATCTGAACCATCTACCTGCAAAACAGGTAAGCATTGGAGAAGAATATGGAAAACACAACAGCACATACTTCAAACTATTCATGCTTTTAATCTATAAACAGTATGTGTAAAAGTAGCCAGCTTAAATAAACTTCCTGGTATACAGTTGTAAATTTGCTTTTGAGAAAGGGGATCCAGGTATGATCATTATCATATCACTATAAGATATGAAATAGTTTGCAAGTATTTTTCACCTGATACGGAAATTATATAATAAACTAATAACAAATGTTTGCTTCCCCCATTTACTCAGTGTAATGAAGTCACTCCATTGTGTCTATCAGGCAAAAGACAATGACCCTGTTCAGATGTAATGCTTAAAAGTTATTTAGCCTTAAGAAAGTAAGCAACAGTCTGTGTTGGATGGATTCATGTTCTATTCCATCTTCTCCTCTTACTATATGAAGAAAAGAGACTGAAAACTACAATCTACAGTTCTGAAGAAATCACACCTTCTTACTTGAAAGGAGAACTGGGAGAGAAAACCATGAACCCAAGACTCTCAAAATCTTCTTCTCATAATTTGTAACACTAATCCATGGGGTACATTATGTCTGAGCTGAGTCACTGAGATGATAAGAATAATAAAAAGGCCATGGTGTGACTATGAATGTATGTGAACTGTGAGGATGGTGGACAAACTCAATTAACTAAAGGCAGTAGTATCATACCCTTTTAAAAAATAACCTTGAATGACAGTCACACCAGAACTGGAGGCACTGATTTGGTTGTAAGTTTCTCCTGCATTGTCAACTGTCACAAATTCACAGTAATCTATGCATTGCATTTCCGAACTGAAAAGGTATTAGATATTATAAACTAAACAAGATACCAAGTCAGTGGCACCTCAAAACACCCAATAAACTAGACTGGCACATACACTGCGTTCCACTCCAAGAAAAAAAATGAAGGTTTTTTTTTTTCTTGAGAACCATTTTATTTTAAGACATTTGCAGGTCTAATATGCCATAGTAAGTTTCATTATGAGTCAACAATAAAGTGCTGAATTATATTAGTTACCTGAATCTTAATCTCATTTGTAGTCTTCACTTGTGGTTTCCTTATCGAGTCTATAAAGCCCTTTCTGCTGCAATAGCTAAGCTGTTGTGCAAGTATTATAAAAATAGATAGCTTTCAGTGGAGGCTATGTATTTTATATGTCCTCTTGATGTTTCCATAAGTATGGCTGAAAGGTATTAGAGAACAAAATGCATGCAAATTATGTGTAGGAGTTATTTTAAAGGAGAAGGGATACCACTAAACTTCTGAAGGCCCTGCAGAGGGGTACTGATTACAACCATATAATTAATTATACTAGCTGATAGCTAGATCTGGACTGACAAGCATCATGCCAACATGCTTTAGTTTCTTTCGTAGCTAAGAATCTTGAGTTGTAATTTCAGACTATGTTTGATCTAGCTCTTCTCACCAAGTCATATGATTAAGTTTCAGGTTAAATTTGGAAAAAAAAAACCTCTCTATGTCTAGTCACACAATCAGCTCAAGCAAGACACAAGCACAGAGGAGAAGAAGATAGTTAGTTTGTTACCTTTCCCCACTTGCAGCAAGACATATTAAAACAACTTTTAGACTTAATTTGAAGTGGGTTTGCAAACAAAAACACATTTTACTCCCAAATTTAGCACACAACTCGAGAAAAAAAAATTAAAAAAATCAATAGAAAGCAACCGCAGAAACAGCTTGGGGTGAAAATTCAAATTAGAGTCTGGACAGCTGACTTCAAAAACTGTCATGCTGTAAAGGATATATTCTCAAGAGAGCTCTCAAGAGAGCTCTAACAAATTGCAAGAAAACAGTATAAAAGCTAAAAATGGCCAACTGATGCATAGGAATATGCCAACACACAAACAGTCATGTTCAAGCCAGTGCATAGAGAAGATAAAAGCACTTATGGTAATTGCAAATGTTAACAAGTCCATATAACTTGTATAGTTCAGCAATGAACCAATTAGAAAAAAAGAAGTAGAAATGCTCAAGCAAGAACAAAAAGATGATTTCTCAACTATATAAAATCCACACACCAGTAAGAATAAGACAATACCACAAAAAGTATTCAATTCAGTCCCAAATAACCAACAGGCAAACTAAACCAGAGCAGACAGGCCTTTGGCAGACAATTTTAGTGAGTCCAAATATAACATTACATTTCTAAATAATTCACAAAATATATTATATGGTATGTTTGTTTTAAATACTAGGCAACCAGTTTTGCAGATCTGATTCTAACAAGGCTTTAGCTAATGAGCAGGATGGACCAAGCTGAATGAATGATGGTGTATCGCTGGCATATCACAACAGTGCTTGAGAAAGCAACAGTTAAACTTCCTAACACATGCTCCCACAGTGAGAAGAGCCCACTATCATCTATGAAGCAAAACAAAGTTCTCAAGTTTTTCTGGGATGTGCCCTTGGTAACATATACAATGATTCACAATTGCACGGGCTGCAAGACACTGCAGTGTGGTATGGTTGATAGGCTGGATCAAATTCTTTGCCATTTCCTTCTCATCCAGCAAGTCAATAGCAGTTTGTTTGTGCAAGTTTGTTGCATCAAAATGTGAACCTGATTTGATAAGAAGATTCATGATGTCAGGATGGTTGTTCAGTGCAGATATGTGTAAAGGGCTGTTGTCATCTGAGTCTCTAACATTTACATCAGCCCCACATTCCACTAATGTAGCAGTAACTTGCAAAGAAGGAAATTTACAAACTGGATAGCGCCCAACACATGTGGTGTTCTTGTCAACAGCAAGGTGAAGTGGGCTAAAGTTATTCTTTCCCTTAGGTTGTAGCTTAAGAAATCGATATATAGTCTGTTTCTTAAAATGATCTTGTTCAGGACTACAAGGAACTTTTTCCAGCAAGCAAATTAAATGCAAGATGATGGAAAGGGCTTTGTGGAGCTGTATTTGGTCAGGTGGACACTGAGTATGTTTGATGGCACGTTCTATTTCAAGAACACTTTTGCACAGTATACCCATAAGATCATCAAACGTAACAGTTGTACCCAACAAGCCTTTTGCCCTGTCCTGCAGCATGAAAGAGAAGAGTTCAGCAAATGACAAGAGACTGCTTGCAGTCATAGGGCTTAGGGGGTCCAAATTGTTCTGCTGCATGTCGAGAGCATACTTCCACAGATTGATGCATCGTTTGAAGTTGCCAGAGTCTGCATAGACAGCACCTCTGTACCGAATATAGTAAGATGTATCTGGGTGAGAAGGACCAAGAATGCGTTCTCTAATTAACAATGCCTGCATTCTCATCTCATCAGGGTCTGCAATCAGATTTTCCAGCTCTTCAGCACTGTTTACCTCCTTGGCATAATCATATGCCATTATTAATGCCTGAGGCACAGGTTTGCTGAGGATGTTAGTCCTATCGCTGTACCTCATATCCATGGCTCTTTTCCAGTATTTCAAAGCACCAAGCAAATCCCTCTTTTTGTCCACAAATGTGGCTCCTAGGAGTTCCAGTGCATTGATGCGTTCTGCTTTGCTTGTCTCTGCATGTTGGGTCAAAAAATCAACAATGTTTGTGTGGCCTGTAACACTTGCTGAAAGAAGGGGAGTCATTCCGTAACCATCTTTTTCCATCTTGGCACAGTATTTGAGAAGCATCTTCATAATTTCCAAACTACCGGATTCTGCACAATCATGCAATGCTGTGTTTCCTGTGGATGAAAAGAAAAAAGAAAAAAAAAAGAAACTAATGATCATGCATACTATGCTGTGATACATTTTCAGAGCACGATTACACCTACTTTAAACACCTACTAAAAATGCCTATGCAAATGTCATATAAATTATCTAGTAAGCTAATTTCTGAAATAACGAGGATGATAAAGTCACACATTACAAGCAGATATTTTGTGAGTGGACTAATATTCAAAGGTGGTATTTTAACTTATAAGGGCAGCTTCATTTTTTAGTCACTTGAATAGTCTTCATGCTTCCATTTAAGGAAAATTGGCCTTGAATATTTGGGCTTTTACATTTGCTACCTCAAAAAGACAATTGCCTTTCATCAGAATTTCCTAAAGCAGCTGTTCTATTGGAAATCTTCCTGTAAAACATTTTTCCACATTCTCCTAATACACATTCTTTAACCATTCACCCAGCTGTGCTGAAAGCATTAATTGTGCCTAAGCAAGCAGCCTCTGGATGGAGATAAAAGAAAGCCCTTTCTATTAAGACATTCAAGATCACTTGTCTTCTACAACCAATGAAGCCACAATCAAACGAACACAAGAGAATAAAATTGGGCAGTATCCTGAAAGGGTTATCGAGGAAGGGCATGCCACATATAATTTAAGAACAGATGAGTAAAGCTGATCTTCCCCAGGAAACAAAAATGTGTATTGTGGCACAGCTTCAGCTAAATCTTACTGTGCCAGGCACTAGTGTTATATTTTAAATAATTATTTATAATTTTTCATTCTGTTGAAGTCTTAACTTTCTTCTGTAAGCCAGTCATAAGGTGTCTCCAGGAGGACTCCATTCATATTGGTCATACCTGTGGCTGCCCACTGTTCTGCAGCCAAACCCCTCCCCCACTCCAAGAAAGAAATCATGACTGAAAGCAGAATAACCGATAAGTTTCATATGAATGAATAGTGCAGGGACTGGCAGATCAGCTGTCAGGAAATTACAAGTCCTCAGTGCTCCTTGCAGATCTGCAGCCAACAGATGCCAAAAGCAGTGGAAGAACTATCTAAATAAATACCTGCATGAAAGTACCTTTCAGTGTAAAAGGGTATTTACTAGCAAGTAGATCCTCTGGCAGAGAAATATTCAAGCCTAACACTTGAATGACGGGCTTGGGTACTTGTTAGCAAGCAGATCTGATTGTAGGTAACTACTCTGTCTTAACACTTCAAATGGCAAACTGGCAAATCTCACCACAATACATATGCCTCTAATTATTTTACTGAAACAAAAGGTCAAGATGCTTAATAATCTTCAATAAATTCTTTGCAATTTCCAAGTAGCTCAAATGCAAAGACATATCTTTTAAAAGAAGGTGTACTTGTTTATTGCTTCAGATTGTAAACTGGGACATGCACTCATGGCCAGACATACATACTTCAATCAACAGGCAGGCAAGTCAACCTGCTAAATGAAAGGGCAAATCTGGGTACTTGGTTGCAAGAAAGTCAAGTACTGAATGCCCACATACAGCAAATTATCGCAGAAACACACTGTACAATGCTATTTTTACAAAGAAAAAAAATCCTGCTGTCTTCAATGGGCCTTACTCCATGGTTATTTTAGTCTAAAGCTTCTATGCTCTCCTATGGTTACACTAGGTACATTTCTTAATAAATAACATTTTCAGTGTCAAAATGATTTTGCAATGAAATCTTACGGTAAGGGAGGGAATCATACAGCCTTTCTAATGCTACTCAACTGCAACATCCAGCACTTCTAGTAACTGCCTATGCTGGCTATCACTGCTGGGCCTTGTAATCTAACATGTAGAGGGTCACATAACTGCCATTCCTGCATTATGGGCTATGATTATCAGTTCCAACTATTGTCTATCCATTGGATGAATAGTGCTATTCAATAATTATGTAAATCCCATTCATTCAATGAATATTTAGGATTAACAACTGGATTTAACCCTAGCTAAATAGAAACTCTCTTTCCAACAAGTTGTTGCCTGCCTGGTTCATCCTATCACCAGAAGACGAATTGCTATAAAGTCACAGAATATTGTCACATTCAAACTACTTGGAAGCTTTCAACTAAAGAATGCCTATAAATAGTGCGGCTTCTACCAAGGAAATAAAAAATCTAGGAAATTACTCATATCAAGCCCAGAGGTAATGTGCAATAGAGACAAGATTAAAAAACAGAGACATCCATAGGAAGGCATTCATGAGGGTAGTAAAGTTAAGGAAAGGAAGTACAAGACAGAATAATTTAAGGAGAGGAAGTAAAATTGTCAATTGTCAACAAAAAAACTTTGTATTTTAAATGCCGCAAGATTATTGATATTTAGCCCCCTCTGCACCATGTCCAAATGCAAGGAGCTCACTAACCACAATATCCTTCAACAGTCACAATATGTATAAATATTACATAACAAGATAACAGCCAACAGCAGCATTACATTGGGATCACATCTACTACGAACTCCTGGAAAGTATTTTAAACCAGTTAAACATTTCACTCATGTGACAAGATTCAAGTTTTTCTACAGAACAGGGTGGTTAGTCTAAAGCATATACCACTTCACCAGAACATCTTGCCTCTGCAACCGGTAGCTTGAGTCACCCAGTCTACAAGCCAGGACAGCAAGAATGCCATCCTTCCTGCAAGCATTTATTTGCCTTTATTCAAAAACAGTCACTAAGCATTTGCTTCTATTTATAACTCTGCACAAAGCAGGACTTAAAAAGAATAGTGTGTAATGGTCCTCCTTGTACTGAGATGTTACTTAATACCATTTAAATCAATGACTTTCTCATTTATTTTCCTAGTTTAAATTAATTTTACCAGCACTGAAAAGACCATACAATTCTGACTACATGTTTGTTGGTCTCTGGATTATAGACATTACACTAGCCTAATTATAACTTTATGAAAATGATGATTTATGGTTAATTTTGCCACGTATGAACCACAGTATTTTGTATCTTAATTATTTAGGCTGCACTCCTATATGCTTACTACCTTGTAGTAAGTTGACTGAAAGTAGAGATGTATATGACTGCACTGTAAAAGATTTAACTCAGATCCTTATGGAAAAACTACAGTCCCACTTGGGTACTTTTACACACAAATCTGAAGGTCTGGGTAACACCAGGTTGACAACATTGTGTAGTGGTTTGAGCACTGGACTACAACTCTGGAGACTAGGATTCGAAACCCCACTCAGCTATGGAAACTCTTTGGGTGACCTTGAGCAAGTCACACTCTCTCAGCCTTAAAGGCAAAGGCAAACACCCTCTGAAGGCATACAACACACATGTAAGATCAGCTAATAAGCCACATTGAACATATGAGACTTCAAAAGAAACATGAGTAATATTAGACTGTGTTTATGTCATCCAGTTCTGGCCCTATGACTGGACAGTGTGAAGCAGCCACATCACACAGCAGATAGAGAGCAGGAGCCAGAGGGAGTGAGATGTTGAAAAACTTATCTATGTGGGCTACTTGCCAGCAGCTTGCCTTTCATCCCTTAAACTGGGCTGCTGTCTTCCAGTGCAGTAAAAGACACATTCCTCTGAAGAACACATAAAATGAGATGTGGTGCCATCTTGTCCTTTATGTCACACAGTAAAATGTCTTGGATCAGCCTTAATGTTATCTTAACTACATAGACTATTCAGTCATATACAATTCAAGCATTTGCCTTCTTTGTGCCCACTGGAGAGGCAACATAAATGTTTTCTAAGACCTTGAATAAAAACTCTTTTCTTTTTCTTCAAAGAGAATATACTGCCTTTAGTAGATTCAAGTGATAACCATAATTCACAGTGATGAACCATAATGATGGCTGGTTTATATACACACAGTATGATTAATGAGACAGGACTCACATAGCTCTTCCGTCTGCCTCTAGTATATCTTTGAGCATATTCACCCTCACACTATACAAAGTTATATGTACAATTATTAAGGTCTTGCTTTTTATATTTAGGCAAGAAAATAAATGTAACACCAACTGTGATACCAAAAACATTAATACCTAATATAATAAACTTATTATTTAAAAAGGCAGGATCAAGCCCAACAGCAGCATACTGAGCAAGCTTGATCCTCCACATATTTTCCAGCACAATCTTCTAAGTCATCCTTCCTTAAACACATGCCTTCAAGATGTGTTGGACTACAACTTCCATCAAAGCCAATGAACCTACTGACCTACTGGGGGTGGTGGAAGCTATAGTCCAAAAAATCTGAAAGGCAACTGCTTCAGTGAAACTATTCTAAATATTTGGAGAAGACAGGCAGAAAAAGCAAACCCCTTACAGAAGGCGCTGCTCCTCTTATTATCACCACATAAGGAGACATAAGAATTCAACAAATGCTTCCCTACAAGAATTATGTAAAAAAAACTTCTCAGGAATTTAATGAAACTGACAGTGTATCATGAATTAATCTTGTTAGATTTTCCTGAAATCCCCATGCTACTGCAACTCTCTAATGCAGAAAGGGACTTAGCAATCTTTTGCAATCTCTTACACACTTACTTGTCATTAAGTCTGACTGAACTCAAAGTGGCTTACTTTTGAGTAGCCTTGTTCCTGATTGCACTGTTAATGAAGAAAGATACAGTTTTCCTAAACATAAAGCTGCCTTAGATGGTTCCTTGAACTGATCAACATTTTAAAGACTTACTTTGATATAACCAGCAAAAGCTACTCCTTTCTGTCAAAAAGACTCCTTGTGACCCAATATGCCTTTTTATATGAAGCATTTAAATCCTCCAACAATGTTCTGAAAGGTGAAATTGGGATTCTTTAAGATGCTCTCATCCAAACTAGGCAAATATTGAATTGAATATAACCATCCATATATCTGGGAACCACAAGCATTCAAAAAAATCCCCAGTTTAGCTCATGGAGGGAGCTGGAAGAATCAGCTACTTCTATTAATAATTTCAATAAAATAAAGATTTTTCAGGAACTGGACTAATCAGTTATAAACCAATACAAAGAAGAATGGATCAATGGACATATTTTGATGCAATTAGTCTCCCACTGGTCAGAAAGAAGAGAAAAGGTTTATAGACAAGATTAAACAATTGCTGAAATTTCCCTCTGTCACAAGCCAGCAGTGTCACTCCTCAATCACTGAGAGAATGTACAAAGTTTCTGTGTGGTCCTGCCTTCATGGCTTCAATAATTCAAGTGTTCTGCTAGTAATAAGAATCCATGGCTTTATTCAATTTCAGTTGCTACAATGATGTTGAGAATTTATCACAACATGATAGAAGAAAATTGAGTTTCTTCTATTGCTGCAAAGTGTCAGCATCAGCAATACACCTCTGCTAACAAAAATAAAATTCCATTCTCATTGCTATTAAGGGCAGAACTTCTATTTCACTTATGAGTCATTAATAAACACAGTGAAGACATAGAAGAGTCGAAGTTCCACAGGACATGAGCAAGTCTGTCAACAACAACAACAAAATGCTTAGAATTTCAATAATACTTTAGAAAGTTTCAAGTATTTCATTTTAGTATCTTATTACAGCCCTTCCAACAACCATGTAAGGTAGGTCAGTGTTATTATTCCCTTGTTATATTCTGTAGAGCTAAAAGATTACCATACTAAGTCAAATTGCAAACTTACTGACTTGTGTGCTCAGTCAGTCGTATACTAAGCCAACAAATGATCATACAATACTTTATTATACACTGGGCATGATCCAGCCAAAGTGAAGCATTTCTATATCCCAGTGATGTTAATATGAGTTAAATGCATACTTAAATCTCCCTATGTTACTATACCTAACACTTAGGCTGACAAGACAGAATCAGATTTATCTGAGTCAGAGACCGGCTGGGAAGACTCTTAATTGGCAACTGCCTGAAACAGTGGACATACCAATCAAACTAGTAACAATGTGACAGATGAGGAAATGGTGCAACTAAAAAACAACAGCATATCCACAACTGGAGCAAAAAGACAAGGTAAAGCAACTATCAAGAGCCAACGTGATGTAGTGGTTTGAGCATAAGACTACAACACTGGAGACCAGGGTTCAATTCTCCACCTGGCATGGAAACCCACTGAGTGACCTTGGGTGTGTCACACACTCTCAGCCCCAAAAAACTCTGTGATAAGACTTGACTTAGGGCCGTCCTAAGTCAGAAATGACTAAGGCACACAACGACATAACTACCATCACAGTATCCTCTGCTGAATAACAGTATTGCATTAATCATAACAAGAACAAAGAGGCACCTGTTGTGACAGCAATGATACTGCTGTTTTGTTTTTAAATTCCAACCACAAATATAAATTAATAGTTGAATTCTTTATGGCAAATTAAGTATTTAATTTTAATTAAATGAGTGGCGGTGTGTAAAAAAAAACAAAACTCTATTTGTAGTGTTTCTTCCATTATTGCAGTTTCCATACTGTGCTCATTTTACCAAACGGATTTATACCAGATTATTCACAACTGCTATCTGTAATTTCCATTACATACCCAACACCAAAAAGGCATAGACAAAGACATGGTTAAGCTTGCTAACTTTAGGATTTGAACCTCTGATCAGTCAAACTAGATAAACATTCTGAGAACTAAAAGTATTTTTGCTTCGCTGAAAACTGACACTAAACTCACCTTTGACACTTTTTCTGTTTACATCAGCCCCTTTCTCAAGCAAATACTGAGCAATTTCTTTATGTCCTTTGTAACAAGATATCATAAGGCACGTATGCCCATGGCGGTTTGACACTTCCAGATCAGCTTTATGCTCCACAAGATACTTCACAATTTCTAGGTGACCATCAAAACAGGCAGCTCTAAGAGGTGTTGAGTTTGTCAAAGTTGTATTGTTGACAGATGCTCCATGATTTAATAGACATTGGACCACCTTCAAATGGCCAGCAGCTGATGCTGCCCATAACGGAGGTGCACCTTCAATAGTTTCACCATCAAAATTCACAGAACCACCAACTTCTATCGAAGCGCTGCAGTGTTCCAGTAGATGTTCCACCATGTCAAGGTGCCCGTAGCGAGCTGCCATGAGAAGAGGAGTGGCTCCATTTGTTTTTTCTGACATCAGTAAGGCCACCTCTTCTTTACTTTTATTTGCCAGCAATTTGGTGAGGAGTCGCAGCTTGCCATCACGAGCTGCATTAAATACGGCTGTCTTTAGATCCATTTAGTCTTTTCCTCTCAATTGTACTTGTTCTTCAGAATCACACGCAGTGAAGTGGAACTACAAAACTGAAGCCAGCTTCTACACACTCTCCCTGGCAGATGCAATATCTCTGCGTACAACATGAATTTTTAACATGTGACCTCTCAAGGCAAATACTGGGCTCAGTCGTCTAGAAGAAGAAAATAAAGAACACAGACTTTAAAAATGTCCTCTTTGCTTTTAAATACAAATATCCAAACAGTATCTGTGCCCTTGCTTATATAAGTCCTCCCATGTCCTATCAATTCTGCTCTTAACTTTCCTCTCTGAGAAGGAAATTACAGTTGGATTCAAAGATATACCTATAACAAATATTGGCTTCTGAGGTCACCAACCAAATGGAACTGCGTCGCCTGCCAGGATTCAAGGTGCAAGTCACTCCAGTCACCTTTGGACAGCCAAGCAGCTTCAACCAAACATTCCAGAGAAGTCCATCAGAAGTTCAGCCTTTTCAGGCAACTTTGCCGACAAGGGATTGTCACCGCCTGGTGGCAACAAAAAAGCAGTTTTATGACAGTGTCTGTAATCTGAAATCTATACCAGAAACTATCACAGTTGTGGACCTGGGGGAGGGGAGGGGAGGGAGGAAAAAAAGATGAAGTCTACCGGGGGGGAGGGCTAATTCGCCGCAGGAAATGCATAACACCAATATCCTAGGAAACGCTTAAATACCCGTAACATAAATTACGGGGCTGTTCCCAAGGCAAGACTTCAACCGCCCTCAGGAGCCCCCCTTCTCTTCCCTGCCTCATCAAGATCCTCACGGGCGCGGAGCCACCCAGGACGCCCTTCGCCTCTCCGCCCCTTTTGTCCTGACTTCTCCCCGGGGAGGCAAGAAGGGCCGAGAGGATCCCATGGAAATAACAGCCCCAGCCTTCCTTCCCCAACCGGCGGCCGGTCCTCTGCTCCGCCTGAGCCCCTCCCCGCGCACACGCACCCCTCCCGCGCCCCCTTTCCCCGCGTGCCGCCGCCCCACCCCAACGGTTGGCCCCCTCAGCTGCCACCCCCTCCCCCCACGGGCAAAAAGGTTCGGCAAAGGCGGAGAGGGAGGCCGGGGCTGAGGCGAAGGAAAGCGGGGAGGGAGCGGCTCTCCTTCCGCGGGCAGCTCCGAGCCCCCGGGACTCCAACTACCTTCCCGAGCCCGCTGGGGAAGGACTGGCTCCCCTCCCGTCGCCTCGGAGCGGCCACCGCGTCGCCCCTCACAGCGAAACCGTCCCTGCCGTTGGCGGCAGTGGCGGTGTTGGTCTTGGTGTGGCCGCCGTTGCCGCGCCCCGCTCCCAGAGCAGTTCCTCCATGTCAGGCGCTCCCAACAGCGACGAGCCGCCCTAAGCACCGCCGCTGCCGCTGCCGCCGCCGCCTCCCTCCCCTCGCGTCCCCACCCGCCTCAGAGAGCGAGCGAACAGACACGGAACCCGGCGCAACCAAACCCGCTACCTCCCGTCTCTCCCGCCCTCCTCTTCCTCAGGCCCAATGGAGGGGCGCCGACTCCCCACCCGCCCTGATCGCTTCCTGAAGGCGCAGTCGGTCGGTGGCGGGGTGGGTGGGGGGCAGGTTAGGTTGAGAGCGCACGCACGAAGGCGGTTGCGAGGAAAGGGGCGGGCGGATGAGTGCGGCGCTCGGAAAGGCGGGGGCGGCGGAGCTATTCCGGGCTGAGGAAAGTCGGGGAAGCACGAGTCGCGCAACACCCGGGCTAAATTAGCACATAATGGCGGCGGACGGGCGCCCGACGAGCGTGACCTATGAGGGGCCGGCTCCCTGAAGCCTCCCTCCCCGCCGCCGGCGCCCGGCCAGCCTGACTCGGCTTCCCACCGCCCGCGGGCGGAGGGGGGAATGGAGGGTTTCTCCTCATGGGACGCGAGCCGTCGCTGACGGGGGCAGAGGGGCGAAGGGGGAGGAAGGCTGGCCGCCCAGCCGGAGTCTGGTGGCGCTGGCTGGCTGTCCGAGCCCGTTTTCCTTCGAAAATGAGAGAAAAGCATGGTGGCTGGTGTGTCTCTGGGCCATTTCCGCACGAGCCTGTTATAGCGCGATGATTCCACTTTCAACCTCCTCTGGCATCCTGGGGTTTGCAGTTTCGGGAGGGGCCGGCCGGCCGGCCCCTCCCGAAACTGCAAACCCCAGGATGCCAGAGGAGGTTGAAAGTGGAATCATCGCGCTATAACAGGCTCGTGCGGAAATGGCCCTTGCTTTCTAGAACGGTAGCTTCTTTTAAGAAAGACGTCGACCGTTCTCAGGAAGGAACGCCGGACATGCACAGAGGCTCTTCCTAGAAAGCTGTTTTCTGTCGAAGAAGAACGTGCATTAAAGTGCACGTGTTTGCATCTTAACGTTACGTGCAAGCGGGGTTTCTTTAGAAATAAAAGGTACTTCGCCCTGAGATATCTTCGCCCCCGCACCCCACTCTTTTTTCCCTTCTGGTGTAAAGGCGCGCAGCTCAGGGCGACAGTGTTCTCGAGAACAAAAGCTGAGAACTTTTTAAAATATTTTAAAAGGTGAATATCCTGTAGGGATTTAAGTTCAGGGTGTTGGGGGCCTCCGCAGGGCTGTGCCTGGCTGGGCTTTAAAGGCCGTTTCCGCACGAGCCTGTTATAGCGCGATGATTCCACTTCCAACATCCTCTGGAATCCTGGGCCGGCCCCTCCCGAAACTGCAAACCCCAGGATTCCAGAGGATGTTGGAAGTGGAATCATCGCGCTATAACAGGCTCGTGCGGAAATGGCCAAAGTTTACCTTTGCGTTTCGTGGTAGACCAGAAACTTAGGGGAGGAATGAAAATTGACCTTGGATGTGAAATGAAGAGGCCGGCTGGCATTAGGCTGAGCAGCTCTAGGAGAAATGAAACTCAGTTAAAAGGACTGTAGGTGACAACAGAATTTTAAGAGCTAAAGGAGACATAATAAATCCGATTTTCCCTGATGGTAATGTCTTCTGTATCCAGATGTGCCTGCTTGAAGGTGATACAGTAATAGATGGGGTTTACTTTCGAGCAGGAATGGTAATCTGGCTCTCCAGTTGTTGTTGGACAGAAAGTCACAGCAGCTGTACCCAGCACAGCCAACAGTGAAGAATACTGGGAGTGGTAATTCAACATTCCCACCCTGTTTCATGTTTTAGACCAGTGGTTCTTATCCTGGGGTTTGCAGACCCCTCATGGGGGTCCCTGATGCACTGCTGCTAGGCACCAACAGCAAGAGCAGCAGTAGGGATGCAGTTTCAGTGCCTGCACACACACACACACACACAGCCACAACCTTGAGAAAAGGGACACAGTGGCAGGTGTGCATGCCCAAACTGCTCCCTCATTTGCAAACAAGGGAACAGTTTGGGCACTCACATGTCTGCCACCGTGTCCCTTGGTGCCCACACCCCTTGCTGCTGCATCCTTGACAAAAGGGAAATGGTAGCAGGCATGTGCACACATCCAAATTACTCCCTTGTTTCCCAACGAGGAAGCAGTTTCAGTACCCACACACATACCTGTTGCTGTGTCTTTGACAAAAGGGACATGATGGCAGGCATGTGTACGCGCCCAAACTATGACTTTGGAAACCAGGGTATTGAATCCCCACTTAGCCATGGAAACCCACTGGATGTCCTCAGGCAAGTCACAGTCTCTCAGCTCAGAGAAGGCAAAGCAACAAATCTTGCCAAGAAAAGTCCCATGATCGGTTCACCTTAGGGTTGCCATAAGTCAGCTTTCAAAGGGGAGAACATGATGGCTAGAAAGAACCACCCCCTCCATCAGTGGCATTTTGCCTTCAGGTTACTTCAAGTTATAGGAACCCTAAGGTGAACCTATCACAGGGTGTGTGTTTTTTTCTTTTTTGCAGCATTTGTTCAGAGGAGGGTTGCCTTTGCCCTCCTCTGAGGCTGCAAGAATGTGACTTGACTAAGGTCACCCAGAGTCTGAGCAGGGATTTGTATCCTACTCTCCAGAAATCATAAATGTTTGAATATTGAAATATAAATTTAAATATTTAAACCTTGAGTTAAGTCCTGTGGCTCCCCAGCAACACATTATATTTACAGACATAAATATCCATTGATATCCCACTGCTATGCAGAGTCAGACATTTCCTTGCTCCCTGGACTACTTGAACATCTAACTGTATAGCACTGGGCAAGTCAATATCCCTGGAAAATTCATAGCTTCAGACCTACCTCTTTGGAGAAGATGGTAGTTGTAAAACCTTATGTTCAGTAATATAGTAATTGAAAAAAGTATATTTTATACATTGTGTTTGCTTTTGGGGGCTCCTTGAATAGTAGATGCCAGATAAAGAACACAGCAGGGATCAATGTGGACTGTGTTAGAATAACTTTCAGGGCAGACAATTATAAACCCAGGTCACTTAAACATTCAAGCTGTGCCACAAACTACAGGACAAGATGGAAGAACCCAAATGGGATAGCTAGTTAAGAATAACTAAGGATAAAAATTATTTCATGCTTTTTAATATAATAGTCCTAAATTTGAAAGCTGAGACTTCAGTTCTAAGCACATGTAAAGTTTATATGGGCACAAAATGCAGCAGATATAATTCTAAGCGGAGGTGAGGTTGTTTTGTTTTATGCTCTTTGAATGCATCTCTATGCTAGTTTTGCTGTCTTACTATGCTGGTGATTATAACCTTTCCAAACTGAGACCAGACATGAGTCACTTTCTTCTCCCACTTAATTCCACCAGTTCATTCAGTTGCTCTGCAGAGGCCCTGCTCCATGCCCCACCCCTGGCACAAGTGTGCTTGGCAGCCATGTAGAAGAGGACTTTCTCTGTTACTTCTGGATGTAGACCTGCTCGCCCAGATGAGCAGCTGAAAGCATTCCACTACTTTTTATGACATTTTGATATATTGGTGTTAGTGTACTTAAAGTGTATTCAGTGATAGTGGTTTCTAAGGTTCTGATGTTGAAACTAGGAAATAAATAAGCATATTGTGATGGGACCTGGCCATGTGGCTAACCTGAGTGGCAGGGCAGCCCCAGCAACAGGTTGCCAGGTAACCAAAGTGACTCTGTATGAGAGAAACACAGCCCATTAGTGAGAGGGAGGTGCTGAGGTTTGAGAGGAGAAGGTCTCTATATATGAGACACAGCAACTTGGGTTTTTTAGATTCCTTCAGTGATATTCCCAGAGGAAGAGAGAGCTCTAGGATAGAGCCTTCAGTCAGTCAGGGGGTTGTCTGAATAAGAGTGGGTGTCTTCTCAGAGGGGGAGGGGAGAGAGGGGGGGGAATGGAGAAATCAAACCATTTTGAGTTGGGTCAGAAGGTGTGACCCTGATTTGGGAATTAAGCCTTTAAGCAAATGGGGAAGCCATAAATGCCTGTGTGTGTATGAAATTTCTGTATATTAATACTGAGTTAAGCTATAAGAAACTGTATAAACACTTTTTTGAAGTTTTGTACTGCTTGGAGATACTTATGACACCCAATGTCTTTCCTTCTTTGTTATTTTAATAAAGATTACATTATGTATTTCTAAATTCTGACTCAGTAGAGTACTTCCCATTAGTTGTAATCAATTAGTAACACACTACCATAGATTAGTAAATCATTCTGAATGACAACTGAAAGGCTTTACCCTTTATACACTAAGGTGGTGGTTTTAAAGAGGAAAGGAGGGCTGGGTAAGGGGACAAGGCATCTTAGCAGACTGGGGAGCTGCTATTCCAGTCTGTGAGAAGGAAAGTAGGCCTGGCCTCCATACATGTTCTCTCTGTGCCCATTCTCAAATGCCAGACTGGTGCCATGCCTGCACAAGAGAGCCAAATCAGCAAGTTGAGGGAACCTCAATGCTTGAAGTCATAACATTGTTTAAGGAAAAAAAATCAAAAGGGGGCATCCAAAAAATAGCTTAATGAGGAAAAACTGATGAAGTTTCCCGTCTTTAAATGAATAAGGTCCAATTAAATATATTGATTTCATTGGTATAATTTTTATTTTCTCAGTTCCTTTAAAATAACTAATATTTCTGAGGACAGCCACCCTTCAACAGCAACAGTAACAGTCTACAAATCTACTGCAGAAGACAGAGATCATAAAATGACATCAACCTTCAGTTAAAATTTTTGAGACGGATTTATATAATGGGATATAAGACACCAGCCCAAACCATAAGGAATGCTTTCATGAGCATTTGCTTTCTCTTTCAGTGAGGTTGCCATATTTTCAGACTGAAACTATGTCTAGATACACCTCTAAACACTTAAGGGCCAAACCGTTTATTACATGCACTGGAAAGACATTTCCCACTTCCCAGATTTCCTTCTCCTGGATTGTTCTTTCACCACCACATTTCAAATACAGGTCTGCAAGGCAAATGTATTTGAAACACTGGACCTGCGGTGAATTGGTATTAAGAAATAACAAGTGGAGATCAATCATTCTCCACTGACTCCTTCTCCACAAACAGACACTGGAAACACCCTGATGGAAAGCCAAGGGGTGAGCAGGGCAGGAGTGAGAAATAGCATGCAGAAAAGGGTTTAAATATATACCCTCTGGTTCCCACTGTTTACTTGTGAGTACCCTCAGTGGAAATGGCTTTTCCTCTTTTTTTTCTTTTTTTTTAAGCATACTTCTGGCAGTTCCAGACACCTATTTGTAAACATGTACTTTGGCCAAAAAGCAGAAAACCAAGATGCAGCTGCTGTCTTTACTGTTGTGTTCCTCTAGCTCCCTTCTTGCCCTGTCTGGGCTCTAATGTCATCACACACACATACCAGTAAGTGGGAAAGGATCAGATTGATTGTCGGGAGTCCTCCATGTTTTATTGTTTTAGGATAGCAGTAGACTGAGGAAATAGTGATAGTAGGCTGTTAGCTATTCCCAGGCGCCAACCATTCCTTCTGGCTGGAATTTCAAAGGAACCGTTTGGCATGATGACGTTCGTTCTTTTACAACTATCTTAGGAGAAACTGTCTGTTAAAGTGTAAGGTGGGGGAAAACGTTCCATTTCAGCTTTAACGTCTGAAGACAGCATCCCTTACTATGTTACAATAAATCTTCTATTAAGTTTGTTGATCCGTGTAAGAGTGAATCTGTTCCTGACAGAAAGCTCGAGAATCCTTTCAAAAAATGCACCAATTGATGGACCAGTCGATTACTGAAGAAGAGCAAGGATCTGCAGAATCTGATGGAGCTACAGAAACTGAAGTGCCCCTGGATACCAAGACAAAATTGCGCCTGACCGAGGCTATGGAAACCCCCACAAGCGGCCAAACCTGGGTCTGGGGAGAAAAGCCACATACGTCGTTGAGACAACGCAGAAGGGCTGCTAGATGGGATACATCAGCAAAAGACCTATCCCTTTTGGAGGAGATAAAGCAAATGGAAACCGAACTGGAAAGAAAAGATGAGGAGATACTCGAACTCAAGACCATGCTACGCGAGATGCGCATCCGTCCCTCGCAGACAGGGAGATCACCAGGAGGAGAACCACGACGGCTGTCTGCGGAGGCACCCCTGGCCGCCCAGCAACCAACAGGGCACACGCCAGCGCCACTGTTACTCAGAAATGTGGGAGACCTGAAAGCGACCTTCAACGGGAAGGGGGAGAAACTCCCCTTTTTTTTTTGACTATGGCAAACAATTTCATGATTGATCACGGCCATCTATTTCGGGATGATGCGGCCCGAATTCGATACCTAAGCCAGAGGATGAAAGGACTGGCAGCAGACTGGGTAGCGAACCTATATGACTCCCGCGCCCCCGAAACTGAAAATCTGCAGCTCTTCATGAACCATCTGCGGGAACGCTTTGAAGACCCCCATTTATTGGAAAACACCAAATATCAACTGAAACGAATGAAACAAGGCAGGAACGATGTGGGGACGTATTCCCGTGAATTTAGAAACCTGGCCACCAAAGTCCCGTGGAGTGATGAAATTCTAATTGAGTTATACAAAGATGGACTAAATCCTGATTTTCTACACGGGTGCTTAATGCAGGCCAATCCACAGACCCTGCTAGGTTGGGTCAGACTAGCTACTGAAATGGAAGGCATAACCCAGACTGTTCAGCTGAACCGACAAAGACAAGACGTGCCAAAACGACAACCTCGCGGTCCCACCGTCCTCAATGCTGAGGAACGGAAGAAACGTCTCCGTTTGGGCATGTGCTTTAACTGTGGAAAACCGGGCCACCTCGCCAACACCTGCCGCGGAAACCAAGCTCCGACTGGGACTAAGGGAGCACGAGCAGACCCAAAGAATATAGAATTCACACATCAGACAGCGGCCGCCAAACAACCACTTAGACGCACTTCTAAGGACCCTGCAGCGGCGACAGGAGACTCCGATCCCGATGATGAAACCACCTCTTCGTCCTCATCTGACATAGATGGAGATTCTAAACCTGACTGCGATGACTGGCAAGCGGCGGGAACATCTGTAAGACCCCTAAAATTCCCCATTTCTACGCCACGGTTGCGATTAGTGGCAGCGATGGGACTTTGCATGTACATAGGGCATTAATTGACTCTGGCTGCTCCAGAAGTTTGTTACACCCCAAATTGGCCAAACAATTGAAAACTCTTTATGAGCCCTTGGAATGCCCCATCAAATTAACGCAAATGGATGGGACCTCAATGACTGGGGAGTAATTAGTAAAATCACTAAGCCCATCTCATTTCAAATGGACAAAAACAATTACAGCATGCGATTTCTAGTTCCCAAGGCGATGCAGTTCAAATTGGTCTTGGGAATCGATTGGCTTCGTGAATATAACCCCCAGATAAACTGGACTGCTGGCACTATGTCCTCTTCAGATGAAAACTTTTCTATTCCCCATGAAGAATTGCAACAAATTCCTTCACACTACCGAGACTTCCAAAAGGCTTTCCACGAAAGGGAGGCTGACAAATTGCCTCCCCACACGGACTTTGACTGTAAACTGGAATTAGTTGACGGGCCACCCTGCCTAAACCGAAAATTTATCCCATGAGCCAAAAAGAACTCCTTGCTCTCAAGAAGTTCCTAAATAAAAACTTGGCTCGCGGCTTTATCAAGCCCTCTACAGCCCCCACGGCGAGTCCTGTCTTCTTCCAAAGAGAAAAGATCCCAGCGCGGATCCAGACTGATAGTTAACTACTCTGCTATTAACCAGGTTATTTCCTCCAATTGTTATCCCATACCTCTGATCCCGGACTGTTTGGACCATCTTGTTCAAGGAAAATATTTCACCAAACTTGATCTTAAAGAGGCTTTTCATAGGATTAGAATGGACCCGGACTCTGAGTGGCTCACCACCTTTGCAACTCCTCAGGTAACTTTAAATGGACGGTTCTTCCCTTTGGCTTACAATCGGGGCCATCTGTGTTCCAAATGTTTTTGAACACCATTTTCCATGACTTGTTGTATCAGGGGGTTCTGATTTATCTGGATGACATTTTAATTTACGCAGATTCCATGGAATCTCATGTGTCATTGGTTCGTGAAGTGTTACGAAGGCTTATAGATAACAACCTCGTGGTTAATCTATCTAAATGCCAATTTGACACCCAAACTTTTGATTACTTGGGATATAGGATTCAAGATTGTTCACTTAAAAATGGACCCTTCGAAGATTAACTCCATTTTGCAATGGCCCGTCCCTAAAACTGTGAAGCAACTGCAGCAATTTCTTGGTTTTGCGAACTTCTACCGGAACTTTATTGAGGATTTTGCTGCCATAACGCTTCCACTCACCAACCTTCTACGGAAACCTAAAGGATCCACTGCGGGCAAGGCGCATAGACTTTGTTGGTCGCCTGAGTGTCAATCGGCGTTTGACCATTTGAAATCTAAATTTACGTCTGAGCCCTTACTCCTTTTTCCCGACAGTACGAAGCAATTCATTGTGCAAACGGATGCTTCGGACTTTGCCATGGCAGCCGTTCTTTACAACATGACACCACAGGAGCACTCAGGCCTTGTGCTTTCATTTCAAAGAAATTTTCCCCTCAACAAGCTAATTGGCCTATTTGGGAGAAAGAAGCCAAGGCTATCCATTTTGCGCTGTCCTCTTGGCGTCATTTGCTTGAAGGGGCTCGACTCCCCTTTGAAGTTTGGACTGATCATAGGAATTTGCAAGCCTTACAGTCTGCTAAGAAACTCTCCCCTAAGCAGGCGAGATGGGCTGAATTTTTCCAGAGATTCCGATTTAAAATTGTTTTCAAACCTGGCCGAACTAACCAACTGGCGGACCCTCTCTTCGACTTCCCTGTTTTGCGGAATCCCCTGCACGTCCTCCCACTCCAATACCTTGTTTCCTGCCTCCTCTCTGGCTTCTCAAGTGACTACTCGTGCATTAGCAAAGCAAGGCTTTCTGCCTCCTCTCTTTGTGACTCCGCTCTCCACGATGCTATCATTCATGCAGCGCATGCAGACTCCTGGCTACCGGCAAACAAGGATAAAATAGAATGGGTTGACAATCTCCCCTTTTATGGCACCAAGGTCTACGTTCCCCTGCTGCCCGCGAGCAGGTACTTCATCGTTATCATGATTCCAAACCCGCTGGACATTTTGGGTTTTTGAAGACATTGCATGCGATTCGCCGCCTTTTTTGGTGGCCTGGATTAAACCCCTCCGTGCAAACTTACATTAAGCAGTGTGCCACTTGCAACGTTTCTAAGTCGCCCACATCTAAACCTCAAGGGCTCCTGCAACCTCTGCCTGCGCCTGCTAGCCCCTGGTCGGTCATCGCATGGGATGTTATCGTGTCTCTTCCCTCTTCACACGGCTTTCATGTTATTTGGGTTGTTACTGATCACTTTTCCAAGCAATGTCATTTTGTGCCTCTAAAGAAACTACCCCGTGCTGACCAGCTGGCTGACCTGTTCGTTAATCATGTATGGAAACTTCATGGACTACCTTCGGTGATCATTTTGGACAGGGATCCAATTTTCACTTCCAAGTTTTGGACTTGTCTACTGAAAACCCTGGGAGTCACTCAGAAACTCAGCAGTGCTTATCACCCTCAAACAGATGGCCAATCTAGCGGGGTTAACAAATCTCTTAACAATTTCTTAGGTGTTTTGTTTCTGAGAACCAGAATGATTGGGCTCCGCTCCTTCCGTTCGCTGAGTTTGCCATCAATTCTGTGGTTCATACCTCTACTGGAAACCCCCCTTTGAATAGTCTTACGGCTTCCTTCCTTCTCCTTTCCCCCCCCTCTCCCTCTCTTCCTCCCCTCCTCCTTCTGTTTCTGCTTGGGTCTCTAAATTTTCTGGCATTTGGCAATCCGTCTCAGATGCTATAGCATCCGCTAAAGCTTCCCACAAACGTTTCGCTGACCGTAAACGGCAGCCTAATCCCCTTTACCAGCCCGGGGATTTGGTTTTCCTTTCTTCTAAGAACATTTCCTCTCCTTCTCCGTCTAAAAAACTTTCCCCTCGTTTTCTCGGACCTTTTCCTGTGAAAAGGGCTATTAATGATGTCTCTTTTGAATAGATCTCCCTTCTTCCCTCAAGGCTATTCATCCTGTTTTTCATTCCAGTTTGCTGAAGAGGGCACCTTCGCTGACTTCTTCGCCGGCTGATGTTCCTCAACGCCCCGACTGACTTGCTACTGCATTCATATTACTATTTAGTTTTCTTGTCTTTCTACTGTTCCGTGATATTTTCTATATTTTGTGTATCTTTATGTATATATTTTTTTAAAAAAGTGGGGCAGGATGTCGGGAGTCCTCCATGTTTTATTGTTTTAGGATAGCAGTAGACTGAGGAAATAGTGATAGTAGGCTGTTAGCTATTCCCAGGCGCCAACCATTCCTTCTGGCTGGAATTTCAAAGGGAAACCCTTTGGCATGATACGTTCGTTCTTTTACAACTATCTTAGGAGAAACTGTCTGTTAAAGTGTAAGGTGGGGGAAACGTTCCCTTCTTTAAGCTTTAACGTCTGAAGACAGCATCCCTTACTATGTTACAATAAATCTTCTATTAAGTTTGTTGATCCGTGTAAGAGTGAATCTGTTCCTGACATTGATGGTAGTAGATGCAGGAACCTTGGCCTGTCTCAAAGCATGCAAAGCATCACTAGACTCAGGCCTCAGGATGGACTCCTCTGCGTATAGCCAGGAACACTTGCCAGAATACAGAATACATTTTGTGAAATACAGTATTAGAGAGAGAAAGATTTATTGGAAAGAAATCCAGGAAGGGCAATTAGCTTGATTAAGGAACTAGTTTTGTTAATTTATGAGAAAAGATTAAGGGAATTAAAGTATGTTCAGCTTGACTAAATGGTAAATTAAGATAAAGTGGGGATATAGAGAATATGCTTCACTGAAGGAATAATTTTAGAACTAGCACAATGGACAAAAACTTGTCCACAACCCAAATGGGTCAAAGTTTAGGCTGCAGGTAAATACACTTTTTGGCTTTCACAAGATCCTGTCCTTTCAAAGAAAATTGGCATCTCCTACTGAGCAGAGTTAATGTTACTGTGGGGAAAATCCAGTGACAGGTACCTATATCTGTCTTCCAGTGCTGTGGGATCAGACTAGCCCATTATTATTTCTATCTATTTGATACTGGGGTTTGCTTTGTCTATTTGTGTTTAAAAAAAATCCGAGTTTGTGCATTTTATCTTGCTTGGAAGGTACCTTGGATATTTTGCTAAAAGGCCAAATGTAGATCCTGGTAAAAATAAAATAAATTGTACTGTAGAAGGAGGTACATCATAGGCAATTATACTATTCAGATAGCAAGACTACAGAGAAAAGGCCTGACTTTTTGTCTGTTTCTGACCTGTTCTTAAAGCAGAGACAGGGAATGTGCAGCCCATTACATGCAGCCCCTAAGGTCATTTTTGAAGCTATCTAAACTTCTTCCTTTTCATCCAAAATTTTTTTTAATTTTTTTTTTCCAAAACTGATCCCTAATGCCTTTTGGGGAACATTGGAGAACAATTTAATAACTTTTACTAGCTACTCATCCATAATCCTTTGCTAACTAAGGAGGTAGTTCCCCAAAGCTTTTATAAATACTCTGCCATGCCCACTTTTCTCTGTGCAGTTTAGCACACCAAGCTGCATGAAACCAAAAATGTTAGTAAGTAATTGAGTTTCCCTTTACCCTCTTGGGAAATGCCCAAACATTGCTGATTGCTTTACACTTCTGACAAAATTTGGCTCATTAATGTTAGGCTATTCTGTTTGTTGGCAGAAACCAGGCAGGGTGATGGAAAGGCACATCATTGTCTAATCAAAATACTGCCATGCTACAATATACTATTTTTCAACAGATAATTGGAATGTCTCTCCTCCAAAATATAAGTACTAACTGAAGGATATTCATTTGTTGAGAAATTTTAATTTGGGTATGGTGGGGGTTGCCTACGGAGTTGTTACTTTGGTGATAATACAAATAGGGCAGATATATTAATAACCTCACCAGGGGAATTCTGAAGAGCTGAAATAGTCTCATTAATCCACATCATCTTGCAGTTCTGATGCTATGCAAGGTTACTGAGAACACTTGCTTCTCCTTCCCCACCCACCCGTCGATAAAAGGCTACTCACAAACTGTCTTCTAACATTTTAATGAGCATATGGTACACTAGTATTCTTTGTTATGTTTTTGTAATTCTTTTGCAGATTTGTTCTTAGAGAACAGCAAGGCCAGAAATGAACAGTGGGAACATAATTACAGCCATAGAAGGTTATTTGAATGGGCACATTTTATACAGACATACGATTTCCTCATCCTCTGTTGGTTGTTCTTTCACACTATCTAGAACGTCCTGCCATGAATTGATATTATTAGTCTTATTTCCCTAACAATGCAACATATAGTTTGTGTCTAACATTTTAAAAGTTTAAACCCCCCTTTGCCTTGAAAACAGCCTATATACTTCACTGAGCTAACCACAGTAGGGATCTAAAAAGGGTTTTCTGCCAGTGCAAAACAGAATTTATTCTAGTAGACAAGGCTAGTGGTATGTTGGGCATTCACTGCTGCTTCTCTCAGCAAGAACAATTTGTACTACTGATCATCTGCCAGCCAGTGTCTGTTACCGTTAACTACACCCTTTTTCCAGCAAAGTCTTTAGCATAATATACTCCCTGCATAATGAAGCAGTATATCTGCTGCTTCTCTTTTTCTCTGATTCCCACTTGTCACACATGCTCTAATTTCCCTCCTTGTTCTGCAACAGGAGGAAGTATATTTTCTGTGTAGTGGCATCTTGTTACAACCTTGTTATAAAACACCATGGACCTCACATTAGGAGAAAGATGGGATATAAATTAAATAAATAAAATAATAAATAAAATATCAGAACAGACAGCTGACTCAAATAACAAAAGAAAATACCCAGGCATAATATTCTTTATAGAAAGCAGGGTTCTCAATTGGATAGAGTTTAAAACCTGCACAGCTTTGTACATGTAAACACCTTTTTCAGTGTTGTATTAAACATGCAAACATTAGGAATGTGCATAAGACTCCCAGCTATTGGGTGTTGTTCCACACTTCCAGATAGTGGAAGCGTTATTTGATTCTGAACACAAAATGTAGGTTTTCATTCTCTACTTCCTGATGTGGCGGGAAATTCCAGGAAATTCCTGGAATTAGCAATTTCTTTCAAAATTATTGCAGACTTATGGTGCATTTTGTCATTAATAGTTAACTTTAGAAAATGTTCTGTAGATAGTATGCAAACAGGTACAGAAGTTTACCCAAAAGCACCATTAATTTAGCCCTTGAAGCCGCATGAGTTCTCTACAAGGTGGTCCTTACCTCCAGATCATCTTTCTTTTACTTTGCAAGTACACTACAGGCACTTTTCAGAATTACTGTAGGTGACAGTAAGCTGTTGGGCCAGCAGCAGCTGTTAAGGCAAGATCTTTTTTTCACCATCAAGCAGCAGGTTATACAAGAAAGTGGAAAAAATACAGCAAAATAGCATTACTTATGGCAATAAGTATTTATGCCTTAATCTAGTAGAGCTCCCGGGAAAATCCATATGCACTTTTACATAGCCAGCTCAGCTGGCAGTGTTTACAATCACTCCGGAAACTAAAAGGAATAAAGACCACAAGGAATAGAAGAATGTCCAGGCAGTATTGGGAACCCCATCCATGTAACCATAGGGACGACATTGCTGGTGTTGGTCATACTGGTCAATGAAAAACCAGGGTCAGCTGAATCACCTTGTATTTTAGGACTGAAGGACTAGAGTAAAACAGCTTATCAATCCTTTTGAGATTAAAAATGTGATGAATAAAATTAAAAGACCAACAACACATTACATGCTTTTAGACAGGTAAGTGAACATTCACTGCAAAAAGTAATACTACATTGGCTTTTAGAATGACCATGTATTCACAAATCAAGGAAGCACAGGCCCTTTCCGCACCACCCTCCCATCGCACAATAGGAGAAAGACGGGTCTGCGACAATGCTTCTGCATGACATCATTGTGGTCCCATCCTTCCCCCATCCCCAGGTGGTGCAATTGGGGATTAAATTGTTGGCTGGTTTTCTTTGTCAATGACACACAATCATGGACTGTGCAGATGCATGCTGCTTTCAAAGTCTCTCAATGGACTTGATACCTTTTTTCCTTCTCAGCGCACTTTGCAAGGAGTATTCATACAACATGCTCCCAAGCAATCCTCATTAATTCCCTTACGTTCCTTACAGGCAGAAGGCAAGAGGAGAAGAATTGATGAAAGAGTGGACCCCATGCTGAAAGAATGGTATATAATCTCATTTTACTTATAAACAAATATTCCAAAATCTGAAATATTTTGGTCCCAAGCATTTCAGATAAGGGATACTCAACCTGTATGCATATATGAGACTTCCTTTAAAATCAGAACATTTACACATTGCAACACAGCCTTGTTTCCCTATGTGTCACCAAACCATCTTAAATATATTTAACATCTTTTGTTCTTGTATTTAAAAAAAGGAAGATCTTGACTTCAAATTTAATAAGGAAATGTGTCAACAGATTATAATGGTGGGGGTGCATAAGAAGGTATTCATATTTTCAAAACAAATAGCACGGGGCTAGGCAAGTATCAAAGCAACATTCCACACATTTTAACCACCTTTCAGTCTGGACAAAAGTAAACATGGAAAAAAGTCAGCTTTCTTGGACAGCTTTGCTACATACGTCCTACAGTGTGTACAAACTAGTATAGGATAAGAAGATAAAATTTCAGGTGGAGCACTGTGCCAGGGACATAATCAGCCCCTGGCATCCTTGGGCACCTGCCAGGGTCTTGTGACAGTGGCAGCAGACGCCACCACTTATTCTCTTCCCCACATGTGACCTGTTGCCCCCCCCCCAGTCCTGAAGAGTTTAGTCTATCTGTCATTTTTGCTTTCTACAATACCCCTAGCGTAGCGACACTTTGGTCCATTGTGGGAAATTAAAATAGCAGGCATCAACCACACAATGCTTCTTTCTCTCTTCCTTCCTTCCTTCCTTCCTTCCTTCTTTCCTTCACTGTAAACTAAAACTGCAAAGAGTCCACTATTAAAAGAAATTGCCCATCAGAAGGTAATTTGAAATCTGTTCAGATATGGAGCAGATCCTTTACAGTACTGAATAAATTATCCCATTATATTTATCCGTAAATTATTCTTGCCATATCTATTATTCCATTGACTGTTAGCACCCAAGTGTGTATGAAGGATTTAAAAATGCATTGCCAGGTTTTATTAGGCAAATATTTTATATGTTCACATACTTTATATGTGAACTTTGCATGTCTTCTAGAAATTCAAACTGTTAGAGATTTAGAAATATTTTGCTGGTTCAGCAAATTCTCAAACTTATTTAACTAGAGTGATAAGATGCAAACGACACACTTGCTATAAAGAGGGAATTTCAGCAGGGGGTGTTTTGCATAACAAGTCAAACCTGTTGAAGTCCTGGGCTCTGTGCAGCTCTTATAGTACTGGAGCCCTACCCTCCTTTGCTCACTCTACTTTTAACCTTTCCTGTTTTGAGCAAAAGATCTCAGAGGAGAAAAGTGCCACAGAACTGGAGCAGCTCTCTACTCTATAAACAGAGACTAGAATTTGGTCAGCCAACAGATATGTGATCAAGGAGAGCAACTGGAACAAACCTGTTAGGTAGTTGTTTCTAAACAGACAGTTGTGTGTTGCCTGAAAATTTTGAGATCATTGTGCCTAGATTACTGGAAAATTGATAAGAATAGGCCATCAACCTTTTTTGCTGGCAAGTCAGGAGAGCCAAAGCAAACAAGGACCAGAGAAAATGCAGGGTGCTTGGATTAAAGAAACAGACAGTAAACCTCAGAAGAGACAAACACTCCAAATGTGATATATAGAGAGGAAAAAATTACTGTCCCAACAGTAATCTATTCCTCTGCTCCTCAAGAGAGAGGAACAGTGCTGCTCTAGATGTTGGGATAGCAACTCCAGTACACCTGACCATGGGCTATGGCAGCAAGATCTGATGAGAGCTGCAGTTTTAACTCTTGGAAGACTTGTTAACTACCCTTGATGTCTTGCTTCAAAGATGCTGCTGGATGATTTAGAGCAATAAACCACTGTGGAGGTTCATGATGACATAACAGCCGGCAGTGTTCAACACAGGCCAGTGACACTAACTGGATCACTCCAGATGCTAACTATTTAACAGTAGCATGTTTACGCAATGTTGATGCTCTCCAGTTGTTCTGCCTAATTCACCAGGAAGAAGTGTGCCCCTTCCCTGTTTGCCTGTTGGTTGCTCAGCAATATCAGCTCCTACTCCTCTGAGGACATTCGAGATTGTTCTAAATAACACCTTTATTTCAACTATAATATAAAAGGGCAGAGATGAAAAACATACCATCACACTATGAGATATAAGGAAGAAGGGAGCATTCATAGGGTTTGAGTCTTGATTAAAATTTATTAAATGGATTAACTTTAAATCACTATGCTTATTTTTTAAAATTTTATTTATTTAAAAAAATATACTTGTACATTCAAATAGAAATTATTTCCCAAGGCAATGTTACACATATCAGTAAAACACAATATATTAAAAATAAAACACTGAAACTACATAATAAATTAAACAAAAGAAGTAAAAAAAATCTTAAAATGGCAGTAATAAATTTATACATTACTAAAACTTCCACATTCTTGCCTTTTTGATCATGTTGGAGAAACATTTACATTTTCACAGTACTTAGGGTTAGACAGAAGGGCCATAAGTAACTTTACCCTAATTCACTGCAGTTAACATATGAGAAACAAAATGATGTCAAACAGACAAATATGTGATTAATTTGTAGTGTCTTCAGTTAAAGGTAGGCTTGATGGTTAGTCAAGCCAAGCTGTGGTAATTAAAGCTGGTAGCCCTAGTTATTTACATATGCTGAAAGAACTACGTTGTTAAATATCTATCTGTTTGTAAATGACCTACTGTAGCTGTTAGAATGGGGAGATATGAACTCCCCACTTCAGCTTCAGATATTGACAACAGTGTTGGAACACTGATAGGAATGCCCTCCATTATAACAGACCAACACCTTTACCATCTTATATTCATGCTACAACATTCTTTCATCTTTTTGACAGAAATGAGTCCCAAATAATCAAGGCAAGAAAAAAATATTTTTGAATCCTGGTAGTATTAAAGACCTTAACAACAGCAGCAACTAGATCTGAAGTGACTGAAAGAAGAGAAAAGACAGTAGCTGCAGCCTCAGCTTGATATACGGTACTTGTCAGATACTGTTGCCTTAGAGCAGGGCTTTCCAAATGGTGTGCCATGAAACATTAGTGTGTCACCTGAAGTGTGCAGGTGTGTCGTCTATAATCTTAGAAATGTATGGTATTATTTATAAATCATATATTTTAAAAAATATATGAAAGGTTTTCATGAGATATGTTGTATCCCCATACATTCTGTTATTACAATTTATGTAAGTGTCTGTATCTCTTTTAAGGGTTAGTTTAACCTCCAGTTTGTTAGTAAAACTGAATTACTGTGTTGCAAAATGACGCATATCTAAAAAGTGTGTCACCAACATGAAAAGTTTGGAAAGCTCTGCCTTAGAGGTTGAAAAGAAGCAGGCATCATCACTGGGTGAGGTCGTGGCAATCTCTGGTCAGAGTCGTCACCAGGCAATTTGTTATTTGGCTTGCATGGCAGGCATGCTTTGGAAGACTCCTGAAATGCAGCCACTTGCAGTTTACAAAAACAAAACAAATGATTCTTTGAAAAACAGAATCTTCATATCAAATGGCCATAGTAGTTATCATACCTGTTGCTGACTGTTTTTAATACACCAAAAACCAAAAGAAAATGCAAGTAGGGCTGCCAACAAGTATATTACATGAACCACCACTGGGTAATACTTTGGCTGTGCAGAACTTCCTGTATTTTAAAATTTCATAGTACTGACTTCAATAACAATAACAATATTTTTATTTCTTACCCACCTCTCCCCAAGGCTCAAGATGGGGTACAACATAGATTTAAATACAACTAAAAACACATCATAAATTAAAATACACTAAAAACACATAAAACAATGTAAAATAAATCAATTTAAAATTTATAGTGACTTTACAGTTCTATTCAGTTCCTTTAAAAATACACATTGCAGCTTGACTGTTCCAGTGGAAATCCCTATAATTCAGTCAGGTCAGTCTGAGGCAAGATTGCATTGAATAGATGACCAAAGGGAGGGATGAGTGGGAGGAAAATGTACTTCCAACTGAGTTTGAAAATACAGGAGTCTTGAACAGGAAAGTCTTGGTTCCCCTCTTGTATCACAGTAAGTGCCTCAGATGTGTTCCTCCATGGCAGGAGGTTAGACTCAATGGCTGTTGTGATCTACTTCAACTGTATGATTCTGTGAGATGTTGGAAGACAAAAACAGGAGGCATAAGCAATGTCCTCTGCTTTTACAAACCTGAGAGATCATGGCAATATGACACTGACAAAGAGAAACGTCCTGGAAATCTCATGCTGAAAAGGCAAAGAGGACAGAAAACACCAAACAGGAGAGATGTAGAGAAGAGACAAAGTCTCAGGGTGTTGAAAAAGATGGTTTTTACAAATAACCCACAGCAGGTGCCAGGCATAAGTTTTGGAGACATTCTTTTTGAATCCATGCAGGTGGTTTTCAAGCAGCACTCCCAGGAAGAAGGCCAACGAATATTTCTAGGCTGAAATGCTTTGGGATATTTGTAAGAATAAGATTATCTTTTCTAACACCCTAAGACTTTGTTTCTTCTCTACAAACCACCTCCCCATCTCATATTGAGGCTGAAGGCAGTAATTGCTTTTAAGAGGGTTGAAAGAGGTTTTAGAGAGAGACCCTGTCCAACAGTGTGCACACGAAGACACATACACTCTTGTGCGAGTCCAGTTGAGCAACACAATACAAAACTTTGCAAAATCCTTTCTTCAAACTCCCTTTAACTCCCAAGGAAAACAAAAAAACATTATTAGCTCCAGTGGAAGCTGCCTTATACAGAACTAATCAGACTACTGTTCCATCTAGTCCAACACTCCACTATTCATCTGTCTGGACCAGTATTTTCTCCTCTGGCTGGAACTGTTTCCCCAAGGTCCTTGCAGCCTTGCATCCTAAGTTCCTTTAACTGGAGATGCCAGAGATTTGACCTGGGACCTGCAATACACCATGAGCCAGAGTATTCTAGAAATCAGCTGTTAACAAAAGGAAGGTACAATGATGAGAAGGGAATTAGTGGCCTTTTGGATGTTAATACTTAGCAATGCTCATTTCAAGAATAACTTCTCACCCAAGCAGTTGTCTGGAGCATCTGGAATATGATGAGCAAAGCAGAGAGAAACTAGGATATCATAGCCTCCTTGCTCAAGCAAAGCACCTTCAACTTCACTGGAGCTATTTCCGTATATTCACCATGCGAGCAGTTCTGATGCCTCTCTGTTCTTCTTTCTATATGCCCAGACTGCTTTCTGTTGCTCATATCCAGATTCCTGAAAAATTTTCTTTACTTGTTCAGCAAATCGAGGGCTATCTTCCTGTAGAGCACTGATGGATCGGAGAATGAAAGGAGTCCTTTCCCAAGGGAGCGGGTTATTCCGTGGCCTCATTGGTATGACTGTGTTTAGTTTGTGTGGTATGATCAGTGCAGTGAACAAAGATGTGTACGACTGAAATTCACACCAAAGCTCATTTAAGAAATTTTCAGTCAACAAAATTATTGTCCATGCAGAGCTGCTCAAAGCATCATTTAGATTTTCTAGCAGATGCTTACCACTAGGCATTTCAGCAAAGATTATTCCTGGTTTAATACAAAAATCATTTTGTAGTAAGTCCTGGACCCTAACAGCTTCCTCTACATCATCTTCAGCATGAAGAATCACAAATCTGTAAAATATATCCCCAACATCCTCATCACCACTTTGAGTTTCTTGGATATTGATATGGCAATTGGTTTCTATGTCCAGTGATAGATCACATAATTTTGGCTTGTTTCTCAAGTCTTCCTGTATCTTACTTGTATAATTGTCCTTTATACTGTTCCTTGGAGCAAAAGGAGAAGCTCTTTTGGCATTTCTATTTCCCATTATAGTAAAATATGCAGATTTAGAGACAATGAATTATCTTCATTCTTCCAATCTATAAAACAAATTAAAAAAAAAACAAATTAGGCAGGGGAAGGAGGGAAAGTTATTTCATCTTCTAACAATCACAAAACACATTCAAAATGACCCTGAAATTTTGTGAGTCAAGGGATGTAGGACAACAGATGCAGGGCTACGGACAGCAGAAGTTATTAAAGGGTTGTAAAGGCAAGACTGGAAAGTAATTGTGATGCTGCAGGAAGCAACAAAAGCAAAATGGGCTTAAGTACTTCTCTGATTCATGCATACACACAGACAACTGACTACAGAACTCTGAGCTGATTACATCCAGAATATTGTACATGGTAAATTCACTTTACAGAGGAGTGAAAGCTTTACACTGTGAAGTAGGTCTTCCCTCACTTTATATGGCATAAGTGGCCATGAACTCATCAGCATATTAATTAATTGATCAATTATTAATCATTAATCATTGCTCATTATTAATTAATCATTAATTCTTGATTAATGATGAAGTTTCTCCAATGGGTAGGAATCATGACAGTGGTACAGCACCTGCATCTTTCTATGAAAATAAGACATTCCCTGGTTGGATAACTGGACAATGAACACTTTTGAACTAGGCATTATCACAAGGCTTTCTATACAAAGGTAAAAGGCAAAATACAGGCATATATAAACACTGGCCAATGTTTTGAGAAACCAACAGCACAATGTCTCATGAATGTGTGTCTTTGAAATGGAGTACCATAAGAAGATATTCTAAACCTAATTCAGCTGCAAAGAAGATCAGTGGCTCCTGTGTGCTCCATAATCAATCACCAGGGGCAAGAGGGACACATTTGACCTCCACCCAAATAGGACCTAGTGAATCTCTTTACATTGTCTCATATTGGTAGACTGCTGTCATTTACACCTATTGGGAAAGTATAAACCCTGAACTTGAGAACATTTTGGTGGAGAAAGCAAAATCTGCCCACCACTATTTACACTGGGGGGTGGGGTTCAGCCTCCACTGACTGAATATCCTTTGGGGTAGATAAGACTAAACACCATTCTGGAAATTAGAAAGGTTTTGCTAGCCTTGTACATGTTATTTAGACCAAAATCATGTCTCAGAAAGATGAAATAAAAGCAGTACTCTGTGCTCCACCACTAGAAATCCTTATGATAGTAAGTTAGAAAGACCACCATGTGAGACTTTCTTTGAACTTTAACATTTCTAGATACTTCAACGTGCTTTTTTAAAAAATATGTTTTATTCTTAAACATAAAATTTAGATACATAAAACAACACATAATGTAAAAAACACACAAAAACCAAGAAAACAACACAAGACACATAACAAATATCTACACTAAGCAGCACAAAAAAATACCTAACCTCAAAAGCCAAAAAGACTAAGCTAAAATGGGCTCAGAAGGACAAACACATGACTTTCAGCCCTTTAACTAATGGTTATGAGATAAAACACTGAATCTGTTCTCTAGCTTTATATGAATAAGATGTTCTACAAATTGGTAAAAGCTACTAATCTTCAAAACTCCCCCAGTACTCTCTCAAATATGCAATAATCATATCTCAATCCAATGATTCTTCTTTAATCAAGATAGTCAATTTGCCGATTTCTGCCAAGTCATACAAATTCACCAGTCATTCTTTCTGAAATGGGATAACTGAATCTTTCCATCTCTAAGGAAAAAAAATACAGTCTGGCAGCTATAGTCACAGGCTGAATGATTCCTCCATACCTCTTGTCTATCTGGTCACCTATCTATCCAAGTAAGAAGAATTCAGGTTTCATTTGAACCTTCAGTTTCAAAATATCTTCCATCAATCAGTGGATCACCCCAAGTTTTTTTTCTTTCTCACAGGTCCATCACATGAGGAAAAAAGTCCCTTCATTCTATTTCATTTCCAACAAGTATTATTGGAGCCTCTATACTGTTTACATAATCTTTCTGGTGTTAAGTATCATCTATACATCATTTTGTAAAAATTTTCTCTAACATCATAACTTAATATAAACTTTAGACTGCTTATCCACATCTTTTCCAATTGTTCCATTTGTATATTGTGGCTCACATTTTGTGCCCACTTAATCGTACAGTCTTTTACTTGTTCATCCTCCATCTCCATTCTCAGCAGTAATCATCATCAGTACATAAACGCCTTTCAAACTCCAATTTAGAGTTTGATTTCTTTCCATCTTAAAACATTCAGTTAACTATCTATAAGCAAATCATCTAATATTATAACCTTCATTCTTGTAGTAGAAGTATTAATGAAGAAGCTAACTGCTCCATCAGCTGAAGGGCTTCCTTAGATATAGAATCTTACATTGTTGAGAGGTTAAGAAAGTTGGTTCTGCGATGCTGGTGCTGAGAAATGGTTGCTGACATACAAGCAGGGCTTGTATGTTGTCCTTGTCTCCTCCAATCTACCCGCACTTCCAGGGAAACCTTCTGTGTCCCTAGGTGCCAGAATCACAAATCCAGACCATATGGATGGCCCTCAGAGTTTCCTGTACCAAGCAGGCAGTTTTGGCCATTCTCCAATATGTCAAACCAGGTCCTATCACATCCAAAACTTGCTAAGAGACCAGGCTCTGTGACCAATGCATTCTCCACATAGCATTTTCAAGCTAGCAACCAAAGGATTAATTATGCATCTTTATGGCAAGCTTCTACCATTTGCAGATTGCACCAAACACTTTGAAAGACATAGGTTTGTTTTGTTCTGAAATCTATAGTAAGAAGCCACAGGGAGGGCACTGCCCCACCTAGATGAGAATTGTGCCTCCAAATGAAATTTTGCTTCTGTCCCCACATTTCTAGCACTGCAGTAACTCAAAACTTCAGCCGAAGTTACCAAAAAGCCAGTTTGATACAGTGGTTTGAGTGCTGGACTCAGACATGGCCATGAAAACCCACTGGGTAATCTTGAGCAAGTCACACACTCTCAGCCTCAGAGGAAAACAATCACAAACCCCATCTGAATAAATCTTGCCCATGATAGGTTTGCCTTAGGATCACCACAAGTTGGAAACAACACAAAGGCACATACAACAATAAAACCCAACAAAGTTACCAAAGGAATAGGAACACATCAAATCTAAATGTGAACAGTTTTCGATGTCTCACTGTAGATAACACTAGAAATCTGGGGACTGAAGGAAAATTTCATCTGGGGAGGCAGAAATCTTACTGATGCTCTCATTTTGTCTTCCCCCTTGTAGCTACACCCCTGGAAACCACCTCTTCAGACTACAAAGTAGTACATGCTGAACGTGAGTCAGCAGTGTGATGCAGCAGCCAAGAAAGCCAATGCAATTTTTGTTTGCATCAATAGGAGTATGGTGTCTAGATCAAGGAAAGTAACAATACCACTCTATTCTGCTTTGGACAGACTTCATCTGGAATACTGTGTCTAGTTCTAGGCACCTCATTTCAAGAAGGACAAGCTGAAACAGGTTCAGAGGAGGGTGCCCAAAATGGTGAAGAGTCTGGAAGCCACACTCTATGAAGAGCATCTTAGGGAGCTGGGTATGTTTAGTCTGCAGAAGAGAAGGTTAAGAGGGGACATGATAGCCATGTTTAAATAAGAAATGGGCTTGTTTTTCCCTGCTCCAGAGACTAAGACAAAGAGCAATGGATTCAAATTACAGGAAGAGAGATTCCACCTAAGCCTCAGGAAGAACTTCCTGATAGTCAGAGCTATTCTGCGGTGGAATATGCTGCTTCGGAGCATGGTGGAGTCTCCTTCTTTGCAGGTTTTTAAACAGAGGCTGGATGGCCATCTGCTGAGAGTGCTTTGATGTGTGTTCCTGCATAGCAGGGGGTTGGATTCTTTGGCCCCTATCGTCTTTTCCAACACTATTACTCTATGCCTCTATGCCTAGGCTTGATCCTGTCAGTTCTGTGAATGAGTTGAAAATGCAATGAATGTGAGCACATCTGGCCTGCCCCCAAAATATGTAAACTACAGATATTCTCAGGAGTTGTTTTTTTTTAAATGAGTGTTCTGGTTTTGCATCCAAATCCAACACAAGATGGAACCCAAAGAACCCAGTGCATAATGGGAAACTCCCCTCTGCAACCACACTGGGAATATCCTCAGTTTTCCCTCCAAGTTGTTTTTCTTTATGCCTACGTGAGCAGAAGCCACATGGTAGGTCTCTGCATTTTTGCAGTAGATCAGCAAAAATCCTTGACCTCTATTTTTTTTTAACAATAGCAACAATAAAATTATTCTCCCCTGCCCTAAAGTACATCACTGAAATGAAGACTGCCACTGTGAAGTAAGTAGGGCTGAATTTTATACAGAAAGACTGTGATCTCCATGAAATTCTGGTATTTAA
Organism: Ctenosaura bakeri; assembly: GCA_948474755.1. Classification (NCBI taxonomy): domain Eukaryota; kingdom Metazoa; phylum Chordata; class Lepidosauria; order Squamata; family Iguanidae; genus Ctenosaura; species Ctenosaura bakeri. The sequence goes on along the minus strand of CAOLHI010001484.1, from coordinate 454,658 downwards.
GATAAACTCCTGTATCAGAACTAATTCTGGTATATGTTCTGCATGAGACTCCAGTTGATGGATCTGAGGATTCTAATAAATACATAGCAAACCCCCCACCCGCCCCCCTAGAATCTGTCCATTCCTGCTGTGTGCTGCATTGCACACGTTATAAAGATGTCTCTGCAAGCTTCAGTCTATAGTGGTGATGGTGGAAGGAAGAATAAGAGCCTGAGGCAAGAAGAGGAAGCTGAAAGTTACATGATAGAAAACCATGGCTTTGCCATGACCCCGAAGGAATCTAGAATGAGGAGTGAAAAGTACACTATGCATACAGTAAAGATACTGAAGATACCTTTCTCTAAAAAATGCTGGTCAAAACTGGTTCAGATACAAGCAGAGGATTTGGCTGTGGGAACAGCACCACCTTATGGCACAGGTATACTACATATCTGGTACTACTATAATATGTAAACACTTCTAACATCATTTTTTAATGCTGATTAAAAGGTGACCCTGGCCCAGTCATAGAACCATTGGGTTTTTCATTCCAACGATACAGTACAAAAAAACCCCCAAAAACCCAAAAAGGACATCCATCTAAATATGAATGATTAATCATACTTCACTCACTGCAATACTAGAACTTAAAAGGCTGGGCTCCCAGGTAAGAGAGTGAAAATTCCAAGAAAATGTGGTCCAGAGTAGAGATGGAAAGATAAAGCTGGCGGTTCCACTTTCTCTTACATTTGGAAATTTTAAAATCACAAGTTCCTTTTAATTTGAATATGCAAATGTTTGACAAATTCTTCAAAACAAATTGAAATGAATTTCACCTCAAATTCAAAAAAAGATATGATTATTCCCAGCGTAAAGAGTCACGTTGTACCTCACGTGGCATTTAAGTGGTCCCAAAAAAAAATTGGACTTATGGAAAGTCTAATTCAGCACTAACATGGTTGAATACACAGGGATTCAAATCCAGACTTAGAAGGACTGAAAAAGCCCTGAACCAGGCTGGACAAATGTATCAGTCTTGTGTTATCCCACATTTGAACTGTTTTAAAACCAAGTTCTTTGCATGTTGAACATGAAAGCATTTGTAAATTTTGGTGAATACTTACCAAAGGAGTCAGTGCGGTGTAGTGGTTTCAGCACTGGGCTATGACTATAGAAACGAAAATCCTACTCAGCCATGGAAACCTACGACGGGTAAGTCATACTGTCTCAGTCTCAGAGGAAGCCAAAGGCAAACCCCCTCTGAACAAATCCTTCCAAGAAAACCTCATGATAGGTGCACCTTAGGGTCATCGTAAGTCAGAATGACTTGCAGGCACCCAACAACAACAACTTGACAAAAATAAACTGTAACAAAACTTCCACCCTTGCCTAGCTCAGTTTCTCTAATTAGTAATTAGCTGCCCCTGCATTATCATCCTACTTGAGCTATCTCTAGACAACTCTGATTTTAGGCATTTTGAACTGAAGTAAGCTGAGGAGAAGGGAAAAAGAGATAAGGAGAGAGAAACTCGGACATTTTAAGAGCAGTTGAAAAAGTGGGACAACCGAGAATTGATCAAAGTACTTGACAAATTGGAAAAGTTGCAGCATGTGCCTCTTGTGACAGTGAATTCCACAGTTTAACAGTGCACCCTACAAAACACAAACTCAGCAACCATGATGTTGCTACGGAAGCAGAATGAGACGACATATATGAGCTAACTTTTTTAAGCACAAGAAATTAACACTCCTGTTACAGAACCTGTATAATAGTCCTTCAAGCTACTCAGAGCTCAGTTGCTATAATACTATACTTTATAGCAGAGCTTTCCAAACTGTGTGTTGTGACTAGTTAGTGTGTCGGATGCAGGGTGTAGGTGCGTCACGCAAATGTAATGGATGGAGGGGTTGCCTCTCCCGCCATCGCGGTGGGCCAGGCCTGAGTGAAGGGGCTGCCTCTGCTTCTGCCACCCCGTCATCTTGGGCCAAGGAAGACCCCCACGAGGGTGGCAGTGGTAGGCCAGGCCCAGGTGGAAGGGCTGCCTCTCCTGCCACCACTGCTTCCACGCAGTGTCTTGGCCACGGCAGAGCAGACAATTAATCAACAAGCAGCAGAACAGGGCCTACTCACAAGGCAAAAGCGGAGAAATGTCCAAACAGAGTTCAGATTTCAAAGCAAACAAATCCAAAGGGCAAATCCAAGACGTCGTCAAACAGGCGGAGGTTCAAGGTAATCTGGATGCAAGAGAACACGGCACAGGGCTTCAACTATTGGAAAGATCATTTGCTAACCCTGAAAGGGAAGGGCCAGCGGGAAGCCTTTCATCTTACTCGTGCTATTGCCACAGGTATTCTTTCATTAGGGCTTGCTTATTACTTAAGTGCACAGCAGCGTAGCCTGTCTTTCTGGCATCATCTCTCTTGTACGGTAAAAGTTTGTATTACCTCATCCTCTGATATTTGTTCCTCCTGCTCAGGCCACTCCTGTTTGTTATCTTCTCCTGAGCAAGCTTCTGGGGAAACTCCTGCCTCTGGGGAAACTTCTGCCTCGGATTCTGAATCCTCCTCCTCCTCACTGCCAGAGTCTGCAGGGCCGGGCATGACACCTGGGATTGAGAAAGACCCTGACAAGGGTGGAGGCGGTGACAGCAGGCCAAGCTCAAGTGGAAGGGCTGCCTCTCCCACTGCCATCCCAGACCGAGGAAGACCCCAGTGAGGGCAACAGCGAGTGCTCAGGTGGAGGGGCTGCCTCAACTTACTGAATTACTGTGTCGTGAAAGGATGCATGTCTAAAAAGTGTGTCACCAATATGAAAAGTTTGGAAAGCGATGCTTTATAGACATGTTGGAGTGATTTCAGTCATTACTTTTAGGTAAAGATTTGTGCAGGAATTTATCTCTCATTATTACAGACAAGAAAAAAAAGGATACCATCACGTTGATGGAAGATAAAAATAGAGAAATGACACCTGCGGATAGAATGTTAGCTCAAAGGCCCCCCTCTGCCTTATTTAGGCCCTTTTCACATGCCAATCTTGTTGTGAAATGGCCTCGGGAGCGTCATGCAATTGCGAGGACCGTTCCACATGACATCCTTGCAACTGCGCAATACTACCAAGGCCATTAGGGGGCGATCACGCATTATATCATTTTCAACTTGTTGCCGAAAATGATGCGCAATTGCACATCGCTCCTGTGCCTCACATGCACTTATCTTGTGTGCAGAGGCTCTGGATGCGTGGCCATCACGCTTCCTCCCCCAGCGCAGCCTGGGAAAGAACCCAATGCACTGCGGAAGGAAGGGGCAGAGCGTTCACGCTTCCTTCCAGCCAGCACCGAGCTGGTGCGGAGGGGAAGCACAGGGGATGCGAGTGCCTCCTGGACGGGGCTTTTCACACGATCCCCGCATGACACCAGTGGCACCAAGTAAGGTGCGAAAAGGGCCTTAGTCTTTAGGGAAGCAGCTACAAAATAAACTCAATAGCAACAAATGTTTTAGATGGCAATTCTCTCAGCTGTTGATGCACACAGACCAAACAACCAATACCAACTTGTTGAGATAACGGTAAGACAAAATATAGCCTTGGTAAAATCTGGAAAAAATTAATCTGAGAAGTTTGGAAACTTACTTTTTCCAACTACAAATCCCAGAATGGCCTCTGATCATGCTAAGTTGGGGATTCTAGGGGTTGTAGTCCAAATATTAACTTTTCCAAGCTCTGAAGTCCTAACAGTAGATGAACACATTGTCTCACATCTCTTTCAAAGGAATTATATGTTATCAATATAATGTTGAGGAATTCCAGGGGGCATGCTGCAGACTAGCATGACCCACAGTTAAGCAGTGCCTAAAAGTAAACCAAAAAACTCTTAAGTCCCAAGGAAAAACCAGAGAGAGGCCATCTGGTGTACTAAAAACTATGATGTTTATTGAGGCAAAGCTGAAATACATGTAGAAGCAAAGCATCTAGGTGAAGCCTAGGTAAAATCCATATTCTGCCTCTGACCAGCAAAAATACAGAACGAAAAACTGACAGGCAGGCACTTCTTAAAGTCAGTGAGAAACCAAGCAGAGTACATGGGAACAGAAATCATTTAGACTAAACATTCACATTGTTATGAGAACAGGCACAGCGCCTTATCTTGCTCTCTGAGTTCGCAGGCTGGGAAACTTCTAAACTCATTTCCATGGCTACGCAAGTCAGCGACGGAACGAGAAAACTTAACCCGTTAGGCAGGAGCCTGGGCAGTTATACTTAACATATAATTCTGTAAGTCTCATGTAGCTAACTACACACAAGTTAGTGAAGTTAGTTAACATTTAATAATACAAAATTATAATCGGATAATGAGGGTGCTCCATGTCTCTGATATTAGCAAACAGATGTGCTGTGGTCTGCTATAAACAAACTGACAGCCGAGTGTAAGGATTTGGCACTTCAAAGATCTCAGGTAAAAAAAATTCTCCAGCACAGACTTTAAAAACTCAAACCATCAGCTTTGATGTGATAGACTACAAATTCCATTACTTCCCAGCCAGATAGACAATGGTTACTGAGGATTATGGGATATATATGGAAGCTGTCAGACTGGGGAATGCTGCTATATATGAACAGCACCTGGTGAAGATTAGAACCCAGAGTGAGCATAAGGATTCTGATGTCAAAGTGTGATCAATGTTCCATAGTTTGAGGGTATCCACTGACCCTGTTGCAACAGGTAGCACACTTCTTCCTGGGGAAAGAGCCAGACCTGTTAAACTTCTGCCTGTTTTGGTGTTATTAAGGTTACAGAAACTATAGCAACCATCACTTTAGAGACAGCAAAGGCATGGCTTAAAAATCTAAATTGGCGTTTATACTCATACAAGAGGCTTCCATTAACACAGGGATGGGCAGCACGTGACACTCCAGAAGCTGTTGGAATGTAACCTCCATCAGCTGTAGTATACATAGCCCATCACTACAGGATTATGGGACCTACAGTCCCACAATATCTAGAGTGGCCACAAATCGCCCAATTCTGTGTTAGCCCAATGCACTGCCTGGCTTTTTAAAAGATGAGCACCGCGTCTTGATACCACCTCACCACAAAGTGCTTTCCAAATTTCTCTTGGTTTCCAAGATGCTGCTGCATAGAGGCAAAAGTTTACTGGACCACAATGTGGCAATATCTGTAGCTTTGGCGAGTGCCTTGTTGTGGCCACTCCTAAAAAAGACCACTTCCTTTCTCTGGAGCCATCTTCTCTTCATTGAAAGTAAGAAAACTCCCTCAGACTTGCTCTCCATGCTGGGCAAAACCCTTTCACGTCCTATGGGAAGCAGAGAACTTCTCTGGAAAATGTCAAGTCAGTGCTGGCCACAAACAAGGGCTGGCTACAAAGCCAAGACAAAATGTATGGATTCCTATTAAAGTTCAAGAAAAACAGACATAAAGTCACTATGGGTTTCATAGCAGTAGTTTCACAGGCAGTTGAGATGTAGTGGTCAGTATTGGATTACAACTAGAAAACCAGGTTCAAATCCTCATTCAGCTACTACATTCACTAGCAAATCCCAAGCCATCCACTCTCTCTTACCCTGATCTACCACACAGGATTGTTGTGAGAAGAATTAGTAGGTATAGGAAAACTTTTTCACTGCCTTAAGCTACTTCAGAATTAATTCCTTGAATCCTTCCAAAGATGGAGGATTATCAAAGGGAGAATATAGATGTGGCATTCAGTATCTCTTCTGTTTTTAAAAAGAAAATGGGGTGAGGTGGTGATATATTCCTCTGCCCCAAGTGCTGATGGTAATTCTACCAATAAGAAGTAGAACTTCTTGTATCCTTTGAACAAAGAAGAGAACCTGGCATATTTTAATCTATAAATTGGATGTTCTAATGATTTCCGTAAATTGTTCTGACTGGTTTGCTATAGAAAAAAGAAGGGAGGAAAAGGCAGAGCAAACTAAAAACAATTGGTTGGTTGGAGGCTAGTTGTGAATCAAAGATGCAGTATATAGGTTTCTAAATTACATACAAATCTTCTTCACTGTGAATGTTTGAGGCAAGAAAAATGAGAGGAAGCCCAAACATTTATGTGTGTGTATGTGTGCACTAAGATATGCTGTTGGACCTAGTGTATCCTATTGTCTGGGGATTTTACTCACAAAGAAACACGGAAAAGGAAATAAATTACTGCTTCGTAGTTAGTTGTGTATAGACTTGTTAGTGAGGGGAGACATAAGAAGTCAGTCATTTGGCTAAAAACATTTATGTTTAAGGTTTATATGCCACAGTAGCATACAAAAAAGCAATCTTCTGCATAAAGTAAATATCACTGGTAAAATGTGGGAAAAACTTACAGCCACAAATATACTTCCTGTAAATCAAATTCCTCTTATTTCTGAACACTAAAAGTGATTGTCTGGGAACTGCAGTCAGGCAATGGGGAAATCCAAGTCCTTTTCACACAATCACTCTTCTCATCTAATATATAAAGGTCAAAGTTTGTGAGTTTGTCTATGTCAAGCATGTGAAGACTTCATATGATTGGCTGTGTCAGATGAGAAGCCCTCATAGGATTGGCTGCCTGTAAAGATTCTATGAAATCCTGGGGTTGGCAGTTTAGGAAGGGGTGTTTAGAATTCTCAGCCGGAGAGCTTTTGGGCCTCAGGGTGGTTGCTATGGAGATGAGGCCTAGCAGCAAGAAGGAGGAGGCAGTGTATTCCCTCAGGAAACCAACCTCTGTATGTTAACAACTCCGAATGTAAACTGGATTGGGCAATATGGGGAAAAGTTACAGGTAGTGAACAAGGCAGATTGGGGAATTACAGACACAGGAGCTCAAATCTGTGTATTTCAACTGCATTTAATTCCTAAGGTAAGGTAAGGTAATTGCTAAGGCATTTCTAACAAGTGTTACCTATGAGAAAATGAAATCCTGGGCAATGCTGGGTACATATGCTAGTGCTCTCTACAGATGAACATTTTAGCTCCCAAGTAGAGACTATTTTGGAAATCTTTTCTAATTTTTAACATTATCTGATGAATCCCACACGCCCTTTCACTTATTTGTGCTGTTATCATGTTTAACTGGTATAAGAAATATGACCAGAATCGTTGTCTACATTCTATAACTTTGCATATACTTAGCAGAGGTGCTAAGATGTATAGCAGGACATTGCTAAGTCCACATGTGAAGATACATAGCAGGACACTGCCAAGAGTGTTCCAATGCACACTGGGCTCTACTGAGGCGCATTGGCATTTCCTAGCTGATGTCCTGAGGCACACCTTGGATCCCACTGCACATTGGTCACTTTCCTGGCTCCGCTATGTCATAATGTAATAGCAGACCCTTTTTGGATACAGATGTTATAGAACTGTCTAATTTTAATTCCCACACATGTATGTCCACTTACAAAGATGTAAGTCCTCAACAGGATTCCAGCCTATATTTCTATACATATATCCCACTCACATGTATACAGTCATACTATATATATATGTACATACATGGGCATGTTTGTATAGTATGACATGTAACTTCAAACTTCCAGAGAATTCATATCCATAAGAAATCATTACATACGAAGTAGTATTTTGTCCTGCACTTCTATTTTTATTGATTCTACAGGAAAAAAAGCAAGAGAGAGATGGTAAAGCTTCCCTTTCACAAGAAGAATGGCAATTTTGGAAACTGGATTAAATAAAAAGTTGGCTCTGGGGGGTGGGTTTATTCACTTTTTTTGTTAATTATGTGGGATATTGTTTATATTGGATTTGTGTTGTTTGATTTTTTTGTAAAACAAAAAAAAAGTAAGTTGAAACATAATTGGCTTTGGGGAGTGGGTTTACCTTTAGAGATAGTTTGATATGTTAAGTAATAAGATTATATTTAGTAATAGCAATAGATTAAATGTAAGGGAAAATATAGAATTAAGAATGAAATTATTATAATAATAATAATGAGTATAATGAGAATGAGTTTTAGAGATAGGTAACAAAAGTATACAAGTAGTATGATATAGAATAAGCTGAATAAGTTTATGATTGTAATGGTATTAGAGAGAAATAATAATGTAAGCTTGTTTTTTATGAAATTTCTTTGTTTCACTATTATGTGTATCACATGGTGTTTTACTTTTTTGTTTTGCTTTTTTTCCCTGTATAATCAATAAAAAAAATATGTGCCAGAAATCCCTCCTCTATCAAAGGCTGTCCTGGAAAAGATACAAAAATGCAGCTGCCTTAGGACCTACACTACACAATTACAGAGCTGTGACTCCACTTTAACTACCATGGCAACATCCTATGTAATCTGAGATTTGTAGTCTAGTGAGGCTTCAGCTCTCTGGCTGAGAATTCTAAATACCTCTCCCAAAACTGCAAATCCCAGGATTCCATAGGATGGAACCATGGCAGCTAAGAAGAATCATGGCACTGTAATTGAGCAGAATGAAAGGATTCACCATTCAGACACCTGCTTACAAAACGGAGAGAGTTTTTCTATTTCAAAGCCAGATGCAACTTCAAAAAGCCATCTTCTTGTATATTGTATATAAAGAAATGAGACTCACCTCCTCCTTTTCACAGAAAAGTGCAAGCCAACTAAAAAGGGGGGGGTAGGCCATTTCTGCACTACACTGTTGTAGCGCTATTATTCCACTTTCAACATCCTGTGGAATCCTGGGGTTTGCAGTTTAGGGAGGGGCCTTTCGAATTCTCAGCCAGAGAGCTCTTTGGCCTCAGCAAACTACAAACCCCAGAATTCCACAGGATGTTGAAAGCGGAATAATAGCAGTATAAAAGTCGAGTGCGGAAATGATCAAAAAGAAAAAAGTGTTCCCTTCCAGACGGACAGAACTGTTGTGTAGGTAACAGGATGGTTCAGACCCCATCCAGCTTTGAAGCCCAGTCACTGTGAGACCCTCCGACCCCTCAGAGTGCCTCAGACTAACCTGAGGAGGGAAAACACGCTGAGCTTTAACTGAAATATGTAGTCGGAAGAAAGAAAGACAGACAGAAAGAGGCTTATTATAGGCCATTTCCGCACTAGCCTGTTATAGCGCGATGGTTCCACTTTCAACCTCCTCTGGAATCCTGGGGTTTGCAGTTTCGGGAGGGGCCCACCGGCCCCTCCCGAAACTGCAAACCCCAGGATTCCAGAGGATGTGGAAAGTGGAACCATCGCGCTATAACAGGCTAGTGCGGACATGGCCATAGCCTCTTTACGGTATCATATGACTCCTTTTAGGAGTGTGAGCGTGGGTGACGCATCTCAACCCATTTGCTATGGGGCCCCGGCAATTGTTTTTGTTCCTAACTTGCCCAGGAGTGGGATTTTCTTCGCGCTCACTGACGAGAACTGTTTCCTCCTCGCCAGGGCTCTGGACGCGGTCCCTAAACCACCCCGTTTGACTGGCACAGCTTTAAACGGCTTTAACGTTCTGGGAATCTGTCGCTCTTACCCCAACGAAGGAGGAAACGAAAACCCGCTTTTCGGAGAGGCGCCTGCCGCGGCCCCCCCCCCTCCGCCGCCTTCCCGGGACTGGCCTTCGCTCCGGACAAGAGGCAGACGAGACCACGAGAAGGGCTGCGTGGGGGTGGCCTCCCCCGCTCTCGCCGCCACTGACCGAGGAGGAGTACTGGCCGGACCGACGGGAGACTGGACGACCCGCCTGAACCAGGAGGGGTAGGAAATGGGTTTCAACCCTGAGCTGACAAGAAAAGGGAAGCCGGGGCGGGGCGAGAGGCTGGCGACGGTTGGGGTTTCCCCCTCCTACTCGGTTGTTTTGTATGGGCTGTAGAAGCCCTCAGGGAAGCGAGCGTGCCCAGAGGGTGAAGGTAAAACGAGCAGGCCTGAGTTCTCTCTTTGGCAGTTTCGCGACTCCTGGGGGGCCTCCCTCTGCCCGTTTGGAGGGCGGCAGATTATCCTTGGCGCCCCTTTTAAGACCCGAGGTTTGTTACAGGGGAATGTCCTTTTCCCCTCGCTTTCACGCAGCGGGGTGGCCGTTGGGGGCAAAATGGAGCATTGCTCCTTCAATAAGAATTCCGGCACCCCCTCCCCATTAAGTTTTCCGTCATTCTCCCATTTTCTAGCATTGCAGAGAGAGAGAGAGACACTGAAAATCATTCATCTCTAGGGCCATTTCCGCACTGCCTGTTATAGCGCGATGATTCCACTTTCAACCTCCTCTGGCATCCTGGGGTTTGCAGTTTCGGGAGGGGCCCGGCCGGGCCCCTCCCAAACTGCAAACCCCAGGATGCCAGAGGAGGTTGAAAGTGGAATCATCGCGCTATAACAGGCGAGTGCGGAAATGGCCTAGAACTCCTGCATTCGCTGCGTTCACATTTCCCTGTTCACTGTACCTCTCCTTTTCCTTTGGATGCCTAAACTGTATTTCTGAGTGCTCGACTGAAGCTTTTAACATACTGCCAGCCAGAACGAAGCTGCCAGAGAGAAAGCTTCAGCACGTCCTGTAGGCCAAAGCTACTCAAAACAGTGCTTCACTTGTGGGTTGGGATGAAATCAGTGTTGTTGTTTGTTGTTAAGGGCTGCCAAGTCGACTCTGGCCTATCATCAACTGCCCTGCTCAGATCTTGCAGATTCAGGAAGGTATCTTCCTTGGCTGAGTCTATCTATCTGTAATGCAGTCGTCCTCTTTTCATAGAATCATAGAGTTGGAGAGACCACGGGGGCCATCCAGTCCAACCCCTTGCCATGCAGAAACACCCTCAAAGCACTCCCGACAGATGACCATAAGCCTCTGCTTAAAAACCTCCAAGGAAGGAGACTCCACCACACTCCGAGGCACCATATTCCACTGCAGGACAGCTCTGACCGTCATCCAGTTCTTCCTGAGGTTCAGGTGGAATCTCCTTTCTTGCAGCTCCTTGTCCTAGTCTCTGGAGCAACGGAAAACAAGCCCGCTCCCTCCTCGACATCCCTTCAAATATTTAAAAATGGCTATCATGTTCCCTCTTAACCTTCCCTTCTGCAGACTAAACATACCCAGCTCCCTAAGCCACTTTCTATAGGGCATAGCTTCCAGACCCTTCAACGTTTTGGTCGTCCTCCTCTGGACACGCTCCAGCCTGTCGATATCCTTCTTGAGCTGAGGTGTCCAGAACTGGACACAGTATTCCAAATGACGTTTAACCAAAGCAGAATAGAGTGGTACCATTACCTCCCTTGATCTAGACACCATACTTCTATTGATGGAACCAAGGATCACGTTGGCTTTCTTGGCTGCTGCATCACACTGCTGACTCGGGTTCAGCCTGTGATCTACCAAGACTCCCAGATCCCTTTCACACATATTGCTATCCAGCCACATGTCTCCCATCCTATATGTGTGCGTTCCATTTTATCTGCCTAAGTGCAGGACCTTACATTTCTCTCTGTTGAAATTAATTTCGTTAGCTTTGGCCCAGCTCCCCAATCTGTCAAGGTCATTTTGAATTTTGACCCTGTCTTCTGGTGTGTTAGCAACTCCTCCCAATTTCGTGTCATCTGCAAATTTGATCAGCATGCCCTCTACTCCTTCATCCAAGTCACAAATGAAAATGTTGAATAGCACTGGGCCCAGGACAGAACCCTGAGGCACCCCACTAGTCACTTCTCTCCAGGATGAAAAGCAGCCATTGGTGATCACCCTTTGGGTTCGGTTGGTCAACCAATTACAAATCCACCTAACAGTAGCCCTGTCCAGCCTGTATTTTACTAGCTTCTTTGCAAGAATATCATGGGGAACTTTAGCAAAGGCCTTACTGAACTCAAGATATGCCATGTCCACAGCATTCTCTTCATCTATCAAGCTTGTAAGAGATAAGATTAGTCTAGCACAACTAACTGTGCCAGTGTGACTAACACACTGGCTTTCTACCTTCTCAAGTGTCTTTTCCAGTGAATCATGTCTTCTCATATGGCCAAAGCATGACAGCCTTAGTTTAGTCATCTTGGCTTCTAGGGAGAGTTCAGGCTTGATTCGCTCTAGGACCCATTTATTTGATTACGCCATTGTTATAAAAGTAGAGTAGCCACTTTACCCAGTGTGTGCTCAGCCTGGACAACACTGGAAGAATGGGTGGAAAGAAAGGAAAAACAAAACAAAAATGGCAAGAACACCAGTGTTGTTCCTGGTAACCTCACAACAATAACACTGAGTGGTGTCAGGACAAGTTTTAAAGTGTAGATGCTCACAACATAAACCAGCAAAGCATCCAAAGGTTCCCAATTGGCTATCTCCCAAAATGTATTGAAAAAAAGCCCCCTATTTTATGACAGGCTTTGGCTAGTAGAGTTTTGGACTACAATCCCCAGGCTGAAGAAGTCTAAGAGTTGTTGTCCAACAAAATAACTTTTCCAAGCCCTAAAATAGGGAATGTGTGGCCTTCTAAATGTCACTGGGTGCAAATCCCATCAGTCTTTGCTGGCATAGCCATCCATGTGTAGTGATGGGATTTGTGGCCCAACATCTGGAGGGCCATATGTTCTACATCCCTATCTTAGTGGATGATTTATTTTTGCACATCTATGCCACTTTTAAAATTCAGTTCAACTGCACATCAGTGATTTTTGTAACTGTTAAATTATCTTTCAGAAAGCAGAAATAAAAAACAAATTGAACCACTGGTTCTTGTGTTCTTTTTATGAGCTTGTTAAAGTATTCCACTCACTACAGGAAAAATACACCCTCTCTAATACCATCCCACGTACTAAAGGATGTAAGACTCTGGAGCAGTCCTTGCAGCTTGAATTCATCCCATGACTCATCCACGGTGGTTTGATGCAGCCTATGACTCATGCATGGTGGATTCTTAGGAGCTACATACATCTCCCCATTATCTGGGACTGTGAAACAGAGGAGCTGTTAGGCATCTGGCAAGCTGCCACTTATGGGTGTTAGGCTGTCGAACCACAGCTCTATTATACAGACCTGTTAAAAGCAAGCATAGGATTCCCAACTCCTATGCTTTGGGAATCCTGGTCAAGTAAATTGGTCACTAAACTTAGCATATGGCCTTACACAATGCAAGCATATACCAAAGGAAAGATCCCATGCAAAGCAATATGAGAGTTTCTGTCCCTTGAGCTTAGATTTCACCATCAGGCAAGGCGGGGGGGGGGTAGTAGGAGCAAGACTGTAGTAATCTGTTGCAGAAAAATATTTGAGCGTATTGTGGTACCTGGAAAACTAGCATGTTTGACTCCAACTCAGTTCATAAAATACAGAGTGTAGCCTCATTTCGTACATATTTATAGACAGGGTGATATGGAGGAAATGAATGTGCAAAAGGTACCGGACACCCTTTCCTTTCTTGATATCTTCTGTATTTCCATTTCCACTTGTCTTTTCCAATATGCATATAAAGATCTATCAATTGAGACTATGCTCCTTGCATCTGGCAGGCTAGAGGTCAGGAAAGTTTATGCCATTTGGTAGCTGGTACTTTGAACACACAATTCTCTGGTCTCTGGGTGAGGAGCTACTATTAAGCACCTTTAGAATTTACCACAGTATCCTAATTCTATCAGGTTACTTATTCATTTGCAAACTTGATTCCACCCTCTTTCACTGCATGTTGTTATGTCAAAAAAATACAGTTCCTCGCTGAAACCACAGCAATGTTTTGGTTGTGCATTTGCTGGTTTAAGTTCCTTTCCTAAAGGAAAGGCTTAAACCCTATAGTTATTCTCAAATACAGAAGACCCACTGAATCAATGGTGAGTTGTTAAGTCATCATTTATGTATATTTAATTGGTTCAATAAGTCGATTCTAGTTGGGACTAACAGAATTCACGCCAAGGAATTTGCTTTTTTGCTATCTTACCCAAGGAATGAACACTCTCAGCTAGCTCTCTACTGAGACCTATTCTATCAATTTTACTCAGTTCTGACAGTATATTATTTTACTTGAAAACTAATATTAGAATGCAAATAAGTCAGATGATTTCCAGCAGACAACATATGGAGTTTCCACTGCATCAGCTATTTGTTACACATACAATTTCCCACTTCCTTCTCCGCTTGCCCTTCCTTGACTGCCTCATTGGTCTCTTCTCCTTTCCTTGTGCTCGTTATCTTGCCTGTGGCTGGCCAGAGTTTGTACTTTCACAGGAATAAAACAAATGCTGCTTTAGATATGTAGCATATATTGAACTATTCTGCCAATCTTTTCATTTCAAATGCCTCTTTCCCCATCCACACCAGCAGTTTGATTTTTTTTTTTTTTAATGCCAACAGATTTCTCCCCATTTAGTCAAGGGACAGGGGGTTGAATGGGAGAATTTAAACCTTCCCTATTGGCATAGTATAGTTCCAAATCAGATCATGGCCGTGTATCATTTTATTGTAAAAAAGGTAGGGATCATACCAAATACTGTATATTTAGTACAGCATGTAGTAGAGCAAATTACACCACTGAACAGCACTTAATTTGGAAATAAAAGTTATTATAATTAAGCTAACAGTAGTTTCCAATAACAAATCAAAATATTAAATCTCTAAAGGATGTTTCTTCTGTCTTGTCTTCCTCTGTTGTCTGGGCCAACTGTGCAGTGAGTGCTAAGCCCTTGAGCAAACCTTCTGGACGAGGACCAATTAGTTCTCCATCCAAAATGTCCAAAGTGGGGAAAAAAGGGGGCCTGTACACTAGAGACTGCATGTACACAACCTCTGAGAAAGTGCAGCCACTTACGCAGTAATTTTTCTGCTAGTATACTGCCCCAACAGGAATTCTGAACATTATCTTGTGTCATTCTAATACCAATCCAACTACAAGTTCTGCTTTAAAATTTGCAGTTAAGCATAATCTGCAATCTAACCTAGAATTCTTGTACTCTTACTGAGTAAAGTTGGACTGTCTTCCAAGTAAACACGCATACATCAGGCTCTTAATCAGCTTTCAGTTTTTGATTCCAAAAGTTAAGATAGAGCTTGCCCAACGGAGATGTGCTAGGTCTACAGCTACCCTCATCCCCACTTGGCAATAAAAACAAAAATCTCATACTTTCCCCATCTTGATTTTTGAGCACATCTGAAAGTTATAAAAGTCCCCCAATAAGGAACCACTCCAACAGAACCTTATATTAATTTATTATCCCATATAATTTTCACAGGGCCAACTTTGTCTTATTGACACTAAGAACCAAAGTTTGCAACTTATATCAGAAAATGAACACTTCATGATACACACATGGAGATTTCAAACAAATCAAATTCAGAAACTCGGCATCATGGTATGATTCAGCTGTACTTCAAACACACAGAGGCATAACAAAAGGCTTTGTCTGGCTGTCATGAGTGAATCTCTATATAAGTGCAGAAATCTATTTTAGTGTTTTGTTGTGTATGACTATTGGTATTCTAATACTAACCTAAGAATGGATGCTAAAAAGGCATATGGGTACCTTGAAGTGTTTGCAATGTTTGAAGGGACCATATTTTTAAAAAACCCAAACTCTATATTATGCAAAAAGATGATCTGGATGCAATACAACTTTTCATCCAAAGTGAGAAATGCCCATTAGACATTAATGACAGAGGTGGGGAGGACTCAGTGTCATGGCAGTCACTTACTAAAGTCTGACAGATAGCAGTTATGCCATGTTAAGAGGCGGTTGTGTATCTACGCTCAATCTAGGTCCAGTTTATCTCCACTGCCGCTTGGAAATCCAGATTTACCAGAAAGTAGTGGAGTTTAGCTGGCTGGTTAGAGTGTACAGATGACCCACCAGACTCTTGTGCTGTACTAGGTTCAAAGCTTTTCAGATGACCAATGTTTGTCAGAATTCATTTCCCATATAAATGCAATAAAGTAGTCACAGATACCTATATTTGGATGACTAAGCAAACTAAAAACTTGACAGATCTACTCACAAGTAGTTTATAATTTTATTCTGAACAGACAACTTTCATGAGTTTTCCCATAAGTGTGATGCTACGTCTGCCAAACTTCATTTGTTCCACAGAGTTTACATGGGGCCCTGCTTAGATCTTTTGGTAACAGGAATGAAAGTGACAGCAGTTGAAGATTGCAGCATTAATACATTTTCTTTTCTGAAAACTGCCTCATGTATGCTAGCTCTCTTTAGTGACATGGGTTTTGCAAGAAATGGACAAGTACAATCAAGACATTTATTTTACGCAAGTTCAGTTGGGAGACAAGCACTCTGTACACCAGGTTATTTCAACAGGATTTTAAGCAGTACAGCACTGTAATCTTCCCTGCCCCTAAAACACATCCAAATTGTATCTTCTAAAAAGCTGAACACAGTATGTGGTAATGCACTCAACATTTTCAACTGTTCAATAACTAGCTGAACTAAGTGTTTCTAAGAAATTTAGAAGCCAAGCAATTCAGTGATAAAGGTTTAGATATGCTCTAACATCACATCAGCATTTGAGAGCCATAGCCTAGATCCATTCTGAGGACTAGAAGAAACTGTGCAATGGGTGGATTCTCCCAGGAGTGATTCTCTGCAATGGTCTAGCAGAGTGTCAGCTTTGAATAAAATGACAGTTCACTGCAAATCGTACTTTTACAGTTGTAAGTCTTTGAGCGTAGTGGTATTCTTATGTTCAAACAGTGCAAATCACAGCTCTATCTTTTCTGAAATGCCTCACTTTCCAATTTAAAACTACATAGTTGGAAGCTGAAATCAATGAGGTTTACTTTCAAACAGATGTGTTTTATGATTATGGTGGCAATATTAACTTCAGTTTGATTGCCTGAAACTACAGTAGCCTGTGCAATCTCACACATCTACAAGTGTATACAAGACACTATCTATTAGGAGTCAGAAAAAAACAACCACCACCAGACAAACCACCACAGCAGGACAGGAGAACCTTTAGTCCTCTAGATGTTTTTGCCTCCAACTCCCATCAGGTTCACTCAGCATGGACAATGGTAAGGAGAAGCTGAAGTCCAAAAATATCTGGGGGGTTAAAATTTCCCCTCCACTACTATGATGGCAAGAAATCCCAGTTACCCCAAAGAATGCACAAAGTGGTGTTCTAGTCCAAAAGTGGTAACAGCCAGGATAAAGCAACACATTATTGTATGAAACTCATCTGAAAGAATTTTCCAACTTATTAGACTCAAATAGGCAAATATAGTAAATTTACAAATACTATTCAACTATGTCCAACATTTGCACACAGGTTGTTTAGTTAGCCAATTTTTTACCCCACAATCTGCAAACCACTTATGGCAATGTCGTCCCCACAGGGTTACCTAGATTGGTAATAAAGAGACTGCAGGGTTAACTTAGTCACAAACTATATAACCCATTGTACTTCAGCTTAGTCTTACTGACTTCAAGTTCTACGAACAGACTTTAGAACTAAAAGTTTAGACTGTTTGTGTCATAGCCAGTTGATGTTTCAGTTCTTCAAAGCAGCAGTAGCAGCACCACAAGCTCAAAGACTCAGCTTCAAGAATTACAAGGTGTTATCCCCATTTATTTAATTTAAAAAGAAAAAAAATGCAATAAACCACACAGAGTTTTGTCAATATACAGAGGATTGGTTTTCCCAAAGTTCAGTCTAAAATTTGGTACTGTAAAAATAAGACACCCGCCCCCAGAAATGGTTCAGTAAGAAAATGTGACTAGAATTCCCATAGCAAATCAAAACAGTGCAGTACAAGGCTTTGAGACTACAGTTAATCACATTTGCTTTCTTTTTATTCCTACACCTTTCAAACTTGAGAAATCAGACTGTACCCATTTTTAAATGGACAATTTTCCAAATCACCAATTAAAGAATTTCTTTTAAAGCATTATGTTCCTACCAGATAGTCTCATTCATTAAAAAAATAGCATCCAACCATCTCTCAGAAGATATGAACAGAACGAACAGAAGGAAAAATCCATAACACAAATAAAAAGCTGCCTTTTCCCACAGCTTTTGGGAAATATGCATTTTTCAGCTTTAACTGGAAAGGGAAGGGTAAAGGTATTTAAAATGTTCCCCATTTTTAACCATTCTGTAACTAGAAATTTGAAGAACACTTTTCTTTTTTACAAATAGTGGATTTGAAGCATTTTCTCAAGATAAGTTATGATCCAACACGAGTTGTGGTGGTTCTTTTGTCTGAGAAGAAGCTTTTGAGAAGAAATACCTGCCCAATGCTAACTACAAGAAGAATGATGGCTTCTCCTATTGACCAATAAGCCACTCGTGTGTTTAAGTCTTCTGCTCTGCTGCGCCCTTGTGCTTCCCTCAATCGAAAATGAGTCTGGTAATCAATGACAGACTTTAGAGCTTCATGAATTGAAACACAAGCTGATTCCATCTAGAGAGAAAGAGAAAGGGAAGACTGATGAGCAGTTCTTTATTAAACAGTGGATTCTGTAACTTGTGTAGCATATGCAGCTTGGTAGGCTTTATTTACAGGAGTCTCATCAACTGTTGAAACGACTACATAATTTATTGAGTATCTACCAATATTTCTATTTTTTTATTATTTTTATTAAAAGGAATATAAAAGAAAGAGAAAAAAGAAAAGAAAATTAAATAATAAGATTGTTTTTTACATATTCCACATCTTCCATATATAATTAAACAAATTTGATTTCGAACTATTGATGCTAAACAATAAATTTAGTCACTTTGACTTCCTTTGCCAGATACCTGGAGTGTTAACATCGCGCTATTTCAACAACATAATTAATTCCCTTGTACTCCTCCTATAGCATTTAACAAAGCTGTTTGGTACACATTTTCTTGTATTTTCCTATGGTAAA
Source organism: Ctenosaura bakeri (assembly GCA_948474755.1). Lineage (NCBI taxonomy): Eukaryota > Metazoa > Chordata > Lepidosauria > Squamata > Iguanidae > Ctenosaura > Ctenosaura bakeri. The sequence continues at coordinate 435,938 of CAOLHI010001484.1, read as the reverse complement.
AACCTTAGTGAATTACTAATTTGAATTTGGCAATAAAATAAAGAAAAATTTATACTTGTCTGTTTTTAATAAGCATTCTTATACCAGCACTGGACTACAACCCTGGAGACCACTGTTCAATCCCTGGCTTGGCTGTGGAAACCCACTGGATGACATACTCTCAGCCTCAGGAAACAACATGACAGGTTCACCTTGGGGTCACCGTAAGTGGAAGGCACGCACAATGGCAATACTTACGACAATGAAAAATAAGACATCACATACTTAATTGAATCATATAGGGAGATTCACTCTTTGTACACTGAAAAAATTATTGAACACCATTAGGGTATGATGATATTTTATGCTGATGTTTTTTTTTTTTTTCTGTTACAGTGATCCATTTGCTTACATTTCTCTTGTCAAGACAAAAAGCTGGAGCCCTATAACCATGCCTCACCAGTGGAGCACATGAATGAATACATCTGTGAACAATATGCCTTAAATCAGCAATTCTTAACCTGGGGTCCGTGGAACCCCAGGGGTCCGTGATGTCCTTGCAGGGGGTCTGTGAAGGTTTACAGAAATGTTATGAGCTTCTTTTTATAATTAAAATAAAAAGAGATGAAGGAAAGAAGGACAGACGGATGAAAGGAAAAATTTATACAAAATCATTCCAATAAAAATACTACAATAGGAGTATATACATTTTACTCCCTTCACTCCAAATCTGAAGACCCTTGATGTGCAACTTTAAATAAATGTTTGATGCACTTCAGGATTTTAAATCTTAAGTTTTGGTGGTCTGCAGCAACCAAAGATATTTGAGGGGGGTCCACAGTAAAGAAAAGGTTAAGAACCACTGCCTTAAAGTATGTGACCAAGTCTTCCTAAATATAAGCAAGGCCACATTCTATTCAGCAGTATGAGTGTTAAAGCCTATATTCTTTATTCAAACTCAGCCATACAACTATGAGTGCACTTCCATTTAGATTATGATCTTGGTATTACTTATTTAGTAACATCTTTTTGACTGAGGTCCTCAAAGATTTCACAAGGAGAAACTAAACATTGGCAAACCATTTACTTTCCCCTCATCTTCTCTGTAGTCCAATGCTTCTGCGAATCTGTTCTTTGGGAAAGACTTGAAAGCATGAAAAGAAAGAGTGAACTTCCCTTCCCCATGTCCCACCAGCAGATGCCATTCTATCTGTTGGAGGGTTTAAGAACGGACAGAAGCTGTAATCTTAAAGACTACATTGAAAGCCAACCACTTAAAAGTCAGAGCCTCTCTCTCTCTCTCTCTGTAGAAATAAATAAATAGCCAGGCTAGTTGGAACAAGGTCTCTGTCTTGCTTTTCCTGCCTGCTTCTTTCTCTCCTTGCTTCCTTCCCTGGACTGGCTCTCTGTTAAGGTGGAAGGAACAGTCCAAGTGGAGCAGGCATCTTATATTTTCACCTGCTTCCATCTCATCAGTTATGAATGGATACTCTTACCCATCATTTAACTAGACACTTCTCTGCATTTTGGTAAACAGAACATGAAATGCAGAAAGGCAGACCTGCCAATGATGAGAACAGCTAAGGTATGAATCACACAATCAACATCAGTTACAGTACTGAGAGAGGGAACTTCAATTGTCCAGAGAAGAGGCTGAGTAAATGCCACAACAGCAGTTACTATTTCTTTTAGTATAGCTGTTATCATTTAAGATCAATGGACATGGGCAGTTTTTTTTAATTAACTTGTAACATATTTTGAAAAATTGTTTTTATTAATGTTATTATTAATTAGTTATTAATTATGGGCCTAACAGTGATGCAGCAGAGATGTTTCATAATTGTTTTAGTAACCTTGTTGAATGAGAACATGATTATTTAACTGTTGTTGGTGATTTTAACGAAATTATGGATCCATTACTAGACAGAAATACATCTCCACTAAGGAAGTAATTTATGTGAGAGCTACTTTACAGGTTTATATGAATGAATATTGTTTAATTGATGCATGAAGAACTTTACACCCAGGAGATCGGGAGTATAGTTTTATCACTCCAGTCCACCATAATTGGTTCAGATTAGTTTTCTTAATTTCTGCATCTCTTGTTAGTAGCATAAACACATGTAAAACTGAATCCTTGATAATATGCAACTGTATTCCAGTTTGTTTAGAATTGCACTTTTCTAATGCTCCTAAACTCTTTAGTCTCTGGCAATTTAATGTTTTGCTTCTTAACGATGAATAGTTTAGGGCTCAAACAAAAGCAAATCTGATGGAATATTTTAAACTGAATGAAGGCTCCACAAGTTCATATGCTGTCGAATGGGAAATATTCCTCTACTTATCCCTTGCAAATATTTTCAGAAAGTAAATGCCTTGTTCAGAAGATGAAGGAAGATAGGTCATCTCCTCCTCCATAGGATTGTCATAAGTCAAGGTCAACTTGACAGTAGTTAACAACAATGTCTCTTTCTTTATGGGGGAATCCAGATTTGAAAATTGATGGACTATTTTTATGGAAGTTGTGGTCTGATAATGGGATTGTTACCTTAAATTAGATACTTGGTATTGATGATGAGTTTTTGTCTTTTTCGATTTTGCATGTGCATTTTTAAAATACCTCTATCAATTAAATGGCAATATCTACAACTGAAACATTTGTTACAATCCAGAGTTGGCTCTACAGTTTTAAGTGCATCTCAGCTTCCCTAAATATGTGGGACACTTATTGAGGCCAACAGAGTATCCAAATCAACAGTTTTATGTAGATAGATAGAATTCTGTTATCTATCAATATGATATGCAAGATTTACAGCAAGAACGGAATAGAGAATTGGAATATCCAGTTCAGCTTCATCAATGGCCATTTGTTCATCTATAACTAGTATGGCTATAGATCTCCAAGCATACCTTATACAACAGAAATTGCTCTTTCGGGTATATTGGCTGCCACAACGTGTATTTAAGAAAGGGCTTTCTAAATTAGCAAACTATTGGAGATGTAATACTTTACTGCTTCCTTAACACATACGTTTTGGAGTTGTCCCATAGCAGCTACATTTGGGGAGGAAGTAATCATGTGAGTAAATCTGGTTTTGGAAAGCTGCTTGATATTCAGGGATGCACATGTCCTTTTGAATTACTTACTCGTTTCTTGGAAATTAACAAATGGCCAAAAGAAGTGGATTTTTCATGCCTTTTTGACTGCTAAAAGATACCTCATTACTGAAAGGATCATTTTGCTTCATCTGTAATCCAGTGTATAGAAGATCTAACAATACTTGCAATGTTTGAAAGCATGATGTATAGATAAAATTTACAAATGCAATTATATTTGGACATTTGGTCAGCTTTCACAGAAACTTTTGACTAATTTTTTTAAAAAAAGATCAACTGATATGCTTCAATTCATCAAGCTAAGTCAGAGGAAACAGGACAAAAATAATATTGATGTAAATCTACAGCCTACTTTCAGTGAGCTTGGGTCCACTTAAGGTATTACTGTCTACTCAAATTGAATTTTGAAGCAACTGTACCTGAGTAAGTGCGGTGACTCTATTTTCACTAGGAAATAGAGGTGGCTCATCTCCAACCTGGAAGTCGAAGTACACTGTTTTGTGTGTGAAGGTAGAGAACTCATTGCTGAAACAGAATTTGTATGTTCCATTTCTAGATGCAGTAAAGGTAAAACTATCATACTGTTTTTTCATCTCTTTGTATAGCACAATGCCATCTGGATCTTCTAAGCGGCAGTCAACATCATAGTGTCCTCCAGTGATCACCTGTGGAATGAAGAAAACTGGGATTTAGAACAGTAGGCTGATAATACCATCAGTGGTAGCAAATATGGCAAACATCTTTGCAGAACTAAGATATAAGATATAGTAAACATAACATACACCACTGTCTCCTTTTTTCACTCAAGTTCCCCTTGACAGCCCATTTCCATAAACTATAATTAATATAGTTGCTGTTACGTCAAATGTATATGTTTTAACTGTAAATAAATACTGCAATAATGAGATTAAAATACAAGCAGTAGTTATTATTCTCAAGAAGGTAAAAGGGTGAAAAAAAATCTAGCAGCACTTTTAAAATTAACAGATCTATATTTTAGCATGAGCTTCTGTGCATTATCAATCCGCTACTTCAGAAGAGTTATTCATTATTATTACTACAATAACTCAGGGCTTTCCAAACAGTGTGCCGGGGCACATTAGTGTGTCGCCTGAAGTGTGTATGTGTGTCACTTACAATCTTCGAAATGTATGTTATTATTTATAAATCATATATTTTTAAAAAATATATGAAAGGTTTTCATGAAGTATGTTGTGTCCCCATACATTTTGTTATTACAATTTATGTATGTGTCTGTATCTCTTATAAGGGGTTACTTTAACCTCCAGTTTGCTAGTAAAACTGAAATTATTGTGTCATGAAATGACACATGTATAAAAAAGTGTGTCACCAACATGAAAAGTTTGGAACTCTCTGCAATAACTATTATTACGAAGGAAAAATTGAAGAGTAAAAAAATAAGTCTAGCAGCACCTTTAAAAAAACCTGATAAGAGATAAGAGAATGGGGAAAGACAATGAGAGGAGAGTTGCCTGGGCAGGGCTGTGCCGCTGAGCAGCCAGAAAGCCATCAAAAGGCAGACAGGGGAACTGGAAGGAATGGAGTGAGAAAGAGAGAGACTGGGGAAGAAGCAGGAGGAGATAGAGGCTGGCTTGGGGCTGGCCTGCCAGCCAGCAGAAAGGAAAAGAGATTGATTAGACTAGCAGTCCTCTGTACTTTCCTGCCACAAGCCCAGCAGCCACAGAGACAGAGAAAGGTACACCACAGCACACAGAGACAGTGACAGAGGGGGAACGCACACTGCAATACCGTTTTCCAGCCTCTCTTGCCACAAAGGCTGACCCCCTTGTAAAAAAAGGAACTGTACCCTTACATTCTTTTTTTTTTTTAAAGGCTTTGACATTTTTAGCCCTCACAAAAGCCAGTGAGATAAGCTCTCCTCCAGGAAGTAAGAAAGGTGGAGAAAGATAAGACATAAGGCATGCAATACCTCCATCTTTCTCTCCTCCTTGCTTTGGGAAAGGATGAAGAAGGGAGCAAAAAAAAAGGAAGGTAAGGAAGGCAGGAAGAAGGTGATGGGGAGAGGGAGACAGTGGGTGGGAAGTTATGAGAAGCAAAGGAAGAGATTATGTCACTATTTAGGCTTCTGGGAGACTGCAGTAGCAATTACCAGTCCTTGTAGATGAGCATTCTTTTGCATAAATGTAATACATTTCATCACAAGTGGAAGGGGGAAGAAAGAAAGAGATGGAGAAAAATTATACCAACTTACAAAAGCCAGTGTGGTGTACTTTTGAGCGCTGAACTATGACTCCAGAGACCAAGACCATGGAAACCCAATGGGTAACCTGTGACATGTCACATACTCTCAGCCCCAGAAAAATACATGATTGGTTTGGCTTAAGGTTGAGAACAATTTGAAGACATGCAACAACAGCAACAACTGAAGAAAAGGAGGAAGTAGGTAGTATGACAGTTTGAGGTTGCTAAATAGGATGGTATTATGTGGCTTCACAGTACTGGCGGCATCTAGCATAAGTGCATAAATAGTCGTGCCATCCTTGTTTCTGTCTAACAATCTAACAGCATTCAACTTGGGTGGCAAAGAAATACATTCCTTAACATTTTAGACCGAATTTGTGCAAAAGTTAGTCCTTTAGAACAGTGGTTCTTTGCTTTTTCTTTATCAAGAACCCCCTGTAAATATAATTTGATGCCAGGGACTCCAAAGACTTAACTCAAGATTTAAATATTTACATTAAATATTCAAATATTCTGGGAAAGTCATATTCTCTCAGCCTCAGAGGAGGGCAAAAGCATGCCCCCTCTGGATGAATCTTGCAAAAAAAAAAACATCCTGTGATAGGTTCCCCTTAGGGTTACTATAAGTCTGTACACTTGAAGCCGTACAACAAAGTGCTGCCAAAAGAAGGAGGTTCTTTCTAGACACCAGAGCCATTTCCGCACTAGGCTGTTCTAGCGCGATGATTCCACTTTCAACCTCCTCTGGAATCCTGGGGTTTGCAGTTTCGGGAGGGGCGCTAGAACAGCCTAGTGCGGAAATGGCCCATGTCTTTCCTCTTTAACAACTGACTTATGGTGACCCTAAGGTGACTCTATCATAGGGATTGTCTTGGCAAGATTTGTTTCCTTTGCTTTTTCTCTGCGGCTGAGAGAATGTGACTTGCCCACGGTCCAGCAGCAGGGCTTCACAGACCCCCTGCGAGGGCTCTGTGGACCCCCAGAAGGTCTGTGGGACCGAGCTTAAGAGCCACTGCCTCAGAGTTTAGAGACACTACCCCAGGATTTCACTCACAAGACAAAGGCCATTTCCGCACCAGCCTGTTCTAGCGCAATGATTCCACTTTCAACCTCCTCTGGCATCCTGGGGTTTGCAGTTTCGGGAGGGGCCGACCGGCCCCTCCCGAAACTGCAAACCCCAGGATGCCAGAGGAGGTTGAAAGTGGAATCATCGCGCTAGAACAGGCTGGTGCGGAAATGGCCAAAGTAACAGAAAAGCAAGACGAACACTTTGGCAGAATCAGTACACAATACGTGCTGCCAGACTGGCAGATGCTGAGACAGAAATAAGGGGCGAAAATATATGTACGCAGCTACTCCTCCAGCTATGTTTGGGGAGAGAGGATTTTAATCCACACTCGCTTCCTTCCACCTGAAGCCACGCAGCAGGAACTGCTGGCATCTACAGTTCCCATGGAAGGCGCCCGCACACCTGCCCAGGTGGCTCTGGGAGAAGGCGGAGGGGCGGGCCGGGCCGGGCCCCTTACCTGAAACTCCAGGGTGCACTTGGTCCCCTGCGCGATCTCCTCGTAGAAGCACTGCTTGGCGTTGTCCGGCAACTCGAAGGTGATCTCCGAGGCGCGGACGGCCCAGGTCAGGTTGAGGAGGAGGAGCAGCGCCGCCGCCGCCGCCGCCGGCCACCCCGCCGAAGCCCCCGGGCCCTGCCGCCGCCTCAGCAACATCTCCCCGGCGGAGAGTCGACCGCAAAGCGCTGAGAGAGAAATGGGACTCGGTGAGACACGCACTCGGCTTAACCACTTAACGGGAGGCCTCGTCCGCACAAACCGAAGCCGGGGAGGGAAGGCAGACGCTACACCGAAACACACTCACCTACGCGGGAGTCCAGCACGAGCCGGTTTCTACCTGCGGCGTGGCTCAGAGGAGGGGGGGGAACCAAGCGCAACCGACGGCCCGGAAGTGGCCGGATTCCACCTTGCACGGGCGGAAAGAACTTCCGGGTGAGTTGTCAGTTGTAGACGTGGTGTTCTTTGGGCGCAGGAGGCGGGGCTGGGGAGGCAGGGGGCGGGCCGTAAGGGGCGCGTGGCCCGGCTCGGAGCGTCACGGTGATTCCTCGCCGGTTGAGGAAGTTCTGATTCGAGCTGCCGAAGCGCGGAGCGCGCTCGTCCGTTGCTAGGCGATGACCGTTACGGAGTTCTTTGGGCCGCCGCCCTAGGGAAGGAAAGTGAGGCGGTTGAAGACTGAAACGTGGCTGTGGTCAGTTGCTGCTTAGGTCGTAGTCGAGGAGCACGTTCTGGAACGTGGTGTCGTGGAAATACATGGAAATGCGCCTTCTTATCAGCTCCCAGCCTGGAAAAATGTCCTTTTTTTGGACTACAGAGCCTAGATTTTGGACTACAGATCCTAGATTCCCAGCCCCCCCTCAAATTCTCTAGCAGCAGCAATGGTGCTTAACTTTTGAGTAAACAGTTTGGGTACATGCTATCATAGGAGCACTTAAATTCCTGCATTTCACACTTCCCAGTGCTTCAAGAGCATATTCAGAGGCTCTACTAAATGGCACACTGTTAAGAACACTAAGGTTGGCAGACACTAGAAAGAGAACTGGCAACTCTGGAGGGACAGGAGTCCAACTTTCCATCCCCAGACTTACCTCAGGTTATATCAGTCTTCCCACTGAAACTGGAAGTACACCTTCTATTTCTAAAAATTAGTTTTAAACTTTTTATAAGTAAAGAGAGCACATGGAGACCATGTGCCTTATTCTGAAAGAAAATCAGACCTTTAGGATCAAGATTCTCCATGTTATAATCAGAAGAAATTTGGATTAGGGCTTGTAGTATCCACAAAAATGGTTTGGAGGTGGATACTGCTTCCACCAGGATCCCCAATGGATTCAGTTTCACTCAACTTGTATATAAGATGGTTGTCTGTATAAGTTTGTTCTTTTAGTTCTTGGACTGTAACTGCCATGGTCATGTAGGCTGGGGGATTCTAGGAACTATAGTCCAACGAACTATAGTCCAGCTCTGTAAAGCTGAGGACTCCATTAGTTTTTCCTTCCAACAATTGTCACCTGCATCGGTGGGGTGTGTACATGTGTGTGTGCGTGTGAGAGAGAGAGAGAGTCTGTGTGCATGTCCATCTGTGCAGCCCTCTAGCTCAGTGGTTCTCAACCTTCCTAATGCCGTGACCCTTTAATACAGTTTCTCATGTGGTGGTGACCCCCAACCATTTTCATAGTGTCAGAAGCTCAACCTGAGAAGGGCTTGAAGCAAGGTCTTAGGCGACCCCTGTGAAAGGGTCATGCGACCCCCCAAAGGGGTCCCGACCCCCAGGTTGAGAACCACTGCTCTAGATGTTGCCGAACCTCAGTTTTCAGCATAGCATTCCACGGTAAGGCGTGCTGGGAGTTGCAGTTCAGCAACATTTGTAGAGCCACGCAGTTCCCACCCCTGTATTAGACTCCTGTGGTGGGAACGAGGCTGTCTGAGAGCTAATTGAGGAGGTATCTACTTTTGGCTCCTTTTTGAACTGTTTCTTCCCAAAGACTTTCAGTCAAAGAATTAGTGGCAGAGTTGGCATTTTCTCCTGTCTTCCCGATACCTTTTCCTTTTGTGTAATGTTTTATAATAGTGAGGGCATATATGTAAGACACATTGGGAGCTTTCTCAGATGAAGAGGGAGGTTCAAAATCTTCAGGTAAGTATGTAAACAGTCCTACCAGTGGTGCTACCTTTCCATGCAGGTGGGATTCTGTGCTCCTGTGAGCCAAGAGGCTGTGCTGATAGCAACAGTGCTGCTGGTAAGGTCTGATATGTCAGGCTTTTGCTGAGGAGCCAAATGTGCCAAACAGCTACTGGGCAGCAGCAGTAGTAGGGGATAACCCAAGTGGAGTGGAGACAACAAAAATGGTACCAGAGCTAACATTTGTTAGTACTGCACAGAAAAGGTTACAGTAAACCTCCTTTAGAATATCTTTTGCCATGAAAGCTCTATAATGAGACCATCCAAAAAGAAACACGAGATAGGCCATTTCAGCACTACAGTGTTAAAGTGCTGCTATTCCACTATCAACCTCCTATTGAATTCTGGGGTTTGTAGTTTAGGGAAGGGCACTTCAAATTCTCAGCCAAAGAGCTCTTTGGTCTCAGTAAACTACAAACCCCAGAATTCCACAGGGCATTGAAACTGGAATAGCAGCACTTTAACACTGTAGTGCAGAAATGGCCATAGTATCAGAAGATGAAACTTGCAGGTCAGGTTGCACTTAATGAACTGCTGGGGTATAGCAGAGGACAACTGTGAGTAGCGTGGCTAATGATGCAACTGGACTCAAGCGGAAAACATGTTCAGCTGCTGATGAGCTCAAGAGGTGAAAGGAAAGTCTGAAGCTCCGTAGCACATATTACAGGAACATGGAATGTAAGAAGCTTGAATCAGGGGAAGCTAGACATAGTAAAACAAATGAAATTCATGAACATTGCAATTCTTGGGGTGAACAAACTAAAGTTGATAGGAATGGGACAGTTTGAGTCAGATAATTACACAATGTTTTTTCTAGGAAATGAAAATCTAAGAAGAAATAAGATGACACTAATAGGAAAGATGTAGCAAAAGCAGTCAAAGGCTATAATGCAAAATCTGACTGAATCATAGCAATTAGACTTCAGAGAAAACCCATCAATATAACCCTAATCCAAGTGTATGCTCCAACTACAGAGGCAGAAAAAGAAACTGAAAGATTCTGTGCTGGAGTCCAGGAGGAATTTGATCATACACCAAAGAAAGACTTGTTGTCAGTCATAGGTGATTAGAATGCAGAAGTAAGAAATATAGCAGAATCAAAGATTGTAGGAAAATTTGGCCTAGGATCAAGAAATGAAGCAGGAGAGCAATGGACTAAGGCCATTTCTTCATGTTAACCTGATCCCATTGTCCTCCCTTTGCAATCCTGATAGTCCCTTTGCTGGGAAGGGAACATGATGGGAATGCGTCCCTCCACACCCAGCCAGCTCCCTGAGGAAGGGAGTACAAGTGACATGCACCTGCCTTCTGCAGTGCAGCCGGGCTCTTTACCATGCTGCTCTGGGAAAGGAAGCGCCTTCATTGTGCTTCCTGCCCTTCTGCATGGTAGGTAGGGACGGGAGTGTCGCACAATCGCAGGCACTTAATGGATTTATTCCATTAAGCAAGTATCCTGTGATAGCAATGAGTGGGGGCAGGGTGGCAGTGGGACTGCAGTGATGTCGTGCAGAAGCCCAACCTGCAGACCACTGCCATCCCATCCCACCCCACCCCATCCCCTCCCATCCCCATAGTAGAACTGCAACGTTATGCAGAAATGGCCTGAGTTTTGTGAGGCTAATAGGTTGTTCACTACAAACACATTATTTAAGCAACCAAAGAGGCAGCTGTATACATGACCATCACCGGATGGCCTATCAACAAATATGGAAAACAAAAGAATGGCCCACAGATTGGAAACACTTGATATAAATTCCAGTCCCCCCAAAAGGGGGCACCAGGAACTGCAGTAACCACAGGACCATTGCTTTGATTTCCCGTGCAAGCAAAGTGATCCTCAAAATTCAACAAAAAAGATTTTTATCATATATGGAACAAGAAACACCAGACGTCCAAGTTGGGTTCAGGGAAGGAAGAGGCACTAGGGATAATATTGCAAACATATGTTATGCATCTTAGATACATAACACACACACACACACACACACATATATATGATACACAGATGACACCATACTGTTAGCAGAAAACAGCAAAGACTTGGAAAGATTGTTGAAGAAAAGGCAGAAAGTGCAAAGGCAAGTTTATAGTTGGACATTAAGAAAACAAAAATAATGACCACAGATGATTTACATATCTTTAAAGTAGATGATGAAGACATTGAAATAGTTCAAGGTTTTCCATATCTCTGATCAGTCATTAATCAGAATAGAGGCAGCAATCAGGAAATCAGAAGAAGACTAGGACTTGGAAGGGCAGCTATGAAGGAACTAGATCCTGAAGTGTAAAGATACATCATTGAATACTTAAAATTAGGATGGATCATGCTATTGTGAAGAAAGTGAGGAAAGCTGATAGGAGGAACATAAAATCCTTTGAAATGTGGTCCTGAGAAGAGTTCTATGTATACCATGGACTGCTAAAAAGACAAATGAATAAGTCCTAGATTAAATCAAGCCTGAACTCTTCCTGGAAGCCAAGATGACTAAACTAAAACTGTTGTACTTTGGGCATACCATGAGGAGACATAACTCATTAGAAAATAAAATAATGCTTGGTAATGTATAAGGCAGTAGGAATAGAGGTAGACCACTCTACAGATGGATAGAATACCATATATCGAGGAAGCAACGTCCATGAGTCTGCAAGAACTAAGGAAGACTGTTCAATAGAGCGTGACTTTGAGGTCTCTCATTCATAGAGCCACAATAAGTTGAAGTTGACTTGACAGCAGTTAACAACAAATGCAAAAACCAAAGAGGAAACCCCACTGAACTTAGTGAAGAAACATGCTTAGTACACTGCTATCAGTGTGGTGCTGTATCCTTCAGCATGCATAGATGGAAAGAGCTTTCACAATACTTGTTATGCCCACATGATTGCATAAAGGAGAGAGAATATGTGAGATAAAAAAAAATGTCTAAACCTTTTTAGATTGCAACCTTTCATGTAATAGTCCTTGAAGAGAAAACTGGTCTCCATCACATTTTCCTGTTTATAGTCAATATACCTGCTTTGAAGGTGCTCTCATCTCTTCGAAAAAGAAAGTTTGTCTATTAGTATTCTGGGAAGTTTAAAATAATCTATGATTTGTGAAGCATAGAGGAAAAATTACCAGACCTTAAAACCCTAACAGCACCAGACCCCATCTGATCTTGAAAGATAAGCAAGGTCAGAACTGGTTGGTACATGGATGGGAGACTGCCAATGAATGCCGGATGGTGTAGGCTGTATTTAGGAGGAAGGAAGTGGCAAAACCTCCCCTGAGTATTTCTTGCCTAAGAAAGCCCTATAAAATCTGCAGGGTTGTCATAAGCTGACAGGTGACTTGAAGACACATGCACATTGTTACTCAGCAGATCTTGATTTAGTAGTTCAGGAAAAACACATTCTTTACTTGTTTCCTGGCTAGGTTAATCCTTCCAAATGCTTTTCTCTTCGGTCTCTCCATGCAGGAAAAAGCAGATGACCTACCTGTGATTACAGTTGGATAGGTAGGAATTCAGAGCTGTCCATTCCTCTGTGAATCAGCTCTTACTGTCAGGAAGTTCTTCCTAATGTTTAGACAGAATCTTTTTTCTTGTAATTTGAATGTATCAGTTGGGTCCTACTCTAGAGAGAAGCAGAAAAACAAGCTTGCTTCATTTTCTGTATAACATCCTTCAGTTATTTAAAGATGGCTTATCATGTCACCTCGAATCTTCTCTTCTGCAAGCTAAATATACTCAGTGCCCTAAGCTGTTCCTCATAGGGCTTAGTTTCCAGACCTTTCAACATCTTGGTTGCCCTCCTGTGGACATTTTTTGGCTGGTCAGTAAACTTCTTTAACTGCTTTACCAAGAACTGGACACAGTATTCCAGGTGAGGTCTGACAAAAATTGAATAGAGTGCTAGTATTGCTTCAGTTGATCTGGCCACTATACTCTGGATGATGCAAGCTAGAATTGCATTAGCTTTTTTAACCACCAAGTCACATTGTAGAGTTGACTCATGTTTAGACTCATGGACTAGATGAAGTGAACAAATTGAAACTTAACTCAGACAAGACAGAGGTGCCCCTGGTCAATCAAAAGGCAGATCAGGGAATATGGATTCAACCTGTATTGGATGTGGTTACACTCCCCCGAAGATGCAGGCCCACAGTGCGGGTGTGCTCCTGGATTCAATTCTGAGCCCGAAAGCTCAAGTTTCAGCAGTTACTAGGAGTGCATTTGTGCAATTAAAACTTGTATGTCATTCCTTGAGATACCAGATCTGGCCATGGTGGACACTCTGTTACTCTGATTTCTGGGAGTCCCATGGGGGATACCTCAATGTGCTCCAAATACTGGGAAATGGAAATTAGCTAGAGCACAAGCTAAAGCAATGCAAGAGGCAGGGCAACCCAGCAAGATCTTGAACCCAGTGTCTACGGGATCAGGCCAAGTCAATAAGCAAGCAGAAGTAAGTTATGATTGTTTTCTTTATTTTAAAAGACAGTCAGTGCACACGTATGCAATCACTCACACAGACCTAAGAAGATAAAGGTAGGAGATTCGATAGAGGATTTTGAGAGGAATTTTTCAGGGGAAATACTACACCTGATCCTGTGGCCTGGGTAGTCAGAAGAAAGTCAGTTGGAGCGGAGATTCTCAGCACATGGAAGCTGAGGGGAAGGCTCGGTGAACGGAGTGGCAACAAGGTGGGATGGAAGCCAGGAGCGATCCGAAGAAATGCTCAAAATCAGGGGTTCTTATAGGAGAAAATGTGCCTGTAGGGTAGTCCGTTCCCGGGGAAAACAATGGGTTTCGGGTTGGAGACAAAGCCTCCGAAAGTTCAGTACTTTAAGATGATTGAATTTGATGGAGTTGTTAATAGCGCAGACAGTATGCAAATGAGGAGTGCTTGACAGCTGGCTATTCGTACGCGCTTATCTCATCAAGCCTGCAGTTTGGGGCAGAGAATCTCTTGTATGCTGCGTGCATACATAATGTATTTTCAAAGTGTACTTGCCTGAAGGTCTCCTGAAGCTGCATGCCGGCAAATTACTGGCCTGCCTGGATTTATCTTGCATTTTTCAGCTAGTTCAGCCATTTCCGTGTGTGTGCTTGTCCGGGGGCCTTGCAAGCAAGTGGAGAGGAACGGTTTGGGATGGTCAATCTCTTGATATCAAATTATAGTTAATAAGCCCTGGGCTTCAGCTATAAACTACAGTAACAACACACCTTAGTTACTTCCCAGTTGGATTATTGTAATACATTCTAAATGGGGCTATCTTTGAAGTGTTCAGAAACTCAAAAGAACTGCAGACACATTGTTGACTGTGGCTGGCTACAGGGAATTCACAGCTCCCTTATTGCAACAGCTTAACTGGCTGCCCATTTGTGGGCACAGTTCAAGCTGGTGGTTTTGACCTAGAAAGCCCTGTATGGCTCAGGTCTAGGTTATTTGAAGGATCATATATTTTGTTATGAGTCAGCTCATGCTTTGAGATCTGCTAGGGAGGCTCTTCTCTCTGTCCCACCACCCTCATAGGTACACCTTATGGGAAAACAGGAGAGGGCCTTCTCACTGGCTGTTCACATGCTCTGGAAGTCCTTTCTCAGAGACTGCCACCCTCCCTACTTCCTTTTCATAGACAAAGACTTTTCTGTTTAGACAGGTGTTTTGATGATTGACTATATAAGGCCCATCCCACCAAAATAATGTGCTGCACCTTGCTAATTGTTGAGTTGGAATGCATATTTAATGATCTGTGTTTTATTCCAGTTTTAATTTTTTTTATTGTTTAATCTTGTTTTAACTTTGTATGTAGGTTTTTAACAATTTTTTTTAAACTGTTGTAAGCTGCTTTGAGTCCCAAACTGGGGAAAAAGTGGGATAATAATAATAAAAACAACAATAACAACAACAAATTAGCTGGTCATCTACTAAGACTCCTAGTTCTTTTTCATATGTACTGTTATCAAAGCAGATGTCACACATCCTATATTTGTGTATTTCGTTTTTCTTGCCTGAATGTAGTGAATTTTTAGATAGATAGATAGATAGATAGATAGATAGATAGATAGATAGATAGATAGATATCCATGCTGTTCCAAAGATCAGTGTTCTGTACCTTATTTCATCTCATATTCATATTTTAGAACCACCAATGCACAAATGATGCTATACAGAGAAAATCTGGAGTGCTTTGAAAAGTGACAGAGTAATCACTTGAAAAGGCTGGCACCATGAATACACACTATTAGCTGGAACAAAGCAGACATTCGAATGCGGTGACATATTTGCCATTTCACTTCTTTCTGGCCCCACATAAAAATGAACTGTCAAGCATTTATTAAGGTAGTAAAAAAAAGTTACAAAAAAGACTGAAAAATCACAAAAAGTAAAGTCTACTACAATATCTTGTGGTCTTCCTGCATGTTGTTGGACTGCAAGTCCCATCAGCCATAGCCAGTATCATAAATGGCGAACAATGCTGACAGTTTTAGTCGAACAACATTTAGAGGACCAGATGATTCCCACCCCTGTCTCCTGCGAATTAAGTTTTGAAACTGAAGCATTTCTATCATACACTAGAGGGAGTCCTTGAATCAGAATAGTTTTCTTAAGTTTAGTAACTTGGAAGGAGGCAAAGCTCAAGAACTGTGGAGCTTTTCAGATACATGTTGATTCAACTGCTTGCAGAATCATGCATCAGTATTAAAGATATCACATGCAGAGATCATCTGAATTCTGCATCTGAATTCCCCAGGCTGCAGACTGTACCATCAATGTGAAGTAACCATATCTGGAAATAAAACACATTAAAATCAACAGAGCATGACTTCTAAGTAGAACTGTTGCTAGGACTGAACCATTAAACAGAGTTCCATCTGTGCACAGTCATCTTAAGAGCTCTGTAAAACTGGTGTAGGATTTACTAGTCTCTAATGTAGCCGAGACTGATGACCGCCACAAGGGAAGGAGATAAATTTACATAGAAAAATAAATGTTTTCTTCCATCAGATGTCTGTTTCATAGGCAATTGTAATGGTATATGAAACCGCAAAACTTGGAAACTTTACTTTTAGGGGCTACAATTCCCAGAAGCCGCAAGGCAGCATGGCCATGCTGCATCGGGATTTTAGGAGTTGATTTCCCTAAAAGCAAAATTTCCAGGCTTTGCAAGTGTACGTTGTGGCAACCCAAAGTATTAGAAAGAGATGGACAGCACAAGGAAGGCTATTTGCATGTGGCTACTGTTTCTTAGTGCAGTGGCATAGACTGGACATCTGCCAGATTGGTATAAGTGTTGCACCAGACAACCTATGCACATAAGATGTAGGGAGTGTGAAAGGGCACAAATACCATATCATGTAGTTATCAAAGTGGACTCCTTACCCAGACCTGTTAAGTCCTTATAAAAGCAGAGGAGCTGGAGACTGTCAGCCATATCTTATTTAATTGCCTCTTTTATCATGATAATTTGTATTTACTGTACCAACTTTACCCCATTCTTTCTCTCTGTCTATCTGTATGTGTGTAGATCACGCGCACACTTATGCACATATATATAATCTCCTAGCAGATCTGAGGATTTCAATGCATCACATACTCTGACTGATCACTATCCCATAACTGCAGCTAAAATAGCTAAATTTTACTCAGCTGCTATTCTTTACTGCAAGTCATTGACTAAACAATATTTTTGTATTTCCTTGAGTTTCTCTTAATGTTCATATATAACATATTTCATACCTTACTTGTATTTTATGTAGTATGGTATTTTATACCTTGAAAGAACCATATTTTATCTCATGTGGTATAGTATGTTATTTCATCATCACTTTTTAATTCATTATGTCATACTTGCATTTTTTTTTCCTGGCGCATGGCTAAAATAAAGTATAAATCAGTTAATCATCAGATTCCATTTGGCAGCTTGAAAAAGCAAAAGAAGTGATAAGCCATTTAATTAGGATGTGGACTTTTGAAGCGTTGTTTATGTGAAACAGAATGAGAAGACCAATAGCCTATAGCAGAAATGGTCTTCCAGTGTCGACAAATTTTTGCTTTTAATCTCTCTCACCACTGGTCAGGCTGATAGGCATTGGCAGGAAATTGAGTCGACCAACTTATGAAGAGCCATGGATTCCCCATCCCTTGTTTACAGAGAATCATAAGGTGAAGGTGGATATAACTCACAGAGGAGTGGAGGGAGTGCTCTGCCCCGTCCCCAAGCCACCTGTCCGCCACAAGCAGCACTTGTAAGTAGTCACGGTAGTAGCTGGGCGGGGCAGCTTGGGTCTCGTCCTCCACTGTTGGTATCCATCCAGGCTTGTCAAAATTGTATTGGGCCTGCTGGCTAATTCCCTCAAAAGTAAGCCATAACTCTCATGGACATCTGGGTTTCTGAATCTAGTTAGCAATTCACTGGTGGCTGGAGAGCTTGAGGAAGGGGGATGGAATGAGAGAAAAGGAATATGTATTGCAGTGTTTGACTATATAAAGTTTCCGTGCTCAGTTTGAATCCATCTAACTCATTACTGCCTACCACTCTGACATTGCAGTGGTTTTCCAAGGTTTCAGCTAGGGATCTTTCACAGCCTACCACCTGAGAGCCTTGTAACTGGAGACTGAACCTGGTATGGCATGCAAGGAATGTTATCTCTCAAGTTGCTGGTTCTAATTTGTAGAAGACTGGCTGTGCAGCTTGAGGCTATTAACAACCACAAAGATAAAGAAACGTATATATTCATGAAGTTTTATAACCACTATTTTTGAAATTAACCGATTCTGGAGTGCCCTTTACTTATCTGTTGTTGTTTTTTTTACAAAATATATGAAAATAGGCTGATAATAAAATGAACGTGTCATCTTATTTATGTTGCCTGCTGTTCTTGAAGCTCACAAAGGATAGAATGTAAGCCTTCTTTGATGTATATAAAAACTACTGACTTCTTGATAATCTGTTGCTAAGTGGGTTTTTTCTCCTTTTAAGTAGATCTAGAAAATGGTTCATCTTAATTTGTAAAGGTCATTAAAGTTTCAATAAGCCATAAATAGGTAATGCTTTATTAATAAGATACTTCTGAGTAATGCTTAACAACTATAAGCCTGTGCATTCCAAATTTGTAATACATAACCAACAAAGTTAAAATTAAGGCTAGAGCTGCGTAGGGAGGGCTTGTTCCTGGATTATGGAAATCCAGAACAACTGCAGGGGTATAATAGCTACACAGTGTTATTTGATAGCACAAAATCTTTCCCCTTTAAAGCACATTGCATGGACTGACACAATTTGGACCTTCACTCACTGCCTCTTCCATGTCCTATTCCCCATTATTCAAGACTGGAAGCTGCCTTCTGAGTCAGACCCTCGGTCCCTGTAGGTCAACACTGTCTCTGCCAACTAGCAGTCACATACTCTCCAAGTGGGCCTGGAGAGCTTGAGGAAGGGGGATATGAAGCAGTAGCACATATGAAAACTGGGACAATGTCAGTGTGTGTCCAAGATGGCAACAGTTATAATAAGGAAAAATAAATTAGGAAAGGCTACAGCACTTTGCTTTTGCCTGAGTCTACTAGAAAGATTCCCCCTACCCTGGCTGAGTTAATTGAATGCAAAACTACTGGTGCACCTTGAATTCAGTTTGTACCAATGGAAATAAGTAAGACAAAGGAGGAAGGGGGAAGGGGGAAGAAGGAGAGAGTAACGTCCTGGCAATAACAACATGTAAAAAGATGGAACAAGTGATCTGATTCAGTGGAGAACTTAGGAACAATCATAATGACATTATGTCAAATAGGCTGGCTCAAAAGAAAGAAAGCCTGATTTGAAAGAAATCTGAAAAGGACTGAATTAAATTTCTATTTGTTCCTAAAATGTGCAGTCATAATTTGCATTCCTTCCTGTTTCTCTCACTGCTTCCATCGCTATGTTGTCACATTTGTCATTTCCTAGACAACTTCATCCACACATAAAAGACCGGTGGGGTAGACTGAAATATTTACCCAAGAAACTGAAGATACCCCTTTGTTTCATGACTTACCTAACTACTATATTTGTCTTAAATGTAGTTAGAGTTTGGTTTTTCTTGGCAAGGAGAGTAGGGGTTCTTTCACATTACACAGTTATAATACCGTCAGCCCTCCACATTCCCTAGGGTTAGGGATGCAAGACCTCCACAAAAGTGGGAAAACTGCAAATATCAAAATGCCTGTGAGTGTCTTCGGGAAGGGGGCCCAGGCACGGTGGGGAGAACAGACACTCAGGGTCCAAACCAGGTCAGTAACAGGAGAGGGAAAGAGGGTAGGTCAGCATAGCGGCCCTATACTTCATCTCCCTCTCTCCCATCTCCTTACTTGAGTGTAGAGGGCATGGAGAAAAGGTTTGTGATGCTGGGAAATCAGGCTGCGAGCGAGCTGATCAGATAGTTGCAGCTGGTGGTGGAAGAGGGGGAGGACCAAAGGTGGGTTGTTAAAGGGCTGCATGGACTGATCAGAGCAGCACAGAGGGAAGGTTCCCCCAAAAAGAAGCACCTGAGGTGGGCAGGGGTTGGAGAAACATGCACATGATCAAATCCATGAAAGTCAAACCTGCAAATGTGGATGGCCAACTGTGTTTACTAATGTCTATTGCAGTTTGTTAGTTTAGCTGTTTCTAAATCACTTTGGGATAAGATAAACTGCTTAGGAACTTTAGTCTGCAAAACTTTTTTTTAAAGATATGGTATAATAACAACCAAGAAAAGCAACTGTGACAAACGCTGATTCTTTACTATTTCCTCCCTTTCTTCTGGAGTTGATGGACCAGGAATCAAATGGAGATCTGCCAAATTGGGACTGAGTTTCAGCTTAGAGAGAGAGAGAACAAGCAGATGTATGTCTCAGTACCAGGGTTCAGTGAACCATCTGATATTTGGAAAAGTTTGTGCCTTTGGAGACTGTAAAATCTAGCTTCAGTTTCTTAAGGTCAGTGTTATACTGCTGCAAGCTTCATCAGCTACACAAAAAGGGGACATAGCCAAATAAACACTGGGATATGAATGGCACTTTTCTGAATGGTTCTCTTGTTTACGCCTTTGGAAGTATATAGAGCCGAAACAAAGCATCTTTTGAGAGACGGAGGGGAAACAAAACTGAAATTCTTCAGTATCCATTCCTAGCTTAAATAATTGATACACATTGTATTTCCAGTGAAATTCAGCTCCTCATTGTACATACAGGGGATGTTCTAAGATCTGGGTTTTCTTGAAGCCATAAGGGCTTTTAAAAGTAAAATGTATTCCTCTTCGTGAGTCCTTTAATCTTAACTTGTCCTTTGAGGAACAACTCTGAACTCTGTAAACAAGCTCAAAAACAGAGGTTGGGAAAATTACAGTACTAATACAGAAAAACAAACAAACAGTTCATTAAAACTGTAAGCACAGCAATCAGCAAAAGATGTGGGCTAGCTAAGGAATTTTCAGCTGATGGCAGAAATGTGTACTGTACCAGTAAAGCACTAAATGTCAACTTATTATAGATACTGATGATTAGTGAATAGCCCATCTAACAGGGAAAGTAATAACTGGTTTTGACATTAGAGATTATTTAGCTTTCCCTATAGCACACGAAGGCTACAGCTCATGAGAGCTACATCAGATCAGGCCACGATCTGCACGACGCTCTCACGATCACGCGATGCTCCAGGGGCCAGCAGGCGCTGATCGCACACCTTTTCATTTTCGGCTAGAAGCCGAAAATGGTGCGCGATCACACATTGCTCCCGAGCCCCACGCGCACTTGCCTGGCGTGCGGAGCCTGCAGAAATGTGCTGGTCACGCTTCCTGCCCCAGCGCAGCCTGGGAAACTCAGGCTGCGCTGCAGAAGGAAGGAAGAGGCGGGGCTCTTGGGCAAGCAGGCAGCTTGTGCGGAGCCGAAGGACTCCACAAGTGAGGGCCTCTCACTGGAGGCTGCTCACGTGATCCCCGCACCCCAGCGCCGGAAGAAGGTAAGGTGCGGAAGGGCCTTAGTTAACATTCTGTCTAGATGTCTGTTAACACACTCTACTTGGAGCTGCCTTTGAAGAGTGTTTAAAAGCTTCAGCTGGTCCAAAGAGCTGCAGCCAGACTATGAACCAGGGAAACACACAACCTTTTTGGTGCAACAGCTCCTCTGGCTCCCAATCTGTTTTCAGACACAGGCCATTTCCACACTCCACTGTTATAGTGCTATTATTCCACTGTCAATATCCTGTGAAATTCTGGGGTTTGTAGTTTACTGAGGCCAAAGAGCTCTCTGGCTGAGAATTCTAAATTCCCCTCCCTCAACTGCAAACCCCTGGATTTCATAGGATGTTGAAAATGGAATAATAACACTATAACAGTGGGGTGTGGAAGCGGCCACAATTCAAAAATGCTGCTTATGATCTGTAAAGCCTTATATGGCTCAGGTCCAGGTTACTCGAAAGGCCATATTCTCCCTTACAATACTGCCACTATTTTAAGATGTTCTGAGGAGACCCTTCTCTGTATCCTTCTAGGACCACATGTACATGTGGTGGGAACATGGGAGATGACCTTCTTTGTTATTGTTCCCAGATTCTGGGAGTCCCTTCTGTTAGAAGTACAACAACACTTAGAAAGGAAGAGTCAAGGATGCCTCAGAGTGGACAGTATAAAAGGGTAGATCGTTTGAGTGACCCATAGTGTCCTCCCTTCTTGCTCTACATAACTTGACCCCTCTGTGATTTAATCTGATTCTATGAGGAATGTTTTCTCCACCTCTTCTCTTCTTCCCAGCCTGTCTCTCAGTTCTTCCCTAGAATGAAGCTAGGTTAGATTAGCACCTTGAGTAACTTTCCTATTTTAGAATGGAGTTCCTATAATAAAGTCTTTAGTTTGTTTCTCTAAACGATTGGTGTCTTGCTCCTTAATCAGAATCTCTGCTCTCTGCACACACCTTTCAAACCGGGTTAGACGGGTACCTCCTTACTATTTTTCCACACCTCTTCTTATTCTAGCAGGTCTTTGAGAACTGATTTGGGGGTGGGCTTGTACATCATGCTGGATTTTTAATTGGTGGTGTTGCTGCTTAGTTTTTTTTTTAACAGGTTTTAATTTTTGTTGACAGTTTAATTGCTTTTTAATTTTTATACACTGAATTTTTAACTACTCGTATTTACCGGCATATAAGACTCACCCATGTATAAGACACATCCCATTTAATCACTGGCAAATACTATTTGCTGGCATATAAGACACACCCCATTTTCAAACAGTATTTTTCAAGGAAAAAAGTGAGTCTTATATGCCAGAAAATACGGTATGTTTGTTTTAACTGTTGCAAGCTACCTTGAGATCCAAACTGAGGAAAAGGTGGGATAGTATTATTATTATTGTTATCATCATCATCATAATTTAGACTTGATCCATCGAGGCTTAAAGTTGACCCAAAACATTTGTCAAGTCAAGAGAAGCAAATGCAATGGCATAGTTGTTCCTGATTTGAGGAGTAGGGAAAAAATGTTAAAATAAATATTCTGAAGAAGAGGGGAGGAATCTGAAAGCTGCAAGCTTTAGTTAGGTTCTGTTAGTAAATCTGTAGTTTGAGAGACACAGAGCACAATTTAAAATTTGGCAGAACTAAAATTGGAGTAGGCATGACTGTGCTTTTTGAAGCGGTGGTGTTTTTCCACTACAATTAGAACAACAGCAAATCTATTTCTGTCACAGTAACTGGAAGCTTTTCAGAATTTGATAGATCACCCTTTGGTCAGCATAGTTGAAGAGACATCACATTGAAGATGTGTTAGTATATAGATTTAGTCATGCAAAAAGGTCAGATTATGCAACAAATTTTTTTCCACAAACATTTATTTGTCATGCTGCAGAGAAGATTATAAACAGAAAATGTTAAAGGCCAGAATTCAACACAAAGTTAAAATGCTCCTAAAATATTTGATTTCTGTGAGTTCAAAGATATAATCTTATAGATTACCTAGACATATGTCCTATTTAACTCAGCCTGGCTTACTTGGGCATGAGCTGGCATGCATAAAGTTGCACTGTAAAGTGGCAATCTAATGTAAACTTTCCTTGAAATAAGTTGCATTGAACACAACAGGTTTTGTGTCTATGTAGAAATGTACAGGTTTTGCTGTGAGTGTGATTGCTTTTGGGTTTGATTCAGGGATATAGCTAAGGCAGGGGGAGGGATGAGAGCATTGCCCCTTCAAATGAGAATTCTGCCCCTCCAAATGAAGTTTTCTTTCAGACTCCAAATTTTTAGCAAAATGAGATATTGAAAATTGTTCATACCTATGTTTGTTGTGTTTGCATGCTTTTGCCAACTTTGCCTGACCCCTTTCTTTGGATACCTAAGCTTTATTTCTAGATACTCAACTGGAGTTTTAAGTAAAGTTGCTAGCAATTTGGGAAGTGAAGTAAAATTTCATTGGAGAGGTACTATTCTTTTTTAGAGGCAATGCCATCAGTTTTGTTTTCCCCCTTCAGCAGCTGCCCCACTGATTGTATTGTGGGCTAGGTAAAGATTTTGCTACTGGTTGAATTTTATCTCAAAAATCTAAAACCTACTCTGCTTTTAAATAATGTATATTTTTAAAAATATACTCAGTAAACATCTTTTATACAGTCTATCTTATCTAAAGAAATTCAAAGTAAAAAACAAATACAGCCCTTGTTCTCACATAATAGGCAGAGTCACCACTCTCCATAGCCAAATGCTTCTCAGTCAACTGTTGGCAGAACTGGGAAAGTTACTTTCGGGGACTACAACTCCCAGTGTACTCTATCCAACATGGAGGATTCTGTGTATTTCAGTCCAACAAAGTAACTTTTCCAAGCACTGACTGTGGGATATGATCGGCATTTGTTGCCCAAAAGCATCTGTGAGTTGACTGCTGTGCTGCTAGCAAAAATGTTCCTTATGTTAGGAAAAAAGTGCTCTTCCAGATGTTGTTGAATTGCAATTCTTCTTCGTGGTCTCTGTGCCTTCATACACTAGGAGCTTTAGCGCCTGCGCGGTAGCGTTAAGCTCCTAGTGTATGATGGCACAGATGACCACTCGAAGAACCACAGTTACAGGTAAGCAACCTGTTCTTCCTCTTCTAGGCCAGAGGCTCTGCTGGCCAGGATTGCTGGGATTTGCAGTCCAACTACATCTGGAGGGTCATACATTCCCCACTCCTATTCTATGGGCCAGATGGTTCACACACATGCTACACTTCTAAAGCATTAACCTCTGGTCATGCCCTATGTCTAGTCACATGTTTGATGTGGACTCATGCAAAGTTTATATTTGCGTAACGGACAAACAAAGTATTGCTTTCCAAAGCCAAATCCTCCTGTGTCAGTCAAGGTAGATAAAAATCAATGCTGTGATTAGAATGAATTTAAAATATTTTAAATATTTTTTTTAAAACTTCCATTATGCATCACCCAAACAGCCTGGTTAAAAATTTTATCAGATGCCATACAAATGAATACATCTACCATCTTATTGAACTAAGTGAGTTTAAAACTTCTGTTCTCTGCAAAGGAAACTATGCTCCCTATCTCACCTCAAGAGGGGCATATTAGAATACGCCCCTTGTTCCTCCTCCTTGGCTGTCACAACATTTAGGCTGAGGGCAGGGACCTAGGAAAAACAACTTAACAGACTGCTCAGTCAGAAAACCGTGGAGAAAGAGCAGCATTCTACCACCTGAGGAGCAAATACTTATCTTTTAACCCTCAGTCAAGGGTTCCCTGTGTGCCTGTTGCTTTTCAATCCCAATGGAGGAAAGAGGAGTCTGGGACCAAGATTATGTTTGACACTGTTGGAATATAGGATTCTACCATCATGCTGACAGTGGATGTCCAGGAGAACAAAAATTGCAAATCAAGCGGTGATCAAACAATGATGTGAAAAAGATTTACAGGTTCTCTCTGATAGTGGCTCTTTGGGTTGATGGAATGGAGCTGCACTGGGCACCATCCAACTGCTGTTGTGCAGCCTGAGGAAAAGCGTTGTTCAAAGAGAAAGTGACCTTACGGAATGTCTAAAAGAAGTAGCATAAGGCCATTTCTGCACTAGACTGTTAATAGTGCTATGATTCCACTTTCAACATCCTATGGAATCCTGGGGTTTGCAGTTTCGGGAGGGGCCAATGGCCCCTCCTGAAACTGCAAACCCCAGGATTCCATAGGATGTTGAAAGTGGAATCATTAACAGTCTAGTGCGGAAATGGCCTAAGTTACCAAAAAAAAAGAAGACATCAAGCCAATGTCTCCCTATCATGGGAAACTATGAGGATAACAGGCTCTTTTCGCACCTTAAACTAGGGTTACTAGTTTTTCAATATACCAATAAAGATAGCCAAAATACATGAATCTGGAGCTGACAATTAATTTTCTCCCTCGGTTTCTCTTTCAACACACATCAGCAGACCTGAATACATATCATTATTATCTTTATTAGAATGAGCTTCATAGACACTTGCTCCTACAATTTGGCCTCACATTTTCTTAAAATGTTCATAAACCTCAATACTGTATTTTTGGTATTCCATTCAGTCTATAAAAGAATGTTGTTGTTGTTGTTGTTTTGTGCCTTCAAGTCATTTCTGACCTATGGCTACCCTAAGGCAAACCTATCATGGGGTTTTCTGGAGCTGAGAGTGTGTGATATGCCCAGTAAGGGGTACTTGCCAGACCCATAAAGGACAAGATTCCCAACTCTAAGATAAGGGGTGTACTTTATAATAAGGAACATCTGGAAATTCTTCCTTAAAAACTGACAGATTTACTATGATATAAGCTTTTGCGGACTAGAGTCTACTTCATCAGATGTAATCTTGTCTGTGATTGATGATGATGATGATGATGATGATGCCTGGAGTTCATGATCACAGTGTAAATGTGTAAGCCAGATCTATGCATTCATAATTGATTTGTATTCTTAATCCCTTTGTATTTAGTAGTGTGGGGAATATGTAGGCATTGTAAAAATCCCCCGGTCCTGATTTATTGGTCAGCAGCTGTTGCAAGTGATGTGGCTCTGTTGTCCTGCCAATCAGGAAGCTGGTGGCTGATATCCCTGTCACCTTCCCACTATAGATCTCCAGTGCAAGGATGAATTATGACAGAGATCCTGCTGCTAGATGTCACACCAAAGATTACTGGAGTAACGGGTTAGGAACATCAGTGTGCTGCATCCCGATCAACAAGAGAACAGCTCCTCTTTGCTCTCAGCTGCTGCTGCCCAGTAAGAATTGAGTGAGTCAGGCCAGAAGATGCTAGTGAGCTATGTAACTAATAGTTACATTGTTGTGTAGCTAATCTAGAATGTCGGACAATAGTGTCATTATGAATGCATGTAGTTTTTAAGGAGTCACCAAATTCTCGGCTACCTTTGCAGCAAACAACTAGCAGAGCTGGTCCTTTGGAAGCTGTAACCAGTTGTGATCACATAACCTGACCTGAAACAGAGTTATTATTGTTACTGTAAAGTTGCATATGTTCTAAGGAAGCATGGTAAGGAAGCATTTTTTGTGTTTTTATTGCCTGAACAAAGGAAAAGTAGCAGGATCTGACATCTGATCAATGATTGATCTTTCTTTGGCTCTTGCAAACAAAAGTGCATCAGTGCAGCCAAGGTCAACATTTAAAAAAAAAGTCTGGAATGGACCACAGGTACACCTGTGCACTCACAGCTAAATCAATAATAGGCACTCTGTTTGTAAAAGGCAGCCTTTTGAGTAGTGGCAGAACTTGGAGTGTGTGGAGGGGGGCAGGAGGGGGCATGGCCACAGTGTGCAAGATGTGGCCACGGTGCATGGGGGCACGGCCACAGTGCATGGGGGCATGGCCGCAGCAGTTGGGGGGTGGCTATGAGCCCGGGTGCCCCAAAAACTGCTACTGGGGGTGAACTGCCCCCATTGCCCACTGTCACTACACAACTGCTTTTGAGCTGAAGTGGCTTGTGAACATTGGTCAGTTGCCTGAAATTCAGATGTACTCCTTGATTGTAATTGTAGCTTTGCACAATAGAATTTTTTTAAATGGAAGATCATATAGGACAGTCTTCGACAACATGGTGTTTCCTAGATGTATTGGACTTCAGTTCTCATGATTCCGCAGGCTATGGGATTGTGGAAGTGATAGTCCAACACATCTGGAAGGCACCATGGTAGAGAAAATTGATGCAAGGCAAACACCATGTTCTTAAAGATAAGAGTTGAGGAACACAGCCTGTAAGGCAAATAAATACTATTATTTCAGCAGTCCCCTGTGAAGTATTTACCCACCACTTCACAGATAAAATTGTTCAGATTCACTGTGACGTGGACACCAGAGTTTATACAGGTCTGGTGGATATAACCTTGGCCCTTGCTTGTGCAATGTCGATGGATACTTTTCAATTTGTGCAGCTCACGATGTAGAAAGGATCTTTGGGGAGACGAGAGCTACCACATGTACACTAGGCCCTTGCCCTTTCTGGGTTATTAAACAGGCCAAAGAAGGACAGGCTGAGTGAGTAAGGGAAGTGATTAATGCCTCTTTACAAGACAGGGTCCCAATATGCCTGGAGGGGGCTGTTGTAAGACCTCTTCTGAAAACCTTTCTTTGACCTACTGTACTGGATTAGTACCAGTCAGTCTCAAATGCTCCATTTTGGGGCAAGGTACTAGAGCATCACCAAGGGGTTCCTGGCTGAGGCAGAATATCTAGATCCATTTCAATCAGGTTTCAAGCCTGGTTATGGGTACAGAGATGACTTTGCTTGTCCTAGTAGATGACTTACACAAGGAACTGGACATAGCAAATGTATCCATGTTGGTTCTGCTGGACCTCTCAGAGGCTTTTGATGCAATCAACTATGGTGTCCTTCTGAGTCGCCTCTCTGGAGAGAGCTTGGAAGTTCTGTTCTACAATGACTCCATTCTTTCCTGGAGGGGTGCTCTCTGAAGGTGGTTCTGGGGGATTCCTGCTTGATTCCTTGGTCAATGGACCTACAGAGTCCCCCAGGATTCTGTTGTGTCCCCCCATATTATTTCACATATACAAAAAACTTCTGGGACCTGTTGGCTGGAATTTGGGGGTCAGATGTCACCAGTATGCTGATGATACCCAGCTCCAACTGTATGGAAATGTTTCGAAATACATGCTATTTGTAAGTTGTTCGCCGCCTCGATCCATATGGAGAGGCGGGATACAAATAAATAAATAAATAAATAAATAATAATAATAAATTCCAAGGATCCTGTTTCTGTGCTGGCACCTGTAATGGACTGGATGAAGGGGAACAAATTGAAGCTTAATCCAAACTAGGCAGAGGTGCTCCTGGTCATCTAAAAGACTGATCTGGGAATAAGGATTCAGCCTGTGTTAGTTGGGGTTATACTCCCCTTGAAAACACAGGTTTGCAGTTTGGGGGTACTTCTAGATTCAGATCTGAGCCTGGAAGCCTAAGTTTCAGCAGTGACTAGGAGTAGTTTTGCATAGTTACAGCTAGTGTACCAACTGTATCCATTCCTAGAGAAGTTGGATCTGGACATGGTGGTACATGCCTTGCTTACATCCCATTTGGATTGCTATATTGCCCTCTATATGGGGCTGCTCTTGTAAAGTACTGAGAAACTTCAGCTAGCTCAAAGAGCTGCAGCCAGATTGTTAACTACAGCTGGCTATAGGTAGCACACAGCTCCCTTGTTGCAACAGCAAAATTAGCTGCCAGTCTGTTTCCAGGCACAATGTAAAGTGTTGGTTTTGACCCATAAATCCCTATGCAGCTTGAGTCCAGGTTATTTGAAGGTCTGTATCTCCCTTTGTGAGCCCCTTAGAGGTCTATGATCATCTTGAGAGGTCCTTCTTTCTGTCCCACCACCTTCCCAGGCTTGTTTGATGGGAACAAGAGAGAAGGCCTTCTTGGCGGCTGCTCCCAGACTTTGGAACTCTTTCCCTTGGGAAGCCAGGATGGTCCTGTCCTTGCTCTTCTTTCAGTAGCAAATCAAAATGTTTTTACACCATCAGGCTTTTAGAAAATGACCTGGATAGCATTTTAATGCTGTGCAGTGCTGTTTTTAAGGTTTGTATATAATCTCTGAATGAACTTTAATGTTTTTAATGTTTTGATTTCTTTTCTTTTTTTATTATTTTTTTATTTCAACAAAATAAAAAATATACAATAAACATAAAACACACATTATTTCTTAATGTTATCT
This sequence comes from Ctenosaura bakeri, assembly GCA_948474755.1. Lineage (NCBI taxonomy): Eukaryota > Metazoa > Chordata > Lepidosauria > Squamata > Iguanidae > Ctenosaura > Ctenosaura bakeri. The sequence continues at coordinate 406,702 of CAOLHI010001484.1, read as the reverse complement.
CCTTTACAATCTTTCCAAACAAAACATTCTTTCACAATTTTTTTACAAACACATACCCACCTTCCCTTATTTATCTTCCCATTATTTGTGAACCAATCCAACTTACTTATAAACCGCCAACTCATCTTAATATACCTTGTTACATACCACTGTCTCTATTATACAGTTATATTATTTATTTACATTGTCATTTTCCGAATCTCGTATTTTACAAACCTATATGAACTCCTTTCACCCCAATGGTTTTCCCAGAGGGGTTTCACTAGACTCCACTCCTCCTTTTTTCCATCTTTGGTGGTCGTGTATAAAAGCAAAAGCTTTTTGGAAAAGTATACATGAGTGTATTGAAAAGGCATTACATGTAAATTTTCCTATGATCCCGGAGATATACTTATTAAATATAATTGAAGACAAATATTTTAAGAAAAGTCTAGAGAAAAAAATGTTGATATATATGGTGACAGCAGCTAGATTGGTCTATGCCCGATTCTGGAAGTCTAAAGAAACACCTAGAATAGATGATTGGTTGTGGAAATTATTCGAACTATGGGAAATGGATGAATTGACTTCTAGAATTAGGGACAGACCAAGAAACCAAATAATGTTTTTAATGTTTTAAATTTATACTTTTTAAATCCCTTCTAAAAATAACTCTTGTCTTTACACTGGTATTAATGACTTTGTATAGTTCTAATCTCTATTGTCTTTAAATAGTTTATTAGTTCTCTTGATTCTCATTATTGAGAGAAAGGTACAATATAAATTAATTAAATAAATAAATACTATTTCCAGATTGTCAGTGGAGAGCTGAGTTTGAAAGTGGGGATTACATTCAAGACACTGGGTGGGGTCATTCTTGAACCAGGTTTCGAATGTCAATATCTCGAGGTCAAAACACCATAAATGTATTTTCCAAATAATAATAATAATAATAATAATAATAATAATAATAATAATTAATATTTATTTTTATCCCGCCTCTCCCAATGGATCGAGGCGGCATTACAACAATATATAAATACATTAAAACATTAAAACGTACCCCATCCTCCCCACCCACCCACCCACCCACCCACCCTTCTAACCCCCTAAACATATTAACTATTAAAAACAATTAAAACAAGATTAAAACAAGAGGACAGTTGATGAGAGGCGGTGGAACACTAGTCTGGGAAGGCCTGTCAGAAGAGGACAGTCTTGACTGCCTTTTTAAAGCAGTCAAAACTGGTAATATGCCGGGTCTCTTCCGGCAGGCCATTCCATAGTTTGGGAGCGATAGAAGAAAAGGTCCTCTGGGTAACTGCAGCCAACCTAGTTCTGACTGACCGCAGTAAATTCCTCCCAGAGGACATTAGTGTGCGGAGCGGATTATATGGGAGAAGGCGATCCCGCAGGTAGGCTGGCCCCAAGCCATGAAGGGCTTTGTACTGTGCCCGGAAACTAATAGGCAGCCAGTGTAAAGACTTCAGAATAGGTGTTATGTGGTCAGTTTTAGATCTTCCGGTGACCAATCTGGCTGCCATATTCTGAATTAATTGAAGTTTCTGGACTAAGCACATGGGTAGCCCTATGTAGGGCGCATTGCAGAAGTCAAGCCGTAAAGTTACCAGCGCATGTACCACTGTTTTTAGGTGTTCCAGGTCCAGGAAGGGGCGCAGCTGGCGTATCAGCCGAAGCTGATAGCAGGCACTCCTGGCCGCCGCATCAATTTGAGCTGTCATCTGAAGCAGCGAGTCCAAGAGCACCCCCAAGCTGCGGACACAGTCTTTCAGGGGAAGTGTGACCCCGTCTAGAACTGGTTGACAAACCTCCATACCTGGGCTAGGGCCCTTAACAGCGAGTACCTCCGTCTTATCTGGATTCAGCTTCAGTCTGTTTTTCCTCATCCAATCCATTACTGCTTCAAGGCATTCGTTTAGAGGCGAGATGCCATCCTTAGTTGATGCTATTATCCGAGGCATGGAGAGATATATCTGGGTGTCATCAGCATAATGATAGCACTTTGCTCCATGCCTCCTGATGATCTCTCCCAGCGGTTTCATGTAGATGTTAAATAGCATTGGGGACAGGACGGCACCCTGAGGGACACCAGATTTAAGCTCCTTTTCGAGGAGCAGCTGTCCCCAAGCATCACCATCTGGTATCTACCTGAGAGATAGGACCGGAACCACTTAAGTGCAGTGCCCCCGATCCCCAGCCCTCTCAGACGTTCCAGAAGGATACCATGGTCTATGGTATCGAAAGCCGCTGAGAGGTCCAAGAGTACCAGCAGGGTCACACTTCCCCTGTCGATACCTAGGCGTAGATAATCCACTAACGCGACCATGGCAGTCTCAACTCCATATCCCGCCCTGAAGACAGTTTGAAATGGATCTAGATAATCAGTTTCATCCAAGACAGCTTGGAGCTGAAGGGCAACAGCCCTCTCGATCACCTTGCTTAAAAATGGAAGATGGGAGACTGGTCTGTAATTATTCATATCCAAGGGATCTAGGGAAGGCTTTTTTAGAAGCGGCCGTATAATCGTTTCTTTTAAACAAGCTGGAAAATTGCCCTCCCTGAAGGATGCATTAATAATACGTCTTAAGTGGGTCTTAATTGCAACTCCTCCCTGGACGACCAGCCATGAAGGGCAGGGATCAAGAGGGCAAGTTGTCCTTCTTACCTTTCCAAGAAGCTTGTCTACGTCCTCGGTACTCACTGACTGAAACGGATCCAGTATAATCTTGTTCACGGGGTCGCTGGACGCTCCATTTGTAACCTCTGCTATAACACCGGCATCCAAGTCGGCTCTTATCTGAGAGATTTTATCTGCGAAATGATTATTCAAGGCATCACAGCAAGCTACGTTAGGTTCTAACAACGAGTTCAGGGGAGTGGGTAACTGAGTCAAATCCCTTACCACCCTGAACAGTTCTGCTGGACAAGAAGTCACAGACGCAATACGTGCAGAGAAGAAGGTCTTCTTCGCCGCATCTATTGCCACTCTATAGGAATGAAGGCTCTATAGCGTGTCCTGTCAGATAAGAATCGAGATTTCCTCCAGTTGCGCTCTAGTCATTGTTCAGCCTGCTTCATATTCCTAAGTTCTACTGTATACCAAGGATTGCGATTTGCAGCAGGCTGGAAAGGACACTTGGGAGCAATTGTGTCGATAGCCCTGGTAAGATCACAATTCCAGGTATTAACCAGGGCTTCAACAGGATCACCGGCAATACCAACCATAAGACCCTTGAGGGCTTTCTAGAATCCAATAGGTTCCATTAACCTTCGAGGGCGGACCATTCTAATAGGTCCACCACCCCTGCAGGGGCGGATAGCAACCATTAGTCTAACCCTGACCAGGAAATGATCCGTTCATGACAAGGTGGTAGCATTTATTATCTCCGCCCACGGCTGTGCCTGTTCCGTACTAAAGACCTCATCAAGGGTATGACCTGCACAATGTGTTGGCCCAGAGGCTAATTGGGATAGGCCCATGTTTGTCATGGATGCCATGAACTCCCAAGCCGCACCTGTCAAACTGGTCTCAAATGGGATATTGAAGTCGCCCAGAACCAGAAGTCTGGGCGATTCCAACACCAACTTCGACACCAGCTCTGTCAGCTCAGCCAGGGAGTCTGATAGGCAGCGGGGTGGTTGGTACACTAACAGAATCCCTAGACTATCCCTTGCCTTCGGGCTCAGGTATATACACTTGAAGTGGTCTGTTTTCCGGACAGGTATCCTGGTCAGTATAAGATTGTCTTTGTAAACCAAGGCTACTCCGCCGCCGCCCCCCGCCCTCTTCCCCTTACCTGCTCACTGACAGAGTATCCGGCTGGTTGGTTGGTAAATTGTTGTTGTTGTGTACCTTCAAGTCATTTGCAATTTATGACAAGCCTAAGGCAAACCTATCATGGGGTTTTCTGGTGCTGAGAGTGTGTGACAAGCCCAAGGTCACTAGTGTGTTTCCATGGTCAAGTGGGGAATTGAATCCTGGTCTCTAGAGTTGTAGTCCAATGCTCAGAGGGTTGGTATGGAGTGTGATATGCAACATTGCCTTCAAACAGAGAATATCTACACATGTGCTTGTCCCCGGTATCTAGCTGAGAACCTGTTGAGATATACCCACGCAAATTAAAAAGCAACTATTCACTGATTGATTGATCACATTTATTAATCACTTTTCTGCCCACCAGGGCCCTAAAACAATGTGGGTGTGGGTAGTGGTGGTGGGAAGGAACAGCCACTCAGAACACTTCTACCTCTAGAATACGATACCCAGATACTCCAGAATCTACCACACTAGGGCTTATTACCTTCTAAAGCCAAATGTACCTTTGCCTAGGCCTACTTAGCATGTTTCCAGGAAATAAAGAAACCACTGTAGCCAGTGGGCACAAATATGGTGCCATCTCCTGGCACGTTTAGGAAAAAAACCCTGTCATTCCTGTATATCAGATAGTTTAAGAAACACTGCTTTAAACTCTTATAGGTTGCTTCTTCTTTTTTTGTGTACTGTGATTGTTCTAGAATTGACCATCTGGAGCAGAACTCTCACAAACAGCAGTGATAAATGGAATGTACCATCTCAGATTGCAGGTTACAGTTCACTTGACTGGTACGGTCAATGGATCTTCTGCTGCTGCAACTGCTGTTATGAGGGTGCCAAATCCACACTTCGTGCTACTCCTCCCATAGCTGAGCTGTGTGTGAAAGCTCTTCCAGTGCTGAATCCTATCTCTTTAGAGCAGGGGTGTCAAACTCAATTTCACCTTTGGCCAGATCAGCATTATGGTTGCCCTCAAAGGGCTGGTTGTATCTGTAAGACTATATAAATGTATCCACTCTTTTATCATATTAAATAATCACCTCTGCATTCAATTGTTATTGATTTTTAAATTGCCTTCCCTCTGCATCAATTTTTCTTTTCTTGGACATTTTGGGGCTATTTGATTGTAGTTTATGGTCCCTATACCTCTGTAAAGTGACATAGAATTGGTCAGTATGTCCAAAGTGCCACTTTCTGCTCCCCAGACCCTCTCTGGGCCTCAGTCAAAAGTAGAAGTAGATTGTGAGTGCTGGCTGCTGGGCCCCTCTTCAGAATACCAGCAGCTGGGGGCCCGCAATGTGGGTATCGGGCTCTCCAGGCAGGGGGAGTGCCGCAGCTGCAGGAGAGGTGTGAGGGACACATGAAATGGCCTCGTTGGCTGGATTTGACACGCAGGCCTTGTGTTTGACACATGTGCTTTAGAGGTTTGGCACTGGCAAGGTTCCTACACAACTCAAAGCAGCTGTGGGAGGAGCAGCAGTAAATTCAAGAGGGCATCCACTGCCCCTCCAGCAATAATTGGCTGCCCCTGTGCATGACTGACTACTTCCCAATACAAAATAATTCTTGGTACAGCAGCACATTGGTACATCAGTGAGAATTATGGTAGCCTAGCCTTCTCTCTGATATTCTAATTTTCTGTTTAAGATGCAATGGTAAGCCATAATAGAACTTGGAATAGCATTTTTAAAAAAAATAACACATGACTTATTACCTAACATATTACTTTTATTATTTTTTCATTGCCTTTTTTTTAAAATCACCTGAGAAAATACTCCTATGTACATGATAATGATCTCGGTCAGCAGCAGTTACGAGTAATCAGTCAGCCTTACCATCCATTATTGTTACTAGTTGTTATGCTGGTTTTTGGAAGTAACGATGTTAGTAATGTTGCTATTCAAAATATAACAGGCAAGATCCTACAACCACAAGTTGAAGTGTAATGATTCTCTTGCACAGTTCTGTATCCAGGCAGCTTTCAGCTTTCAGCAGCTCCTGCCTACCACTGGGAAAGGTACAGAGAGTGGAGGGAATTCTGAAGCTGAAGGTGCAGCTGGTATGATCTCCAGGAAGAAGGGGAAGGTGGGCACACTCATGAATAAAGAAGGCTTGCTCTTTTCCTCCACCCACCCCACCCCCCACCAATGAGGTCAGCTGCATCGTCATTGATGAGGCTGGTCTGGTTTCTGGAGGGAAGGGGAAGGAGAGTTCACTCATGAATAAGGTGACCCTCCTATCCTCCCACTTCCCAGAGACCAGACCATCCACATCTTCATAATCAGAATTGCCTTCCCTCTCTGTCCCATTCCCACAGGTTAGCAGCAGCAGAAGACCTCCCAGGGCCTGCAAGCTGCTGGAGGCAAGGCTTTTTTTTTATTAATCATTTTATTCAAATTCAGGTATAAAACAAACAATTGTAAATGTAAGATTACATGAATTATTTTTGATCTTCCACACTGATCTAGATTTCATTTTCATTATCTCTTTACATGTTTATATTATTGTACCACAATTTACTTCTAATATGACATGTTGGTTCTTGCATTTCTACTTCCACATTCCAGCTTCATGATATATATCCAGTAGCTCCCTCATTAATTATCTAAATCATGAATTACTCATTTCCATCTGACAGTACCCAGCAATTACTCATTACAATTTGAATCTCATCATCTGATTTCCCTTTTAATCTCTGAGAGACCATATCAGCATTTCTATTTTCAATAAGTGTTCCCCACCATTGTTCTATTGTGGGTATTTGCTGAGTTTTCCACAACTTTGCATACTCAATATGAGTCGTTGTTATCATATACAATATTATTCTCCAGTACTTCTTTATACCAGTGCCTTCTAATACATCTGTCATATCTTTGCAAACTGAACTTTCATTAAAGCACTAATTTTGTTATGTATTTCACTCCAATATTTCTTAGCCTTAGGACATGTCCACCACATATGATACCAACCTCTTTCTGACATTTCCAACAAAGTCCAGTACCTGTATTGCAAATCTTTTTTAATTTGTCTGGTGTCATGTACCATCTATGGAACAGCTTATAATAGTTCTCTTTCAGATTCTGGGCTACTGTAAATTTCTGTTTTTTTCCAACTCTGTTCCCAGGATTCTAATTGAATTGAATGTCCAATATTCTGAGCCCATGAGATCATTGCTGCCTTAACTGTTTCTTCTTGCCTCTCCTGCTGTAATATTTCTTGATATATATAAGCTAGTAGATGAGGCAGATTCTCAAACAACCATTTAATTACTCCAGTTTTCTCTTTTGTTTCAATTCCATATGTTTTTAAGTCCATCTGAAATCTTTCAGTTAACTGTCTGTAAGGAAACCAACTTAGTATTATTCCTTCTTGTTCCAGTTTTTCTCTTGTTTTGATTTTCAGATTATTGGAAGTTGACATCTCTATTATATCATCATATCGCAGCCATTTATCTGTTTCAGTCCATCTTCCAAAAAAAGCTTCTTGAGGGGACACCCAAGTGAGGAGCTGCCGTATGTTTTTAGACTGCTGGAGGCAAGGCTTTGGAAGGTATGCCAAGGGAGTGCAGAATAGCTCCCATAACCATATTCAAAAATAGATATACACATGTGTAAACCACACATATGCCTATATGTCACTAACAAGGTTCCATCTTACATTTTACAAGTAACATAATTACTTGCAAAATGATGCTTCCAAACTCCAAGCCCAAATTCTTTAGAATATTGGTTTAATGTGGCTGAGCAGAGTGCTACAGACTGTCCAGTGCTCCTGCTTGCCTTACTAAACAAAACACATATTTTTTGTCTGTGGATTGTTTATCATGATGTGCAAACTAGGAACTCTGGCCTGTGTCCACAATGGGAAGGTCTGTGGTTTGTTTTTGTGTCTTCTCCTTGCAGGAGGAGCCAAACAGGAGCTATCAAGGAGGATACACCAGCACACTGTTGATGCATGATGAGACAGGGTCCTCTGTCTCAAAAACCGAGCTTATCATTACAGTGGCCCCTCCACTTTTGCAAGAATTCAGTGTACAAAGCTCTTGCAAAAGTGAAAAAAAAAAAAAGAATAACTGCCCCCAACCCAAGTGAGCAAGCAAGAGAACGCACATGAGGACATGCACACATGTACCTTCCTTCCCCATGCTCCCTCTCCCATTCCCTTCCAGGGTTCTCCCTCCCATTCCCTTGCCTCTTGCCTGCAAGCACATGCCTTCCTTCTCTGTGTCCAGACAAAAAGCAAGCAAATGGGAAGGGGGAGCCCCATGCATAGAGAAGGAAGGCATGTGCACCTGGTCAAAAGATAAGAGAATGGGAAGGGAAGAATGGGGAGGGAAAGCATGCATAGCTTGTGAAGAAGGCCACAAAGGTCAAACCACCAAATGAGGATGGAGGACTGTGTATCCAAACCAGGCATGTAGGGAGGATTTTTTCTGTCCATGAAGGAGTAATCTATCATCTGCAATCTGAAGTGGCAACCCTCCAGACCCAGATTTATGATCTCTGTCTGATAAACTTAGGGCTCATGGAAACTTGCATCATAACATACAGAGTAATTGCTTTTGCACTTATGGAATTTCATTTCTTGGATGCACACCAAAACTCAGCCCTGGGTGTGCTTCGTATTATGTAACCCAATCTGTTGTTCTCAATATTTTGAGTTTAGAACATAATTACCTTTGAAATGGAGGTTCTGCGTTATAGCCATGATTATTATCGTTAATAAGAGATGTTTCTTTCTTAAATTTCTCTTACAGTCAGAATTTGGAAAAGTTACTTTGGGGAACTACACATCCCAGTAGCTATGCCAGTTGGTGATTCCAGGAGTTGTAGTTCCCCTAAGTAATTTACTTAAGATCTATTTGAATGCAACAATGAGTTGTTGGTAGAGAAAATATGCTATGGGACACACCTAGTAGGGAGCCAGACATTTTTTTGTGTGTGGTTTTCTTCACAGCATTTTCCTGTGCCAAAAAGACAGGCTGCTTAGTAAAACTGATCTGTACTTTCTTTCTCATGCAGCAGAAAGGACAGTGGAAGAAATAGACCTCAAAAACTCTAACACAACACATAGTTCTTTGCTGCATACACATGTCCCTTTAAAGCTGGGCCCATAACTTCAGACTGAATTTATCTGAGTGAAGAGTAGTGAAAGGAAGGAGAAGAAGGAAACAATTCTAAAGGAATGCACATACGCTTAATAGGATTCATTTGCAAGTCTGAAATGTCATAGAAAGCATTTTATTCAGCAGTTTATGGCTAGTGGTGGATACTGTTATAAATGAAGAGAAATATATCTGGTATTCTTTTACTGTATAACAGAAATCAAGGCTACAATTTCTTTCTACTAATTTCTGGAAAGGCCTCACATAGTCTCTCTGTCTTTAATATAAATACAATGTAACGTTCTGCAACAGCAATATTTTCTTGCATGATATTCATATTAAACCTCCATGTTTGTATCACTAACATATTTCATGAGGTACAGATTCAAAAACTTGGCTCTGAATATGTCAGATGGGTGAGATTAAGAAGATGATTGTTAGAGAGTTATGACAATAACACCTGTAAAAATTCCTTGAAGATAAAAGGTTAGTTACATAATGCATATTATGAATATAAATAACTTGATTATTTTCCTTTATCAATCTCATTTTCATAATCCCACGCAGTGCTTTGCTGAGGACATCAAGGGCTTAGAAGAAACCTGTCAGACCACCTATACAGGTTCTGTCTGATGTTCTCCTTTAAGGAAGCATTATTTCTGCCTAGATAAGACATGAAAAGGTATGCCACCTCCGCCAAGTTGATTAGCATTTTGCCTTTGGAAAATTATGAGTTTTCTCTTAGTATTGCAGTCTCCATACCCTCCAACATTTCACAGATGAAAACTGTGACACGTGTGGCCAGGCAATATCAGAGCGTGGTTAAGACGACAAAAGTTATTACAGCTCTCCCTCTACATTTGTGGGTTTGAAGTTTGCAAATTTGATTATTCGTGAGGACACGTGCCTACCTCCCAGTCTCCTCCTCCCATTCCCAAGCACTTTGCCCCAGTGCAAAGAACTCACATCAAGGCAAAACAGAAGGGAAAGGGGATGGGGAAATCTTGTGCAAACCTTCCTTCCCCCTCTGGAGGTCCCTCCTTCCCCTTCCATGCAAAATGGAAGGGAAAGGGGTGTGGGGAAAAGCTTATGTGAGCCTTCCTTTCCCCCAGCCTTCCCCTGCCATTCGGGAACTCATGCCAAGGCAAAATGGAAAGGAATTGCAGGGGAAGGCTCACGTGAGTTCTCCACATTGAGGAAAAATGCATAGGAATGACAGGTAGAATGCTACAGGGGGAAAGGAAGGCTTGTGTGAGCCTTCCCCCACCCCCTGCCTCCATTCCCTTCCCTTTTTCATGGGAACAGGAATGGGAATGGGGGAGCCCCAGAAGGGAGTGGGAGGGAGCTATTCACAGATTTTCCACTTTCACATGTGTTCTGCACCTCACATCCTACAAAAGTGGAGGGACAACTGTAATGAGAAAGAACACACCAGACTGCTTTTACCTGAACCTCCTGGGAAGAGTAAGATTCCACCCTCTCCTCTCCTCTCCTCTCCTCTCCCCAATTGCACTTTGAACTCAGTTTGCAGAACCAAGTAAGCCGAGGAGAAAGTGAGAGGAGTAGAAACTGGAACATTTAAAAAACAGCCGAAAAAATGGGATGACCAAGAATTAACGGGGCCTATTCCTGCCAAATTGGGACCTTTGGAAGGTAAGCAGTTTTTATAGTCTCTCACATGCAACACAGCATTCAGCACGTTGAGCAGTTAATACTCAAGTTTGAGAAAGCTACTTTCCCCCCCCCTTTTTGGATTACAGCTCCTAGAGTGACTCAGTCAGCATGACTAGTGGTATGTTGCCTAGGAGATTCTGGGAGCTGTGGTCCAAAAAAGTAACTTTCCCAAGGTCTCATTAAAACCTACAAGTAGCGCTAGACAGTGAGGATGACCATATAAAATCCAAGATGCTCTTCCAAGTTATATCCAGCAACAAATAGCACTAGTTTTCCTGCATTCTTTAAGAGTTAACTGGTTCTCTGTCAGTGCGTATGTGTATGTGTCTTCAAGTTGCCTATCAACTTACGGTAACCCCCTGAATTTTAAGGGTTTTCTTCAGCAAGGCATACTGAGAGGTGATTTGTCATTGCCTTCATCTGAAATACAGCCTGCAGCACCTGGTATTCATTGATGATTCCCTGTCCATGTACTAACCAGGCCTGATTATGCTTAGTTTCCAAGATCAGATAGGATTTGAGGGTCTTCAGTGTATTTAGGCTCAAGGACCATCCCAGAATCACTTCAAAAGAACCCTTGATTTTTTAATCCAGTGATGTAACTTCATTTGTTCTTTGTTGTGATGTACCTTCAAGCTGATGAGTACTTCTGGCAATCCTATCTGAGGGTTTTCTTTGCAAGATTTATCTAGAAGAGGTTTGTCATTACGTTGCTCTAAGCCTGAGAATGTATGACTTGCACAGGGTCATCCATACTTCGTGTTCATTGTCTGGTTTGCTTTCTTGGGGTACATTTCTTGAACAGAAACCCTTATAATTCAGCAAGGTCACCACAGATTCAAGCATGATGACAGCAACAGCAGTCACAGTGGCAGTGAGGAGAATAGCTGGTTAACATCTAAGACATTTCCTCAAACATCATCTCCACCAACTAACAGAACCATCTTGGTGTGTTTTTCCACAGTGTGTGGCAAAATCATTTTTACCATGGGGTGTGAGGAAAAAAGTGACAGGGCTCTACATCTTTATCCAATTATTAGAATTCTGATTCCATGTTTTATTACGGCCGAACAGAGAGAATTCAAAAATTTAAAATATACATTAGGAATAAACAAAAGCAACTTATAAAAGTGCAAGGAAAAGAAACAACATGAAATTACAGTCAAAACTTGGGATGTCATTTTATAATACCAGTTTATTTTTGTAACATGTTATTATTTATATCACAGAATCTGAACCAGAAAAATAGTTTGAAACGAGATAAAAACAAAATAAATCAACAAGTTACACAACAAATTACCACCTACATGTATACAATTTTTATTTTTATACAAATACACTCTATCTTTTTGGTGGTGGCTGAACAGCTGTATACAATTACAATTTCTTTCTGATGTATAAAATATAACAACATAGAAAATGGTTGCTGTAACCAGCCATAGAGAGTAGAAGAGTACATTTAGATAAAACTGAGGTGATAGAGTAGCTTTTATTCACACACTAATTACTCTTGGGAAGATAAAATGCTGACTTTTTTAGTGGCCAAGTATTCGCTCTAGATGCACGTACTATGAATCTAAGCCTATCGCCAAAATTGGGTCACAGAGCCACCTCACTTTAACCGCAGAAAGTCTTTAGTTGATGGTGGAACCATTCTTACATAGAAACAAATTGTACTTCAAAATGCACTCATTGTAATATCACTCCATGATTCATACTATCATTTACAGATCTAAAGAAGCCACAAACCATTATTAAATGTTATTTAATAATGGAGCCCTGGTGGTGCAGTGGTTAAATGCCAGTACTGCAAGCCACAAGGTTGTGAGTTGGATCCTGCCCAGCTCCAAGGTTGGCTCAGCCTTCCATCCTTTCGCAGGTCGGTAAAATGAGTACCCAGCTTGTTGGGGGCATGTATAGAAATGTTTCGAAATACATGCTATTTGTAAGTTGTTCGCCGCCTCGATCCATATGGAGAGGCGGGATACAAACAAACAAATAAATAAATAAATAAATAAATAAATAAATAAATAAACAAACAAACAAACATGAGCATGAATCCAGTATTTGTCATGCTGAAAGACACAGATCCTTATCACACCACACTGTCATAGTGCTATATTCTACTTTAACTGCCATAGAAACATTCTGTTGAATTCTGGAGTTTGTAGTTTACTGACGCCCAATAGCTCTCTCACTGAGAATTCTAAATGCTCCTGCCTAAACCGCAGATCCCAGGATTCCATAAGATGTTGCTATGTGGAATATAGCACTATAACAGTGTAGTATGAAGGATCACATTGAAAAAAGACAAGGTAATTTCTCAGCCTCAATTGTATAGCTATTCTTAAAATCTTAAAGAAATCACAAGTTCACTTCAGTTGTAGCTAATGGATTCAATGGAATGCACTCATGCCACTCTTAATTGGGCAGCCAAGCAGTCCAGGGTCCAAGGCATACTGACACCTTCTGTCCTATATCTTCAGCAGTACCAATTTATTTGCTGTTCCCTTTTCCCATACTTATTGCAACACAATTATTATCATGTAGCAAACAGAGTCAAGCCAAGACAGTCACTCAACACAGAGGTTACAACTGTCTGAAAGTTTTTCCCAGGCTCGCTTGCTGCTTAGATTAATTAATGTGGTGTTCCTTTTGTTCATAGAACTAATGCTTTAATATACTGTACAAAATATGCTTACAAACTGCCCTAGAGAATTTGTTTCATAAAAGGTGAAATATAAATTTTGAACCAGAATAAATTCTAGCTGTATTCAGATTTAAACACACACACACACACAATAAACAATATATAAAATTATACTATCCTGATACTTTGTATTCATGCCATTCCATTAAAAACAGAAGCAATTTCTCTGTTAACTTACTAACTTTGTGTGCCTTCGCTTAGACCAATGAATATAGCTAAATATGTCAAAAAGTAGTATTTTTCAACTGGGGTAGCTTTTATTTCTGAATTGTACCAAAACTATTTAGATTTTTTTTTAATTTTTTTTTTTTTTAAATTTCACTAGACTAGCTAATCTCCAGGTTTTACCTTTAGCTTGTGTGGATTCCTGAAGTGAAACAGTCAAGGGATTTTTCTGATTTGGTCTATTTTACTTATGCTCTGGGCAGGCTGAGCACCTGCCATTTTAAAAGATGTGTAACACTTCCTTTCAAAAGGAAATGGCAACATTGTAAGGCTATTCCTAGCATGCCATTTGTGTGGACTGGATAGTGTGTTCTTACCTTTGAATTCAGAACTGAAGAAATGGCATGAATTAAACTGGAGCATATTGCAAATTATTATCCTGGGTGCACCTAGACTGGGGTTGGGTGTGCATAGAAGTTTCAAAGACTATTTTGGAGTCCATCCAACCTTCATGGTTTGCACAAAACCGTTTCTACAGAACTAGAAGTTAAATTCTGGTTACTTCTAGTTACTGGTCGTTTTTCAGTATTTCAGATGGTTGAGGGGGACAAAAGAGGCTTCTGGAGGTGTGGTTTTGAGTTTTTCCAGCCCCCCTTTTTTTAGCCTGGAGGGGGGGAGTCCAAGGGCCACTTCTGATCCCTGTCCTTTCTTTCTTTTGTAATTCCTAACTGAATTTCTCCAAATAGTTCTGTTGGCATGTCTAAAGATTTGGCTATGTTAATCAGATTTTTTCCCCTTGTTTGTGTGTGCTCTAAATGTCAGTTGCTTACCAGAAAAATCCAGTGCTCACTGGAAAAACTGAAACCAATTTCCAGTTGTTGATTCTGGCTCGTGGGAGATCTGACATCGTTAAAATCAAAACATTCCTCCCTTTCTTAAGGCATTATTAAAATGTATAAAGATTTGGTATTTTGGCCCTGATCCTTAACATTCTAAGCTAGACAGAATGCTATGTTCTCAGAGTTTCCTTTTCTTATGAAATTGAGTTCTTTTTACCTAAGTAAATCTTACTATTCTTGAACAGTTTTTTTATTGCCTTGAGTGCCTTGAGTGTTCAGTAATTCTTACATAATCACACAGAATTACTTGGCTACTTCAAAACATGCTAGTGTTGAGCAAAATTTGGAGCAACACACTGCATACAAGATAGCTCTCCATAACTAATTACTTTTTGGGTAATGAGGGTGCAGTGAAGGTAATGGGGGGAAAAAGGAAAGTTAGTTACATCATTTGCCCTTGTTTCCAGAAGTTAATTTTTTAAAGGCATCTGCAGAGCAATTCTGAAAGAAATTTTTCAAGTTTTATTCCAGCCTTTCATTAATCTCAAGGTTTTCGCTTTTAAAAATGTAACAGAAGGCAATAGAAAAGCAACAAGCTGCACATCAAGTATTATAGCAAGTTACTCTTTCAACACCATTGTGACTGATGACAATGGTTTACTTTTCAAATACTGTGACAAGTGACAGGAATTAATTATTCTTTAAAAGTAACTTTCCAAGCTTTGTCTTTGAAATAACAGTGGCCCTTTTCATACTATAGCCTTGTTACACTAAAAAAGCATACCACTGCCATGCTTATGAGATTGTAGCGCTGCCTTTCACATGTCAGCTTGGGTCCTGTCCTTATAGTAGATGCTCCCACTTCAGCTTTCCCACGCTGGGGGCAATTCTGGATGGGCACCCAGTGCCTCTACTATATATGTTTCCCTGTTCCTTATTCTTCTTTGTCTGTTTCCCAAGTGGCTGATATTACTTTCCCCAAATCTACATTTCCTGCCTTTTATTTAAAAACAATTCTCTGCTTGTAACTGTGCTGGTCTGATTCCTTCAACATGCTCCAATGGTCTCCCTTGGTACTGTACTGCTATAGTGGTGGAGTGCAACGGACCCTTTTTAAAAAAAAGAGAGACAGAAAAGAAGAGTTAATGAGATAATGGAAACACCCTGGGAAAGCTTTGTCCTTGGTGTACCCAATCCTTCCTTCCACCTCTCTTACTGGAAATAAAGGAAGAATAGAGGAAAACTTGGTTCATAAGCTCGAACTGCCCTGTTTTGGTTGGGACAGCCCCAGTTCATCATCCATATTCCCACTTTTTCTGCTGCTTTTAAAATGTCCCAGTTTCTGTTTCATCCTTCCATTTTCTTCCTTTGTCCTCCACTTAGTTTACTTGGTGCAAACTGAGTCCAGAGTGCAAAAATACTTTGCACTGATGAACTCAGGAGTGAGGAGAGAAGAGGAGGGGCAGAAACTTGCCCTTCGCAAAGGCTCCATCAAAAGCAAGTTGTTGCAGCTGTTTCCAACCTGTGTGTTCTTCTTCATGAATAATTTTTGTCATAGTTGCCAGTCTGATGTTGTTTGGCCACACATATAATTCTATCTCCACCTCTGTTGCAAGGAAAAAGTGTGCAAACATTTATTTGGCCTGACAATACTAAGGATAAGATGTATTCAAGTTGGCAGTGGGTTCCCTCTGCAACTGAACAAGTAAAGTCTTGTTGCGTTGTGACTGCCTAGGCTGTAGGTTTGGCACACTGTTGTTCAAACTTTTCCCTCAAATGAAAGGTAATGTGTGACAGGACAACATTTGCCAGCAAGTGAGATCTGATGTTCTCTCTTAACCAATAAGCAAACCTAGCACACAGATACAAAACACATATTTGCAGATTAATACTGCCGTCAGATGTAGCTCCAGCCAAGTGCATTGCTTTACCCTTTTTATCAAGTTACCAAATTCTTTTGTAAACACTCATGATCAAGTACATAGATTCTGAAAAGAAGAAAGCTGATGAAACGTTCTGGCTCTATTTCTCTCCAGAGAAATGTGAGAAAATGTTTGTTTCTTTGTCTGCATTTTTCACCAATCCACCCTCAAAAGCTATGTGTAAACGGAAATATGCAAAACCTGGTTAAATTAGATAAATCAGTCTTAAAATCCCACCAAGTTTCCTATTAGATTGGGTAAGAGTGCGTAACGTTGTTGTTATTGGTTGTTGTTGTTGTTTTTAACTCAATAGTGAATCTACAAAATTTAGAAATCTATTTGATCATCATCAGAATGATTAATCTTTTCTCACTTCCCCCAAAATTTGAGATGCATGGTTTCTGATCAGATTTTTACCAATTCATAAGGGCATATATCCTACGTACCCACTATACACCCAAGAGCAATGTTATGTGAATTGCCAGAAGTCAATAAGAAATGTATTCTTTTCTCTCCATTTGGTGCCACATTGTGACAAAATGAGTGCATGTGCTAATTCTATAAACCGATTGACATGATTACCCCACATTTCCATTCATTTTTTAGGAAAAAACTGTTTGTTGGAAACAATTTATTTCTAGAACATCTCATACTCTAGGATTACATTATATTGTATCTAATCTTTTCCGAACACTTTTGCATTTCTATGTTAGCTACATACCCATCTACATTAAAAAAAAAAGCAATCCTTTTCCAAATGAGGAATTCCAGATGTCCTCTGTCTCTCTTTCAGTCTCTTCATCTTTGCTAAAAATTAAGCCAAGAAAACTAGGTAACATTTTTAATACTCATTGATAATAAAATCAAATAACAATTCAGTATTTTAAGTCTCTTTGAAACCAGACATATGCATGTGTTTAATTCCAACATTAAATTAATTGGATTTTGGGACTACTTAATTTGGCAGGACTGTACTTCTAGACATTAAGACATACATCTTCTTCAGGCTATAGTTTAGAATCATTTACCTTTCCAAAAACACATTTTATTTGAAAAGCATTTTCAGTCTAGCAAAGTGCATGGCATTGATATAGTAGGTCAGTTCTTGTAAAGATTATTTTGTTGATAAGAGAATATTAAAACTCTTTTCTGAAGAAACAAAGCATTGCAAAGCAGATGGGAGTCATAGGTACACAACTATAATATGTTGGTAAATCCACAAGTCAGGGTGGCTAAGGCCTAACCCAGAGGTTTCTCTGCTTACCACTTTAAAACAGTGGCAGGGAACTGTTGGCCAGAACTAGGAAAAGTTCATTTCGAGGGCTACAACTCCCGAATTCTCCCAGAAAGCATGTCCAAAATGGAATTTGAGACATTACAGCCCATAGGAAGCTCTTGGAGTTATAGTCCAAATATGGAACATTTCCAAGCTGTTCCTGTGACCCTCTGCACAGTGGTGGATTCCCATTCTTGTCAAACCCATACACATTCACAAAAGTCACTGCTAAAGTTCATACCCCTGTTTGCAATCCCATCATAAACTTGCCTAGTGGGTGACATGTTAGGCAGTGACACAATGACATCTTTTGCAACCTGTTATTCTGGCAGTGCAATTAAACACCTTCTGTCAGTATATCTGTTCTATGTTATCTCAAAAGGCTTTTTGTTTCTGAAACAATGTCATGAATGATTGTACTCAGTGTAACAGCCATCCTCTGCAATACAGAGATGGAGGACTGTATCCTACTTTGACTTTCAAAATATTAACACTTCAGGGTTGGGTAGGTACCAGATTGTAGTCTGTCAAATGTTTTGGGGTTGCCTCTCATCATCCCTGATCACTATGCTGCCTTAGATTGATGGGAATTGCAGTTCAACATCAAGAACCCTAGTAACTGCCCACTTTTGCTTTAGAGTCGTGATCCCCCCCTCCAAAGAGTGGCACCATGAGTCCTAATTTTCAACTTTCCATTTCATTTAAACAAAGAAATGTCTTGATAATAATTTGGAACCTTCCAAACAGGGACATTCAAGAAATGTCACTGAATTTAGAACACTGGATGGAAAAACAAGCAATAAAAAAAAGAACTCTCATGCCAGAGAGTAATCATAACCAGACGGCATGTTTTAACCTTGGAAAGGTTACACCCTGCCAGAATAAACAACTTTCTCCCAGGCTTCGGGAGAGGCACAAAAATAACTTAAACGAGTGAGCAAAAGAACAGTGTGTACACCATGTATCCATGTTGTTCTGGATGAAGCTTTTAGTATTAAGGGGAGGAAATACACTTCACTGGGCTTCATGCAGGGTAATCCTGTTTCTCCAATCCAATGCCAAGGACAAAAGAGGTAAGCAGAGGTGAGGAACAAGTGTTTGATGTTAAGGGTATCTTCTTATGCATTTTGCATCCGCTGACTAAGGGCATAAAAGTCATTCCTCAGCTGGACACATGCCATTCCTTAGAGAATGGAAACAGGTTAGAGGAAAGCAAACAAGCACCAGTCAAACATTGCAGAAAGTAGAGAAGTCACCGTCTTGGTAATCTCCACCAGTTGTACCTAGTGGAAAGTTACAGAGGTAAGAAATCTACATTTTTCTCCTTTTCCATTGCCACCCCATACAAAAAACAAAAAAAGCAGTTCTAATGGCAGCATAAGACAGATCAACCAAAGGTAATGCTGGGTTTTTCCTAGCCCTAGGACGGTCTCTCCAATGGGATAAAATATCACACAACTTGCCTGGGATTAACTAACTCTTCACATGCAATGTGCTGACAGCTGGGGAAATAATCAGGGAGTCTGACACATTCTAGGCTTTTCAGGTTATCTAGGAATTATTGCTTGCCAATAATTGGCAGAGGGCTTATCTTCTTCAAGACACATAGTCTTTTGTTCCTTCTAGGGCAGTTTTCTCTCCACAGTTTTTCTTTCTCAGTTATTACATTATATCCTGCCTCTCCCCCCATGAGCTGAAGACAACAGAGATGCCTCTCACTCTAGCGTTACCATTTAAGGATTGTCCCAGTTCCTGCGGCCAAAATGTGAGACCTAGGAACAGCCCCCGGTGATGTCACAAAGCATTATGTATTAAATAACAACCACAGTTGCTCACAGTGTTTGTCATTCAAACACACAGAGAGGATATATTTTCCTGTTTGGAAATTAAGACAGTAATCTTCACTAAGGGACTGTTCCCAAATCATGAAATAAGGTTATTATTCTTTCTCACCTACTGAGCCTACTTATTTTTAGTTAGAAGGTGCATGCAGAGCAGAGAGGAAGGCGAGTGTTGGCACTAAAACAACTGCAAAGGAAGTAGGAACTACATCTCATACGGGGTTTTTGCAAGTTGCAGCAAGACATAAATTAATCCTTGCAAAATGTAGCAAGCTTCTAATTTGTTAGCTGATCTGGAGATTTGCATACAACACTTTGTACTTGCCTGGAACTGGAGCCACCAAAACTGAGGAATTTGGACTCTTGCTTTTCACCTGGAGATGACCTATGAGAATTGGAGACTCAGGGCCAGGCCCTGAGATCTGGCTACCCTACTGTCCTCCTCCCCACATCCCAGTGAGTTCCATGGGTGAGCACTGCCTCTCAGCTGCAAGGTTCCCTAAGCCAATCTAGTTTCTATTTCCTCTAAGCAGTGTACTCAACCTGTTCTGTAATGATGTCATGGCACTTTGGTGTCAGAGACCCATAGTTTAGATGATGAAGTCAGAAACAATACTATTTCAGAGGATGCTCTATTAGCTCACATACATAGTAAAAAACACTGTATTCTGAGGAAACAGGAAAATGGCATTCATCTCAAGCACGCTGTATCTTTCTTTACGGAAATGACACAATAAGGATTAACCGAGAGTAGAGGATATGATTATCATCTCTTACCCTTTTGGGGGAGGGGGGAGATGCTACAAAGAATGCTCTTTGCCACTTTAGATATACATCCCACGCTTTGACTCTTTTTAGAGATGATGACAAACAAGTACTGTTGGAGACTGGTTGTTTTTATCTTCAAGGAATGAAAATGAGATAATAGAGAAGATCAAATAAAAAGTACATTAAAGGCACTTGTTCTTTCAGCATGGGGGTGGGAAACTAGACGCTTTTCGAGAGGTGGTGATTTATTGATCTGAGCAACCCTTCCCCTCCCCCCATTTTTGGAGGGGGTGCAATGGCTTTACTTGGGTCTGGTGGGACTTGAAAAGCCCCTGGGGAACCTGTGAAGTACAGACCACAGTTTCCTCATCTGTGCTTTAGCATCATCTTCAACATCATCTTCAACGAAGAAAATATATGGTACATACTCCTTAAACATTCATTAAAGATCTGCTATCTGGGGCACAATAGCAGTGATGGGTTATATAATAGCATCCTATTTAGTTAGCTGGGGTTGGTCCAACAATTTTTTCAGCTGAGGGGTTTGAATTTAGCAGAGCAGCAATCAAACCCCCAGTCACCCAGGCAAGCTATACACCAGGGTACCCTAAATCATGTAAGTTATTTACAAGCAGAAACCTCACAATCACTTCTCATCTCTACCAGTATTAATATAATTATAGCAGTAAAGTAACCATTTGCTACCCTTTTATGACATCCAGAATCTGTTGCCTGACTGAGGTAGGTGCTTTACTCTGCCAAATAGCAGAGCTGGCTTTTATGGCTAGCTTTCAGGGCTTTGCATCTCAAGTTCAGACAACTGATACTACAATTAAAAGAAAAAAAAATAGGAATTGCATTTTAATAGTGCATAGGAAGAAGGGCATGGGGTGGGACCAAAGAAAAATGTGTAGGGTCAAATATAAATATACATCTTAACAAATGGAGATAAAGAACTATTTATCAATTATTATTTTCCCAGTTTTTACTTGTTGTGACGCTGTCCTATTCTTGTCCACTGGAATTTGGGGACAGCTTTCCAGTTTTACTGCATATCAAAATTCACTGTTTTTATTTCTGTCTCCTCCTTATCAGCCAGTTCTATGGAAATCGTTAACATTAGCAAGACACATCCTATCTGCAGACTTTTATCACTTGCACTAAACTAGACAGGCAGTAAAGAGAATACCCAGTTTTGAAATTTGTGCCCAAAATTCAGGTTTAATTAGTTTGTTGGGTGGGTTTTAACAACCCAGCTCACATTAAAAACGAGATGCTGATCCCACTGAACAACACTGACAATTGTTACAGACTGTTTTCTTCAGAACAAAAACAACATTGTACAAGACATTCATTTCTGCTTCCCTTTTAAAAATACCCTAGACTGTAATATGAGATTTTAAAATACACAAGTGATTTACAAGTTCCAACAGATCATCAAACACACACTAAAACAAGGTTTTTGACAGTGTACAACTTACACTCTAGGCTGGAGTAGGCAACATGAAGAATAATGGTGGACTGCAATTCCCACTGTTCTTTACCATTGGATATTCTGGTTAAAGCTGATGGGAGTTGCAATCCAACAATATCTGGAGGACCACAGGTTGCCCACCCATGATCTTGATGAATACAAGTTGATGTTGATCAGAGCCTAACAGTTTTCATTACTAAACTGGCATAGAGTCATACATCTGGGGCTGCTAAGAATAAAATCATATGTAAAAGTCCAAAGGCTGAACTTGTGTGTACACAGTCTCAAATGTAGAATTGAGAAGGGGTGCCAAAAGAACCCTGATTATATGGTTTATGTCCATTCCACAGCTGACCATGACATTACCCCCTTTAGTGTTCAAGAAATAAAAGGAAACTACATGATCGTGAAGCTTTCCTACTGTAGTCCTAGGTAAAAAATTATTCAGACACAACTTGGTCCACTTGGTCCAACCATACAATTCTTCTTCTGCTCCAAAAAATACAAATCTGCAGTCTTGGGGTCTTCTCAGTTATTCTCTTGTGAAACTGATGTTGTCTAGAGAAAAGAGAGTGCAGTTACTGTCAGGAGGTTTCAATTATTTCCAATACCACTGCAGAACAAAATCTAAACAGACCATATAAGTAAGAAAATGACAAGAAGATGATTTTCATAGCACCCACTTAACAATGTTGTCATGGTTGGTCATGTGCTCCAAGCCTTTTTCATACATAGGCAGGATGGGGTGATGACTTGAATTTACTCGATATCGCAGAATAAAAAATTACAGCAGAACAGCCAGGAATTTCAGCACTCTGAATAAAAGACTACAGATCCAAAGAATCTACAAAAGGCTCTATAAAAAAATCTAAGTAAGTAAATTAAAAGCCTTTGTCATAGTTTACCATTATTCATTTCAAAAGGCTTAGGGATGCACGGAAGGACCTCTAAAGAAGAGTATGCACTAGAAGGAATGAGTGGAAACTGCATGGAAGCAGATTTGTGCTTAGCAGTGCAAGGAGCAAATTCCCTCAAAGGCAAAAACAGAAGAACAAAATCCCTCAAGTAGTGGTGAACTTTCCTCCACTTGAGGTTTTTAAGCAGATCCTGACAGCCACCTATCAGGGATGGTATGATTGTATTCTGCACTGAAGATTCTGCATTTACCAGGGTTAGGGTAAGATGAGATTGCTTCCAAGGTTCTTTCTAACTTTGGTATCCTCTGATGATCTTAATACTCAGACAGGATCATGAAACAGCTGCTAATTACTCAAATGGGAACATAAAATATAGAATCTCCCAATTTTAAGGTGGTTTGTTTTGCAAAGCTGTTTAAAATTCCCAGAATATACTTTTGGTTTTAATTTGATTTAATTGTTTTAATACAGTAGAGGTACTGCAGATTCATTAATATCAAGAGGTAAAAAACTGACAACAGAGAACTACATATTTCCAAAAAAATTTCCACAGGTTGAGTCCCAGGAAAATGACATCATTGTTGTTATGGATTCTAGAGACTTTGTAATATAGGGACAAGGAACTTCCTAAGGTTCAGAGGCTGCAGCTTACCCCATGCCACCACCTAAACATTTTTAAAAAAGTGGAAAAGGTCTCTCATAAATGGGGCAATTTCACAACATTCCCATGCCCGAGCTGTTTAAAAATGAGAAAGGATGCTTCTTTTCACCCGTGGCCATGATCGGGAAGTGACTGCAGGTTGCTACTGGTTCTGAAAAAAAAAACCTCTTGGCTGATATAGATTGGGGAAAGAGTGATTGCCTTATACCATCTATAGGGCACAAGAGACTTTTCTGGTGAAAAAAACCAACAATAAAAACAATGACCAAACAAATTAGGGGTGGGAACCTCCTCATGGGACCACATGCCACTCATAGGCCATGTTTTGCTCAGCCCTGTTTTGTTACCATGCTTACTTCCAATGTTAAATCTATTTTTACTCTCCACTGTTTTCATATTTGTTGTTGTTATGTGCCTCTGAGTTGTTTCCAACTTATGACGACCCTAAAACAAACCTATCACAGGGTTTCCTGGGACTGAGAGAATGGGACATCCCCAAGGTCACCCAGTGGGTTTCCATGACCAAGCACTGAATCGAATCCTTGAATCCTGACTCACAAGTCAAATGCTCAGACCATTACACCACGTTGCAAACTGTGAAGTGCAAACTGAAGTGGTGCAGTGAGGGAGGAGGTTGCTGGATCAAGTCTTAGGCCAGGATCTGATGGGGTTGTTTTGCTGATGAAACTGCTTCTGTCATCACAACGGGAAGAGGGCTGTTTACCC
This sequence comes from Ctenosaura bakeri, assembly GCA_948474755.1. Lineage (NCBI taxonomy): Eukaryota > Metazoa > Chordata > Lepidosauria > Squamata > Iguanidae > Ctenosaura > Ctenosaura bakeri. The sequence continues at coordinate 382,811 of CAOLHI010001484.1, read as the reverse complement.
TCTCTCCTCTACAGCTACTGCATAACTCATGCGCCCTCAAAACCTCCTCTGAAGGGCTGGAAAACTCTCAGAAGCAAGTTTCTGATGGTCTGGAGGGCTATATGGAGGGGAAGAGAAAATGCTGTAGTGGCATGGCTTGGACGCCAGTGTGATGCAGGTTTGAAGCCTTAGCCTGCTCACTTTGAACACCAAAGGAACAAGAAACATACACCATCACTAGTGTGCTGTCTTTTCAGCTGTGGTACACCACTTGTGGAATGCCCTCCCCTGGAACCAGTGTTGGTTTCTTCTTGGCACCAGGTCAAGATATACCTTTTTTATTAAATGTTTTGGGACCTAATTTACTTTTAAGAGGTATGTGCATAGCTCTTTTAGCCTTTTTAATCTTTTAACTTGGATGACCTGTTTATTGATTTTAATTTTTAACAGCAGGATGCAATAAAAACATTTTAATAAATAAATAATAAATATCCTGACATAACAAATCCTTACACTTACATATGGAGTCCTTTCTCCAAGCTGGCTATAGAATGTCATTTTCACTTTCTGCTTGTGTCCAGTTCTTTGGTCAAAGGCATAGCAGGATTCAAAAGGTGGGATGTACAGATGGAGACTAACAGCAGTTTCAGTATGGCTTGGGTTCTCCACTCGATGCAAGCCAATGGTGTCTATACAATATAAGATACAACAGCACAGATTATGCACAAAGCTTGCATAACTGCAAAAAATTCTAACACAACAATTTTCAGATTTAGTTTAATATGCATAAAAAGAAATCCAGGTAGACCAGGGGAATTATACAGCCCCAGGGACCCCCTAGCCCCGCGTAAAATTATTATGAAAAAGCCCCTATGCTTTTTAGTGTAGAGATTTCACTACAATTCCCTGCCCCTCCATTTAGAGTCCAAGCCCAAATTTTAAAATACTATCTAAAAAAACATGGCTGGGTGACTGAAAAGACATCCACTGGAAAAGCACAAAGATGGCGGCGGGCACCCTTTGTTGAGGGTATTCCACAGCCAGGTTGCCACCTCCAAGAAAGATTCCCTAGAAGTTACATGCTTCAGTCCTGAAGAGTTAGTAAGTTTACAATGGCCCCTCCACTTTTGCAAGGGTTCGGGGTTCAGAACCCTTGCAAAAGTAAAAAAAACTGTAAATATCCCATCCCGCCCAAGTGAGCAGTCTCCCTCTCATTTCTTTCTAGGACTCCCCCTTCCATTTCCTTGCTTTTTGCCTGGGCACATGTGCCTTCCTTCTCCACACTCAGGCAAAAGTCAAGGAAATGGGGTGGGGGGAAGCCCCATGGGCAGAGGAAGCATGAGCATTCTCCATTCTCCCCCTCCCATTTCCTGGCATTTTGCCCGGGCACTTGTGCCTTCCCTTCATGTGCCTGGGCAAAAGGCAAACAAATGGGAGGAGGCAGCCCTGTGCATGAAGAAGGCCTTTGTCCTTGTGGAAGGAAGGTATGCATACTTGGGCAATGAGTAAGGGAATGGGAAGGGAAGAATAGGGGGAAGGTAAGTGATTGCCTTGTGAATAATCAAATTTGCAAAGGTCAAACCCACAAATGTGAAGGGAGGACTCTATATGTGTGTGTGTGTGTGTGTGTGTATGTATGTATACACACACACACACATATATGTACATACATACATCCACACACCATATATACATACATACATCCACACACCTATGGAGACTATCTCTTATGTAACCTGTTTCCAAGGTAATAAAGCATCCTTCCCTAACCTGGCTGGGGATGATGAGCATTATAATCTAATACATCTGAGGCTGGTACAGGCATAACCACTATAAAATTCAGAATAATTTCTTCTAGCAACCTAAAAGTTAGTCTGGAGTATTAAGGTGGTAACACTATAAACTGATCATGATTAAAAAGAAATAGATAAAAATTGATTGAGAGGCAAAGGTTGAAAGTTCTTCCATTGGCAAGCACCCTTGGTTTGTTAACAATTTTGCTTACTAATATGTCTTCACTTTCTTTTTTTCATGTCCATTTAGACTCTATCCTCAAATGCAAATGTCTGTCCTGTTACAGATTGCTGAAAATCTCATGTGTTATTTTCAGTGTTTATTGTTTGCTTTCAAGTCATTTCTGAATTATGGCAACTCTACGGCAAACCTATTGCATGTTTTTTCTGGGGCTGAGAGTGTCTGATGTTCCCAAGGTCACCATGTGGATTTCCATGGATAAGCAGGCAATCAAACTCCATGGTTATACTCCAATGCTCCAACCACTACACCATCTCTCAATGTTACGAAATATTAAATCCCTGCTTTACTCTATGACAACTGAAAGCAAAACACTTCACACAATGATTCTGAAGCATATATGGGTCCTAGCAAGTGCTGCTGACAGCTGTGTTAGGAAACAGTGTCTGTATTCTGAAAATGCTTGCTTGTAACACAACTGAAAGGATACTGGAAGAGGGAGGGGAGACAAAATAAGGCCACAGATAAGCATTCAAAGAGTGAGATGGAAAAATCTCAGCTTGAATAGCTTGGTGTTCCAAGTGTGGGATGTTGGTGTTTCCTCCTCAGTATGGGTTTTTATAATTGCAACTTTTTTTTGACCCACCAGTTATATAACAGAGAGCAACTGTTCCCAATGGATTAAATACACGTGGCTAACAAGGCTGTTGGTTTTCTGTCTAAACATTTATTAGCAGACAGGATTTGGGGAAAATATTGATCCCTTTCTGGATGCATTAGGCAAAAATTAGTTAGCTGTGCATTTTAAGTGTTTGGGGAAAGCTGCACTTCTTGAATTTCTACCTGGATGCCTCCCTTGAGTTGTGTCAGGCTAAAACATAATGGGAAAAGGTGTGCTTGTATGTGGTCTAATTTCTAAGCAAGTATATAGAGAATGATCGAGTTTTCATTGCTTACATGGAATAGGAAAGATGGGGATGTATTTGTATTATACTTTCTAATGTCACAAAAGGGTAGACCAGAGTAACACCATCAGAAATGGGCTCTTCGCATGGTTCTGTTCCAAACTAGAGTCCTGACTGGTGATTTGGTGTGTTGCTGCCACTTCACAGCAAACTTCCTGCTTGCTGTGGCCACACCAGACATTAATTTTACCCACTTCTCCTGCAGATGTTTTATCTAGGATAAGCAGGCAGTGGCACTTATTGCAGAAGCCACGTCAATACACGCCCCTGTTCTGCAGTACTTGGTTGCCTGTCATGCTTGATTCCCCAAGGTGCAACGCTTGATAGCAGGTATTGCTTCTGGAGGCATTTGACATGGTGGCTGCTTACAATGGAAAAGAGCCCAGTATCAATGAAGCTCTCATAATAAACACTGCCAGACAGAACACAGAGGAAGGAAATATTATGTGATACAGATGGCAGCAAATAGTGCTGCAGTTCTTGAGAAGGTAGTCCCAATAGCAAGAGAAGCAACAATGGGCCCTTCTGACCCTCTGAGCCCTTGGCTGGTACCCAATCATGCCAGTTTCTGATAGTAGCCCTGCTTATAGTTAATTGTCCTAATCATGACAATCCTAATCATAACAAAGAAGCAATTGGGCCTTTAAGCATGTAGGAAGGTCAAATAGGATTAAATTCACAACTTACAGAAATGTCCCCACGTAGTTTTAAAAAACTCCCACTTCAAATACTTTAGCTTTATTATTTAAATGCAACAGAGTGAAAAGAATTAGAGCTTCTATGTAAAATTAATTTTGATATTTCTGACTTGCCAAAGCAAAAGGACTTACCATTAATGTAGGCACACTGATTTTCCTTCAAAACCCTTTCTGATTTCTTCTGCATCTCTCCAACCCCCTTTTTCTCAGGCCAGTCAAATAATGTTTCTTTTAGATTTCCTTGAAGAATCTTCATGAAGCAGTGTGCATCTGTGTGATCGTGGATGCTGCTGTATATGGAAATACACAAAAATACAGGAAGTCAGAAGGATGGACAGACTCCTCTAGTACATGTACTACAAATGTACTGCATAATAAAATGATGTACTCTACCACATGTCCATGAAATTCAGTGAGTATCAACATAATGTCATAAGCACCAAAAGTATCTACCTGAAGACAAGCATGGGCTGTATCATTTTGATCAAACTTTTTATCAGTGTACTGAAAACCAAGCAGAAAATAGTGCTTCAGAGAAAAGGTAGCAGTGAATTATGTTAACAGGAATGGGGCTGCTGCTGCTGCTAGTGTTGTATTACTGGTTCATAACATTCATGAACTAGAATTTTGAATTCCTTGTGGGTGTCAGGAAAAGTGACAGCTGGTGGCTTCAATGTCCATGGGATGGTGAATCCTTTCCAGGTTTTAGTTCAAACTTTAAAGGAACTATCCAAAGTACTAAAACCTATCTCCAACATAAGTTAGGATTCAGCAGATTGGACAGTTCCTTTAAAACCAGGACTGAAACCTAGTGCTGACACAGTGCCCCACTGACTTAGAACCCACCAACTGAGGCTGGTCTGGAGTACTGATTGAATCTGTCAGATACATACAGTGGGCCTTCTGTTACCATGACCTCTACACACATGAATGTGTTGCATCCTGTTATAGTCAATGCTGTGGGCTCTGCCTGCAAATTCCTGTACTGATTTCTACTGTGCTTACGTTCTATGTAAAGTGACTGATGCTATATTTCTTAATATGTGTTTGTCTTTGTCTTCTAAGCTTGTAAAAAGAGGACAGTACACTCACATAAATTTATTTCACATTTTAGATACAAATTAAAAGGTATAGATTAAAAATGGTTTGTTTATAGCTTCAGTGGAAAACAGACATATCAGTGTTCTAAAGTTAGAAAGCAATGCCCCTGGTCACCTCTCCATTCAGATTCATCTGATTCCTTGGCTGTTTGGTCCTATTTGTGCAACAAATTAAACAGATGGTGGTCTTTTATTTATAACCAGCAGAAATACTGGGTTTGCTTAGATTAAAAACCTCTTAGGTGCCTGCATTGTCCTCTCTGTCATACACATTCTACTCTCTCACTATTTTTCTCACCCTCTCCATGTTAATTTCCCCTTTCCTTCAGGAATGTTCTGTCTCTTTCTGAATTGTCTGAAGAATTCCAGGCCCTAGAAAAAGAAGCAGAATCTAGAGTTCTCCAAAAACCCTATGAAGAAATGATTCTCCCAGGCTAACCTTGTCTCTAGTGTAGATTAGGAAACCCAGTATCTATAGTTAGTATTTCTGGCTCCAGACATACAATGATTAACTAAAATTCATCAGTCTGTTTTAGAAAACAAACTAATCCCGAGAGGCATACCTGCAGCAACCACTAAGCATCCATTCTAACGTTCAGGTGGATAGGATTCATGGTTTATGAACTGTAAACTCAGCCTCTTTATTATTATTCTATAAGCAGGGGCCTACCTAAGTTACAAAGCAAAAAAAGAGAAACTGAATTTAAATAGCCAATATCCAGGTTTGAGTGTAACATTAAACTATCATGAGAATGAGCCATTGATTTTTCTGTCCTGACAATTCAGAGAACAAGAGAAGAGAAGAGAAGAGAAGAGAAGAGAAGAGAAGAGAAAGAGAAGAGAAGGAACGTAGGACCTGATTCACAAAACTGGTAAGTAACAAACCAAGTGAGTCAGGAAATAAACAAACAAAATTATTTATGTATCTATTACAAACACATTGACAGTTATCTGTTTTTAGTAAAATCACACAAACAATCAGTGATACAATGCATAATCTGTACAGCTTTGTATCACTAAAGGCATGACAGACATTAAAACTAACTGAGCATGAATCTTTTCACTGGTAGAAAATTAATGACCTTAATTGTGTCTTCCAGTTCTTCCCAGCAGTCAGAGACAAAGACATTGGTGCATACCCCCTCCCAACATTTAACAATGAAAGCTGGGATATGTGTGGCCAAACAGCATCAGAGTCTGTCTGAGATGACAAAAGCTATTGAGGAGGAAGAACCCACAAGCAAGGAGAGGCTGCAGCAATTTGCTTTTGCTTGAACCTACTGAGAAGGACAAATCTCTAAACGCTCCATCTTCTCCCCCTCACTATGAGTTAGTGGAGTGCAAACTCTTTTTGCACTTTGAACTCAGTTTGCAACAATTCAGGATGAGGTCAAAAAGAGAAAATAGAAGGAGAAAGAAACTGGGACATTTTAAAAGCAGCTGAAAAAGTGAATTGACAGAATATTAATTGGGACTATTCCTGCCAAACTGGGATACTCAGAGGTTGTGGGATTTAGACCCAAGACTCAAATTGGTTACTGAATACCCAGTAAATTAAGTGTCTCAAAATAAAGGAACAAGTTTATCTTGTTTTACATCAGCTTAAGAACTAACCAGCCGAAGATGCTGCTGTCACTTGTAGAGAACCTTTAAGCATCATGTTACAGAAAGATACAGTAGTTATCTGTGTTAGCTGCACTACTGCAACATGCAATATATGCACATTTTCTCTCAAAGGGCTACAGTCATTTCAGGATTTCTCCACCTCTCCAGCTGCACGAGAGAGGCTTATTGAAGATAAAATCACTGATACATTCTGTAGAGCTGATGAGAATTCTTAGGCCATTTCTGCACTAGAAATAACGCTATTATTCCACTTTCAACATCCTGTGGAATCCGGGGGTTTGAAGTTTAGGGAGGGGCCAGCCAGCCCATAGGGTATTGAAAGTGGAATAATAGCACTGTAACAGTTTAGTGCAGAAATGGCCTCAGAGGAGATAAGGATAGGTCTCAAATCACTAGGTATCATAAAAAGTGAGGTGAAGAGGAACTCCCTATCATTTTGCAGATGTTGCCATAGAGGCAGGGGAAGCACAATGCCCCTACAGTCAAAACACTGGCTGTCCAGAACAATGAAAAACCTGTCACCATTATAAGAAAGCACAAAGAAGGAAGTCACCAAGTGGCTCTATTAGCAGTTCTTCTGACAGAAAGGATTTACATTCTTCCCACTTTGAGATGTCTGTTTTTCAGAGGCCAGAAATAAAATTCTATATAGATTCTATACCTAGTATATAGCAACAATATTTGCCCCCACAAATACATAATCGATGAAGGCAACACACAAAGAGAGAGAGAGAGAGAGAGAAAGAGGGACGGAGGGGGATGGAGAGAAGGAGGGAGGAGGAGTATTATAATGCCATAGTTAGTAAGAGAAATAACAACAGCAGACTGCAGTATTAGGAAGGGTGTATGTGTGTGTAGTGCCATGCCCCAGTCCTAGGACTCAGGAACAAACACAGACAGAACCTTCCCAAACAGCCACAACACAGAGCCATGAACATGACAGTACTTCCTGCAGCCAGTGTGGATGAAAAAAAATGAGAGCCCACAAGACTCAGAGTATTTATACAAAGCAGATGTATTAATCAGGCAAACAGCTGGGAGAGGCTGTTGATCCAGATACACAGGGGAGGAGAGAAAACTGTTGCACACAACTGCTTGAGCTGGTAGAAGCAATCCATCCTACAATCAGATCCCTAACTCGTGTTCCCAGAAACCTTGACCCTTGCCTCAGGGCTGACTATGCTGCTGGATACTCCCTTTAAACTGTCACTTGGAATGTACTACTGACTCCGACTACAAAAACAACAACAGTAACTGGCTGACACACTGTTGTGTACTGTAAAAGATTACTCACTGCATTTTGGATGGACATCCAACTATCTCCCCTATGTTTTGCTCTAGGGAAGCAGAAGCTGTATTTGCCTTATGCTGGCTGGTTAGCTTTATATCAATCACACTCCTATCCTTCTCAGACAGAGATGGTCCTTGTGTTAATCAGAAAGGCATCTCCCCCTTCCAATTGTCCTGCAAGTATAACAACACTTTTAGAAATGTCAACTATTAAAGCAACAGATAAAGTTTCCAAGTAGACAGTCCATGGACTAGGAAACAATATAGGCACCACAGCAAGCAAAGAGTTTGAGAAGGTCACCTCAACCAATGCCCACTTCTATTTGAAGGGAGGATTACCAGAGAAAAAATGCCAGAGGGTTCCTGTACCTTTAACGACTATGTAGAATAAGGAATTTTAACAGGTGTTGCTTGTTACCTGGTTGTGTGACAAGCAACACCCACTGAAATTCCTTCTTCTACACAGCCAGTAAAGGTATAGGAATCTTCTAGCTTTTTTCTTCTTGCAACCCTGTATATCCAAACACTCTCCACCAATCCTTCAAACACACACACCCACTTTCATTTCAGTAACCGTTCCCCTATGAATCACTGCTTCCCACTGCACAGATTATTACATTCTGTACTGGACGTCTTGGTGAAAGTCCCAGTTCTGTGAGGAATTCGGAACAGGACAGGCCAACATTCTGCCCTCTTTGAGGGTAGCCTTTAACTGCTGAAACACACTTGCCTATATATTCTCTTCAGTATCAGAAGAAGCATGCATCTATATATTAGTTTCTGAAGTACATCAATGAAAATAACGCCACACTCATTGTCTTGTTTGTGAGCTTCCCACAGACATCTTTGCCATCATTCCAAGAAAATACATAAAACATAAGTTATTGACGAAAAAAATCAACTGATCATTGGTGACATTAGAAAGAAAGCAAACAAATATGCAAAATATGGTCACTTAATAGATACTGAAATACATTTTAGAGGTTTTTGTTTCTAATCTTTAAATTTTTAAAGATGTTTCATGCACTGAGCTATGCTACTCTTTGGGAAAGATGGGAAAATGTTTCAAATACATTAAATTTTGCTGAGTTTGTATGATCTGACACACACAGCCATCTATACTGGGCTAAATTATTTTCCTTCCATAAAGCATTTAATCAAACATGCAGCTTATTATACAGTTTTAGTTACGCTGCTTTACTATCTGTTTATCTGTCTATAGCCACATACCTGCCATGGCCTTCTCCCCAGCATAAGATCATGAGATTGAACTTTCCATTTCCTTTATCCACAAGATTCCTTGTGTATCTGAAACAGAAAAAAACCACAGATGCTCATTTTAAAAAATTATTATCAAGAAGAAGAAAACAGATATTAATATAACCTATCTTACATTTTTAGAAACAGACCCCTGAAAGGGCTTTCCTGAAGTTTGGGGAGCAGGTTGGTCTCTGCCTGATTTTGGGGCCACCCATTTTCCCATACCATAACTCAACCCATTTAGCAGAAGTGTTTCCAAGGGCTGGGGAGCTTTCAGAAGGGGACAGGATCCATTCCTGCACATTTTACATTTTATCTGATCAAATCTCTACCTGTGAACTCCCCCTATAAAAAGAGATGTAAAGGGACAAACAGGATTAAACCAAAGGTCAGTAAGTAATATTTTAAAGCACTGTTCTATTAAAAAGAAGCTTGTGATTTTATTTGGTGAAAACCATGACTTCAGTCCCATTGCTGGGGACTTGGTTTTATGTTATATCCATTTGGATATGTGCATACATTAATACACACAAATCATGGATATTTTATTGGTTTGAAGAAGCTCAAAGTGCTTTTCAAAGTCAATTTTCTCAAAATGCAGGTCCTCATGCCAAACTGACTCATTTGTTCCCTTAGGTTTTAAAATTCTAGTATTGTCTGCAATAGTATGTACAGTGTATCCGTATGTATGTATGTATAGTGGTCTACCCTTGCATTGGGCAGTATTTTGAAATACTGCTGTTGTTTTAAAAGTCTTGGAAAATACAGAGAGATTAAAATGGATATATATCCTACTTTATAGGGCTTTCTAAAGACAAGAACAAACTAGACTAACAGCACAACAAAGAATAAGCCCCACTGAGTACAACAGTGCTTACTTCCAGGCAAGTATATCTAGAACTGCAGCCCAATACTACCAAGGGCAACAACTACAAAGCATTCCAAGATTAGGAACGCACTGCATAAGAAAAAAAAAAGAGCATCTGATAAAATGTGCTGCAGTCAATAAATGCACATGCCAAATAAAATTCTTTAGTCTTTTGAGCTGTTGCAAACTATTTGCGTTATTTTTGGAATGATCAACGAACATGACTATCCCCCAGGAAATGTCTGGATAAAAGATGATAAAATTTCAGAATGGTTTTAGAAAACTGAAAAATAAACACATGCAATAAAAGAAAGGTTTAAGCTGGATAAATACACCCTGCTAAAGTATTTTTATTAGGTAGTGGTATCTCTTTTTTAAAATATTAGCAGGTGCATGCATACAGGTTTGGACTAGTGCTCAATCCAAACACGAAGGTTAAGTTTACAAACTGAGATTGTTATCACAGATCTATAAGAGACTTTTCCAAAAGAGAAACAGAGGACTGAAATTGGTGTGTGTGTGTGTCACTTATTTGTCAGTGGAGCCCTGTAAAAGACATTGCAACAGATTCAACAGTTCTTAGAAAACACAATAACCTGACAAGAGATCTTGAAATATAAAATCTGACTTTTAACACAGTCGTTTGCTTCTCTTATCTAACCAGTGATAAGATTATGTAACACAAAACAACTACTGGGAATGAATGTAGAGTCAGGTCAAGTCACAGAGTGAGTATAGGAGGAGGACAGAATGGAGGAACAAGGTGCCTTTCAACACATGCCCTAGCCATTTGTTGCCAATAGCAGAAACGGGGCTTACAAACAGCCCCTTCCGCACATATATTTCACCCTTGTTCAGAGGCAATTGTTTTGGACTACAACCCCCGAATTCCCTAGCTAGCTACAATTCCCCCACTGACTCTGTTTTCTTAGCTGTGATTTGCTGGCTAGGGATTCTAGGGGCTGTAGTTTTCCCCACACTCTTTTTTGATTTCAGCAACTTCATTTAGGATGGCGAGGGCATTTGTTATTGCTGTTGCTCATCCTTTGGTTCTCAGAATTCCTGTCTGATCTAGTGCACGTGCCCCAAAGAACTATCAGCAGTTCCAAATCTACTTTCTGGCCATCCCTGAATCATATTTTCCTCCAGGCCAGCCCACACGCCTGAAATTGATTTCTGCAGATACACAGAAACAAGCACGCGCCGCCTCTCGTCATTCAAGCAGTCATTTCCCTGGAAGCCAGCTCCCATTGGCCTATCACTCTGGAGGTGTTGCTCCAAGGCAGCTGCAATTGGTTGCGGGGTGCCAGCCCTTTCCCAGCCTCTCAGGCTCCAGTGCTGGGCTGCTGCGTGGCACTTTGGAGAAGCCGGGAGATGTCAATAAGTGGGAAGGAGGAGCATAAACGTGCAGGAAAGTGAGGCAGGCATTATCCCAGGATATGCAGTTCTCTTCCCTTAGCTGCAAGTCATGAACTCAAAAGGAGCACAGAAGATGAGAGAAAAAGCATTTGACTATTTAGCTCCCACAGCAACACTGTGCCATGTACAAGGGCTGCTCTGTTTAATAGTGCCTGTTTTATTAAGTGTTGTTGTTACATTTAAGGAGCCTGATAGAATTCAGGCTCATGAGCAGGGAATAAACAAACCAACAGCCCTAGAAAGGCAGCACTAGGGCTGTGACAGGTGGAGTTGTCAGAGTGGGAACTGGAAAGGGCTCCTGTATCTTTAATGGATGTGTAGATAAAGGCATTGCAGGCGTTGCTTGTTACCTGGTTGTATGATGAGCAACACTTGCTGAAATCTCCTCTTCTATATAACTACTGAAGGTAGTACAGCCCCCCCTAGTTTTTACTCTGGCAACTCTAGTGACAGAGCACATGCTCAGCATACAGAAGTGCCCAAGTTCAGTCCCAGGCAGAGCTGGAAAAACCCTTACCTGAATCCTTGAGATCTGCTGCCAGTGTATATCAAGTGACCTCAGTCTTAGCAAGCAGCACTTTCTTATGTACCTGTATAAGCCACCTGGTAAAACTCAGGTAGGTTCCACCTTGCCCAGCAGCATGCTATTTGGGCAAGTTAGTTAGAAATTATGGGAGTTATAGGTCAGTATATATGGGGCACAGACAGTCAGGGAAGGCAGATCTAAAGCACTGTATATAATTTTGATATAGAATATTTTTTTCTTTTTTTACAGGATTTTGCAGTTGCTTAGCCCAATAGGTAGTGAAGGCCACAACAGCACACATGTCCATCAGAACCCACCCTTAACCTGTATTATTATTGTCCTCTCAGTTAATCTTCCACTATTTTGTTGTTGTTATTGATGTCTGTTACCTATCTTCATCATCAATTTGGCATTGATGTATATGAATGCATCCTGCATGACTCCCAGAATGATGAAAGAGAAGTTCAGTGCCAGGTTATAATCACTATTATTGTTGTTGTTACTAGTCATCTGAGTTCATTCTTCACATTCACAGCCAGAACAGTGAATGAACATGTTAATAATGTTTTTATAAACTTCCCATTTGTTCTCCCGGAAAAAAAAGTCAGGAGAGATTTTTATCCATACTTTCATTTAGGTAAAGTGGTTATTCTAATGCATGCTCTTGGGTAAAGCCTAGTTAAACTTCTGATCAGCTAAATGGTTGCTTACAGATATAAAAATGCATTGCTGGGTGGTCTAGGGTTTACACTGCTGCAAAAAATGTTCTAAGCTCTCTGTCCCAATGTTGACTGGTCTGCTGGATTTTATGGCATATTCGTAGCCAGTTTGCACAGGCAGGCATGCTGATATAAATCCTTCTTGTGTAACCCAGAGCATATATAGCATCTAAAGAGAATTCAGATCTTCTTGCACTGATGGAGGTTTCCAATTATGTAGTGGCTTGTTGTTGTGTGCCTTCAAGTCATTTCAAACTTACAGCAACCTGATTTCTTGGCAAGATTTGTTTAAAGGGGGGGGTGTCTTTCCCTAAGGCTGAGAGAGTGTGACTTGCCTAGGGTCATCTATTTGGCTTTGTTTTATACATATAAATATACACACACATAATTAGAAACTTTTCAAAACAAACAAAAAGGAAAACAAGAAAAGCAAAGCAAAAAGAAACAACAAAGAAAAGGAAAAAGATGAGCACTGACTTCTGACTTTCCTAATGATGGTTATACATCTTACTACATAAGATAACTTATCTGGCTATATACTGTTCATGCACTTCTTTAATTTAACCAAACCTATTAATTATCAAAACCTACAGTTAACATGTTATTCTTACTTTCCTGCCAAAAGACAATCAAAGGTTCCAGTCCTTCAGAAATCAAACTAAATGCTTTTTCTCTAATCAATGTAGATATAGTTTGTTCATTACACCTAAACTGGTCAATTGCCATGCAGTGGATTTCCACTGCCAAGTGGAGAATTTGAACGCTGATCTCCTGACCACTCAAATCACTACACACACTGGTTCATGTGGCAGCTTTGTTGTTGTGTGCCCTCAAGTCACTTCTGACTTATGGCAACCCTACAGCAAACAACTCATGGGGTTTTCTGGGCTGAGAGTGTGTGACTTGCCCACGGTCACGCAGTGGATCAATACCTGTGAATCCTTCAGTCCTACTCAGAGGCCAGATTCATAATCTATACCACTGAATGCATTTCAATAATTTAGATGTTTTAGTCATGTAGTCAGCTATCAATGACTAAAACATCTGAACCGTTGAAATGCATTCAATTGCATAAGTTTGGAGTGTGGCCTATGAGCAGGAATGAAGGCTTGACAGATATTGGTAATTAATACATGCATTAAATTAATTAATATACCACAAAATGTAGAACTACACTTTACAGCCATCTCATTAGAGCCCCTTGAACCCCACACTTCAGAACAAAAAGAGCAATTTCTACTTTGGCCTAGTGCCTCAGGCCATCTTTCCAAATTTTTCCAAAGGAACTGTCCTCTAACTTGCATTTGAAATGCAGTCCTTAAAGGACAGAAGATGTAAAAGGCCAAACTGCTGAGGAGGAAAAAAACAAAACAAAAACAAAACAGGCGTTGTTGCAAGATAGACCCGGGGCCCTTTCACAACCTTCAATTATAGCACTGGGACTCCAGTTAATGCTGCGCTGGCGACATCCTACGGAATCCTGGGATTTCCAGTTTAGGGGAAAACATATAGAGTTCTCAGCCACAGAACTGGAGTGCTTCACCAAACTACACGCCCTAGAGTTAGGCAGGATACAGCCAGAGCAGTTAAAGTGGATTCACAGCGCTATAATTGTGTAGCAGGAAAGGACCCCAGGTCATCAACCCTTAACATAATGGACTCACACCGAACTTGATGCAGGGAGAGGACTGGACGAGAGTTTTCAGGGGCCAAAGCAGGACAGAACCCACAAAAATTGCTACGATGCAACAACTTGCTCTTCAGCTGCCAGCTCTGACTCTCTCGCCTTGAACTAGACGGGCACTGGAACAAAAACAAGGCACCGCTGTGTTGCTCCGCTGGTTCGTGCTGCTCAAAGTCTCCAGGCCATTTCCGCACTAGCCTGTTATAGCGCGATGATTCCACTTGCAACATCCTATGGAATCCTGGGGTTTGCAGTTTATGGATAACCAGTGTGGGCAACGTGGATACAGCCAAGAGAGGGGCTTGCAAACGCCAGGATTCCAAAGGATGTTGAAAGTGGAATAACAGCACTACTGGCCATTTCCGCACTAGCCTGTTATAGCGCGATGATTCCACTTTCAACATCCTCTGGAATCCTGGGCTTTGCAGTTTCGGGAGGGGCCGGCTGGGATTCCAGAGGATGTTGAAAGTGGAATCATCACGCTATAACAGGCTAGTGCGGAAATGACCATGTGGGCATTCGCGTCCCAGCTGTCTCTAAGCAGCAGCTTCTTGAAATTGCCACCAGCTCCAAACTGCCTTACTCTCAGCCGAAACAATTAAAAAAAAAAAATCTGCTCCGCCCATCAATCTGTTGCCAAATCACGAAAGAGAACCCACTTTCTAGACAAAAGGTAGGTAATCCACAGAAAGCACATCTGTGACAATAGCGGTATTGAGAAAGCGTCACAAGCAAGGTACAAACGAAGCGACCCGAGGAAGAAATTTCAGCATTAAACTGCTGTTTCAGACAGTGCCATTTCCGCACTAGCCTGTTATAGCGCTATGATTCCACTTGCAACATCCTATGGAATCCTGGGGTTTGCAGTTTCGGGAGGGGCCGTCCGGGATTCCAGAGGATGTTGAAAGTGGAATCACCGCGCTATAACAGGCTAGTGCAGAAATGGCCACTGTTATAGTGCTGTTATTCCAGTTTCAACATCCTTTGGAATCCTGGCGTTTGCAAGCCCCTCTCTTGGCTGTATCCATGTTGCCCACACTGGTTATCCATAAACTGCAAACCCCAGGATTCCATAGGATGTTGCAAGTGGAATCATAGCGCTATAACTGTCTAGTGCGGAAACGGCCACAGATTCATACAAGAGGACGCGCTTCTTTTCCTGGAGGCTAATTTATCCTCATCTAATAAACCACTAATAGGCTTGTTAAGACTCCGCGCGCCAGGCGGGAACCCGTCTCCTTGGACTTCCCACGGAATTTACCTGAACTGGTCAAACCGGGCGTATTTGTTCCACTCCTCCGGGTTGCTCTCGTAGGATTCCATTACGGTTTGCACTTCTGCCACATTAACCTTATCGCCGGCGAACAACTGGTGCAGGATCCGGATCAGCTCGTCCAGCGTCTGCACTTTGCACACCTCGGTCTGCACGGGAGGATCCATAGCGCGCTCTCGCCGCCACGACGCCCAGGAGAAGCGCGGAGAAGGCTGTCGGCTTCCCCAGCGAAGTCAGTGAGCCGGTGGCGTCTCGCGGCTCGCTTTTATTTATTCCCGGTGGAGTTCGAGCGGGACCGTACCAAGTGGCCAAGGAGGGTAAAGGGAGGTACCACGAAACGACGGTGGCTGTCTATAGGCTTCTCCGCCCCGCGCACCCCCCGCCCCCCCGGCTGCCGGCTGCCCAGTTCTTTCAGGCTCCCTTTTCAAAGGTTCTGGCTTTTCCAAGCTGAGGGGACGTCCGTTCCCCGCCTCAGCTTTTTCCTCACTGTTTTCCCGCTCCGTGTCTTAAGGGGCCCCCCAGTGAGCCGCGGCTGTGGTTCTGCAGCACAAAAAGCCCGAGGCGAAGGGGGGCGGCGAGAAAGAAGACACAATTGTGGGACTCACAAACGCCCCCTTCGCTGCGCCTGGCTGGTCCAAACTCAGCGGGTCAGCACAAGCTGAGGAGGGGTACTTGCCTCTCCTCCCCTCGCCTCGCCCGGCACAATAGCTTTCCCCGGTCTTTTCAATTCTATTTTTCACGGCACAAAAGCTGACTGAGGGCCTTCCTGTGCTACACTGTTCTAGGCCATTTCTGCACTACACTCTTACAGCCTGGCTATTCCACTTTCAACATCCTATGGAATCCTGGGGTTTGCAGTTTAGACTGCAAACCCTAGGATTCCATAGGACGTTGACAGTGGAATAATCGCACTGTAAGCGTGTAGTGCGCAAATGGCCATAGTGCTATTATTCCACTTTCAACATCCTGTGGCGTTCTGGGGTTTGTAGTTTACTAAGGCCCAAGAGCTCTCTGGCTGTGAATTCTAAATGCCCTTCCCTAAACTGCAAAGTCCACAGTACCACAGGATGTTGAAAGTGGATTAATACCACTGTAAGAGGGTAGTGCCCAAAGGCCTTCAGCTGCGGGGAACCTGAGACAGCTTTCCAAATTTAAATACATATCTAAACTTTACAGTAACGTATTGAAGAATAATCTTTCGAGACTGTTGAAATACGCAGAACACCAAAGGGATGTAATTTCTCCCCACAGCATGAACGCAAGCAGGGACTTAACTGAGCAACTTCAGAGGAAGGAAAATGGGTTTGTTGGATAACCAGAATAGGTTCTAGATGAGCTTCTATTAAAAGCGGACAGGAATGACTGATGAAAGATCCATAGGTAAGCATATTAAACATTTTAGAGGACACAGGCCAGAGACCTTACTCAAATGCATTAAAATCCTATTTACATCACCCAGGCTTCACAAGTTAGGTGGGTTTGGGACCCCAGTTCAAGGCTCTGAATAGAGCTACTTCATTTTGCATAGCCGCAAAAATGAGCTTTCCACAGATTATAATTTCTGATTGCCAATTAATTCTGACTTGTCCAAGGACACACATAAAAAATTAGCTATTGCATACCTCTGCTGCTTTGCATTTTTCTTAGGTATATATGATCTAATTGTTATATTACACAATTGTGACACACAATTGTCTATCTGTAGAACAAGCACAATATTAACTACAGAAGGTCATTGTGAGGATCACTGAGAATGCACATAAAATCATTCATATATTTTTTAAAACATCAGTTAGTTGCAAAGAGGGCGCCAATAAGATAAAGTATTCATTTAGTCTCCAACCAGCCCTACTTTCTATTCAAATGACATCTACAGCACAGTCCATTTGTTGTATCACAGAATTTTATTTTCTCACATTTGAAGTGTTAGATCCAGTATGCAGGCATTTTTACAAGCAGAAAGCAATCAAAAGCACTTCCCTCCTTATATTCATATTTACAAAAGCTGCTAATGGTGATGTTGCTTTTCTGCCACAATATATACAGTATGGAGATATTATGTGATGCTTCTTTTGCTATTCATTTTTTTCCACAAAGGACAGATTGCTGTACAAAGGCTCTGAGGTCAGAAGTTCCAATCCAGAAAAAAAAAATCCTTTGCTATCTTTGATATATAGCTCAAATATGGAACTTCTGTAAAAGGTGCTACTGTTGTGTGCCTTCAAGTCATCCAACCTATAGTAACTCTAAGGCAAACCCTTCGGGAGTTTTCTTGTCAAGATTTGTTCAGCAATTTCTTGTTTGCATAGCTGAGCGAGGATTTGAATCTTGGTCTCTCAAAGTCCTAGTCAACACTCAAACCACTACACCACTACACCATGCTGGCTCTCATGGTACTGCTACTTCTTAGTAATAGCAAGTTAAACCATTATTTGCTACAATATTTGTGTGCTATTGTGTATCATAGAGGGAGAAATCTGGATGTTGTTTTGTTTAAACGATACCTTTAGATTTTCAGCTCCATTTACTTAGAAGACATTTTATTTCCACGGGTGGTAGTTGTCCACTTGTTAATAGAACTTGGCGGGGGGGGGAGTATTCACTTGTCTGCTTCTGCTTTTCTAGAGCCCTCCAAAAACCCTTACATACCCTCAAAATCTGTTCTTTTGGGTAAATCCAGAGTTGATTTTATGGGGAACTACACAGGGAAAGAGAAAGGAAGTTCTGTTGCACAGGTAGATTTCTGCATGATATCATTTTCTACTGATATTATTCACAGCAGCTGAGAAATAATTCCAGTAAGATCTATTAAAATGCCATAAACTGGAGAGAAAATTTTCAAGGTCTCTACTTCTCTTTTCTCAGGCTCAATGTTGAGCAAGCAAGTTGAAACAAAAAAGGAACAGGAGTGAAAGATGTTCATGTTCTGTGCATTCTTTGGCCCAACATCTTATCTGAATAAGAATTATCTTAAGACTTGCTCAATACTTTGTGACATTTTGCTTGATTCTGTTACCTGCTATTTTTGGCCTTTTTCATCTGTAATTGTCTCAATTATTCAGCTATCTGTATTTCTTTATATCATCATCATCATCATCAGTTTGAACTATGCAGTTGGTATGATGAGAGCAATCATCTTTGTCACCTCAAACTGATGAATAATATTTTGGTCCTCATGACTGTTATTATTCTTTTTCAGGTAAGAAGCATGTAGATGACAATATGAGAAGGAAGTTTGTTCGGCTTCAATTCATAGTCACACTTTCAAAATAGTGGCAGCACATCCTCATTCGCCATGAGTAAGTCTGTGGCAACACCCATGATCAGCAATGCAGGAATTTAAATAAACTAGTATCTGAATAATTATCAGCCTCTACAGTCTCCTGTTAAAGGTAGTACAGGAGGCTGTGTATTTAACCAGAAATTCTACAAATAAAAACATCAAAAACAAAATAATGAGCAAACAAATGTAATCTATATTTAGAAAACAGCATGTTAGTAATTTCACTTTTGACTGACCTTTGGGATAATGCATGAACTATGAATTATTATTGGTACGGTCTACTTATAGTTGTTATTTCAGGGTTACAAGCAAGCAAAGCTAATACAAGATGCCTTGATATTTCTCTCTCTCTCTGTGCCTTCAAGTTGCCTGTTGACTTATGGTGACCCCATGAATTTTACAGGGTTTTCTTGGGCAAGGAATACTCAGAGGTGGTTTGCCAATTCCTTCCTCTGAAATATATCCTATAGCACTCAGGATTTGTTGGCAGTCTTCCATCCAAGTACTAACTGCTTAGCTTCCCAGAGCAGATGGGATTTAGGGCCTTTAGGGTATTCAGGCCCATTCTTGATTTCTACACAGTCACTTTCTACATTGCCACTTTGACTGCTGATAGTTATTCATTCATTTGAACGATGGAACATAACCTCATATGCTCTACTTGAAGAAACCTGTTGAAAAAGATGGAAGTTTAAAATGGATGTAAAAGTCAGGAGAGCTCAAAAAGGAAACAGTGTGGCTCAGCAGATACATTGTGAGATGAACATATATTATTTAAAGATGTAAACAACATCAAGGATGAGGTTCCAAACAAAGGTGGATGTCAGGGATAAGATGAATGCAGATTTTTCTAGGTAAAAAAACCTTAGCCCTATTGTATAGAGAAAAGGTGGGAAGATCAGAGATGTGAGGCTGCTGGATGAGTAATACCTCTATTTGGTGTCACAGAAATCAAAATTGAATACCAGAATACCAGGTACTTAAAATAAAAAGACACAGGCAAGAATAAATGGAAAATGTAGCTGTTTATCTCAGATGCAGATCGTATAGCTGCTAATACACAATAAGTATCCTTCTTAGAGCAAGGCTGTATCTTCCAAACAGCCTGATTAAATTATGATCTATGTACTCTTCAAATCTTTTTTCTAGAAAAAGAATATCTGAAGTGCTAGAACAACAATAGGTAGGTTCAGGTGAACTGATGGCACATGCGCAATTGGCTCCACAAGCAAGTCATCATATGGAGTGAAGTGTCAGGGTGAGAAACCTATACAGTTCTTACAGTTATCTTCTACATGGACACACAGAAAACGATAAAAGAATTAAGTCAATTCTGTTGGTAGTACTTTAAACATTTCTTCAGTTTATGTAGGGGGAATGTCTCTGAAGATCCTTGCAGCCCCATTCACTTTCCAGTCATCTGAAGCAATGGTAGCTCTTAATTCATCCCCAGGCTTGAGATTTACAATAATGCAGTACAAGCTTTCCATCACTTCCAAAACACTATAAACAAACAAGGAAAAGAGCAAAAAGTTAAACTAGCAATGGAGGAAGAAATACTCACCTTCAGTTAAACCAACAACAATTGGATTGTTACGAAATACTGCCACCTATTGGCAAACTATTTCAAGAAAGTTTTACAAATGTCTCAGACTCTTGGACAGGTACAGTTAATAACTTAACTATGGTCTACATCTCTAAACATGCAAAGCATAAAAGAAACAACATTTAAAAACTGGCAATCACCTCATATAGAGTTCCAACCTCCTGGTCTGGTGAAGGAGCAAAAGACTGATTCACATATATAAACTGTATGAAAAAAGAGATATATTAATAAGTTTATACTAACATGTTTTAGAAATAGATTGTTGATTCTAAAACATAAGCATTCCATCAAACAGTATGACAGATATTCTCACCTCTTTTGTTTATGACATATTGTATCTGCAAAATGTAATATGCCAACCATAACTTTTTACATTATTTCGGAAAGAACAATTCTGTACAGACAAAATGGAGAGACAATGCAGTATAGTGGTTTGAGTGTTGGACTCTGAATGATCATGGTTCAGATTCCTACTCAGTCATGGAAACCCACTGGGTGACCTCGGGCAAATCATACATTCTTAGCTTTAGAGGAAGGCAATGACAAGCCCCCTCTGAAGAAATCTTGCCAAGAAAAACCTGTGACAGGCTCCCTTAGCATAGCCGTAAGTCAGAAATGACTTGAAGGCATTAAAAAACCCAACATGGGCAAAATGACGGTCCCTAGTGAAAAGTTATTTTCATAGGACCTCAGAATACCATTGCATTATGACTGAAGGCGAAAGAGAAGAAAATCCTACTTCCATTTACAAAGTTTAAAGCCCAGTTATTGCTCACCATGCCCCTCCAAGCAATATTGCAGTTGTAAAAGAAAAAGTATAATACAGTCTACATGTAGTTACTGGTCCAGGAAACGGGGGATACTAGGTGCTTGTTCCTTCCTCCATTCCCACTACCATCCATAACTACTTGCTTCTATTAGATGGCAGGAATAAAAGGAAGATTATGTTGGCCCCCCAGGACAAGAGCTTCAAATTTGTCTCTCTCCCACCCATCAGAACTAGAATATAACTGAAGCTTCTTTATGGAGATACCTGCAAGAACTTCTGGAGAGCCTGAATATAAATTTAAGGAAATTTCCCAGCAGACATTCTGTAACCAGTCTATATTTTCCCTCTTAATGGAATTTCCTTGGTAAGGAAAAGCAGAGGGTAAAATAACAGGAACCTAATGTGGAAGATGACATAGTCCAACTTATCCACATGAAGCTGATCAATTGCACCAAAATCCTCTAAACCTTTAGTTTTCGGGTCTATGGTTCTGCATTAATCATTCTTTCACAGCCCTCGCTGTCAAAAGGGACTCTTAGCTTCTTTTGTTATGTGAGGTGTTTGTTCTGTCTTCAACACTTACACCCTTAAATGGGAACATCTAAGCAAGGAAACTCTTTTTCTGTTTTGCCTCTGACATTCTGCTACCAGGAGGGAAGTTGCCATAGGGATTTGGGAAGTGGGGGGCTTTCCTGGGCTCCGGAGAAAGGAATGTAGTGAGAAGTAATCTTTTTATCTCTGAAGAATGGGTTCTTTTAAGCGCTTGTGGTCATTTGGTTTAAGTTTTCCCTCATTTGGTGTGCGAAAGGTATCTTCTTTTGGAGTCTCTTAACAGGAACACCTCAGTGAATTGCTTAAGTGAAATTATGTTGACATTACTGTACTGGTTATTGTCAACTGGCCTACTGGTATGTATGATGCTTATTTAGGCTTTTGATACATGATGTTAATACATTCTAACTGTGGTTGTTATACTTGGTTTTGGTCTTTGTGAACTGCTTTGATAACAATGTACTGTGAACAATGCAGTATATAAACTGCCTGATTTCTAGAACTATGACCAAGCTGATCTTCATAGATGCTCATTAGTCTGTGTGCAAAGCCTCTAATATAAAATACTTAATTTCAAAATGATCATTTCATAATGATTGAATTGGGCACACTATAGAAGACATGATAAACCAGGTTTTTATAAGAACCCTAGCTTATCACTAATGCATAATTTCCTGGAACATGCTGCCTGATCATGCCTACTTGCAGTAGAAGCTTTGCGACATCATTTGTTCAGTGTGTCAAATGAATGAAAAACTTAGGGAAAGGAACTAATTTTGGGTTTCTTCTTTGGTTTGTAAGGAGAGGAACAAAATCAGGAAAGAGACTGTGCCCATATTCAGGTGACACATTAAACTTCAACATCTTATCTGGACTTTTTAAAAAAAAAATTACATACCAACTGTTCTGAGGCCAAAAGTTTGAGAAACTTTTTGATAAAGTCAATGAGGCCTTGGATTGTGCGAGTTCTCTCTACTGTCCATTTCTTGGTCTTCATTATAGGTGTATCTCCAACAGCCTTGAGCAAGACGTCAACTAGAAAACAGATCACATTGCAAATGAGAACAAATGGAAAGAGAACAGAATGTATCATTAGAGTACAGAAAAAGATAATCAACACAATACAAAATAGAGACAAGGTAGAGGAAAACATACTTAACCTATAGAAATCCTTCAGGAAATATCCATCTTTATTTTTTCTACTGAAGACTAAGTCTTATTTATGAGCTCCATCTACAGTTCTAATATCTTTGCACTACTGGAACAGGTTGTTTCAAATGTGGATGGGGGGACACATGTGGCTGCTTTCTGCTACAGACGACTCACAAAAAGTTCTTTCCCCCCTGAGCGCCAGTGTGGTTTATAGGTTTGACAGCTGGACTAGGATTCTGGGAGACCAGGGTTCACATCTCCACTCATCCATGGAAACCTAGAGGGTGACCTTGGCTTAGACACAATCTCTCAACTTTAGAGGAAAGCAATAATAAACTTCATCTTAGTAAATCTTGCCAAGAAAACATCATGATAATACTGCCATAAGTCAGAGCTGGTTTGAAGGTACATAAACTAGAGAGAATCAGTGTGGTGTTGCTGTCTGTGTGTTCAGGAAACCAGGGTTCAAATCTCCACTCAGCCATGGAAACCACTGAGTGACCCTGGGCAAGTCACACTTACTTCAGCCTCAGAGGAAGACAATGGTAATCCCCTGAATCAATCTTGCCAAGAATACCCTATGATGGGGTGCCATAAGCCAAAGTCAAATTGAAGGCACCAAACAATACCACCCTGTATCCCCTATTTTCTCTTCAAACATGAATTCTCATGGGCTACATGTGTTACTGTTGTGTACTTTCAAGTCATTTCTAACTATGGTGACCCTAAAGCCATGAGGTTTGGGGGTGGGGGGGCTGAAGGACTATGATGCCCCCAGGATCATCCAGTGGGTTTCTATGGCCAATGGGAAATCGAGTCCTGGTCTCCAGAGTTGTACTCTACTGCTTAAACCACTATACCATGCTAGCACTCCTCAAAACCAGGTGCGTGTTAAAAAGGTCCATGGGGATGCCAGCAAAGTTATTGAGGTTAAGAGGCAACTCAACAGACAACTGAGGTATTTGAGCCCTTGGCACAGGGCAGGATACATATCGATAACATCTGGCTTCTCAATTATTGGTGAACTCCTGAAGAATGACAGGGAAAATAACAAGCACGATGGAGGTCTGAGGGATCTTTATTAACTAACCTCCTAGAACCACCACTAGCAGACTATGGCCATTTCCGCACTACATTGTTATAGTGCTATTATTCCACTTTCAACCTCCTGTGGAATTTTGGGGTTTGTCGTTTGCTGAGGCCAAAAAACTCTCTGGCTGAGAATTCTAAAGCCCCCCCCAAACTTCAAAGCCCAGGATTCCATAGGATGTTGAAAGTGGAATAATCGCACTGTAACAGCGTAGTGCGGAAATGGCCGATGACAGCAGATGGGGTCTGCCTGGAAGCCTGACAAGCCAGCGCCGGCCCCCAACCATTCTGGACGGGCTGGGACAGTCTGGCGAGTGGTGCGACCCCGGCGCCCTCCGTCCCACCCACCGGCCGGCCGCCCCTCCTCGACCCGGCAGTTTACTTTTCTTCCTGGCGTCTCCGGCAGGTTCCTCGGTCACTGGGGAAACGGAAGGGGGAGGAGTCGCCTCTGGCATCCCGGCCGCAGCTCCGCCTCCACATTCCGGGGTCTCTTCCCCCCACCTTCCCCTCTACCCCCATCCTGAGGGGAAAACAGAGGCGGAGCAGTCGCAGCCAACGCCGGCCGCGCCTCTTCGCCTCCTTCGGACATGACAGCGCAAAAAGCGGAAGTGGAACTGCCCGCCCCTTTTATAAACGCGTGATCTCAGTAGCGGCCTTCCGCGGGTTGTCCCTCGCGAGCTACCGTCTTCCAACTAGGCGCAAGTCCAGTGATTTTTCCCCCTCCTCCCCGGCTGCGCTTCTTGTTATCACGTGACGGAGGACCCGCTGTGTCTCTGATTGCGCTGCTCTGCGGTATCGTGAAAGGACCCGGCTGGGAAGGAAGGGGGGCGGCGGCGGCCTCGACGCCTCAGAAGGGGAGGCTGGCGCGGACGCCCCGCAGCATCTCTTTCCGGTTCCCCCTCAGCTGCCCGCTCAGTCCAGCCCCTCCTCCCTCCCGCCTTGGTCAACATGATCAAGGCCATCCTCATCTTCAACAACCATGGGAAGCCGCGGCTCTCCAAGTTCTACCAGCGCTACGTGAGTGCCCGGAGGGAGGGAGGGAGGGAGGGAGGGGGAGGCGCGGGCGCTGGCCTCGAGAAGCGCAAACGGTCGAGTGCGCGCGTGCGGGGCGGGCTGTGCCGCAGGTATGCGTTGCCGTGCCTGTGGGGTTCCTCATGCGGTGCGGATACCACAGCGGGGAAGGCGGGACGGCCCCTGCGGGGGAGGGTGTCGCATCCAGGGCCAAGGAGCGCGGCCGCTACTTCAGCACGGACGGCCCCCGCTGTTAGGGGGCGGGGGTGCGGGGCAGGCCCTCTTCCCATTCTTGCGCCTCATCCCGTCCTCTCCATCGCCCCCCCTGCCCTCTTCTTAACCCAAACGGTGAGGCTGTGGTCCCCTCGCCGCCCAAGGAAGAGACCTCTTGCGGCAGCATCCTCTCTTCCCCATCTGGGCTCCGGGCCGCCTTGTGGGAGGACCCAGCCTCGGAGGCGGCGGACCTTTCCGCGCTACGCTGATAATAGTGCTATTATTCCGCTTTAAACATCCTGTGGAATTCTGGGGTTTGCACTTTCCTGAGGCCCAAGAGCTCTCTGGCTGGGAATTCTCAATGCCCCTCCCTAAGCTTCAACCCCAGGATTCCATAGTGTTGCAGACTTCAGAGCTAGGAGACCACAGAGTTAAGAAAAAGAGAAGTTTATTTAACGCGCGGGCTCAGGCTGGGTCACCCCAAAAAAACCCAAGAACCCTGAAGTAAGGTTACACAGTTATTTTATAGACACAGCATATAAGTTTCATTTTCCTCAGTCCACCCAAATCCGCCCCCCTTTGAATCTCGCAACACAGCACATTTGCAGTCCCTCCCTCCCTCGGCCGTGTTTTATTCCAGAAAGTAACACTCTGGTTATCTTGACCCTTATTCTCAATAACAGATTTATAGCTGACGCACCATGACATTTCACCCATTTCCAGATGATTCCTCATATTCACTGCCATAATTATGAGCATATCAAGGCAGTAGAGCAAATATTTTTCAGGAGAATCTTTTCCAAACATTCTATAGACGTAACCATATGTTATAATTATATATGGGGTCCCTGCTTCAATAGGATGGTAAAAGTGGAATAATAGCACGATAACACTGTAGTGTGGAAAGGCCCAGTGGCTTACCACAGTGCTTTTGACTGGTGGGCGGGTGCTTGGAAACCATCCTCCTCAGGCATATGAATTGGCCGTATATATTGGGCCAGATTCCTACTCTCTCTGGCTCCATGTTATCTGTGCTCACCAGCTCTTTAAGGCTTCTGCCAAGTGTTGTATTTGCCCCCCTGAGGGGGGGGCTTAGTCTGGGACACTAACTGGACAGAATGTGTCCTCTGCAGTAACTTTATTGTTTTCTTCTCCAAACTGACTCTACTTCAATCAATAGGAGTATGGTGTCTAGATCGAGGGAGGTACTGGTACCACTCTACTCTGCTTTGGTTAGACCCCATCTTGAATACTGTGTCCAGTTCTGGGCACCCCAATTCAAGAAGGATATTGACAAGCTGGAGCAAGTCCAGAGGGGTGACCAAAATGGTGAGAGGCCTGGAAGCCATGCCCTATGAGGATAGACTTAGAGAGCTGGGTATGTTTAGTCTGCAGAAGAGAAGGTTAAGAGGGGACATGATAGCCATGTTTAAATATTTGAAGGGATGCCACGTAGAGGAAGGAGGGGGCTTGTTTTCTGCTGCTCCAGAGACCAGGACAAGGAGCAATGGATTCAAGTTGCAGGAAAGGAGATTCCACCTGAACCTCAGGAAGAACTTCCTGACAGTCAGGGCTGTCCGGCAGTGGAATCTGCTGCCTCGGAGTGTAGTGGAGTCTCCTTCCTTGGAGGTTTTTAAGCAGAGGCTTGATGGCCATCTGTCGGGATTGATTTGAGGGTGTTCCTGCATGGCAGGGGGTTGGACTGGATGGCCTGTGTGGTCTCTTCCAACTCTACATTTCTATGATTCTATGATTCAGGATGTACTGAAAGAAAGGGATAGGATGGGGAACTGTCCTTAACTTGAGATGAGGCCAGGAAACAGGAGAAGTAGTAAAGCTTTTTTAATTTGAGAAATAGGAGACAATAGCTGGACCTGAGCGTGTTCTCATGTTGCCTGTCAACTGAGTCTTTTTCACTCACGTAGTGATATGTGATACTTAGCCATCCTTTGACATGAGAATTGTTGATCCTGCCTGGTAGATTATTGTAAATGCAGCATCTGCAGTGTTTGGCAAGTGCACTGGGGAGGGAATAACAGGTAATGGATGATTGTCTATGGGAGAAGGAGGAAAGTGCCATACTCTTTCAAAGAGTTATTTATCATTAAACTGATATAATCACAGTGTCATCTCCAAGTAGAGAATTCTTACTTTCCTGTATATTTAGACATGTGTGACATATGCAGCTGTCTGTTCTATCATATGTGTTTGCGTCCATTTATTTTGATTGACACTGTGCATACAAAAGGAGACAAACTGTATATTTGCTGTTTTGTTCAAGGCGATGTATAGTGGTAAAAACATTTAAAACATAGACAACAATAATGGAAGGATTTAAAAGCATACTAAAACTTCTCTTTAAAAACAGATTTATACCACATACAGGTAAAACATCTAGAGCAGCAATTCTTATTTTTACAGACTGAAGCTTGAGCAAAATAATATTAGCAGCTCTCTGGAAACTCAGCCTGACTTCCCTTGGGAAGGAGTTTCACAGTTGCAGTGCAGCTGCAGAGAAAATTCTGACATATGTACCTACTAGCCAAGGATTGCAGAGTGTCTAACAATGCCTCTGCTGAGGATTTTAAATTTTGGGCAGGTTCGTATGTGAACAGGGTGTCTATGGGTGGGTAATCTTGTAAAAAAAGTCAATGTAATGAAAAGAAACACTTGTTACGTACCATATTTGCTGGCGTATAAGATTCACCAGCATATAAGACGCATCCCATTTATACACTGGCAAATACTGTTTGCCGACATATAAGATGCCCTGGCATGTAAGACATTTTCAAACAGTATTTTTCAGGGGAAAAAAGAGAATCTTATATGCCAGCAAATAGAATAGTTGCAGGAATTCCTTTATTTAGTGGTTGTCAGTAGGACAGAAGCAAATCAGTGGTATGACTCTCCTTTCATTTTTTTTTTAGTCTTGCATAAATGTGTCTTGGTAGGTTCGGACAAACCATAAGTTCTGCTCTTTCATTTTATCAGTAGTATCTCAGACTTTGAATAAAACATTCTGATTAGGGATGGGACAAATCCAAATCCGGATCCAAATCCCTGGAAGGTTCTGGGAATCCACGAATCATGAATCTCAAATTTAAAAAGGATTTAAAAAGCAAGGGAAAGAAAGCATGTCTACTGAAAAGTGTTTTTGAAGCAGAATTTGACATCTTTGTTCAGTGAAAAACAAATTAAATAATAGTTTTTACTTTCAGAAAAACATACTCATATACTTCTTATTAAAAAGATACAAATGCAATTGACATATTCATCTTTTACATGAAGTACATAACTCATGTCTTGATTTATTCCACAAAATTAAGAACTGTCAAAAACATGTTACTTTTAAACTTTTAAGAGTTCATGCCTGAATTGTTTCAGGGCAATGTAAACAACCAACCAAAAAAAATGGCTGAAACATTTAATGCAGATTTTTGTTCAAAAACACCAGCATTCTAACTCACTCTGGGTCTAGCCTACTGCTATACTGATGTACTGAAGAGTTTTTCTGACATTACTATCAGTGGTGGTGTGATTAGAAACTTTTTGGACAGTTTCCTCAAATTTGAATTTTTTGGTTGTCCTTCCAGTACTTGAAGATGTCTGCAGATGGCAGAAGCAGTGATTCTGACAAATAGGCATTGATTTCATCTCCAGGAGACAAAGGCCATTTCCATACTACACTCTATAGCATTGCAAACCCCAGGATTCATAGGATGTTGAAAGTAGAATAATTGCACTATATGAGTGTAGTGCAGAAATGGCCAAAGTGCAACTGTCCTCACTGGTACTAGATGGGGTCATCAGTGGAGCCTAGTGACTCCGTATGCTATGTACTCCTGGTTCACTTGACAATGCAGGAGTGGTGTCTCTTTGCCTTTCTTGTGACAACTGCAGCTCAGTGACATCTGCTTGCAAACGAAGATCAGAAATTTCTATGGGCAGTGTTGATTTCAATTAGAATCATAGAATCGTAGAGTTGGAAGAGACCACAGGGGTCATCCAGGCCAACCCTCTACTACGCAGGAACATACATCAAAGCATTCCCAACAGGTGGCCATCCAGCCTCCAAAGAAGGAGACTCCACCACACTCTGAGGCAGCATATTCCACTGCTGGACAGTTCTGACTGTCAGGAAGTTCTTCCTGAGGTTCAGGTGGAATCTCCTTTCCTGCAGCTTGAATCTGTTGCTCCTTGTCCTAGTCTCTGGAGCAGCAGAAAACAAACCCGCTCCCTCCTCAACATGACATTCCTTCAAATATTTAAACATGGCTATCGTGTCCCCTCTTAACCTTCCTTTCTGCAGATTAAACATACCCAGCTCTGTAAGCCATTCTTCATAGGGCATGGCTTCCAGACCCTTCACCATTTGGGTCATCCTTCCATGGACATGTTCCAGCTTGTCGATATCCTTCTTGAATTGAGGTGCTCAGAACTCGACACAGTATTCCAAATGAGGCCTAACCAATGCAGAATAGAGTGGTACCATCACCTCCTTTGATCTAGACACCATACTCCTGTTGATGCAACCAAGAATCATGCTGGCTTTCTTGGCTGCCGCATCATACTGCTGACTCATGTTCAGCTTGTGATCTACCAAGACAAGAGTTCCTTTGACATGTACTAGACAAGATCCCTTTCACATGTGCTGTTATCCAGCCACTTATCCCCCATCCTATATTTGTACATTCCATTTTTTCTGCCTAAGTGTAAGACCTTTCATTTCTCTCTGTTGAAATTCATTTTGTTAGCTTTGACCCATCTCTCCAATCTGTCAAAGTCATTTTGAAATTTGATCCTGTCCTCTGGGGGTATTAGCAACTCCTCCCAATTTGGTGTCATCTGCAAATTTGATCAGCATGCCCTCTACTCCTTCATCTAAGTCATAGATGATGGTGTTGAATAGCACTGGGCCCAGGACAGGACCCTGTGGCACCCCACTAGTCATTTCTCTCCAGGATGAAAAGCATCTATTAGTGAGCACCCTTTGGGTTTGGTCAGTCAACCAATTATAAATCCACCTAGCAGTAGCCCTGCCCAGCCTGCATTTTATAAGCTTCTTTGCACGAATGTCATGTGGAACTTTATCAGAGACCTTACTGAAATCAAGATGTACTACGTCTACAGCATTCCCTTCATCTATCAAGCTTGTAACCCTGTGGTAAAAAAGAGATAAGATTGGTCTGGCATGACTTATTTCTGAGAAATCCATATTGACTTTTAATGATTATGGCATTGCTGTAAG
The DNA here is from genome assembly GCA_948474755.1 of Ctenosaura bakeri. Taxonomy (NCBI): domain Eukaryota; kingdom Metazoa; phylum Chordata; class Lepidosauria; order Squamata; family Iguanidae; genus Ctenosaura; species Ctenosaura bakeri. Next base: position 352,507 of record CAOLHI010001484.1, on the reverse strand, counting down.
TAATTACAAACTTTTTGTTTAATGATCTACTCTAGGATCTTTCCTGGTGTTGATGTCAGGCTGACTGGCGATAATTATTGATCCAGATGTTCTTTGTTCAAAAAGACACTGGCTTTGAAGTAGGGATCCAGGAGAGTTCCAAGAGAGTACAGTTCTTCTGTCTCAGCAGACTGATAGCGCCTCTTCAGAGATGTCAGCAAGTCATTTTGGAAACCCTGGACGGAACCTAACATTGATTTGAAGTTTTAGAGAGTAAAAGTGGTGCTATTCACTAAGGGAATTATTTCTGAGGTGGACACTTCACTGGAACTGGCCTGAAATGTCCTCTGTCAAACACATCTGGGAGTCATATCACTTATTCTATAGTGGTCCATTGTCGAGCGGTCAGATCCACCTCGAAATTCAACTCTGAAGCAGATAGAAAAACAGTTTGCTTTTGTTCCATGAGATGACTGATCATGTGATGCTGAGAATTCCATCTAGTTGGTTCATCTTGTATCAGCCAATGGAGTTTCACACCTAGCTTGGCTTGAGAAGCTCGTAATACTTTCATGGCTTTAAAGGGGTGCTTGAAATGTCCCACTATACTCCAGCAGGTGGACATGATTGCCTTAATTTCAGTCTTGTTCGGTAAGCCATCTTTGACAACTAACTGAAAGATGTGAGCAAGGCAGGGCAAATGGTCAAAGGTACTGAGTTCCAAAGCTGCAACCATATTCAGCCCATTGTCTCTCATGACACACACAACTTTATGCAAGAGATTCCATTCTTTCATAGTGGTGGTGATGAAAGTTTCTATCGCAGATGCTGTATGGGAAACCTCTACGAAGGGAATGCATTCTAAGCACAAGTGATGGTACTCAAAGTTGTCATCTTTGAAGTGAACTATCAAACTGAGGTAATTGTAACAACTTGTTGAGGTCCACATGTCAGTTGTAGAGAAGTAAGTGTTCTCTAAAAATTTCTCCACATTTCTTTTTTCCTCTTCATACATCTCTGAGATCATCTATTGGGCGGAGTGTTTCCTGCTTGGGGTGTTGTACCGTGGCTTATCAACTTTCTGAAGCCTTTATCTTCCATTATGGACAATGGCTGGTTATCTTTGCAGATCATTTTGGCAACCAACCTTGTGATGGCTTTAGCTCTTGTGTCTCCAGGCTTGAAACTTTGGGTGGTGCACATGAATGCTTTCAGAGTCAGTTGGAAAGAAGATGCTGTCTTGCGTTTCACTGGGGGTGATTCCAAAGGGCTTGGTTCTCCAAAGGAGGAAGCTGCTGAACTCTGACGAGGACTTGAAGGAACTGGTGCCAGAGTCCCAATAACAGCTGTATCGTCTGTGTCAGTACTGTCTTCATGTTGGGATTTGGCTCTGACAGTCACAGCAGGGCTTAAGGGTGAAGCTGGAGTCTCTGTGGATGGTGCACTTCTACCTTTCAGTTCTTGAAATTGGGCTGAATGTTGGGTTCTGATGTGTTTCCAAACGTCTTTCCTTCTGGATATATTTGTAGAACACAGAGTGCAACAGGCATAATTCGCATTACATGTAATTTGGGAGTAGCTCCAGATGTTGGAGGATGCTTGAGATGATGTCATCTCCTGGGTTGACAATTACAAAACAAAAGCAAGGATAATCTTGAGCAAGACACACTCTCTCAGCCTTAGCAAAAGCCTAGGCAAAGGCAAACGTCCCTCTGAAGAAATCTGGCCAAGACAATTGTCCTGGTTTTGCCTCAGGATCTCTCAGATTGAAAATGACATGAAGGCCCATTCTACACAGGCAGGAAAATGTGGATTAATCTCACATTTTCCTGCCTGTGTAAACAGGACCACGTGCTACAGCACAGAGATAATCCAGGTCAAAACTAGATTTTCTTTGTATAGCTCCTTATAGCATCCTGGGGTTTGTAGTTTGATGATGCACCAGCACACTTTGGTAGAGAAAGCTGTGACACCTTGTAAAACTCCAAACCCCAGAACTGTGTATGAAAGAGCTTTGCAAGGGAGCTATGCAAAGGAATCTTTCAGCTGTCCTTGAAATCTCAAGAAGACTGTACCTTCCAGTCGAGTCTCAAGTCCTGCAACAAGTAAGGCACTTTAAACAACAACAGCAGCAACAACAGCAGCAGCCTCTAGTCCAGTTACAATTCTGCACCCAGCAGTCTCAAGTCAAGTCTCAAGTCCTGCAACAAGGAAAGCACTTAAAAAAAAAAAACAGCCTCTAGTACAGTCTCAATTCTGCACCCGGCAGTCTCAAGTCAAGTCTCAAGTCTTGCAATAAGGCACTTAAAAACAAAACGAAAAAACAGCTTGTAGTCCAGTCTCAATTCTGTACCCTCAAGTCCAGTCTAAAATCCTGCAAAGGGCTTTCAAGTCAAGTCTCTACTCCAGTCTCAATAATTCCCAATCCATACCCTCCAGTCTCAAGTCAAAAGAATAGAAAATAATTATATTACCTTGCAGAGGGAGGCAGCATGAGCGAGCAGAGGCAGCATGAGTGAGCACAGGCAGCCTCCAGTGCTTGCGTGTGGCTTTATTTTGCGTTTTTCGTATGCCCAGGGGCCCACCTGCCAATCAGGCTTTTGGCGGGCCCTGGAGGCACTGATTTTAAAAAGTAAAAAACACTTGGTTGGTGGATTCGAAAGATTCGGTTCGCCATTTTTGGCACGGGGATTTAGATCCGCAAATCTTGAATCCTTAAATCCCACAATTTGAGGATCCTAGGATTCGGTTGGCCCATCCCTAATTCTGATTCTGTGTCACATTTAGCGTTCTTTTATCATTGGATTTGTATATATGTGACTGCTTATGATTAGCACCTAGCTGATCCATTGCTGTAGGACTGATGGGAGTTGGAATCAACAACACCCAGAGAGCTACAGGTTCGGTGCCCCTGGATTAGGTTGAGTTGGTGCCTGGTCTAAATTCATTCAGTGAGCTTCATCGTTATCGTTGAGGATTTTCTCTTGGATTTCCTAGTCCCAGGGTTACATTATGTGCTATGCCATAATGGCTTTCACAGTGCAAAGTTATATACATATTTTGAGTACCTGTCCTAAAATGTTGGATCTCAGTGGTCTTATTACCTAAATACTTTTACAGTGGATGATGATGATGATAATGATGATGATGAAATAGTTCTTATGTTACATAACTATTTTTAGAAACTTAATTTTTATATTGCTGTATTACTTAAACTGTTTTTTTTCTTTTTCCAGAGTGAAGATACACAACAACAAATTATCAGAGAAACATTTCATTTAGTGTCAAAACGGGATGAAAATGTTTGTAACTTCCTAGAAGGAGGGTTGTAAGTATGACCAAATTAGAAACCTCTTTGGGAGGTAAGGGTTTGTAATAGCTGTTAACTGACATATACAACTGTAAGTTTTACAAAGCATGATAATTCATAGTTCCATTGAATAATGTATCATTTTGAAAGAACATTCATATCAACAAATAAACGTTGGGCTTCTATATAGCAAGAGAAAATGTGGCCATTGTAGAAAGTTTAGACTGAGTATTATTTGCATATAGTGGTACGATATATGTTTGCTCGTTTCTGGCATTGTCACTGATGCCATAGCATGTGTTGTATTTCATTTCTTGGCTGAGAAGTATCTGAATGATTGTTTAGCTTAGTAAAAAAATAAAAATAAAATAAAAAATGATGTGCCTGACAATCCTTACCATGTTTGCAAGCACGCAGTATGGCTAATTCTTTTTCTTATGTACTGCAAACTTCATTGCTGATCCCTATGTCAGCAGCTCTGGCACCACAAAGGGAGAATGTTCGCATTAGCAGTCATTTAGGTAATCAGGTAATACCTGTGCAGCTATCATGAGAGAGCCAGCATGGTGTAGTGGTTTGAGTGCTGGACATTGGGAGATCAGGGTTTGAATCCCTGCTTGGACATGCAAACCCACTGAGTGACCCTGGCAGCCCCCCTCTGAACAAATTCTGACAAGAAACCCCCATGATGTGTTTGCCTTGGAGTTATCATAAATCAAAAATAACTTGAAGGTACACCACAACAACAATCATGAGCTGAATGATTTTGGTACCTCTCTTTTGTAGTAATATTTATGTCAGTAATTACTTTCAGTATACTTGATTGTGAACTGTCCCTTTCATTGGTAGTGTGAGTGAATCATTGCATATTATCTATAGCCTTTTATAGCCTTAGTTAAGAGAAATTAACTGTCTACTGATGTGTCTTAAATGTTTTAATTTTAATGGATTACTTAACTACTTTCTGCCACAATGACATTTCATGTTTTATTCCCCATTCCAAAAAAAATCATGTAGACCCCAACAAAGTCAACTTGGAATGTTGCTATTGACTTTCTTTGATGTCTGTTTTGTTCTGTTCTAGATTAATAGGTGGATCTGATAACAAATTGATATATCGACATTATGCCACGTTGTATTTTGTCTTCTGTGTTGATTCTTCAGAAAGTGAACTTGGCATTTTAGATCTAATACAAGTAAGTAATCTCTAGACCTATTAGTACGTTCTTGAACTGTTGCTTGTTCAAGTTTGGTGAAGAAGACTAATTTTATTAGATGTAAGCCATGGAGAGCAAAGTGTGCCCTTCCACATGTTGTTGGACTGCAACTTTCACCATTAACTAGTGGCTAAGACGGATGGGAGTTGCAACCCAATAACATCTTCAGGATTGCATTCTACTATCCCTAATGTAAGCTAATGAGACTTTGAAACAAATATTTCCTTTGCTAAAAGGGTTTTCATGTAGTGAATCTAAACTCATCCTTGTATTCCCTGGTTGTTAGTTATGAAATGTTTTAGTATCAATGCTATATAATTTTCAGTGTTAATATCAGAACAATTTATTTTTCAACAAGTAGTATTAATACATTTATCAAGAAGAATATAAAAATGACCACAAAGCTTTCTCTCCTGTGCTTGAAACTTGATACAAGGACTTCTTTCTGTGGGCTAAACTCACTTTCTGTACTGTAGTTTGGAAAGCCACTTATTAGGCAAAATCTTGCCAGTGGCTATAAGGTGATAGTAGTGGTGATGATGTTTAATAACCACAGCAAATATGATACATATTTCTCACTGAAAAAAGTAACATTAGATAATGGTTGTTAGTTTTTAAAGTAGTATGCAAAGCCCTTATAAGAGTGGGTCTCTTGCTATTTATGCAAATAGAGAATCTCGGATACTGGACTGGTGTGAGTTAGTGGTCTTTGGAATGCAATAGCACTTTCTCGTAGCTGCTTTTGCTTTGAACAAACCTTTTACTAAGGCTGCAGTGTGCACATTTGAAATAGGCAATGCTGAATTCAGCGGGACATGCTTCTGAGTGAGCATACATAGGATTTCACTTAGATTTCAATCTTCAAAACAAGTGAAGTAGTACTTTCCAGTGTCTGTTACTGGGGCACAAAGACCAATAAAAAGTCAGTACAGGCTATGGATTACAAAAGGCTTATTAAGAATATTAATCTGTTGTATTTCCATTTTTTTTTTTTTTGGTAACCTGTCCTAAATAAGACATTGGATGTACTCAGATATACCGTACTTTGGGTTTTGAAGATGTGAGGAAAAAGTATTTTCAGGTTTAGCTCTTAGCACCTACCAGTTGCTTTGTTAGCTGAGGAATTGTGGAAGTTGTCTGAAAAAGTAAATTTTCCAGATAATTTATCATATTTATTGTTTTCAAGATGGAAATTACCAAAACAATCTAATTGTAGATTACACATTATGGAAGATTATGTGGACTGATTTGGGCAGTGAACAGTGGTTCCATTGAAGCATCTTGATACTCTGAAGAAACACTTTTCATCATCGGATAGTGGAATATCAGGCCCATTAATTTATACAGCAATGAGTTGGCAGTGTTTTTCCCCCGAGTAATGACCACTGAAAAATGTTTCTCCAAATTTGTTGAAACTATTATTGGACTACTATTTTTAAACCTGTACACAGAATAGGTCCCTCACTGTCCTTCTGATTGTGTGCACACATGCCATGGGTAACCATAAATCAGGAGTGAGGAACTTGTGGACTTCAGTTTGTTGTTGGGTTCAGTTGCCATCAGCTCCAGCCAACATGGCCATTAGTCAGGGATTATGAAAGTTGCATTCTGACAGTGTATGGAAGTCCAAACTTAATATGTGGTGTTAAGTCAGATTTTAATGTGCGAACTGGTGCTAACATTGGCTGAAGATGAAGGAATTTGCTTATAGTAACTTAGTGAAACACTAGACCTTTTATTTTCCTACTAACGTATTTATCCGGCGTTGCCCGGGGTGTTATTTTCTCATAGATAACACTTGTTAGAAGTACCTTAGGAGTTACCTTATCTTACCTTAGGAGTTAGATGCACTTAATACACAGATTTGAGATCCTGTGTCTCTAATTCCCAACGTTGTGTTTTTCAGTACCTGTAACTTTTCCCCATAATCCCCAATCCAGTTTGTATTCATAGTTGTTAACATACAGAGGTTGGGTTTATGAGGGGACTTGCCGCTATAGTAACTGGCCTACTCAGAGCTCTCTGGCTGAGAATTCTAAAGGCCCCTCCCTGAAAGGCCAACCCCAGGATTCCATAGAATCTTCACAGGCAGCCAATCATATGGGGTCCTCTCACCTCACTTAGCCAATCGTATGAGGTCTTCACCAGCCTGACGTAGACAAACAGACAGGATCACTCACAAACTTTGACTTTTATATAGCAGCAGATATAATATGAACTATAAACTCTTTAAAAATACAAAGCAAACCTGAGCTTTCTGGTGTTGGTTATGCTCCAGAGAATTTGCCTACTATTTATTTTTTAAAAAAAATAGATATTCCTGTGAACCGGAGACATGGGAGCTGTTTAATCCCTGGGTACTTGGTTGCTGATCAGTGAAGGAAAGGTGATTTGTCTTGCAGGGCTAGAGAGAAGTTAAAAGTCTGAGTGATAACCTTTGCAGGCTGGTTCGAATTGGAATGCCAGAAGTTCCCTACCTTGACTGTAAATAATCTACTTTTAGCTTCTTCAATTGTGTTTGCTGGTCTTGTGTCTAGTTCATTGCATATCAGATTAATGCAGAGGAATTGGGCAATTCCCATGGAGTTTCTTCCAAACAACAACATCCATTGCCTTTGTTTAAATTTCTAGTTTCTAGTTAGGAACAGCAGTAAGTACTTTGAATTTTTAATTATTTTGTTAATCTTCAAATAACAGAGGATTCAGGACCAAGTTGTTGGATGTAATTCCCACTGAAATCAGAGATGTTATGATTAGCATTGTACTCTGAACTCAACCTAGTATATTTAATATTTATTTCACAAATAACATCAGTCCTTCGTGGCAGATAAGTCTGACGTTGGTAAGGCATTGGTTGAATAAGCACAACACTGGATTGTAAGAGAGCCATGGAAGTGTAATTATATCGTGTGTTCAGATAACCACAATTCTCAGAGGAAAGCAATTTTTCTGTATAAAAATCTCACTGTATAAATCTCAAAATACAACTCTAGAGGGAGCTAGAAATTCACTTACATTTTTTACATTTTTTAAAAAACTTTATAAAGATTTCTTTGACAAAAATGAATGTCCCTTTTAAGTCACTGATAGCCTACAGAATGTAAGGTTCTTTTTGTAAAGATCTTTCCACAAAGCTTTCTTCTGCAGTGGCTGCCATTACAGCTAAAATAAAATAAAATCTTTATAGTTTCAGTATTTCACACTTAACTTGGCATCAGTTCGTTTTTACTGTTGCTGGTTTTGTAAAGATTCAAGCTAAGACCTGCTTACCTAATACTGTGATTGGTTTGCTGGATGATGAACATTTAGTGTAGCTATAGCAGAGAATGATTAGTTGCTCATGCAGATTTTTTTTTAAACTGAATTTTATTCTCACTTAATGTTTACTTTAATGTTGTCCCTCTCTTTTAAAGTGTCTGTAATGACCCTTCCCAGGAAGCTGAAGAAGAACCATTTAATGCTCTTTCTAGAGTGCAAGACTCTGGCTTATGTGTTCCCCTCATTCTCCGCAGTTACTACTACAACAAGAAAAAATTCATGTGAGAGACTAAAGTTAAAAGCCGTAGGTTAGAAGTTCACAGAATAGGTCTGTGCAAGTTTGATTCAAGCCTGCAGAGCCGTTAAAAGACTAAAATACTTTTCTGAGCATTGTGGAAGATGAGTAGATGCAGTAAATAATACAACAGAGACATTTGATCTTGTTCTACAAGACAGGGTCTTTCCACAGCAAAAGTCAAAGTGAACTTGTTATTCAGGTGTTAAACATTTGAAATGGCCATTGAAATTATTGTTGTAAAGCAGAATTAAGCCTGTAGTACATGCGTGTCTAAAGGCACAAGATACAATGGAAGCTAGGAAGGGTCAGTTGTGGGTAGTACTTGGATGGGACCCTGCCAACAAATGCCAGGTGCTATAGGCCATACAGTCCTTCCTCCACATTTGTGGGTTTGAACTTCATGAATTTAATTATTTGTGGGGATGAATGCCTTCCCCCTTATTCTGCTCCTCCCATTCTTTTGTGTTTTCCCAGGCACAGAGAAGAGAGGTAAGCACGCCCAAAGAAAAAAGGCAAGAGAATGAGGAGAAGGAAAGCGTGTGCATTCTCCCCTCTGAAACCCCCCCCCCACGATTCCTATGCATTTGATCCTGGTGAGAGAGCGCACTCTGAGGCAAAATGTAAAGGCATGGGGAGGAGGCTTGTGTGAGCCTTCCTTTTCTCCAAGAGCCCTCCCTTCCATTCCCATGTATTTTGTCCTGGTGCAGAGACCGCTTGCTGAGGCAAAATGCAAGAGAATGAATGGGGGAGCCCCAGAAGGAAATGGGAGAGGGAACATTGCGAGGGAGTTATTCGTGGTTTTTCCGCTTTCGTGAGGGTTCTGCATCCTGAACCCTCTCAAAAATGGAGGGGCCATTGTACTTAAGAGGAAGGAACTGGCAAGACTGCCTCTGGCTATTCTTTGCCTATGAAATTCACAGGATCTTGAAGGCACATGCACACACACACATGTTGTGTGTACGTGTGATTTGATTGCCATTTTTTTCCAGGTTGTTTTTAAAGGAAAGCTACTGGTCAGAGAACATTTTAAACATCGGGACTCTGGTGGTATCACATTACAGCTAAATCATGAAAATGCACCTGGTCAAACTTGAGTTCACATATCTCTCCTTGTCCTCTATTGTGCCTATGATGAGGAAAAATTCATAAGCTTTCATTTATGTTTAGGTTAATCACAGCTTGTTTGGTCATCCAACATTGACAAATCAGTTTCGTCAAACCATGGTTAAGGTTAAGCACAGTTCATAGCACTGTATTAATGCTAATGTTATGTTAAACTGACACTAATATAAAACAAAAGCTTCCTGTCTTCTCCTTACAGCTATATTGTAGGAGGAGAAGGGAGGGGAAATATATGAGCCCACCATTTCCTGCATTTCATCCTTGTAAGCAATAAACTGTGGTATATAGTTTCTAATGCTGTTTGCTAAGCTTTTATTTTTGGAGCTTGAAATAAGTGTCGTTAAAATAGTCAAAATAGAAGCAATTTGTTACCATGTCGTTATACAAAATGCTGTTCCATGCAGGTATTTTCTAGAAAATGTAGAAGAACTTGCAAAATTAAGTGAGTGATAAAATAGTTCACATTTATCTCACAGTTATTGATGAAGAGTCCTAAAGGGCTTTGGAGTACAGAACATTTAAGCTGATAAAAGATTTTCAGAATGTGGGTTTTGTTTGAAGTATGTTGTTTTTGACTAAGGAGAGGGAATGTCAAGAAGGGTTAGCGGAATCTGTTTTTTCATAATGCAGCTGGGTTTTTCTAGGGAATTCCTTACATTAACCACACATGGTATGTAGATACATCAGAGTTCCAGGATCCTCTAGGGTTGTCTGTGTTCTGTTTGCCACGTTTGCAGTTTTTCCTTAATGGAATCATTGAGTTGCTGTTAATCTTTGACCTCCTGCAATCTTTTCTCCCCACAGGTATTTGTAGAAACGTTAGACAAGTGTTTTGAGAACGTCTGTGAGCTGGATTTAATTTTCCACGTAGACAAGGTACTCTGGTTAGCTGCTGTAATATGAACTGAAATTATTCTCCAGACAAGAAATATTTGTTCCAGTGTCTGTTCAGATATTATCTGCTTGGCTAGCCATTTTTTTTTGTTTAAAAAATGTGATCTGAATCACAAAGAGTAAAATTAAATATAATATTCAAGACATGGCCTGAATACCCTAAAGGCACCAGATCCCATCTGCTCTTGGAAGCTAAGCAGAGTCAGCTCTGGATAGTACTTTGTTATGGGAAACACAAGAAATATCAGGTGCTGTGGACTCTATTTCTGAAGAAGGAACTGGCAAAACCATCTCTGGATATTCCTTGCCTAAGAAAATCCTATGTAATTCCTAGGGTTGCCAAAAGTTAACAGACAACTAAAAGGCACATACGCACACATGCAAGGCATGTCAGTGGCATTTATAGAGAACTAAGAAATCAAAATTTGTGATTCTGTACTGATTAAGGACAAGAAAGAATGGTGGAACAGTGCAATCTATGGGGAAGGAGGGTGCTCTTCCTACTACAGCGCATGTATCCACCCAATATATAAACACTGGAGGGCTGTGAATTCCTCTGTAGTGGTTTTCAGGCATCTTTGATTGGTGTAGTGGGAAGGGAAAGGAATTTCCATCATACTAGTGGTGTAGCAACAACATTACATTGGATTTAGATGGAAGCCTGCAGTCCGGTGCCTACCTTCCTTCCAGTAAACCCCACTGAACACCTTGTGACTTCTGATTAAACATGAATTATACTATGAAGAAATTAAGTCTCTATCAAGAAGATATCCTGATTATTCTGTCATACAAATGGCTGTTGGGAATTGTAGACGACTTGGTATTTTCATACCTGTTAGGTAAACACGTGGGTTAAAGTGGTGTACTTAGTGTGGGAAGGTACCTTTTTTAAAAAATAGACCCAACTCAAATTAAGCAATATTTCTAAGTATGAATGTCTAAGGTTTTTTTAAACTATATCCAGACCATGCAGGTGAATGAAGAAAAATTATACAGCAAAAGGAGAAAACCTAAGGGAAATCATATGGAAAGTAAACCTAGAAATGCTTGCTTCTCAGTAGTGTAACAACTTGATAGATGTTTAGAGAATGAGTCACATGTTTTTGTAATGAACCAAAAAAAAACCTCTTTAATGATTATGAAGGATTTTTTTCCTCATATGTGCATGGCTTTGCGAAGTGTTTCTCTTGCCAAGTTTTAAAATGACTTTGTTGTGGAGAAGCAATTCATGAAAGCAGAAACAACTTTTCAGGAGACCTTAACTGAACTTTTCCTCTTGTATATGCAAACCCCTTCTCTGTTTGACACCTCTGAAGGTTCTTTGGGGAGTATTGTAATTTTTTCCAAGAATGCACGCTTTGACTGGAACATTGAATGCTCATCAAAGCCAACAAGAATCTCTCCTCCCCTTCCTGCCCCTCTCCCCATTTTCCTGAGGGAAGTGTTTTTCCTTTTACAAATTACCAATACACTTGCACATCTGGATTTGGATGAAGAAATGAGAGACTTTTGCCCTTGTAAAGTATGAAAAATAATTGAAAAAGAAAGCTTTTTGAAATACGAACTTGCTTCTCCTTTGAAGCTGAAATGCTTTTAGTCATGAGATTCATGAACCTCATAAGCCGAGCATCCTTTCCATATAGCTCATGCCTTGTGTTTTCTGGATTTCTACAAATATTATCCTTGCCAAAATATTTAGAAATATGAAAAATATTGCTGTTGGGATAAGTTGTATAAACAAGTGTGCATACTTGGATTTATATAATTTCCAGGCATAAAACTCTAATCAAAAATCATGGCACCCAAATGCTCTGAGTAGTGTACATGTGCATTAAAATGCAGTTAGAGATACATATGCTATATAATAGTGCTGAAAGCAGAAATGATAGCTCAAAGAACTATTCAGCTATATGCAAAATATTACATTGCCCTATGGCCAAAGCCTTTCAGGGCTCTTGATTATAATTACGAAGACTTAACATCAAATAGTTCTTACTCCACAATGTGAGATGCTTACTCTGTTGCAAAACCTTTAACAAAGCAGTTCCTTGAACTGGAACGAAGTATTTTTTTAAAAGTCATTCTTTCCATGTCCTTGATTCTTTCCACTGTGCTTGCTGTCAAATGTTGTTAGAAAACCAGTGTTCACTGTTATACAAGCTCTTAAGTTTATGCAGCCATGAGTGAAGAAGTTTCTAGTTGGAAAAGCTTGTGAACATAGAAAATATAGGGCAGATATTAGTCTGTAATCGTAATGCAGTCATTGCAAATGATCAGAATTGCCATTAATATTACAGTTCTATAGTAGGTACACATTCCTATTCTGGATGAACTAGAATTCAGAAGATCAGATTTTACAGCTCTGGAACACTGGCAGTTATCTACAGTTGGAAATATGTAATTTAAGTATTTGTGTTACTAATTTTACATTGAGGAAGCTAATTTAAGAAAAGTATCACTTAGGAATATTAGTGATGTGTTGGTTTAATCTATATGTTTTTAGTTTGTTTTGTGATCTTTTTAGGTGCATAATATCTTGGCTGAAATGGTGATGGGTGGAATGGTTTTGGAGACTAATATGAATGAAATTGTCACCCAAATTGATGCTCAGAATAAACTGGAAAAATCTGAGGTAAGAAGGAAAAGCATTAAAGCCAATTAGAGCATGATCATAGAGGCTGCATGATGTGAAATTGTCCTCTACCTTTTAGTATTGCTTTATAGTCAGCTACTTGTATTGCTAAAAACAAACATGTAGTTTGTGGCATGTAAAAACCTTCCTTGATTGCTTAAATAGCTCAACATTCCCCTTCTGTCAAACTCACATCTGCCATTGGCATCTGTGTACAGAAACATTTCTGAGCTTCCTTCAGTCAAGGCCTCTGTCTTCTACTCTCAGAGGATCTTATTTTAGTGTTTTCTTTTTATACCACGCCTATGATGAGTACACAAGCTTTAAAGAGAAATATGAATTTGCTGTACAGTAGTCAAAGTTTGAGCAAGACGTGAAAGACTTTGGCTAATCACAAATTTTTGACAATTTAACTATCTAGTTTCATACTGTGCAACTGATGAATTTGACAGCTCTTGTCATCATGTCCTAGAACTAATTTTTCCTTCTTAATAAAATAAACTAGTATTTCTGGGATTATTAAAATGCCTTAAACTATGGGCGTTTAGAAACTGATATGGGCTTTTCCCTACACATAAGATTAATTAGTAATATCAGAGGTCCTATAAACTGACAAAATCTTAGGCTCTTAAGTTGAAATTAAATGAGTTGTTAAACTTATGAACATATATCTGGCTCACTTTTTTGAAAAAGTGATTAGCCATATGCAATGGAATTTGAAATCTTTCTTCCCTCTGCTACAGTTTGATGCAAGAAGAGCGCTACAGGAACTACAGATCCTTTCTAGGGCAAATAGTAGCATTAGTCCTGAATTTCATGTCTCATTTGGCTCCTCATAAATAAGCAGCTGTAAAATTCTTTTTTATCAACAAAAGAAATTGATTTTGCCAGTTAGTATGCTGTTAAACTTGAGAGATGAGTTTCCTCAACCTTCACGATATTTTTTCTAATTTGTGATTTCTTTGGATTGCATTGGCTGAGAAGTACAGAAATGGTGCAGCACATTTATGATGCATGGCAATACACAAGTGCAGTGATATTAACAAAGATATAATGAAAGAAAATGGGAATCAGACTTGAACTGTGTAAAAGTTTCTATGAGTGGTTCAGGAGAACACAAATAAATAAGTTATTTATCTCTTTTGAAGCACAGGCTTTTTAAAAAAAAGTCTTAATTTTTCAACTTCTGGTTTGAACGATTAACCTACAATTTGAGCTTTTAAATGATTACAAGGAGACTGCTTCAGTGATATGGATCAGGTTGAATTCAATTTCCATTGAGTCATCTACTGAGCTTAATTTTTTTGCTCAATTTGTAATACAAAACTTTAAAGATAGGTAACAGACAAGTAACTATTATTGTTAACTTGACTGTATGTGCTGGTATATCATTACTTGTTAGGAAACAAAACAAAGCAAGGCAAAGTAATATCTGATCACATTAATTGGTCCTTTTTAGGCTATTTGGGCTATCTTTAAACACTTATTTGTTGACATGAGAACTTTTAATCCAAAGTGTTGAACGCAATCCAGATTTCCTCTCTATTTGTGTCCATGGTGTGTGCCTTGTTAATTCCACCTGCAGCTGCAACTCCCCATTCATGGTTACACACTATTCTAGTATCATCTAACACTTAGGGATGCTATATCAAGGGATATGCAGAGTTGGAACAGGTGGGTGGTGCACACACAGAGCAGTATATGTGTTTCTTTGGATCCCAGTGATAATTTTTCTGTGAATTTGTCCTAGCTCAAATTAATGTACAAATATTTCTTTCCAAAACACAGATAGCAGGGTTTTAGTTCCCATTGGCTCTGTGAATTGTTTGTTTATTTTCAACACAAAAGCTCCAAGAATTCCAGAGCAGTTTAACAAATTTTAAGTAGTTGCACTGTGTTCCACAGAATATGCACCCATGGATGGCTTTGTTAAAAGTGAATAGGCCCATTCTTCTGTAAGCGATTCATTGTCTTTCAAGGAAATCAACGGTTTTTATTTTTTAGGCACGAGATAGTGTTTATCAAATGAATTTATAGGATATGGGGCATTTCCAACTTTGTTTTCTCTCATTGCAAGTTATGGGCAATTTTAGCTACTACTATTAGAGATTTGTCAGTCATGCTAAAATCAATCTAATAAAGTTCTAGGCATTTGCTATAAGGAATAAATGAGGAAAAAATTTGGATGTGGGTTTGTCAGGCACTATAAGTGACATGGAAGGTGTCCTCTGGAAAAATTGGGATGCTTGTGGTGTTCTTGTAGTGTTCAGCTGGGTGTGAATTTGGTTGTTTTAAGTCAGTCCTCATTTTTTCAAACCACCTGATCTTTTCTAGTTCTTTCCATTCTTCTCTTTACAGACCTTTATCTTTCAGTCTCCCAGACAGGACAGGTAGATACAGGTATTGCCAATTTTCAGAAAAAAAATGTGCTTCTATTAAATAAAGGGAAAGCAAAATGATGTCAAAGGCAATAAATAAATTAGGCCAGACTCAAAAATTATGTGTTGATAAACCCATATTAGTCTTTGTAGCCTACTTTTTGTGCTAGTTTCCCTCATCTTTTATTGCCTGTAGTGTATTTACTAGATTGTCATTAACTTCATATATTTTATTTTTCTTCCTTTCATTAGCATTTAACTTTTGAATTTATATCTTCAAAATGTAATTGTATCATTTGTAGTCTTATGTTATGAACAAATTTAGTTCAGCTGGTACAGGCAGTGCTCCTAGCTGCATAACTGTACTTAAGCAATCAGAAACATATAGGGCTTTGTTATCCTTCCCTGTCCCATCCCCTTTGTTTATTTTTAGGCACAAATTCCTACAACTTGGCTTAACTATATTTAAGTCTTATGTCAACAATTATGTTAACAGTAGTTCATGCTCTCTAGGGTTTCTGCTTTACCAGGATCTGGATATTTATGTTTCCACTTTAATTTCAAATCCTGGAGAAGTGGGAACCCTGGCGATTCTAAACTGCAATAAACATCATTACCAATAATATTTAAAACTGAGGAAGACCGTAGGGAGTTCATGCTTCAGAAGAGGAAGAAGAAGGGAGCATATTGTCACATGACCCACTTCTGTCTGCAGTTGTTCCAATATACCTTTCGGCTACAGCTTCTCATGCTATTTTAAACACTATTCCAGACCAGGAATACTGCCTAGGAATGGCTTCTAGGGGTTTTCATTAGGTTACAGTAGGAAAGAGGCAGGAAGGCCCCAATCTATGCATAGGACATTTCCCAGAATTCTCCATGGCATAAACTTCTCCTTTTTTTGCTTGTACTATTAGTGGAAATGCATTGCCAGAAAACTCTTGTCGGGATCAGGTAAAGCTTAGAAATTTAACTGTGTGCATATTTTCAAGCTAATGTCAGCATAAAATATGCTTTTTAAAATGCAGCTGACATCCAGGAAACCATAGTTGTTCCAGCTTCCACCCTGCATTATGGGTATATGCATGAAGTAAACAATAACACTCATAAATGTAGTTATATTCAATTATAGTAGCAAATGTAGTATTACTAAATTACTATTGTTATTTATCAAAAGCTTCCCTCAAAATTTTTGTTAGAAGATGATATATAAATGTTGCAAAACACATAGATAAAACTTCTAAAATTAGGTGCACATTTTGAGAACTAAACTATTCAAATCCATTGCAAGCAATTAAATTCTGTAAAAGTTAAGAACAATCAAAACTAATAATCGGTGGTGCAGCTAGGGCTTGATCTTGGGGTCAGATTCCAGGGCCCTTAAATGACCATACAGAGAATAGAAGGTTTTGAGATAAATATGGTGGGGTCTTTTGGGATTGACACTTGTTACTTCTCTCTTATTTTTTTAATTTTTTTTTGTAATCTGTGGGGCACAGAGGAATCTAGGCATACACATGTTTTCAGGTGTGTATATATATATATATATATAAATATATATATTTGGTCAGAGGATGTGCATATTACCAAATAAAACTAATCAGCATAAGGACAGCAAGCTCCATTTTATTCCTGTAGTTATGAAAGTGCTGTGATTTAAGTAAGTTTATAATGTGAAGCTGCACAAGTACAATATTTCTCTTTCTTCATCTGGATTGGAAACTGGCCTGGAGGGTAGGGAGAAGAGGTTTTTTTACTCAAGCATCTAGAATGGTGGCATAGACTAGGGGTGGGGCAGGAGTCTGGAACGAGAAGAAAAATGTGCACTTCATAGCTGAAGTACTACAGATCATTGTCTAAAGGTGGGGATGGTTAAATGTAGAATCCAGAATAACCTGGCTGCACCACTGGTAACACATAAGAGACGGAAGAAACCTTTTAGGGGTCTGTGAATTAGAATAGCTTAATTTAAGTAGAAAGGGAAATTGCACACAATGCATTTCAAATGGATTATATTCATGGTTGTCCACAAGGTGTTTTTGTCACTCATTGGTATTCCTTGGGAGGCTTCATAAGACTTGCCACCAGATTAGGAGTACCATGTACAGAAGAGTCTGGAATGCAAAAGTAGCACTCATGGTTCTGTATGTTAAATGCAAGTAAGCCTTGGCTGATTGGTAAGAAGTGTAACCACATAGCATTCTATTGTGTCATCACTAAATATGAAGGAAAATAAACTTCAAATTGTACTGCATTTTAATAGATTAAAATTATATAAAGAATTAAATATAAAATGTTTAGCATATACAAAAAAATATCCTAGGGAGCTAAATAATTCCAGTTAAAATGGCAGGGTAGATGGAAATCATTGTGTCTGATAGTATTTAGGGGTCAGTGACAAAATCTGGTAACAGTGTTAGATCCTTACAATAATAATTTATATAATGAGCAGTCCAATCAGTTCACTTCTTAGTCTTTACCTGTTTCCCCAAACTACAAAAATATTTTGCAGTGTAAGAGAAGGGTTTTTAAGTTGTGTTTCCTTTTTCCTTTAATTTAGTATTGCTCTATTTTACTTTTGGCTTGTACATGTTCCGTTTTTATTTTTGGGTCTGGCAATTTAAAGGATATAACAAAACAAAAATTTTGAAAAATCATGCCCATCCATTACTATTGCTGTGATCCAAGTGCTTCAAATTTCAAAGAGTATGTCTTAAGTCTTCTATCTGTTTGGCATTTTGATATACTTGCAGACTTCATTTTGTTTTTTCTCTAATTCTGTTCATTTATTTAACTTCATGAGAAGAGAACATGACCATTCTTTTATATTCTGTACTGCATCCTCCCATCCTAGTCATGACCCTGCTGCTTTGAATCATACTTGTTCTAGGAAGAAGGGTTCATACAAAACACCAGCAGCTGCACTAATCAAATATCAAATTTTTGGGGAGGAATCATTTCCTACATAAGTGCATATAAAAGGAACAGCCTTTTATAATGAGCACAGTCCCTTAGGAAACTGTCATCTGTCATCTGGAGGGTGATTTAAGGTTTAATAAGAGACCATAGCTGAAGCACTTTTTCTGTTAATGAAATCTATGTAATGTGCTGCGTAATAGAATGAAAACAATGTACAACTTCCATATTACTAAATAGTGTCCTGAAATATATATTGCTACATTTTTGCAACTAGAAGGAACATGGCTTTCTGACTTCTGTTAATTGGGTGAATGTATTTAATGTTAAGTTTATCGTGTCAGCACACGTTTCAGTGTGTGTTGGATTGCTCAGTTTGTACCCACAAGCCAGCATCATTGAAGGTTTTAATAGTATTGGTAAGATCCAGAAGAAAACCCACAGAAGGAGGTCAGTGGAAGATGAATTTTCCAATGCCCTTCTAGCCAGCAGTGGCCTGAATCCCCTGAAAAGCTTTTCTGAGGCTCGGGAGGGGGCTCTTCTGAGTGGAGAAGCCTGTGGCATAAATGGCTGAGTAGAAAGACAGGATTGTAGAAATTCAGACAGAGGATCCCACATATCCAGCCATCCAAGGAGAGGAGGGTGCCAAAAGAAAACAACAAAAAAACAAAAACCATCTTCTACTAGCAACTTTTTGCTGCAGGAGTTTCTGTGGATCTAACCCTATGTTTTTCAGTTACTCAAACTTCTATGTGCTCATTTAAACTGAGATTACAAAGCAGCTGGGGCGATGTGTTGTCTGGTTAATTGTAATTCTAGCTGTATGTGAGGTCACACTGTACTTCTAAAACCTTGTGGACATGCTTGGCCATTTGTACTTGGTGTGAAGCACCAGGACTGACCATTTGTTACTGAGGTGATCAAGAATCCCAGCAATAATCCCCTCAGATGCTTGTGGGGAATTAGATTTTGGAAACATCATATGATATGTTTCATTTCTTTTCTAAAATATGAAAGAAGAGAGTTTACTTTGTGCTGTTGGCATACTATCAATCATTTCAGTAAACAGGAATTTCAGTTATAGTGAGAGGAGAGAATCTTTTTTGTACATATGTTTCATACAGAAAGCTGTTGAGGGGGTGAGATCTGTCTAATAGTGAAAGGAATACATGGAAGAGATTGCTGAACCCCCTCTCTCAATTTTTCACTTACCTTCACTCCGTTTCTTTAGCTGTTTCTATTCTAATACCAAAGCTCAGTACTTGGAAGTGTTCCTCTTTTGATTACAGTTGCAAGAATCCACATCCAGCGTGGCTAGCTAGCATGCTGGGAGATTCTGGGAACTGTAGTCAAAGCTGTGGCAGAAGTGAACTGGGAATGGAAAGAAAATAGATTATGGAAAAGTTAAGATGGATGAGAAGTTCAGTATTCTTCCTCAGACTCCTTTTACTATAGAGATACCCCATCCCATCTACTGCTTTGCATATGAACTGGATGGACTAATGAGAAGAAATGCATGTCTGTTACAGTCACATGCAGTTGATGTTCGGAATCAGTACTTGGTGTTTTTCGTTTACTGTATCCAGGCATTTACAAAGTATGCTTCTGAACATGCTCACTGTGCCTTAGAAGTACTGTGTGACTTTCGTTTTGTGATTAAAGTTTTAATATTTGCTAGATAAGGCATCCTAATTTAAATTTTAGATGATATATTCACCAAATAAAAATAAGGTATTTGTACTCTTTTCTGATAGCGATATATAGATAAATATATTGCTCATATTGACAATTGTTCTGCTTATTGATTGGAACAACCCCAAATATGAATATTTTTCTACAAAGGGCTTGTCAAGGAGCCATAATGCTCAGTGTCTTTAATAACTGATATGCATTCATTTTGTATAAACCACAGTAATTCCCCTAATTTTTCATTTTTAAGAATGTGATGATGTTTTCCTAGGCTAAAGTATATAGTTATGAGTTGAATTTAAGAGCTTTACTTTTGTTAAAAGTGGAATGGTGGAAGAAGAGGCCAGGTATTTGAGAGCTCACCAAAAGGAGCATAATAACAGCAACAGTAACAGCAACAACAACTGTTCTGTTTATCATCTTAATTTGGAGAGGGTATATTGATGTAGAATTTAATAGGCTGTTTGAGAGTTAGACGTCAGTGCCTACCACTTCTCAGTTCAACTAGTATATTGAAAACTAGATAGATATTGTGGCAAAGATTGATTTCATACTTCAGGAAAATCCTTGAAACTTTGACATGATCAGGCTTGTGGTCAGGATGAACAGGTTTCTTAACTGTAACTGTGGTTCTTTGAGTGGTCATCTGTGCCCTCACACATTAGGAATTTTCGAGCCTGTGTGGTAGCGTTCGGAAACTTCTAGAGCTCGTTCGCTTGGCAGGAACCCCTCCCCCACGCCGGTACTGCGCATGCTCCTCCCACCGAGCAACAGTCTCTCCTCAGTTCTGTCGTCCGCCGTAGAACCTACAGGGACCTGAGAAGAGGGGAAGGAAGGGCGGGTATGTGTGAGGGCACAGATGACCACTCGAAGAACCACAGTTACAGGTAAGCAACCTGTTCTTCTTCTTCGTGGTCTCTGTGCCTCACACATTAGGAGACTGTGTAGCTTACCGGTTGGATGGCGGGTCAGGTCCTAGAGTACGGAAGCCAGCACCTCACGTCCAAACCGAGCATCTCTGCGCGACCGGCAGTCGAGCCTGTAGTGGTGAACGAAGGTCGATGGCTGGGACCAGGTCGCCACACGGCAGAGTTCGTGCAGGTCTACTCCTCGCAGGAGGGCCGCAGAAGTTGCTACAGCTCTAGTGGAGTGGGCTCAAAGAAGGGCTGGCGGAGGCTTCCTCGCGAGCTCGTACGCCAGCTGTATAGTCTGTACCACCCACTTGGAGAAGCGCTGGGTGGACACTGTGGCCCTTCCGACGCCGTCCGTAGCAAACGAAGAGATGCGGTGTCTGTCGGAAGGGAGCAGTCCTATCTTTGTAAAAAGCAAGGGCCCGACGCACATCAAGGGAGTGAAGGGACCGTTCCAACGGTGTCGTCGGGTCCGGGAAGAAGGCAGGCAGGATGATGTCCTGGTTGAGATGGAAGCTGGACACCACCTTTGACAGGAACGAAATGTCAGATCTGAGGACCACCTTGTCCCTGTGGAAGACCAGGAAGGGCTCGTCCACTCGAAGAGCTGTTATCTCACCCGCTCGTCTTGCTGAGGTAACAGCCACCAAGAAGGCAGTCTTTAAGGTGAGCAGCCTCTCATCCGAGGTCGCCATCAGTTCAAAGGGCGACTTCGTGAGCTGCGATAGCACCAACGACAGGGACCATGGCGGTAGTGGCAGCGATACCGGTGGGTAAAGATGTTGTAATCCCTTCAGGAACCGCTTAACGGTATCGTCTCTGAAGAAGGCTGATGCCGAGGATCGCGGCGGTTGGTATGCCACGATCGCGGAGAGGTACACCCTCAGGGATGGAAAGGCCAGGCCCTGCTGTCGGAGGTGAAGGAGGAAGTGGAGGATGGTGGAGAGCCCGATGGGCGATACCGGCTCACGCCTCTCTTCAGCGAAGGTCAGGAAGTGTCGCCACTTGTATTGGTAGTTGCGATGGGTGGATTCTTTCCTGGCCGCGATGAGGACGTTACCGAGCACGGAATCGTCTAGTGCGATATCCTCCAGGCATGGAGGGCCAGGCGTGGCAGGTCCGGATGGAGGACGCGGCCGCTGGAATGGGAGAGCAAGCCCGGAGTCGGCAGTAGCCGGAGAAGGTCACCTTGCGCGGCTCGTAGCAGGGGTGTGAACCAATGCTGCCTCGGCCAATACGGGGCTACCAGGATCGCGTCGGCACGGTCGGCGAGGATCTTCGATATCGTTCGGCCGAGCGGGGACGTGTACAGGAGTTCCCCGGTCCACGGAAACTGGAAGGCGTCCCCGATGGAGGCCCGATCGTGGCCTGCTCTCGAACAGAATCGGCTGCACTTCGCGTTTTCCCTGGTTGCAAAGAGGTCGATTGATGGTTCGCCCCAGCGGTGTCGAATCAGGCTGAACGCCTCTCTGGAGAGAGACCATTCGTGATGGGATGAGGTGTCCCTGCTGAGGGCGTCTGCTGTAGTGTTCTCCTGCCCGGCCAGGTGAACAGCTACGGGATGTATTTGCAGGCAAACGCACCAGTCCCAGAGATCGAGGGCGATGTTCAGCAAAGTTGTGGAATGAGTCCCTCCTTGTCTGTTGACATAACAGACGGCAGTGGTATTGTCCATCAGGATCAGGACTGTACGGCCGGCGACGACGTGGCGGAAAGCCCGTAGTGCTTTTGAGATGGCGAGCAGCTCGAGAGCGTTGATGTGGAGAGCCGTCTCGTCGCCGCTCCATCTGTCGCGGACTTTGAGATCGCCGCAGTGGGCACCCCATCCGTAGAGGGAGGCGTTGGTCGTTACTGTCACCCTTGGTGTAGGCTGTCGGAAAGGCATTCCTGACAGCAGGTTGTCTCGTGAGTGTCACCATCGGAGAGATGAGCGAACTCCCTCTGGCAGCTGCAGTCAAAGGGTCTGTTTGTCTCGCAGGGGATCGAATATGCGGACGAACCAGTGTTGAAGAGGTCTTGCCCTGAGTCTCGAGAGATAAGTGA
The DNA here is from genome assembly GCA_948474755.1 of Ctenosaura bakeri. Taxonomy (NCBI): domain Eukaryota; kingdom Metazoa; phylum Chordata; class Lepidosauria; order Squamata; family Iguanidae; genus Ctenosaura; species Ctenosaura bakeri. The sequence goes on along the minus strand of CAOLHI010001484.1, from coordinate 329,860 downwards.
CCGCAGTTGTCGAGGCCATGTAGCCCAGCAATTGCTGGATCCTCCTCTCGGACAAAGTGGAAGCCGCGTATGCATGAACGGCGGCTTGAATTAAGGTCTGCGCTCGAGTCTCTGGCAGGTACGCCCTTGCGGACATGGAGTCCAGAGTGGCACCGATGAAGTCCAACGTCCTCGCTGGCTCGAGGTGGGACTTCTTCGGGTTGACCTGTAGTCCGAGACGGGTAAGGAGTGTCAACGTCATGTGGACGTCGTGATAAAGTCTTTGTTTGCAGGACGCCACCAACAGCCAATCGTCCAGGTACGGGTAGACAGAGGCGCCCTTCGTCCGCAGGAACGATACCACTGGGGCCATGCATTTGGTAAAGACCCTTGGGGCAGTCAAGAGTCCGAACGGCAGCACCTTGTACTGATAGCAGGTGGCGTCGACTGCGAAGCGGAGGTATCGTCTGTGTTGCGGACGAATAGCGATGTGGAAGTAGGCGTCTTGGAGATCGATGGAGGCGAACCAGTCCCCTCGATGGAGAAAGAGCAAGATCTACGGTAGCGTGACCATCTTGAACCTCTTAGGGCGGATGTAGTTGTTCACTCCTCTGAGGTCGAGGATCGGTCGAAGGGAACCGTCGGGCTTCGGTACTGTAAAGTACCAGGAGAAGAAGCCGGTAGAACTGGCTTTCGACGGGAGCTGTTCGATTGCTCCTTTGTTGAGCAGGGACTGGATCTCTTCCAGGAGGACCGAGTTTGATGGAGTGGAGTAGTAAACGCCTCGAGGTGGAATATCTTGAAACTCGATGGCGTAGCCAAGACGGACGATGGAAAGTACCCAAGAGTCCGTAGTGACATGTTGTCACTCCGACAGATGTCGTGCTAAGGTCGGTCGGTCTCCGAGGGCTGATGGGAGGCTGAAGAGAGGTTGTTGTTGAGGCGGCCCGCGGAACAGGTCAAAACCTCGATTTTCCGCCAGAGGAGGACTTCTTAGACGAAGCGGGGCGTCGTCTGAATGAACGTTTAGCAGACGACCCTGAAGAAGGCCGCGAGGGACCAGACTGGGCCGACCTCTGGAAGGATGAGGTAGACGACCTTCGCCACGACTGACGGAAAGTAGAGGGCCTGCGGGCCTGCGAGGATGGGTGAAGGCCGATCTTTTTTGCCGTCAGCCTCGCCTTGACTAGGTTGTCCAACGCTTCGTCGGTGGACGCGTTGAACAGGCCCTCACCATCGAAGGGAAGGTCCTCTATTCTTCTCCAAGTGTCCTCCTGAATATCCCGGTCTTAACCAGGCGTGGCGGTGCAAGCCGACGGATCCTGCCATGACCCTCGACGCAATCTCCACAGCGTGCCGAGAGGAGACGATCTGCTGGCGGGAGATGGCTACTGCCTCGTTGAAAATCATGGCAGTAGCCTGGCGGATGTCCTCCGGTACCGATTCTATGGCCGGGGAGAGATGATTGAGGACCTTGCGCAGGTATGCCGCGAGGCAAGCCTGTGTGTTGGACAGCCGTATGTGCAGGGAGGCGGCGGAATAAAACCTCCTTGCATAGGCGTCCAACTTGCGGCCTTCTTTGTCCGGTGGGGTGGTGTGCTGTCTGCCGGTGCCCTTTGTCTGCGCCGACTTGACGACCACAGAGTTTGGCACAGGGTGGTTGAAGAGATAACCGGCATTATCCTTCTGCACCCTGTACAGGTGTTCTAACCTCTGTGGTATCGGCTGCGCCGATGCCGGCTTGTCCCATGCGGACTTGACAACTTTAGCGATGTGAGGGAGGAGAGGCAATGGGGCGGTGGCAGGTTGCCTTCCTTCAACCATCGAGAAGACTGGGTCGTCATCCTCCGGTTCTGCGTCCGCAATCTTGAGGCCAAGGGTAGTGCCCATCCGAAGCAGCATCACGGAGAACTGTTGTACGTCCTCCGGAGCTGAATCGGGAACCGGTTCCCCAAAGCCTAGAGGAGGAGACTTCTGCGAGGCCGCGTCCGAAACCTCCGACTTGGCGCTGGAGTCATAGGACTCGGAGCTGGGTGAGTCTTCTCGCTGCTCCCGCTCTGGCTCTTTCGCAGTGGTTGTAGACTGTGCCTTTTTGGTCTTGTCTGCGGCAGAAACGGGGACCATGGGGGTGTCCCGTTTAGGCGGAGCGACCACCGACTTCACCTTCTTGGTGGTGACAGGTGTTGTCTGGCAGGCCGTTGTAGACATGGCCTGCTTAGTCACCACGGACTCCACAGGGCGCGTTGCAGTAGACGTAACCCTGGGCGGCGGCGATACCGCACGGTATCGAGGTGAAAGCTCCCTTGCCCTGTGGTATCGAGGCGAGGGAGAGCAGCTGAAGGAGCGGTCAGAGCGGCGGTGGTCGGCCGGCGAATGGCTTCGGTGTCTACGATACCGACGGTCCTCTCTCTGGTGAGCGGGAGCGAGACCGACGGCGTTCGCGTTGAGGTGACCGGGACCTCCGAAAGTTTTCCCAGCGCCTTGGGTCACGATGGTACTGATCCCGGTATGATGGAGAATGTGACCGGTAGGACGCCAGGCGCTCTCTCCACTCAGATTCCCTGGCGTACCTGGCCACATAGGACGCTGAGGTGTATCTGGAGGCAGAAGAGCGAGGTTGTTCCTCTTGTATCTCCTGTGAAGGTGGCAATCTTTGCGGCAGCTCCGAAGAGCGTGACCGAGATCTAGCCAATATCAAGCGCCGTTCCGGGGAAGCAGAGAGTTGCCGGGATGGTCTCTGCTGCAGGTCAGCCGACCTACGGCGGCTCGAAGGGCGGTGGTGTTGTTCCTCCACCAGGGTTGGAGGTTCCTCCACTGGTGAGTCCGGGCGCTCTTGTGGCGCATCCTCGACCTCATTGTCCGAGAGATCGGCCGGCTCGCCTTGCCCTTTTGAAGGCTCAAGAGTTGGAGGAGGAGTGGGAGGACGAACGTCCCCAGCCAGGGAGCGCGTCTTCTCCTTCCTCTTCTTCTTCTTGTCCTTCTCCTTCTCCTTTCCCTTGTCTCCGTCCGGAGCAGGGCGTTTCTTCTGAGGCGTCTCTTTGGCAGGAGCCTCAGACTTCTTTGTCGTCAAGGTCCCTTTCGCCGACTTGGCAGCCGCTGACAGCTTCGGGATCCTTGGTAACGCTGCGATGGGCGTTCTCGACGCCGGCACCGAGCCCGATGCCGACGAAGTAGACGGAACAGCAGCCGCCAATACCGTCGATGGTGTGGTCGTCTTCTTGTCGGCCATCTTGGGTTGGGAAGTCTCCTCAATTGCCTTCAAAGACTGCTCCCAACAGAAAGATTTTAGCCTCGAAGACCTGTTCCGGAGAGTTTGGGCAGTAAACTCTCGGCAGCTTGGGCAAGTCCAGGTGTTGTGGGTCTCGCCCAAGCAGAAGAGGCACTCCTTATGGCCGTCGGAAAGAGCGACCTTACGCCCACACGAGATGCACTTTTTAAACAACGCGGACATAAAACGACCGACGAAGCTAGAAGAACGCGGAGGAGTCCAAATTTTACCAAGTCCGAAGGGAAGTCCGAGGGAGAGGTCAAGAAACAGTCCGAAATATTCCAAAACCGTGAGGAAGATAGCCAAGCAGAAGAAATAGCGAGGAACAAGCTAAAGAACTTTCCGTACGCGATGGCGGACGAAAAAGAACTGAGGAGATACCGTTGCTCGGCAGGAGGAGCATGCGCAGTACCGGCGTGGGGGAGGGGTTCCCGCCAAGCGAATGAGCTCTAAAAGTTTCCGAACGCTACTGCGCAGGCGCGAAAGCTCCTAATGTGTGAGGCACAGAGACCACGAAGAAGAACCAGCAGTTAGTTGCAAACATGAAAAACTTTACTATTGAATGTCAAGCTGTCAAATGCTACATTTGAAATAACCAATGAGCATAGGACATCTTCATTATTCCTACCCACTGCCTGTTTTCAAACTGTCCTTCCAACCTTGAAGAGTACCTTATGAAGCCATGTTTTCAATATAACTGTCTTTCCAGGCATCTTGAATTTTCATGAACTTTAGTGCCTGGCCCTTTACTGCATTTCCTTTGAATCTAAAACCAGATTCTAACCCTCCCCCTGCATTAATACTGGTAGGTCAGTTTGGTGCCCCCTGCAGTCCTGCTTGCTGCTTTTTCTTTTCCTTTCATTTGATACCTGCCTCTAGAAAACCCATTAACTGATCTGTTAATGGGTTTTCTTAACCTTTCAATCCTAAAAGACAATTTTTGTGTTTTCAGAACTCCAGGAATTACATTTTGTACTTTCTCTCATCTTCTGTGACAGCTGTGACTTTGAAATCCTAAGACTGAGTACACTTGAATGAATGTACTACACTGGATCTATCTGTAGTCAGAAAACATTTGATGTAGAGGAGGCCACTGGCAAAGCAAAAAACTCCATAGCCTTCTCCAAAACAAAGGTTGAGGGAGGATTGTCAGTCCTTACATTAGTTTAATGGACATGCAATTTTTTTGGTAGATAAAAGTTCAGACACCTTTTATAAATACATTCCTTTGTTTGAATATAAAAGAGTGATGAGATATTGTAAGATAAAAATATTTATCTGATTGTACTTTATCCTATGGTTCTCATCATTTACAAAATGTATTCCAGCTGTTCCAAGACAATCTTGAAACTAGGCTTTCTTCAACTTTCTGGTCCAGTAGGTGATTTTATATAAGCATAGCCTCAACAGAATTATCTTCTACTCTTAAGATTGCAGTCCTGTGCATATTTAATTTGCACATTGGACTTGGTTGGATTTAACTCAAGAGGAAATATAAGATTAAATGGATGTTTATTACCACCAACTCACTACACAAATCCTCTCAGCAAATTAGATTACTTACCTGGGCTATATTACTCCCAGTTATACATAAATGTTTATTATCTGTGCCTTGGAATTATTTGAATAAATATAAATATTTTAAATGTTATATGGGCTTTTAAATTCAGTTTTAAAAGCTACTGTGATGGTCATGGTAGGGTTAGGATTTTTGACATACAGACCTTGATGATACTGAAAATAGATTCTGAAAGAGTTTTCCAGCCTTCAGTGACAGGTTGATAGGGCAGCTGAAACGGGGACGGCACTCCTCCGCTTTTACTATAGACTATGCTGTTGCATGAGTGGAATTCCAACATTAAGTATAACTGAAGTATCTCGTTCTTTTGTTACACAATCACAAATAAAGGAGACTCTGGCTTTCTAGTTTATTTATGGCATTGTGGAAACAAAGCTCTTCTTCTCTTTTTTTGGCGGAGGCAGAGAGTGAATATAGGACCTGATGCTAAAAGAGCACTAACTGGGCTTTGAGAAAGTGGTGCTCAAGAGTAACTAGATAGCCTCCCCCTTTTTTTCTTTCTTTTTTTATAATTCCCAGTTAAATCTGGGCAGTGCAATGTGGCTTTCATGCATTTTTGCAAATGGAACTTGTAAGGACTAAATGTTCTTGCCAAAAATTAGTACTTACTTAGTGGAGGGTGTGTAAAAATGTTAAGTTTTCATTTGGAAAAATAATTTTAACAGCAGAAGATGAAAGGGGAAGAGCATTCTTAATTTTTTTGTAACTTTTTTCTTGACTATGAAACCAGTCCTGAGTGTGTTTACTCAGAAGCAATGCTTGTTGACTTAGTGCAGCCTGCATTCAAGCAGACCTGATTAGGAAAAATTTGAGTATCATAATGTCAAATAACTTTCCTTATAGAAAGTTTATTGGCTTTAAAAATAGCTTTTGTTTTCTTATGTTAGATAATTTAAAATCTGTAAGCCTCATAGAATGCATAGAAATATTGTAGATTAAGCAGAGGAAGATTTTAATACTTACAGAGCGCAATTCTACTCCCCTCCTATTAATAAAGAACACCGCAGATGGACAAGAAGTGTTCTTGCCAGACAAAAACTACTACAGCTTTGTTATGCTATCCCTAAGTGATATTTGTACCACAAGACAGAGCTTCTGCCTAACAAAGGATATAGTAGATTACTCTATGAAACAAAAATTAAGCCGGATTTCTAGCAGTACATAGCCCATTGGTTGCATGTGACCGAAAGACCATTCTTGATGACTGAACATTATGCCAGTGAAATGTGGCAGGAATTTGTGTGATCAAAATTGAAGCAGCTACCTGAAAAATCCCACTTACAGCATTTTGTTTACGTTTACATTTTGTTTACTTTAAATGACTTGTAGATATTTACTGCCAATTTCAACAAAAACTGCATGAGGTCCTTTAAAGAATGAAATACTAGTTTTTGAAATTGTAGTTTGTGCATCATGGGCTTTCCTATACCTGCCTCCCTTGGAGTGTTGTGTCTGGAAGCAGAATGACTTAACAGCCCTAACAATATTGTTTGTGAAGTGATCAGCAATCCTGTATGACCCTCGTTTGTCCTTGAATTCATTGTTTCAAAATACAAGAATGTAGTGGGGACAGTATGGTCAGAAGCTACTCTGTAGTTTGATGTCTCATAAAATGTGTTAAATCAGCTTCTTTTAAGCAGGTGGGCAGCTGAGGGCATAATGTACTTGTAGATCTGAAGGTGATTTTGGACTTTTAGAACTGTGTAATTGAATTTACTTACTCAATTTACATATTTTAAGTGCCAAAGAGCAAGTAGTAGAAACATCTTTGTAATATTTACTTATGGAAACCCTTAATGTTCATCTGCTTTAGCATTTGTATATCTTTTAAATATTTTATCCAAATATATAAGGCTAGCAGTTTATTTTAGTGCATATTGAGATTCTCAGGATCCTAGGGAGAACTTGTGAAAAACACAAAAGAACCTTGCGTGCATTGGCCTGACAGTATTTTCATATTGTCTGTCTCCTACCCTAAATAGTGGCTTAGTGTCAAAGTATTGGATTGTCTTTTGATATTGTATTCTACATAATGAATAATTTTGAAAGGAGAACACTTTCACTTCCAAGAAACATAGGACATATGAATTATAACCTAGTAAGATTTATAACATCAAAAGGAGGGAAATTATTTTATATTTGAGATGGTTAACCCTAATAAATTTTGACTCTGGTTCATTTTCTTCCCTCTAAATCTAAAGAAAAGGAAGTGGAAAACTAACAGATCTGAAAAAAGAAGAAAAAAACTATATTGTGTTTTTGTTTAGCTATAGGTCATCCAGATAAATATTTAATGTTTGTCTTTTTCATTTGCAGACTCAGATGAAGTTTTAAAAGCTATTTAGTATACAAGTTTAGGGTTTTCAGTGTTTCACATTTCATTCTTTGAAAGTCCCCTGTACTGGGGTGGCATGGGAAAAAGATGTAAAAATAATGCATCATTCACCACTATAAGGCACTTGGGACAAAAAACATTAACTAACCCCTGTTACAGCTTCTTTACCTTTTTATATAATATAGTCTTTTGTATATAAAAGCAATATTAAATGCTGAGACCATAAGAAAAACCAGCAATTCATAGATGAGATGGTATAAGTCCAATAAAGATGGGATTACTGTGAAGAAATTACTGATTTCAGGAGACTGGTGCAGATATATTCCATGTAGGCTGCAATACCTGGGAACAGTAGAAATCAAAGACAGCATGAGCCTTATCTTTAACCTCAGTCCAGTTGTTTTACAGACTACATGTTAATTTTTTCATCAAGCTGCCATTGCACGTGTTAGCTGTATTTTAGAGATCGCGTGAACTGCTTTTCTTCGTTTGGCTAAATATTTCTAAATAATCCCATTTCATTCCAAACCAGAATTTCATCTGTTCTTCTAATCTTAGTGTTAATGTCTTATGAGGTTTATTGTAGTAAGTTTCATCTTAGTAGCATATTATTGGTTATAATGTACATCATCTTAGCAGTATCTTTTTCTTCTGTATGCAGGCTGGTTTAGCAGGAGCCCCAGCCCGGGCTGTTTCAGCTGTAAAGAATATGAATCTTCCAGAGATCCCAAGAAATATTAATATTGGTGACATCAGTATAAAAGTGCCAAACCTGCCCTCTTTTAAGTAATTGTGCACTCCAGCTAAAAGATGAAAAATAACTAGAAGATGATCACATACATGTTTACCAAACCATTGTTTTATTATTTGAATAAAAGATCAAGGTACTCGATAAGAATTCTTTATAACCTATGTGTAATTGATTTTGTTTTGCTTAGTGAATTTAAGGAGAGTGTGTGATTTGTGATTTCTTAGTAACGTTCCTATGTTCTCCTAAGCATATAATATCTAAAACAACCATGTAATTTTCTGGAAAATAACTCAAAATATTTCTTCAGTTTGTAGAAACATGTTTTTTGTATAGAACAAGTTCTGTAATAGCAGTCCTGATTATATTATTCAAGGCATTTAAGATCCATATAAATATATGTATATGTTGCATGATAGCATTCAATTGTACTTTTTAAATAAAGCTGTAATGAACTGGACTTTGTTTGATATCTGTGCTGTAAGCAACAAATTTCCTTTCCTTTAATAGTCTTGCCCTTGTCTTACCCAGGATGGTTTATGTTTAAAAATGAATTAAAGTTCTATGAAACATTAATCCACATTCTGTGCAAGAAATAGTTGAATTCTGAACAGAACACATACTTCACATAACTCTTCTTTAGCTAGTTATGGGGACGAGCAAGAATTCTATTGGCAGTTAAAAAAAAACTGACCACTATAAACTCTGCTGTACAATAGTCATCACTGTCCTTTTACACATCTGATTCAACATTATTATTGTCATGCCCTGCTTCCAGAGCATGGAGTCTGATGCAGAGTCTGGAACAGAGGGCATGCCAAAGGCTGAGACAGGGGCGTGCCTCTGCTGTACAGAGAGGTTACAGTGCCAGAAACAGAACAGAGGGCGGTGCCAGCTGCAGCAGAGAGTCCTGCCTCTTCAGATACAGAAGAGCACTTACCTATACCCAGCTTTGCAAAGAACAGGCAGCAAAGAGAGACCCAATGTCACTCTCAGGGTTTATTACCGGCAACAATCAAGTCACAGCTGCACTAGCCTTCAGACCTATTTAGCGGACGTCCTTCCTTTCCAGGAGTTGTCAGAGCTTATCTGATGTTCTACCTTGCTGGATGCCTTGACAAATGCTTAGATTAACCTTGGACATTCCTTTGCCATGGAACCCTGTCAAACTTTGTTTATGTTGGACTTCATTTATGGCTCCATGCTTACTGCCTGGAAGTAAGTAACAAGCTGGGAGTTGTTCAGTTTGTTTTGTTTGTTTCATCAGCTGTGCCGGGACTGAGATAGGACAGTTTTCTTGTGATAAGTATTACTTTCTTGCACAAAGCTGTCTAAATCCATTTTCTGACCTTCTTCTCTCCAGTTACATTCACCTGTTGTCTCCAGTTTTGTGACCTTTGTGTATGTCTTCATTTCTGTTCCTATCTTGCAGATTCTGTCCCTTGTTTTTTCAACAGTGCTTAATCTGTTCTTTCCCAAAGGTTCTCTTATTTCCTTTTCCTCTTAACTTTCTTCAAGTTGTTTTTTCTTCCTCCCCTCTCATGAAAGTGCACTTAAAAAGACTCGCAAATAATCTTCTGGACAAATTTGCTAGGTTTCTTTTCAGACCATTAGTTGTTTTTTGCTCAGTTTTGCCATCAGTCATACTGTTTTCTTTTGATTCGTGCCTGTCCTGTGTGAATTTTTCTGTGTCCCTTTTCTCCACTGACTGTAGCTGTTCATTCTATTGCCTGTATCTGCTCATGTCTATTACGTACTTTAAGTGAGTGAAATGAATAACAAGCCTGGGCCAAGCTTGTCATTCAGGCTAGTAAGCCATCAAAATACAGTCATCCCTCCACATTCGCTAGGGTTAGGGGCATAGGATCCCTGTGAAAGTGGAAAAAATTAATAACTCTAGGCCCTCCCAAACCATATTTAACACGCAAAAAAACCTGTGGATTCCTTTGAGGCATCAGAGTTCCTTCACAAGGCAGAAGTAGGTGACTGGTGGGGCTTACTGCCACCACTACTGCTGCCCCACGCCATTTTTAATAGGGACTTAAAACCTCATTCATAGTTTCTCAGTCTCACAAGGCTTACAGTTCCTATTAAAATGGCATAGGGAGGCAGCCGAGGTGACAGCAAATAATCTGCAAAAGTGAAACCCGCAAATGTGGAGGGCTGACTGTATGTGTCCTTTCATAAAATTAACCTGAAGAACCAGGTTGTATCTTAGAATGAACTTTGGCATGGCCTGGATAACTTTATAGCCTGAAGCATTTTTGCAGAAGTTCTGTGAAATGTTGCATTACTACGCATGTGATGAACTCTTGCAATATTGACAGCATACAAGAAAATATCAAATTACTGTATTTACCAATGTATAAGACACACTCGTGTATAAGATGCACCCACTTATACACTGGCAAATATTAAGTGTATAATATTAAATGTATTAATATTATTAAATGTAAATATTAAATGTAAAAAAAATATTAAATGTATAAGACACACTGGCATATAAGATGTGTCCCATATTGAAATAGTATTTTTCAGGGAAAAGGTGAGTCTTATATGCCAGCAAATACAGTATGTTACAGTTAGTTTATATTGTTTATTTGCAGTTTTATAGCCTGGTAGAGTTTCTTTAAGAACAAAGAATAATAAGGGAAAACACCCCAGAGTCTGGTCAGTGAACATGCTCTAGAATTTCATGGTGCATCTTGAATCAAAGAAGTACAGCTGTGTAAGTGCAAAAGACTGAATAACCTTTCTAGCTGTTTAGATAAAGCTGAAAAGCCCGAGAGAAGCTTAATTAGAAACAAGCTTACGTTTCTGAAATGTCATAGTCTCAGTCTGTTTCAAATAAAGCTTTCCTGGCTGGATTTTTATTGCATATAAAGATCTTATGAAAGATCTTTTTTTTTTGTGTGTCTCTACACCCTTGTAAACAAAGGCATTCTCTTCAGTACCAGACACTGGCTTAGTTCATTGGGATTGAGCAATACATTGCATGACATATTTGGGGGGTTTGGGAACAAAAAGCATTGTTTTCAGTTGATGTTTCCATCACAAATTCTCAAATAATTTAACTGATACATGCATTGGGATTGTAAAAAACATTAAAAAAAAATCCAGTTGGTGAACTGTGGTATGCTGTCTGTCCCAACTGAGAATTCCAGTATACTGGAAATTAGTTTACTAGTCCCAGGCCCCCCTTGCTCTAAATGGGACCATCCTGTCATCAATTGGAGCATATTGTTTCTACTTTATTGCCACATGATTTACTGAAAAACTTTTTTTTTAGTCCCAGAGTGTTACATTAGCTTAGAAATAAAGACATCCTAACAGAAAAAGGCAATAGGTTGGTCCAGATCTTGTTTGTCCCAGTTTGTGGTGTTTCTTTTCCTATTAAAAAAAACTGCACATGCCTAGAAGTTTGGGAGAATCATTTGCAACTGTGCAGCTAGCAGTGCTGCAGAATGCCTACATTTGTGGACCTGGTTCTGTGTGGATTCTGCAACAAAATGTTTCCTGGGAGACTTTAATCTTCTTGCACCAGAAGTGCATTTGTGTTGGATTGTACGTACTTTGATGAGCAGTTGAAATGGTGCCAGTATTAAACAGCAGATTGAGATAAATTAATTTTGACATACAAGTATTACTGAGTACATGGTAATACATTGGCAAGAAAATATGTGTACATTTGGAAACTAATTTGTTCTGATAGATTTTTTTCTGAAATCTATGCACATAGGCTTTGTTATACTTGCCTTTTGTTACATGGATTCTCACCAGTTATTGACTTAGAACTTAAATAAACTTGCCCTTTAATTTCAATTAAAGCTCTGAAGAGAAGGAGGCTGTCATAATTGATATGTATAAAATATCTATTTAAATATGATTACCATAGTGAACATTTTCCATTTTTCTTACATGTCATAGCTGACCCAAGAATATTGTCCCAAATTCAGTGTTGCACTGGTGTTGCAGTGCCAATGAATTAAAATGTACTTCTTTACTCTGCTGCCCATGAAACTGCCCCAAAACTGGCTGAAAATGGTTTCCTAGCCCACTTACTTCATCTTCTGATGGAAGCCATTCTATCAGTGGATGTCCTGTGTTGAGTTTATTTTGCTATGTGAACTTTCTCTTGATGTAAAATAGAATTGAATATTTGAATCCTGAGAGCCAAGTTTCTGCTACAAAATACAGTATCTTTTTGACTCCTAGGGACCTTTAGCTCTAAGAAATGATAGTGCCTTCCTGACTTGAAGTTTTTGTAAGGACTAATCTGAATTGCATTCTGAAATATTCATCTGAGCATTTGACAGAGAAAAAGCATCTAGCTTTCATTAACATGCTCAGAATAAAACTCTGCTAGTGACAGGTAACTCTTTACTAATAACTATAGTGCCAATATTAATACTAAATTATCCTGCACAAATGCAGTAGTAAGTTAGATTTTCTTCATTGACCTCTCTTCGGCAGAATTTTTTCAATAAGTATGTCTGTTTTTGTTGCATTATTGTTGACAAATTCTTTACACTGTAACTTAATTGGTAAGCTCTTTTTTATCCCAAAGTACGAAACCCAAAAGGTTTTAAATGATTTTAAATTGTAGAAATAGTGGTATATAACTGTAGGACTTGTAGTAATTGAGAAATCAACAGGAGAAACGTGTACTTGTTTCATGTGTTGTGAATAGCTTTGGGACAGGTCACTAAATATGACCTTGAGATATTATTTTGTATTGACATAGTTTGAAAAACTGACCATAAATACCTGTTTAGATGTATGCAGAACATCTTTGTATTGTACTGTCCATGGTAGGTCATGGATCAGGTGCAAAAAACTTGTGGACCATGGGCCCCATATGGCTCAAAGGGCTCCTAGCCCAAATACATTTTGAAAAAAGAGGTCCTTGGATTTTCTAAGTGTTATGGGGGCAGTTTTCCCATGGTCCACTCCCCCACTGGCTATTTTAGGCCCAAGTGAATCCCCTTTTCAAACCTTGGTTTTCTTTCTGGTTTAGAAAAATAGTTCTCTTGGGCTTAAGAAAGCCTAGGGATGGAGCACAGAAAAACTGTGGCCACTACCACCAAGGAGGCACAGAGGCATTTTGAATGAAATGCGTTTCTTTCCATTTGGAGGCGTGGGGACCCTCTGAAATCTGGTGAGAGTCTTGTGCAATCCCCAAACACTGAGTAGTTGGCCACTCCTGAGCCTGGTGACCAGGGGGTTAAAGAGGTTTAGTTGTTGCAACAAACTGCAAAAGTTCTTTTGTTAATATGAATAACAATTACTCATTAGAGCTTTATACATCCTAACCATTTTCTGAGAAAAAGGATTGTGATAATGGTTTCCTCATTATTTAGGTAACAGAGCTTAAGGGAGATAGTTCTCCCTCAGGCATACAAAGGGTTAATGGATTGCTAGGGTTAGGTTACATTGATTGGAGATCACATGAGATGGTTGCCCAATTAGGGGGGAGAAAGGAGAGAATCTTCTAGATCAGACCTGGGCATTGTACGGCCCCTGGGCCACATACGGCCCTTTGATTGGCTCTGACCGGCCCGTGTAAGGCTAATTGGAAATTACAAAATAAACATACTTTCTAACTTTACCTCATGCGTGGTCTAAAGCTGCATTTTGAAGTTGTTTTTTTTATTCACGTGCATAATGACAGACGTACACATGATTGGATCCTTGTCACAAGAGGACTTTAGCCCTCAAAATGTCCGCTAAAAAAAGAAAGGTAGATGCTGAATGCAGGGTTTTCAAAAAGAATTGGACTGCTAAGTATTTATTTACCGAAGTCAGAGGTAAAGCCGGGTGTTTAGTTTGCGGGGAGCAGATCGCCGTGTTTAAGGACTACAATTTGAGTCGGCATTATAAGACGAAACATGCTGAGAAATATAAAAACTTGACTGACGCTGAAAGGGCGCGGACTTCGGAAGCTTTGCTAGCTAAGCTGCAAAAGCAGCAAGGCTGTTTTACCAAACTGCACGCAGCCAGGGATGCAGCAACCCAGAGCAGCTTTGTGAGATCCCACAAAATCGCTAAATACAGTAAGCCGTTCTCGGAGGGGGAGTTTGTCAAAGAGTGCTTGGTGGACTCTGCAGCACTAATATGCCCTGAAAAAAAAGCGTCATTTGAGCAAGTCCCGCTGTCCAGGCGAACCGTGACTAGAAGGATCGAGGACATTGCGGGGAATCTGGAGCTTCAGCTGCAACGTGAAGTGGCACGTTTCGACTTTTTCTCCTTGGCTTTGGACGAGAGCTGTGATGTCCGTGACACAGCCCAGTTACTCGCATTCGTCCGCGGGATAACAAGATTATGGAGGAGCTGGCAGCAATGCGGTCGATGAAAGGAACGATGACAGGGAGCGATCTGTACACGGAGGTAAACAAGTGTATGGACACGCTGGGACTGAAATGGGACAGACTGACAGGCGTCACAACGGACGGTTGTCCAAATCTTACTGGAAAAAATGTCGGACTTTTGAAACATATGCAAGATAAAGTGACTGAAATCGACGTGGATCAGAAACTGGTATTTTTGCATTGTATTATACACCAACATGTGTTATGCAAATCAGTGCTAAAAATTGACCATGTCATTGACGTTGTTACTAAAATAGTAAACTTCATCAGGGCAAGAGCATTGAACCACAGACAGTTTGTCGCACTTTTGGAGGAGCATGAGACCGAGCATCGTGACATCGGCTACCACACAGCTATCAGATGGCTCAGCCTGGGCAAAGTGCTAAAAAGAGTCTGGGACCTGAAAGCAGAGATTCGAGAGTTTTGTGAGAAGAAAGGCAAAGACTTCTCAGAGCTCTCAGATGAGGACTGGATGGCAGATTTTGCATTTTCTGTTGATGTGACTGCACTGATGAATGAACTGAACACCAAACTGCAAGGCAAGGGCCTTTTTGTTCATGAAATGCACAGCCTGGTGAAGGCTTTCATGACGAAGATACAGTTTCTTTCAAGCCAACTGGAGAGCAACACTCTCACTCACATGCAAACCCTGAAAGAAGTCACACCACCAGCTGATCACCTCCACAGGTACTCATCCATGTTGGGAGCATTGCATGGTGAGTTTTCAAGGCGATTTGAAGATCTCAGAAAAATCGAAGATGAAATGCACCTGATTTCCTCTCCCTTTACCTGCAGTGTGGATAATGCACCCAGTGATGTTCAGCTGGAACTCATCGACCTGCAGTCTGATGCAGTACTGGCAGAGCACTTTAAGTCAGGATCTCTGCTAGATTTCTACTCTTCTCTCAAGGAGGAGAACTTTCCAAACATGAGGAGACATGCTCAGAAGATGTTGGTTCTCTTTGGCTCTACATACATATGTGAACAAACATTTTCAATGATGAAGTTCACGAAATCCAGGTATAGATCCTCTCTCACTGATGATCATCTGTCAGCTGTGCTTCACATCTCCAGCTCAGACATTCAACCTGACTTCGATGCACTTGTTAAAGCCCAGCAGAGACTAGATTTCTCTCACTGAACAAGAAAAGAGAACTTAAAAACACCAAATGAGGTGATTAGACTACAAATGTTGGCGTGTAAAGGCACCAACTAGCAGTGAACTGGGACACTTTCTTTGGAAGCCTTTTTCTCAGAATCACAGTTCAGTGATGTTTAGTGATAGTTCAATATGATGTATCTTGCTTAATATTTGGAGTACAAAGACAATATTGTGATGTCTTGAGAATGCTAAGAACCTCTTTCCAACAGTAAATGAAACTCAAAATGTGTTTGAGTGAATGTGACTGGAAATTTTCACTAATATGAGTCACAAATAGTGAAAAATGTTCATTTTGTTTACCATTGTTTTGGGAAATTTTATTTAATAAATTACATTTTTTTGTAAGGCAACCTCACTTTTTCATTGTTTAACTAACATATACTCGTACCAGCTTGTCAAAACAATGCTATTTACTGCTTTTTATAAAGAAATACAATTAATATTATGCAGAATTGAGTTCAGCCTTTTGGCCCGGCCCTCCACAATATTTTTAGTTTCTCATGTGGCTCCATGGAAAAAATAATTGCCCACCCCTGTTCTAGATGCTAGGGTGAGAAGTTTAAAAAAATCCTCAACAGACCATAAGGAGGGTGAGGGATGCCAGTAGAGGCAGACAAGGCCATCTCCTGCCCTCCTCAAAATACCATCTCAGAAATTACCAACTATTGTGAGTAGCTTAGAATGTGTCTAGTTAGCTACGTTAGAACTTTATTATTTTAGACAGTCTGGCTGATCTTGAGAATCTATCTGTGCTTATAACTGTCTGCAACTATCAAGCATACCTGAGGAGGGGAAAGCCCTTTCATGAGTATTATTTTCTTGTTTTACCTTGCATGTTTAAAATAAATACTTTTCTGTAAGTCTCTGTTCCCTTTCCATTCCCACACATTCTTTGGCGCAGGCGTGGACAGGATTCCTCAGAAGGAGGAGGTGAGGGAAGGGGAAGGATCTTTGAACATAGAACATTGTGAATTCCCAAGCAACATCCCTCTGCATTGCTGTAGAGTGGGCTAAATCAGTGGGTAGTGGCAACCCAGAATTAAGAGAATTTAGGGGGGAAATCCCTAGCTCCTAGTCAAGGCAGAAGTCAGCATTGAGAGGGAGGAGGGTCCCTTTTCCCCCCTGAATCTCCACAAGGATATGCACAAGGATATGTGCATAGAACCTAGAACACTTTGGTCTGTTCGTTTATTCATTTCTGCAATGTCCAAATGCCAGCATGCCTCAAGGACACATGGAAAAAGATTTTCCACCAGTAGGCTTAAAAAAATCTCATCAACCAATAATAAATCTGTGATAAAAAGTTTTAACATGTGTGATAAATTATTGTCAGTCACCCAAAACAATAGCTGTGGGGTCTAAATTCTGACTGAATCTTCTTCATTATTTGAGGGAGGTGGTTTTAAAGGGGAAAAAAATCCCACAAATTCTATAAATATTATTTCCAGGTTAAGTATAAGAACCTAGCTGGCACAGGATGCTATCTTTTCAGTTTTCTGGGGAAGCGGGTACGGTTAACCATGCTACTCTGCAGCTGCAAAAAATAAGAAGCATTGATTCTCAATCTTGGGACTTCTGGGGGTTGGTGTCCAAGAACATCTGGACACCCATGTAGTGGGAACCACTGGTTTAAAGATTAACACATGTTATTTGGCTCAAGCTTTTGTGAACTATAGCCTACTTCATGAAAGGTATGGTGTATTGTCCTAGTTGGCAGAATATATATTTTAACATCTTAGTTATAGTTACGTTAATGCAGTATACTCTGAAGGCTTGGAAAGCTTTTTGACTTAATTGCATGAGAGCATAAAACAATTCAGAAAAGATGTGTTCTTCCTCATGCTTGCATAAAAATATGAAGTGGTATGAGAGAACCTTGGGGAGAAAGGGAAGGGGAGTTATACATGTTCAGATGGAAGAAAAAAGTTGTGCATAAAAGGTTGTACAAGTGGATTAACACAAAAATACAAGGCTATCTTTATCTCTTGAAATCATTATAAACATCCAGGCAATTCTAGTCCTCTCTCCCAAAACACTCTGCTGTTATAAGCTTTTAAAAAGACAATTACCACCTTCTTTATATTCTTTTTTTCTACACCCACCCTCTTCAGGTCCCATCTTCAATACCTCTTAACCACAGACTTAATTGACAAACAGTTGACTGACTTCTGGTTCACCCCATCACTGGAGTGGTCAGTGACCACTCTTACCACTTATAAAGAACCGGCCACAAGGTCCTTACAACCAGATGTAAATAGCTATTATAAGTGCAAACTTGACCAATCAACAAGTCAGCTGTACCTTTCAAAGCATTGTGTCTTTATCCCTCAACTGTAATAACAGAAACTCTTCCCCCACAAAACTTGGGCAAATGGTCCCCTGAGCACATCCGTGCACTGAACTGGTATACTCTATGGCATCCAAATGTTTTAGCACCTAGATCTTGGAATCATTTCCTGCCCCCATTCAATAGGTACCCACATTAGCATGCACTTTATATAAATTACACACTTTTTGTTCTACCTGGTCTTTGGCACATGATTATTAAAATGGTATTGTGGTGTTGCTGTGTTCTTTAGTCATTAGCATTTTTGCTGATGTTATTGGCTTTAGGTTTGCGTTATTCTGATAGATTTTTTTTAATAAAAAGGGTTTTTTTTTTAACTAAAAGGGGTCTATCCTATTGGAAACAATTCCAGTTCATCTTGCTAATTTCAGTAACATGTGATGGTCCTGTTTTTTTCAGTTACACAGTACTATGATTGTTTACAATACTTTAGGATTTCTACCTTGCTATTCTATGGAGCAGTTTGGGTGCAGCCCTAAGATTTTGTGTTATTGTATTGTCCATGTTTCCCGCTGAGCCTCCTTTCAAGACTTTCGCCAAAATTCCTTCTCCATCTTTCCCGGTTTCATTCATTAATCACCTCCTAGCTATCTTATCCAAGCAATTTCTTCCTTTGTTATTTTCATGAATTCTCTCACTAAGTGGGTGGTCAGAATCACAAACCTGCCCTGATTAGCCTAGTGGGAACATAATACACTCGTGCTTTGTTTATCTTCCTTTTCTTATTTACATTATGGTTATAATGGATTTTCTTGTTTGCAAAACTTCTAAGAGCTTACATCACATTTTTTGCTTTGCTGCCTGTCCTTAACGCAAAGAAGTACAGAATTATATAAACCATTATTCAGACCAGTTCATATGTATAGTAATATAAAATATCCTTGACTGTTAAATAAAACCCATAAAGATATTTCTTATTTATTCTTGGGATCAAGTGTGTTAAAGTGTTTCAATCTGAATAACAAACTCAGTCCCTACTGACAAATGCCCTGCAAAATCAAGACTAGCTCTTGATCAAACTTGTTTTCACACCAGATTGTTTTTGCATTAGTTCCTAAGAAAATCCAATAGGAGCAATACAGAATGGTTCTTAAAAAGCACAAGAGAGCAAGGGAGGAAGGTTGTGTAGATCCTTCAGGAGAGCAGAATAGGAACATCTACAGAAATCCAGGGAAAGGGGAATCATACAACAGGATACTACTCAGTTTACAACAAATAAAAAATACACCCCCTTAGTTTTATTATAGATCAATCATAGGCAAGAATATTGCCAAACATATGCTGTAGGCTTGACAGTGTCAAGACCAGAATCCAAAGTTAGCATCTGTCTCTCCATATTGTTAGGAAGTACTACTTTTCATTATTGCTGTATTAGATTACCTGAATATAAGGCTGCTTTTGAGCATGTTCTGAATATCCATTACTTCACCTGAATCAGCAAGGTGAACCTCTAGACTTAGAGAGAAAGAGATATTCCGAATTGGTGGGTGGTCAATATAGGCAGCTTTAAAAACCTGGTACATACTTTTGTCCCTAAATTATGTGGGCTATCTTGGCACCAAACTATTCTCTGCATGAGGTACGTAGAAACATCAGATTTGGAAGAACCACTTTTCTCACTGGATCATCCAGGTTTTTGTTTTTATTGCTATATGAGAATAAGTTGATATGGATTGTTTTGAAGAGTGTTGCACTACCAGTACAAGTCAGAGTTTGAAACATACAGTATGACCCCCGTATCCATGGGGGATTGGTTTCGGCCCCCCTGCGGATATGGGAATCTGTGGATAGTACCCAATGCCATGGTGATCAGGCCCTGGGCTTTCAGTTGGAGGTGGGAAAGCAGTGGGCAGCGTGATCCCGCACTGTCCACTGTTTTCAGCCACGGATAACTGAATCTGCGGATTATGAATCCACGGATATGGGGGTCGTACTGTACTAAACAATGTCCTTGTGGATTTCAGCAGCAGAAAGAACAAACCTAACTTATGCTCTAAGATGCTCAAGGTAGTAGGCAAAATCCTCCTGTATCTTTCTATTCTTGTAACCACTCTGTAAAGCAGGTTACAGAGAGGCAGTAACCGTTCAAAGGTCACCCACAGACTGGGCACAGTGGGTACTGCAATGAGCTTCCTGAGCAGGAAAACTGCCATCTTTGCTTCCTTTTGATTTACAACCTACCCCCTCCAGCCCCATGCTTTTAGCTGGATTTTTAACGTGCCTTGGATTTGTGGAATGTTACAGCTAAAATAGGACTGCTATGAACATAGTTTGATAGGTCTGGAGCAACCCAGTAATTCTTTCTTGGAACAAACTGAGGTCTAATGGTCTCAGGTCTGATAATCCTTAAGACTGTGAGCTAAATAATGAGGGGAAAAACATGTTTCTCTGTCAGGTCTTGGCTAGTTGGGATATACCAAAAGGTTTGTACCTTCTACAAGGTGTTTAATGTCCCTTTAATGTTAATGTTTTAGTTTCAACTAAATAGGAAGCATTTAGTTCCCATTTGTTTTGATCTGGAAATCAAATAGAATGCATACAGGCGAACAACACTCTTGAATGTTGTTCAGCTGTACATTCTTGAATTCCTTCTAAGCAGTAGGTTAAAGGCTGCAGTGCAGAAAACTGAAATGTTGCTTATTAGTTTGCAGATGCAGATGAGTTCTTACTCTGGTTTTGTAGACCTGAGACATTATTATAGAAATAACATTTCTAGCACATCTACTATTTACAGTTAAGGAAAACACAGTGCAAGCTGCTATTTGCAATAAAACCCATGAATTGGCACCCAGTCAGTGTTTAGTTATCAGAGCTAGAACAATGTGGTCTAAGATTCTCTTGTTGTGGAGTACAGCTTTCTGCCAAAGAAGAAAAGACACCTGGAGGATCAAACCTACTAGTGGATCCCAGGGGATCTTAACCTTTGAATTTAAAAGGTTCAGCCAAAAACAGACTTGCTGTGTTTCTGTTGATGCAAAAAACGAGATGACAATCTAAGAAGGAAACAAGAGAATGCATATTAATCTTGATCGGCCATAAATATAACATGAACATTAATTTCATCTAGTGTTTTATGATTGTCTTAAAAGCTGCAGAAAACAAAAGCACTGTGTTTCTGTTCATTTAGCAAATGTGACAAAGTGTATGAGACAAAAGCAAATATGAACAGCAAATAATTTTCTGCACTACAAATTATCCCTTATTACGAAATTTCTTACACTTTGAATAGAAGAATGAAGGGCCTCTGAATACATTCTGAAACTAATATTTGGTTTTTAGTGTCAAAAGTGAACTGACCTTAAGCAAATTGCACTTCTAGTTACTCCAGACTCTCTTCTTTTCAATAGTGAAGTTGAACTGAAATAAGTCATTTTTCTGCTGCAATTAAATATACGTCATAAAGAATTTTTTGCTGATTTACTGAAAATCAACCAGCTGTCTCCTTGAACAACATCTCCCAACCAGATGCTCTCTAGATTTTTTGGCTAAAACTCCCAAAAGCCCAAACCAACATGGCCAGTGTAGGAGCTATGATCCAAAATGTCTGGAGGATCTCAAGTACAAAAATGGTTGACCTCAGAAGTTCTCAGTCTACCACTTTCAGATTCCATATTACACCAAGCAGCAACCAGATGTCTGGGTGCTACATCTGGTTCACAAGATAGAAGCCCTCCAACTGGATTATGCAGTTTGCTAGAATTTCCATATACTGAAATTTAACCTTGTTGAGGTTATGTTTTCTCTACTGCATTTTCTTTAATTTTCTTTCTTAATATGGTGACTTTCCATGTAAATAAGATACAAATAATCATGTGTGTAGGCTACATGTAAATACAGTTTACACAATATCCAGGTTGGATGACTTAAATTGTGTGACAGTTCATTTCAAAGTGAACATGGAAACCATTATTTTTAAGGCTACTTGACCTTAGATTGACTGTTAGATTGAGATTATCTTTTAATAACAGTATCTGTTTTTAACACAAGGGATATATTATCAGTGTTTTGTAGTTGTAAATGCTATGAACCCCTAATTTTTTTAAAAGGTTGTAGAATCATTTTTAAATTTAAAAAGGGTTTTAAACTACTGATGGTGTATGTGACTGTGTGCCATAATCTATTCTCTTTATCTATGATGAATTTCATTAGAACAGTGCAATGGAATTGAAACTGTGTTCAGCCAAAGAGAGTAAATTACAGGAAAAATTCCTCAAAATGAATAATCGTCCTTGATACATGCTATTAGAATTAAAAACATGTGGCCTGTGTCACTGGCCCAAAAAATGGGTTTGTAGTTAGAAAGAAGAATAATGCTGTTTTTTACATCTGTCAAAATGCTGCATTGGAACTGTCTACATTAAGTCATTAATTCTTAAAAAACTGAGTAATATATTGCCATTTCTGTATGTAGAACAATGGTAGAGGGCTGCTTTATCCTCAGTTGAACACTGGGTGTTTGAAAAATTACCTTGTAATAGTTCATTGCAGTTAAAACTCAGCTGAATTGGTTATAGAGTGGGCTCTCTACTTTCATGAGGATCTGGGGTGCAGGACACTCGCAAAAGTGAAAAACTGTGATTATCTTCCATTCTCCTGCCAGGGAACAAGGGAGGGAATGTTTGCCAGTGCCTTCCCTTCCCATGTCCCGCCCCCCGCATACTATATCATTTACCCAAGAGCAGTGGCAGAACTTGGAGTGGGGGTGGGTGGGTGGGAGGGGCAGGGCTACAGCACAAGGGGCGTGGCCAGGGCACATGGGGGCATGGTTATGGGCTGGGACACCCCAAAAACACTGCCACCCAGGGCAAACCACCGCCCCTGCCCCTGTCTCTACGCAACTGGCCAAGCGAGGGGAGAGAATGCATGTGCCTCTGCTTTCTCTCCCTGTGCTCTTCCCTGTGTCATTGCAAGAGCAGGGAAAGAAGGCATGCATATGCTTACTGTCTTCATGTTCTTCCCTGCCTTGTCATTTGCCTGGACAGGGAGGGAAGGCAGGAAAGCACCTTGTGAATAATCACATTTGTGAATGTCAAACTCGCAAATGTGGAGGGCTGACTGTGTATGAAATTTTGATGGTTAATTTGAAAACATAACTGAATGAATAACTGAATGGTATAAATTGTTGGTATTTGGTACAAAATAGATCAATCTAACCTAAAGCAACATTAAAATGCACATAAACAGAATATAAAAAAAAATAAATAGAATTAATAAGAGAATGACATAACTGTTTGCCCAGATCTGCCTTCCCACGCTAGCAATAATACTGATGAACAATTTACATAAATATTTTTAAACTGAAAATGTACGCTTAAAATACTGCTTTCAAATACAGCACTGTTCTGCTTTAGTTAAATGGACTAAAATGCACAAGACTGCACACAAAACAAAAATAAAGCCATGGAGTTGTTTTATTTTGTTTACAGTTCTGTTCATTATTATAATATATTACATTCTGTTATATTATATTATATTCTCTTCATTATTTATTATAAAACCACATCTGCACCCAGTACTGCAAGCCACAAGGTTGTGAGTTCGATCCTGCCGGGCTCCAAGGTTGACTCAGCCTTCCATCCTTTCGTAGGTCGGTAAAATGAGTACCCAGCTTGTTGGGGGCATGTACAGAAATGTTTCGAAATACATGCTATTTGTAAGTTGTTCGCCGCCTCGATCCATATGGAGAGGCGGGATACAAATAAATAATAATAAAATAATAAAAATATCTGCTGTACTCAGAAGAAATAATGACAGTCATTACCAAAATCTAGTTAAACTATTTAAATGTAAAAAGGATAGGATCATCTACTTGAAAACAAACTGGACTAGCGTACTCACAGTAAAGATAAGCAGCATAGTTTGACAGCATCCATATTCACCTCTTTGCATGGAGAAGCAGTAATGATGATTATGATGATCCTGAGTCACACTGAATGTTAGTCACGTTAAGAAAAGACTGGAAATTACCCCTCATTAAGTTACTACTATAATATAACTCAATTACACCTTTGTTACAGGAAAAAGAGAATTGATTTTGCTAATAACTTCTAATCTGTAGTGAGCTGCTTCCAAGTTCTGGAATTCACACATGGTAATTCTCTGGTCTAATAATGGAATAATATAATATACACTGAGGAGTTGTTACACACTCCTGACAAGTTATACAAATAGTTAAAAAAAACCCTAGAAAATAGAAGTTATTGCTCTTCCTTTCTGGTTCTTCCAGACTATGAATTTGTTCTGAACTGACTTGCATCAATCTGTGTTGCCTTGAGATGCTTTCACCTGATTCCCTGACCAAACATTCTTCCCCTTCCTCTACACCCACTTTTGCCCCTTAGATGCAATTATCTATCAACATTGTGGGATCCCAGCCCTGGAAGTGGGAAGAATGAGAGATTGGAAGAGGGATGTGAACAAGTAGGACAAGAGAGATTGGAGCACAGATGGAGATATGCAAGGTATGGGATAAGGGCTGGAGGTTGAGTGATCCAAGGGGGAAAGAGAGAGGCAGAGGGGAAGGATGAAGAGAGATCATCAGTTTGGAGGGGGGTGGCAGATCATCAGGTGGGGGTGGAAAGCAAGGTATTGGAGGGAGAGGAAAGGAGAGAAAGAGACTGAGGGAGTACACTTCTATCCTGGGATGGAGCGAGGATCAGAGATTGGACTGAGAGAGAGATTGGGAAGCCATCACCTGTACCTGAGGCCTCCTCCCTTCAGCATGTGGGTTGGAGAGGGCAAAGTGATCTCTAGCCTAGTGAAAAACTCTAGTGAGAAGCAAATGTATCCATCTTTTCTACAAAGAGTTGCTCTTAGGGATAAAATATCTAGAAAAGAAGAGGAGAAAGCTGGATACTTGCCACAGTCCGCAAAATGTTATTGGAATCAAAGTAATGAAAGCTGTTCAGTACAGCAACAAAAACTGCTATGTCCTGACACATTTGCCCTGGATATATTTTCCTGGAACTTAGAAAACTTTGGGATGGAGCTGGAGGGCAGGGTGGGGAATGCAAGGCCTTCCAGATGTTGTTGGGCTGCAACTCTGAGCAGTCCTATGCTAGAAGAGTCAATGAGTAAAGATGATGAAAATTGCAGCCCAACAACATCTGGAGGGTCACATAATCCCTCCACTGTCGATTAGAAGGTGCTTATAAGAAAAAAAATAAATAAATAAACATACCTAATCTGTCCTCACTTCCCACTTCTACCACTGTCAAAGGCTAACCGAAATTAGAAAAGATAAGTGTGGAGCAAATTTTTTACAGCTGTCTTTCTTCTGAACAAAAACTATTTTGGAACTAAATTCAGTGTTAGCCCTACCTAAAACAGACCCATGGATATAAATTATCACTAGCATGGGTTTGCTCTAGGTAGGACTAACATCAGATTTAGCCCTCTAACTCTGGTGGCCTTATATCTTTCTATGATTGTGATGGTCTATTGTTGTATCCAAGGTTTTATTTATTCATATGTCTATGTTAAACCAGCTCAGGTGCTTGGAATTCTTGAGTTTACATATAAATTTAGGTACATTCTTCTGCAAATCATCAGAGTTAGCACAACAGGTTTCCAGCTGGAAAAATAACCTTAGAAAGATTGCAAACATCTGCCCATTTCTCTTCATCATTTGTTTTTAATTGAAACCAAACAAAAGAGCATTGTTGATTCATAATAATTAGTAGCATTAGACTTTGTTCTTTATGGACGACACAATTTGGCAGTTACTGAACCCTTGAAATTGTTCCCTCTCAAAATAGTTTATAAAATAATAGAGGAAAACACAGCAGCTGAAGTATTTGTACTACCAGTACATTTGCATGTAGATATCTCTATTATGTCTAAACATCCAAATTCAGTAAAGCTGATTATGGCAAATCTGCTACCTAGAATAGGACTTTTCATGGAAAAGAAGACATCTAGAAAGATAGGAAAGAAATATCAATAAGACAAGGACTCAAGGGAAAATGTTCAGCATTCTGTTTTCAGAGACTAGTGAAATTATCCCGACTAATACAGAGGTAAGCTGGTGTATATTTTTTTCACAGGGTGTGGGAAAATAATGCTTAGCATCTGCATAGAGTTTTCAGACACAGTATTAAGCACTTTATCTTGCTATAATTCTTACAGCAATCCTCTAAGCGGGGTGGGCAATTGCAATGAGTCGGGGGGAGGGCTCATGGATTGCCAAAAAAGCCCCCCAACACCCCAAAGCAGATATGGCCAGAAGTCTGCTTCTGCTTTTGAAAAACATTTTTTTTAAAAAAAATGTTAACTGTGGTGGTGGGGAGAGTAGCAATCTGTCTAAAAGCTGTTTGTCCTTTTGCCCACAGTAGGCCTTAAATGGCTTCTCTCAGGTTTATTAGCAATGCATCATTTTTCTTAAGCAGATTAAGGTTGGTCCAAGAAGTCTGGAGGAGGCAAGGGCCACAAAAACATCCTGGGAACAACATGCTGTGCTTTGCCTGCCTCTGCTTTCACTAAGTACCCAAATATGACCCAAGTAATTTTTCTGCTCATCATCCCATCAGCTTAGTGGTGTTTCCTGTCTAATGCTGCTCAAGTTATTTTAGTAACTGAGGAGAAAATTTCACAAGTACCTCTTCCCCTCTGTAGCAGTGAAAATGTAGTAATACTGAGCAATATCTAGTGCTAGAGTTGTCCTGGTAGAATGGCAGGTTCCAGAAGAACCAGGGAGAATTTCCCCTCTCCACTGCAGCTCTATCATACCCCACCCTCTCTCCCAGGTTTGGAGGACTGGGAAGCCCTCCAGAGCTGTTTTTGGCATGGGGGAGAAAGCTGTAAGAAAGAGTGGAAGAAAAGAATGTTCTGTGGCCATTGCCAACAAAAAAACTGGATTTAACTCAATAAAATTTCATAACTATTGATTTGCTGCCCTTTTGTGACATTAAAAATCAACTACCTGAGGCAGCTGCTCCTTTCTGCTAATAGTAGGGTTGGCGCTGTTGTTATCTTTCATATTGCAGATGGGCGGTAGCATGGAGAATGAAGCTGAAAGACAGTGGATTACCTAAGGTCACCTTCTGAACTCATATTTGAAGGAAGACATGAACCATCCAGAGAGAAAATTCATTTTACTTCGTCCAAATCACCTTTTCCCAGATTGTTCTGGGTGTAGGTGAAACTTGTGATCATACTATTTTAATAAATGTTAGATGACTGCCTTTTGAGATAGCTATAATTGTTTGTACTTCAAGTTAGACACCAGCTGCAGCAACGTCAAGGGTACCATCTAGTGACAGGCACAAGCATTATTAGCATCACCCCAAGATTCTTCCTTTTCCTCATATGACTATTGGAACAGAGCTCTTCAGAACAGGCATGGAACTTTTCATATGCCTTTTGCTCCAGAGATTCCCTGTAAACTGTGGCGAGAGCTGAAGTTGGGGAGAGCCCTGGTGGCGCAGTGGTTAAATGCCAGTACTGCAAGCCACAAGGTTGTAAGTTCGATCCTGCCCAGCAACAAAGTTGACTCAGCCTTCCATCCTTTCGCAGGTCGGTAAAATGAATACCCAGCTTGTTGGGGGCATGTATAGAAAAATGTTTTGAAATACATGCTATTTGTAAGTTGTTCGCCGCCTCGATCCATATGGAGAGGCGGGATACAAATAAAAAAAAAAGAGAGAGTCGGGAGATACTGCCATAATACTCAACATGTGAACAAGCCAACCAACTTTGTCACTGTGCACGATAGTTCAATATATTATGTCCTGAGGTCCAGCCAAGGAGTCATGATCACTCTCTCTGCAAGCCACATGCATGAAATATAGAATCCCAAAGAGTGTTTCTGATCTTGAGCCACATCTTATTGTTTGCCGCTCCTACGGAAAATCAGCATCAGTGAACTATTTGTAGACTTTTGGCACAATAAAATAAAATGTTCAATTCACACAGAAGCCAAGTGTTTGTGAAAAACAGAGGATGTGAAGGCAATCTATTTCTGTGTGCGCCTAACAGAACACAGAGTCAGGAATTCTGCTTTCCTGTGTTAACCACTACAGGGCTTTTTCCCCCAACCAAAGCCTAGAGATGGTCCCTCTTTAGAGAAATCAAGATATAAATAAAACATATTTGGGAGATTTTTACCTACCTGGTTTAAATTATTTTTAAAAAATTAATCTGGAAATATGCTGATAGTTTCTCCAAAAAACTCAGTGCTTCTAAGTAACAGCTTTGAATGTAATAAAAGTAAGCCTTAAATTGCTCCTCTGGGGCTTATGAACTGCTCCTATTAATATGCACTCACCAATGGTACAACCTTTCTGCGTGCTCCTCTGAGGCAAGAGCCTATCTTGATGGCAGCAGTGTTGCCAGTAGAGTCTCCCACTTTAGACAGGCTTTTGCTGAGGAGTCAGACTAAATATGCCAAACAGCTACTGGGCAGCAGCAACAGTGAGAGTGGCACTGGTGGAGTATCTCTCAGAGACAATGGCGGGGCATCATAGTTATCACTTGTTAGTACTGCACAGAAGGCATGTAAACCTCTTCTGAATGTGTTTTACCACAAAAACCCTATGATGAGACAATCAAAAATGAAACAAAAGATAGCGCCAGTAGATGAAACCCCAGGTTTGATGGCATCAGTGAGCTATAGGGGAACAGCAAACGACAACTACGTGTAGCACTGTGGCTAATGACACAACTGGACATAAGCCAAAAGGATGTTCAGCTGTTTATGTGCTCAGAGGTGAAAAGCAAGTCCAAAGCTGCACAACACATGTTATAGGAACACGGAATGTGAGAAGCATGACTCTGGGGAAGCTAGATATAGTAAAACAGGAAATGGAGTGTATAAACATTGCAATATTTGGGATGAGTGAGCTAAAGTGAACGGGAAAGGGACATTTTGAATCAGATAATTACACAGTGTTTTACTCAGGAAATTCTAAGAAGAAATGAGGTGGCATTAATAGGAGACAGCAAAAGCAGTAAAAGTATATAATGCAAAGTCTGACTGAATCATATCACTGAGACTTCAGGGAAACCCCATCAATATAACCATAATCCAAGTTTATGTCCCAGCAAGTGAGGTAGAAGAAGAAATTGAAAGATTCTGTGCTGGAGTCCTGAAGGAAATTGATCATACAAAAACAGGACTTGTAGACCATTGGTGATTGGAATGTAAAAGCAGGAAACAGAGCAGAATCGAAGAGTGTAGGAATATTTAGTGTAAGATCAAGAAATGAAGCAGGAGAGCAACTGACTGGATCTGGCAAGGCCAACAGTTTGTTCACTGCAAACAAATTCAACAAGCAATCAAAGAGGTACCTATACATGGTCATCACCTGATGGCCAATGTACAAATCAAATAGACATGGTAGTCATGGTTCCATAAGCTTTTACTGCCTCTGGGAATTTTTTTTCCAAAATACAATGCCCATATCAACCCCTGCCAGCATAACATGTTGAAAAACTTATGAGTATTTAGTAATGTTCTTTCACATTCAGCTAGATTAACAGCTGAGATGTGTGCTTACAAATTGAGGCACCTCAATAATTCTCATTCATACTACCCATATGTTGGCTAAGATACCCAACTGTCTAAGGGAGACCTATGAGAATTTGTCTTGTATTCTCTTCACTCACCAGTGAATCTCAGATCATTATTCCCTCTATTTCTGATTATCAGGTGGGAGCACTGTTGCGTATGTAGCTAAAACATCGTCATTCTTGCACAAGCTGTTTGCAGAAGTGGGGTGGCTGGGTGGGAGAAGTTTAAACGGGAAGGAGGAACGGCCTCAAAACAGACCAAGAAAGACTATCTTGGTGGGCACAGGATCTTGACTGTTGGGATAAGACACTGGATGGGAGAGGGTAAATGGCATATCTTGTTCATGACTGAACTAAGTATTTAACAGAACTATTACTTTTTTGAATTCTAGCTCCCTGAACTGCCAGCCAGCACAGCCAAAGGCTAGGCAATTTTGGAAGTTTTACTCAAAAACATTTCCATGCTCTGGTGTCCAGTTTTCTCTTAATAAAAATAAAAAATATACTCAGAACTGCAACATCTAAGGCACATTACAGTATTGAGAACTAAGTCCCACTTTGGGATAGTACAGTTGGCACTCCAACTTTGCCAAGGTTAAGGATGCAGGGCCCTTGCAAACGTGGAAAAACTGCAAATATCAAAATGGAGGGCTGTCTGTGAGAGGCATGATGGAGAGAGAGGACACTCTGGGTCCAAATCAGATCAGAGAAAGGAGAGGGAAAAGGGGTACGTTGGCATGGTAGCCCTGTACTTCCTCTCTTGTTCATCTCCTCCCTTGGGTGGGTGGAGGGCATCAGGAACAGGTTTGTGGTGCTGAGAAATCAGGCTGCCACCTGTCCTTGGTTGGCAAGGCAGCAGCTGGTGGAGGAGGAGGAGGACCAGAGGTGGGCTTTTAAAGGGCTGTGTGGCCTGATCAGAGCCACTAAGAGAGAAGGTTCCCCCAGAAAAGGAAGCGCCTAAGGAGGGGGTTGCAGGAGTTGAAGAAATGCACAAATAATCAAATCCGTGAAAGCCAAACCCGCAAATGTGGACAGCCAACTGTAGTCCCTAGTCCAGACATCCTCTTTACTCACAAGCATCACAGGACAGTTTATAGCCACTAAACAGCAGCCTACTTGTGACACGTTATAAATGGTTTCTTTAAGTTCTAGGGCATTTTGAAAAGATGCTCATAACATAGTGAAGGCTGGAGGAGAGCGGAGTTGTCTGCGGTCCAGGAATGGCAGTAAACAAGCATACTGAGTGCTCAATTTCTGTATGTGCATCCCTTTATTAGAACCAATGTGGTTGGTCAGGACTGATGTGTGGGATGATATGTAGCAACTGGCCTTCTTTGTTCAAGAACATCTGGAGGCTGGCTGAATGAATGAACTGAACCAGGAAAAGCTAACACTTGACAAGTTTAAACTGGTTTGTAATTTACTTCCATTTTCAATTCATATTTACTTTTTTTTTTTGCAAGTAAGGCTCTTATAGTATACATGGATATTATGAAACAATCCATTCCACCATCAATAGATTGTTGGGTTTTTTTAAGGTAAACTGTGGAAAGAGAAAGACATGCCTCATGAAGAAAATCCTGGTTTTTGCTCACCATTGTGTTGTTGATGCTAAGACTACTTGGTTGTTTTCCTTACTAACAAAAGCAGCAAGTAGTTTCTTGCACACTGCTCCCATTACTGCATGCTCTTTATTCATGAAATGAGGGCCAATGTGAGAGATCATTGACATATCTCACCCTGAGGATAAAATGGGATGAAAATGGGATGAAAAAATATACTGAAAGACCATGTGGAATAGCTGGAGTGCTTGACTGGGATTTGGGAATCCTCAGTGAATCACGAAACTCACTGAGTGAC
This sequence comes from Ctenosaura bakeri, assembly GCA_948474755.1. Classification (NCBI taxonomy): domain Eukaryota; kingdom Metazoa; phylum Chordata; class Lepidosauria; order Squamata; family Iguanidae; genus Ctenosaura; species Ctenosaura bakeri. The sequence goes on along the minus strand of CAOLHI010001484.1, from coordinate 298,706 downwards.
CATGCAACTTACTTAGCCTGACCAACTTCACACGGTTGCAAGGTTAATGTAGGAAGAGACCCATGTATACTTGGGTTGATTGGAGGAAAGATGGGATATTAATGTAAATAACACATACATACACACAAATATAATAAAGAAACAGAAGTGTTAACTTACAGTCCAGGATAAAGAAGTGCAACTGGTTTGCAACAGGAAAAGAGACATGAAAGAATCAACTGACCTGACATGTAAGACGGACGTTCACAGATGCCAGCACAGCACGACACAGCACACAAGCTGAGTATGTTGTAAACAAAGGGTTAAGGAATTCAGTGGTGGATTAAACTCCAGTGTTCTCATAAAGATGAGTTTGTTGTTGTTTCATCTGGCCACCACATTGTACACATTTCTCTTATTTATTTAATTCTTTCCTCTGGCCTCTCTTCTGCCTGTTCACTTGCTGTATATTTAAAAGCACAAAAAACATTTGCATTCTTGAATTTATATAATAAATTAATCTTGGACTGTTAGTCATTCGGCAGGCATCTAGTCTGACTAAAGTCTTCTCCATCCCACTGACCCTGTTTCCAGATTTTAAATCATCTGCCTTCTGTCCAACCCTATTTCAAAACTGAGTGCCATACATGTTGCATTTTAAATGCTGAAAATCTTTCATGTTGAAACAAAAGTATTAACACTTGTGCATAGCCAAAATGTGTTTTCCATATTCTGTGATGACTCAGCTGCCTGTGCAACAGAGCTGAGCTTGGCCACAACTCTTTTTCTAATGCATCCACAGGAGCATGTGGTATAGTGCTCAGAGTGCTGGACTGTGACTAATGACACCACGTTACTCAGATATAATCATAGTCCGACACTATGATTCTATGAAATCACGTGTGAAGTGGGACTACCTACTTCATGGCTGCACCTAGCACAGAAGCAGAAGTCCTCAGACTATTTCTAGAAATACTGTAGAACAGTGATTCTTAACCTGGGATCCAAGGACTCCTGGAGTTCCACAGAGCCCTCATAGGGGAACTAAAAAAGCCCTGCTGCAGGACAGCAATAGCAACAAGGATGTGGCAGTGGGAGGAGGGTGTTGCAAGTGCTGAAACTACTGCCTTGTTTGCAAACATACCCCCGCTGCCACATCCCTGACAAAAGGAACACAATGGCCGGTGTGTGCGCACACCCAAACTATGGCCCTTTCCACACAGGGGTATTAAAACGGTGTAGCGCAACCTCTGACAGAGGTCGTCTACACTGTAAAATGGATTGGGGCGGATTACTTTAGTGTAATTCCACACCCCAATCCGTGCTAGGGCGACCAGAAGTGGCAGCGCCGCATGCTTTTTAAAAACCACTTTTCATGTGGTTTTTAAAAGGCATGGGGCGTGCAGCCGCGTGCAACCTCGTCGCAGCGCCTGGTGTAGATTTGCAGGCGCACGCCATTTTGGACGCTGCAGGACACCGATGAGTGTGGAGCAGCGAAAACGCGCTGCTCCACACGGCGACAGACTTACCCGGATGCAGGTAAGGTCCATCCTAGCGTGTTTTCACCCGTTTTTTCCTCCACGTGTGGAAAGGGCCTATGAACCTAGAGACCATGGTTTGAATTCCCACTCGGCCATGGAAACCCACTGGGTTACCTCAGGCAAGCAACATTCTCTCAGCCTTAGAGAAAGTCAAAGGCAACAAATCTTGCCAAAACCCCCCTAATGATAGGCGTACTTTAGGGTCATCATAAATCAGTTTTCAAAGGAAAGAGACATGATGGCTAGAAAGAACCACGCTGTGTCAGTGGCACTTTGTTGTTGTGCGCCTGCAAGTCACTTCTGACTTATGGCACCCCCTAAAGTAAACCTACCACAGAGTGGGTTTTTATTTTTTGCAAGATTTGTTCAGAAAGTTTGCCTCTGCCTTGGAGGCTGAGAGAATGTAGTTTGCCCAAGATCACCCAGTCTCTGAGCAGACATTTGAATCCTAGGCCATTTCCGCACGACACTCTTATAGCGTGATGATTCCACTTTCAACCTCCTATGGAATCCAGCCGGCCCCTCCCGGAACTGCAAACCCCAGGATTCCATAGGAGGTTGAAAGTGGAATCATCACGCTATAAGAGTGTCGTGCGGAAATGTTCCTAGTCTCCCTCAGCCTTTAAAATTCAAATAAATATTTGAATATATAAATCTAAATTTAAGGATTTAAATCTTGAACTAAATCTTGGGCCTCCCCAGTAAAAAATTATATTTGCAGGGGGTCACCGGTAAAGAAAAGGTTAAGAACCACTGCTGTAGAACATGAGACAGAATGAGAAGAGAGTTCTTTTCCAATCTGGAGGGGATTAAAGCACTTAATGAACTTTTATTTAAAAAAAAAATGCAATGTGCCTCAGCGCCTAGCTACGTGAGGGCGGCCTTCTGAGGTGGCGGGGGAGGCCATTTTCCTCAAGGGAGGGAAGGGGGGCGCCCGCCAAGCCCCCGCATCGCCCCCTCTGCTTGGCTTTCCCTCATTGGCTTCGCCGCTGCCGGGTGAGAAGAGCTGGAGAGGCTGTAGCGCCGAGGGAGAAGCGCAACCAGAAGCCCTCGGCCATTTCCGCACTAGCTTGTTATAGCGCGATGATTCCACTTTCAACATCCTCTGGAATCCTGGGGCCGGCCCCTCCCGAAACTGCAAGCCCCAGGATTCCAGAGGATGTTGAAAGTGGAATCATCGCGCTGTAACAAGCTAGTGCGGAAATGGCCCTCCTCACTTTCCCGAGGAGGAGATAAGGCTTTGGGATGAGTCTGGCACTTCCGTCCGCTGCTGAGGAGAAGAGGCGGGGAGGAAGGATGGGATTTTGGGTCGCCGAAGGAGCGGTCGGGCGGCGTGGGTGTGCTCCATTCAGTCTCCGGCCAACCCTTTGTTTGGCCTCAGTCGGACTCCGGTGTTTCTTGCCCGGAGCGTCCTCTTGCAGTCAGCCGCGCCCGTCTCCGGTGAGGCGATGAGGTGACCGGGACCCCCTTCCTTCGTCGAGGAGAGCCTCCGTCTCTTTCCACTCCGTCGCCCGTCCGCGCTCTCCCGTCCTCCGCGCGGGAAGGAAGGAAGGAAGGAAGGAGCCGGGCGCCAGGATGAAGCTGCGCTCGGGCTACTACCTGGGCAAGAAGTCCGGCATCCTCCTGGCGGTGCTCTTGGCCGCCTTGCTCCTGGCGCTCCTCGTGCTGGCGATCCTGTACGGGCGCTGCGCGCGGGAGCTGGAAGGGGAGCAGCGGCGGCGGCAGGAGGAGGGCGCGGGGGCGGCCACCCCGACGGCGGCGGCGCCGAACGCCAGCGCCGGGCCCCCGAAGCGGCCGCCGGGCCCCTGGGACCACCCGCGCCTGTCGGCGCACCTGGCGCCTCTGCGCTACTCGCTCCTGCTGTGGCCCCACATGGCGCCCGGCCTGCCCGAGCCGCGCACGCACAGCGGGCAGGTGAACATCACCGTCCGCTGCCGCCGGCCCACGGCCACGGTGCTCCTCCACGGCCACGAGCTCACCTACCAAGGCGCCGCCGTCTGGGGGCCCCTGGGCGACGCCCCCGAGGGCGGCAACGGCAGCCGCGGCCCTCGGCCGGTCCCCGTAGCCGGGCTGTGGGAAGCCCAGGCGAACCAGTACGTGGTCCTGGAGCTGCGCGAGAACCTGAGCGCCGGCGCCCTCTACGAGCTCCGGTTCGCCTTCCAGGGGAGAATTCACTCCAGCCCGTCTGAGCAGGGGCTCTTCCTCAACACTTACAAGGACGAAGGCGAGAACAGGTACGGGGAAGGGGGAGGCGTGGGTCCTGTCCGCTCCGCACTGTTGCAGCGCTATTATTCCACTTTCAGCCTCCTGTGCGATTCTGGGGTCTGTCGTTTACTGGGGCCAAAGAGCTCCCTGGCTGAGAATTCAAAAGGGCCTTCGACTGCAAACCCCAGGATTCCATAGGAGGTTGAAAGTGGAATAATAGCACTATAACCAGTGTAGTGTGGAAAGGCCTTTGGTTATTTTGGTAAGTGTGAAAGTCCCCTCTGTCTTCCCCTGTAACTTTGTCTGAAAACTGTACATCAACAGTAAAAACAAATTGAACTAAAGGGAAAAATATATATTTTAATTAACATTTAAAAAATTAATTACATCATAGCTGAAAGATAAGGGAAAAATAACAGGCACAATGCAGCTTCACAGCCTCTACTACTAAACTGTATACTAAAAGCAGTGTGCCTCGAGCTATCTGATGTGGGGAACACATCAGATATTTTTTCCAGCATGCCAGGGGCTAGCACTATATTTGTGCCCATTGGCTACCATTGCTTCTTTCTTTCATAGAAATTCTCCAGGAACTGGCGGCTCAGGGACCAGCACTGGTCCAAAGATCATCCCTTGGAGTAGTGTTTTACTAAAGCAAGAAATAAGTAACATTATGTGGTGGAAGTTTGTTTTTTGTTTTTTCCAAATTAAAGAATGATAATATTGAATGTGTATTTTCAAACCATGCCCCCTTTCCCTGAAATGGTAAAATGCATTCCTGGGGAGGTAAACTCCATTTGTTGAGAATAAGCAAGGTGAAATGCTGCTTCTAGCTCTGCATTTCTGTCTCTGTAGGATTAATATGGGGGAAGAGGCAAGGGAGGAAAGGATAAGCAATATCTTTCCGGGAGTGTCAGTCCTACCATGCCTCCAAGCTAAAGGGCTCAGGGTTTGTTGAAGGCATGCTCTGCTATCCACAGTGCCAGGGGGAAAATAGCAGTGCTGAAATATTACAAGATGTTCAAAAACTATCAAAATAAATTGTCAAAATGAGCTTCCAACTTTAAAATATGTTTCTTTTCCAACTTCTGCTTTGATGACATTAGTTCCATTTAAAAAAAAAAAGCAGATTGCACTTGGTTAGATTTTGCAATGAGGGTGTTTCCTCATCAGTCTGCTGTACTGATTTTGCAGCTAGCCCTCAAAATGACCAAACATGCCTGTGGTCTACACAGTAGGGAGGGGATTAGTGGACATGTGCTTTCTAGTCCTTCTGGTCTTTGGTGTGCACTATTACTTTCCAACATATCTGCAGGATGACAAATTTTGGAAAAATAGCGGTGAAGGAGAGATTAGTTTGTGTCTGAGTTCCTGTTTTTGTTTGCTCATTTGTTACATGTATATTTCTTTTTCCGCTTTAAGGAATTCAGCCTACCTGAACTCAACTAGTGGTCACTCAATCAGATAGTGTTGGTTCTTCTTCATCAGTGTCCATAACATGCTGATGCCAGCAGTTTTGAAATAGGAAATGAAAAAAAAAAAACTTTCAAAGTCCACGTATATGGGCAATACTAACGTACTTTTTGTTTTGCTTGTCTTTGCTAGATACTTTTAGGTCTTTGTTAGGTATTTCTTAAGTCATATCAGTGTTTGATAGATGTTTTTAGAGGCTCTGTTGTAAATGGTCTCAATGAAGGAGTGCAACTATTTTGTCAGAATTTCCTTCCTTCATTTGTGCAGATTAGGACTGAGAGCCACAAAGGCCCCGGTTGACACTGTGGGCAGCTACTGAGGTCCGCAACCAGCTGAGGTGCCGCTGTAGCCTGGCAGAGCCCTCTAGCTCTGTTTTTCTTCCTTGCTGTTGCTGAGCTCTGGTGGTGCAGTGGTTAAATGCTAGTACTGCAGCCACAACATTATGAGTTCGATCCTGCAGGGTTCCAAGTTGACTCATCTTTTCATCCTTCTGCAGATCAGTAAAATGAGTGCCCAGATTGTTGGGGGCAATTAGCTTACACATTGTAAACCGCTTAGGGAGTGCTTAGCTCTGATAAGCAGTATGGAAATGTAACTGCTATTGCTGTTGCTATTGCCAGTTGCAGAAGGAACAGCACTAGCTTCTGTTTGCCTTTGCTTCTCTTGGTGGCACAGGTTGCACCCTAAAGTGGGTGGGATTGAGCAATCAAATCAGTGCTGACAGTGGTAATGAGAAAGAGCTCACTCAGGGGAGGGCACCCACAAAAGGTGTCATGCTCACGGGCTTCTCAAAATCTGGCATGCAATGTGGCACAGAGACTGGTGCAGCATGCCAGAGGGATGGGTAGTAGGTATAAGCTAGTTACAGGCACATGGGAAAGAACTGGCTGTGGTACTTTTTTTTCTACCTATAGGGGAACATGAGACAGCAGAGATGTTAGGTAGAATTGGCTTGCCTGTGTTGGGGAAAAGCAACAGGGATCAGGAACCTCACACTGTAGGGGTCAGATCTGGCTTTTGAGGCTAGCCTAACTGGCTTCTAGGGGCTCAGGTGGGGCTCTTCTTGCCTGAAGCTCATTCTCTTCCCTTTCCCAAAGTCCCTGAGCCAGCAGTATGTGTGGCTACCATTTCATGTGCCATCTAAGTTCTCCTTGAAGTGCTGGCTGAGTGCCCTTTGGTCTTCCTTCATCTTCCTTGTACAGAGAAAGGACAGGAGGAATTGAACTAGCCATTTTGTGTCTTTTTGCTTCCCACAGGCTTTCCTGAGCCTGGGGAAAGCTTTGTCAGAGTGAAGGCAGTTTTTCAACTGAGATGCTGCCCTAAGAAATCACTAGAATTTCCCTTTGCCATGTGGTGGTTTTTCTCAGCTGTGAGAAGCTCATGCTCCTCCATCAGACTGATCTGCTGAAGTAGATCTTGGAGGAACTGGTGTTAGGAACTTATATTGTGTCAAATAAAAGCCCTATACAAAAACAGAATATCAGTATTGCTATTATCATCATAGCAAAATACAGTAGGCATAATATCTTTATTCTTGGCCTTTTTCGCACCTTACCTGGTGTCGCTGGCGTTATGCGGAGATCGCGCGAAAAGCCTCGTCTGGGAGGCACTCGCATCCCCTCCACTTCCCCTCTGCATCAGTTCTGTGCTGGCTGGAAAGAAGCATGAGTGCTCCCCTCCTTCCTTGCGCAGCGCAGCTCGGTACTTTCCCAGGCTGTGCTGGGGGAGGAAGCGCGATGGCCGCGCGTCTGGAGCCTCTGCACACAAGGTAAGTGCATGTGGGGCATGGGAGGGATGCACAATCGCGCATCATTTTCGGCAACGAGCTAAAAATGTTATAATGCGCAATCGCCACCTAATGGCCTCGGAAGCGTCGCATGATTGCGAGGACGTCATGTGGAACGGTCCTTGCAATCGTGCAACGCTACTGAGGCCATTCCGCAACAGGACTGGCGTGCAGAAAGGGCCCTTGACTTATTTCTAGACATTAGCTTTATAATTAATGACGTTAAAATGTGTGACTGAGATGTCTTAAGAGTCTTACTCATGTAAATTCATCCATAATAAAATGGGTTATAACATACAGCCGTTGTTTTACTAGTATCACTAAGATAATGCAAGGACAAAATAGTGTTTCCTGCCTGCAAAAATTTTGCTTTGCTTTTACAGTAGAAGCCACACAGCCAAGGAAATAAAGATCAGGAAATGATGACTCTAGGGTCAATGTCACGGGTTGGTAGGGTAGCCCCAGAACTTGGAAAGGTTACTTTTTTTGGAATACAACTCTCAGAATCCCCCAGCTAATATGGCCAGTAACCATGCTGTCTGGAAGAATGAATGGAATTGTGTTTCCCCACACTTTTTCTGAGTCCAGATAGGCTACCTGCTTAGGCTCATATCCTGAATCAATCCTACCACCAAATAATATTACTTCTCCCATTTCTCTGTTTCTTAATGGGAGAATGCTAATGCTAATAGCTAATGCTAATGGCAGCAGAGAATAAACTGAGCATGAATGTCTAACTTCTCTGACAGGCACCTATCCATCAGTAAATGGAAGCTCACCCCAGAGGCTACTGTTGTCACTGTAGACATGAAGGCAATCTCTGAATAGTCAGCAGGAGTATAGCCTCCAGTAAGCATTATAACTTGACTCTTTTGTAATAGGTTTAGGTCAATGAGAGCTGATAAAACCAAAAGGATGTGTGGCAGTGTCCCACTCTTTTCCCTCTGGTGCAGGTTCACTGAGGATGGTGTGGGGGGAAATGGTCAAACCCCCCACCCCCATTCCACAAACCCTTCAGCTGGTGATTCAAATACACATCCTTGTGGAAAGAAGTGTTGTTGAAATCAGTAAATGTTAAATGAAGGAATTGAAATTTGTACTGCAGTGATCAGGCTTATGGAGACACTGGTTTTACTGTTTTGTCTTTAGTGTTTCTAGCCATGTGGATTTTTAACCTCAGCTCAATTTCAACAGTGAGCTACTTGTAGCCTTCCAAATTTTGTTTGTGTTGCACAACGCAGAATTCCTCACCACTAGCTATTTTGACTAAGGCTGAGATAGTATATCAAGCAAGCAAAGCAAAACACTCCACCCATGCAATTCTGTGTCCTCTCTTGCTGTGACATCTATCAAGCCCTGGGAAGGGATGCAGCTGCTTACCATGGGGAGGAGATGGAGGGAGTGGCATTGAAGAAGCAATTAGTTTTGGGTTCAGAGGGGAGAAGAAATAAGGGTGTTCTCACAGGTGGAGCACACCCTCCTTTTCCTTCCCTTGAAGCCCAGACCAAACACATGGTTATTTTCTGAATTATTTCCCCTTCGCTTCCCTCCCCAGCAGTAAGCTGGAACAGAAGTGCCACAACCTAGAGCTTGATTGCTGCCAGAGGGAGCTTTGGAACAAGGTGAGAAGGGCTAGAAAATACAGTCCTCCCTCCACATTTTCAGGTTTGACCTTCACAAATTTGATTATTTGTAAAGTGCTCGCTTGCCTCCCTCCATTCTCCCCCTCCCATTCCCTTGCCTTTTACCTGTGCATGTCATGCCTTCATTCTCCACACATGGGCAAAAGGTAAGTGAATAGGAGGAGGGAGCCCCATGGACAGAGAAAGAAGATATGCATGAAGCTTCTTCCCCCCTCTGTTTGCTTGCCTTCTGCATGGGTGTGGGGAAGGAAGGCAGGTGTGCCTGGGCAAAAAGCAAGAGAATGGGAGGAGCAGAATTGCAAGGAAGCACATATGCACCTTTTCCATGCTCAGGTGTGCCTCTTCATTTGCCTTTTGCCTGGGTGTGTGGAAGTAGTGCACCTAGGCAAAGCACATGCACCTAGGCAAAGGGCAAGGGAATGGGAGGAGGAAGCCCCGGAAAGGAATGGGAAGGGGAGTGCTCACTCGGGCGGAGGGGGGAGCTGTTGACAAGTCTTCTGCACCCTGAACCCTCATAAGGGTAGAGGGGCCACTTTAGCTCCTGTGCTCCACCCCAAAAGAGGTACATGCATACATAAGCCATACTCAGGCATTTATGTCACTAATAAGATGACACTGTAGTATTCTGGAAGTTTCAGGCAAATGACATCTGGAGGGCCAGATAATGCTGATCTAAATCAAATCTCTCAAACGCTGTTCTGCTGCAACTTTTCTTTCTTTCTAAATGAAGCCTTTATCCAAATTTTATTGAGTGCCATAGGTCTCAGTAGAGGCAGAAGCTGCAGTCCTAAGTGCACTTACTTGAAAGCATGCTTCATTAAAATTAACCTGAGTGGTCATCCTTCATAATTTTGTTCTTCAAAGACTATAGAAACTGCTCATTCCTGAAGCAGACAGGTAAGACGATGTTTGAGTCTGTCCAAAAGTGTGTACCATCCAGTGTACTCTTTCCCTGACAGAGGCTGATACTACGGCTGACTGGTGTGCTTGTATCTTATTTTACAGGGTTGGGGAAAAGATGGGATACAAATAAATAAAATAAAATATGTGCACACAGATTCACTTAGTGGGTCAAGTTGGGGAACTGCATGTAAAGCACTATCTTTGGGGTATGCATGTAGAAGCCTGTTTCATAGGAAATGCTGGATCAAGATTACTGAATTGAACCTAATTCATCTTGTTAATTTAGATCGCTGATTGCATCACAACTAGAACCATTAGATGCAAGAAAAGTTTATCCATGTTTTGATGAGCCTGCTATGAAAGCTACCTTTAACATAAGCATTGTTCACCATCCAAGTTATGTAGCACTTTCCAACATGCCAGCTATAGGTAAGTCAGGAGATGGGGATCATAGTAACAGCAAGATAGTTCTACCACTAGCAGTAACGGTATATTCTTATCAGTGTTGTGGTTCTTATGATTGCTAGAGCCAGGATGAGAAAAATCCCAGGTGACTGATCACTGGTGTTCCTAAAATTCGAAGTTGGCATCTACAAATGTGAAAGATTCTGTTTAGTACTGAGATTTGTGATGATGTTGTTGCCATAGCTTTCCTGTGCTTGTCTTGCCAGATGTTTTATTTATTCTTCATTTATTTGTTTACAAATATTTTACATAACCATTATATCAAAAAAAAAATCCAGAATGGTATACATCAGTTTACACCAGTTTACATGTTTTACATGTTTTCACATTCCTGTTCATCCAAGGCACTGGGGAGAGGCAATCATTTCACCTTCTTATTTTCCCAACTCACCTGTGTGTGTGTGTGTGTGTGTGTGTGTGTGTTGGACTTTTCTACGAGTTTTAGTACAACCTTGCTACCTGCTAGCCAGGCAGAATCTATTTGTAAAAAGTTGTAACCTCTTCCCTTGGGAGACTCTCAATTTAACCAGTCAAGAAGTGCTGCCTCAGATTTGACTTTTCCTATGGAGAATGGGAATTTATGGGTAAACCCTTATTTTGTTTATTCTCTGAAGTGGGAAATGGAATCTACACAAATGAAGATCCTTCAATGGTATTTCTGCAGCTGGTATTATTATTCAGTGAACTTGACACCCTGGATAGTTTGTCTTGGTGGTACTGAAGGAACCATCTTTTTTGAGGATCTTTTTGAATCTGACATCCAAAGATATGTTTATATATAAAGGAAAGAGTTTCAGGGCTTGAGTATCAGTTGAGCTATGTGGATTATACAGCAGGGTTCTAATTAAATAAAGTGGTTACAAACACTCAGCCAAATAATCACTATAGCAATACTGTTTGAAGTAAAATATAACTTCTGGTATCCTAGTTTGTATTCAGCATAACATTATGTAGTCTCCTCTCCCCTTCTCTTTTTCTGTGTTTGAGAGAGAAAGAGAATGACAGAGATCGAGAGTTTGGTCTATTTGTTCAGATTTTTTTTTTTTTGGAAGATTAAATCAGCAAACAGCTGAATGTATTTAATCTTGCTTTTGACATTCAGTCACTATGCAATTTGTGTGTCTGTTTAGGAGAGAGAGAGAGATGCTGAGAATCCTTTAGATAGTTTGAATGGGAAAAGCATATATTATCTACATCTAACCAAGCCTATCATCTATACAGAAAAAATAAATTTGATACTGAAATCTTTTATAATTCTTTTTATAGATGTGTCAGAATATAAGGATGTGAATGAGAGCACATTGAGTGCATTGGTAAATGAGACTACACCAATCAATTGGACAGTCACAACATTTGGAACAACACCAAAAATGTCCACATATATCACTGCTTTTGTGGTCTGTAAGTTTGATTATGTCTCCACAACTGAGAGGGGCAATGAGGTGAATATGTCTGTTGAACTTATGCTAGACATTAGCAGCCTAGCACACACTTGCTTTTTTGACTGGGTTTTATTTTGTACAGTTTTATTTTAAGCCACTCAGAAAATGTTAAATTGATGAGACAGGGTACCAATGTTGTAAGAATATGCAAGTGCACAAAATATGAAGTTATTACATTTTTAAATTTTATACTGTGTGTTCGTATGTGAGTGTGTATATGTGTAATATATATTTGCAGCCATCTGTATCCTGCCTAGTTTTCTGGATTTGGTGCAGGCTGTTTGTGATTAGGGCTGTGATGGAGAAAAATGAAGGTGGGGGGGAGAGTTACTGTATATATTATTTTTAAAAAATTAAGGTTATAAATAATTTAATTCTTGAAAATTAGTTTGTAATCACTCCCTCACCATATTTCCTTCCACCTGAACCAGGGTCAGAAATACAAATTATCCAGATTTACTTAAGTCCAATGTCAGTCTTCAGAGCATTGTCAGTAAATCTGGTGCCAAACATGAAAAAAGTTACTATTTGGGGCTATTGCACTATTTGGACTATTGTCCAAAATATCAACTTTTCCAAACTTGGGGCGAGAGATTGTGTTCCAAGCAGCATGAACACTGGCAGACTGTGTTGTCTTACCCAGAATGTCCTTCATTTATTGGGTAAGTATGTGTGTGTATGTGCCTTCAAATTGCCTGCTGACTTATGGAAACTCCATTAGTTTCATAAGATTTTCTTAGCAAAGGAATAATCAGAGATGGTTTTGCCACTTCTTTCTCGTGAAATACAGGGCCTTTCCACACCATTACTGTTATAGTGCTATTATTCTACTTTCAGCATCCTATGGAATCCTGGGGTTTGCAGTTTAGAGAGGGGCCTTTAGAATTGTCAGCCAGAGGGCTCTTTGGCCTCAGTGAACTACAAATTCCAGAATTCTACAAGATTATAACAGTGTTGTGCACAAAGGCTCATAGTCTATAGCACCTGGTATTCATTGGCAGTCTCCCATCCAAGTCCTAACCAGGACTGACCTTTCTTAGCTTCCAATATCAAACAAGATGTGGTACCTTTAGGGTATTTAGGGTATTGCTGCTCCAAAGCTGGTTTAACATGGTTTTAGGAAGGTGGTCAAAGACTTTTTTTCCTGCCTCTTTCCTAGATCAAGCAAAACTGCATCTATATTAGATTCTAGTACAGATGCAGTTTTTAATTGTTTAAGATTTTGTGTCTTATGAAGCACATCTAAAGACATGGCCATAAACAGAATGAACAAATGGGAGGCAACTTAACATTAGTTACAACAAACTCAGTTTTTAACATTTTTTGATTTTATGTTCTGTTTTTGAACTGTGCAGAGTACTTTTTGTTGATGAGCTGATATACAAATTAAATAATTTAGTCTGCTTCCTGGATCATAAAATAGGCTATACACAGCCTCCTTATTGTCTTCCTCCCCACTCAATATCCATTTCAAGGCCATGGCCCTCAACTGACATACAGTAGGACAAGGATGGTCTGTTTGTTACCTACAAGAAGAATCTGTCTTGCAGATCAAGACAGGTTCTTCTGTTTTGTAGTGGTGTGTGCTGTCTGTTGTTGTGTGCTTTCAAATCATTTCTGACTTATGGTGACCCTAAGGTGAAACCATCCCAGGGTTTTCTTGGCAAGATTTGTTCAGAGGCAGTTTGCCTTTGGCATCCTCTGAGGATGAGAGAGTATGATTTGCCTAAGATCACCCAGTAGGTTTTTCATGGCTGATAGGGATTTGAACCCTGGTCTCTAGAGTCGTGGTCTAATGTTCAGACCATTATATCACACTGGCTCTCAACCAGTTTTGTTGTTGTTGTTAACTGCCATCAAGTTGACTTCAAATAATAGTGACGGTAGGGGTGAGAGACCTAGAAGTCACCCTATCATTAGCTGCCTTACTCAGATCTTGCAGATTCAGGGATGTGTCTTCCTTGATTGAATCTATCCATCTGTAATGTAGTTTTCCCTTTTTTTCCTACTGCCTTTTATCTTACCAGGCATTATTGTCTTTTCTAATGAGTCATATCTTCTCATGATACCGCCAAAGTAGGACAGCCTCGGTTTAGTCATCTTGTCTTCTAGGGAGAGTTCAAGAGCTTGATTTACAATAGGACCCATTCATTTGTCTTTTTAGCAGTCTGAGGTATCCACAGAACTCTTTTCCAGCACCCCATTTAAAAGAGTTGATTTTCTTTCTGTTAGCTTGCTTCACTGTGCAACTTTCACAACCATACATAGAAATTGGAAATACAATAGCATGGACAATCCTCTTGTCTAGTTCCTTCATAGCTGCCCTTCCAAGTTCTAGTCTTCTTCTGATTTCTTGACCACTGTCTCCATTCTGATTAATGACTGAGCCAAGGTATGGAAAATCTTCAACTGTTTCAGTATCTTCATTGTGTACTTTAAGGTTGTTTGAATCATCTGTGGTCATTATTTTTTTCCTTAATGTTCAGCTATAAACCTACCTTTGCACTTTATGCCTTAACTTTCTTTAGTAATCATTCCAAGTCTTTGCTGTTTTCTGCTAATAATATAGTGTAATCTCCATATCTTAAATTGTTGATGTTCCTTCTTACAATTTTCATGCCTCCTTCCTCCAAGTCTAATCCTGCTTTAAGTATGATACGTTTAGCATACAATTTAAACTGATGAGGTGATAAAATGCAGCCTTGCCTAACCCACTTGTCAACTGGAAACCGCTCTGTATTCTATCCTAACAGTAGCTTGTTGTTCCATGTTCAGGTTATGCATCAGGACAATAATATGTCGTGGCATGCCCATGTCTTTCAAAGTGATCCATAATTTTTCATGATCTACACAATCAAAGGCTTTGCTATAAGCTATGAAGCACAGGCTGATTTTCTTTTGAAATTCTTTAGTGCGCTCTGTTATCCAACATATGTTTGCAGTATGATCCATAGTGCCTTTTCATGTCCTGAACCTAGACATCTGGCATTTCTTACTCCATATATGGTAGAAATCTTTGCAATATAATTTTGAGCATGACCCTGCTTTCATGGGAAATAAATGCAATGGTCGTGTGGTTCCTGGTGTCCCCTTTCTTGAAATGTATATTAGAATATTTCTTATCTTTGGGCCATTCTTTCGTTTTTTATATTTGTTAAGAGATTTTAATTAGAACTAGAGTAGATTCTGTCTCTGTAGCTTGAAGCAGCTCTATTGGTGTGCCATCTGATCCTGGTGGTTTATTTCTCCTAAGAGCCCCGACTACTGCTGCCGCCCAGTAGCCATTTAGCACATTTAGTCTGGCTCCTCAGCAAAAGCCTGTCTGACATGGGAAACCCAACTGACCATACTGTTGCTATCAAGTATAGCTTCTTGCCTCACAGAAGCATGCAATCCTACCACCATGGAAAGGTAATGCCACTGGTTGGCAAGCAATTTTACACACTCTTAGTACTCTAAATGCACCAGATACCATCTGATCTTGGAAAGTAAGTGGGGTCAGTTCTGGTTGGTACTTGAATGGAAACTGATGAATTCCAGGTGCTGTAAGCTATATTTCAGAGGGAAAGAACTGGCAAAATCACCACTTGAGAATTCCTTGCCTAAAAAAAACCTTTGAAATTCTTGGGGTTGCCCTAAGTTGACTGGTGACTTGTAGGCACAAACAAACACAGATCAGTTTTACCAGGATGCTGGTAAACTTTGGCATTAAAAATAAAATCTTGATAAAATAGATGTTCATGATTATAGTCAGAAGGGAAATAACCTTATCTTCAGTTTGGAAGTGTATGAGAAACTTTGATCTTGGATCTTTCTTGGGGTAGTGCATGCAGTATCCTGGCTACCAACTAGTTGGGGAAGAAGAGAAACATTCTCTGTTTATTAGTTTATTAGTTAACATAGAGATTTGTTCTTATTCAAGCAGAGCAAAAAGGACACTTGCCAGTTTGACTCTTGAGACTTGGGATAAATTTGAGAATTTCTTTTCTCATATGCATTTTTCAGATGTTTCCATATCCAAACTTTCTGTAACAACCAGACCTGTGGATTTTGCTTAGTGTGATATTTGGTCCAAAACATATGTTTTTCCATGCCCCCCCCATAGAAGTTGGTTTGGAGACTTTGACAGCCCAACTGAAATAACTACTTCTTGCATTCTTCCCACTTGGGGAAGGCTAAAGTTAGCCAGGAAGTTGTGCTTGCAGCTGAAGGAGATGGTGCTATTAGCAGTTCTTATGAAAACAATCAGTTAAAATAACTGCTGAGCCCATGCTGCAGCAGTTCTTTGGGAAGATTTATTAAATGCTTCAATTTTAAGACATTCAATCTTCAAAGAACTATAGCAAATTTAGTTATGGTAGTCCATTAAGCCCCCGGTGTTATTTCCAAAATTCCATAAGTGCATACCCTGTGCCTGCAACGTACAGCTGGTACACTCCAGTGGCATATTTTTATATTAATTTCCAGCTTTAACTATCCTTTTGCAAGCTTTTTGGTGGGAAAGAATGGACACCCAGTTGAGGAATAATCCTATTAAAAAGGTGATATAGGATTTTTCAGAGACCCATTGTGGTTGTAGTGGTTTCAGCATTGGACTAAAACTCTGGAGACCAGAGTTTGAATGTCTACTCAACCATGGAAACCCTAAAACTCCACTCCTGCATCCTTAATGCATAGTGTGAAAGAAAGGGAGCATCATTACATGAAAACAGGTAGGTTGCCCTGTGTTCATGCAATATATATGTCTGCCTAGACCAAAGGTGAAAATTATGCAGCCCTCCAGATGCAGCCCTCTGAACATTTCTCACTATTGTCTATATTGGCTAGGGCAGTGGGTCTTGCAGTCCAACAACATTTGGAGGGTTGCATGATTCCTGTTGCTGGTTTAGGCCAAGGGAGGGGCATATCTTTCAATTTGAGGGATGAATTAAATTTCAGAGACTATTTCATGGGCTATATTCCAGAGATGGATGCAGTGAAAACAAAAAGGTTGGACCAAAATGCCAGCGTAGTTCAGTTTAAAGCTCTTACTTATGCAACTGTTCAGAATGGAATTTTTAAAAAACTACAAAGGCTAGGAGAACTGTCCAAATGATGCTATCATGAGAAAAGAGATTTGGCAATCTGAGAAATCCCAGGAAAGCCAAATTTGACTTCTGGGTGAAGGTTCTCCATCCTCGTCTACACAGCACTCCTCTTTAGTTATTATTCATTTCCTAGTTCACTATTCTTTGTTTTTACTGGTGCTCAAAACATATTCTTATATTTTATGGTGACTGGACTTTTGACAAATTGCTTTCATGAGTTGCAGCCATAACTGCTTTCTTACCATAAGGTATATTTTGGAGCAAAGATTTCAGGCCTTGGGGGCATCTTTCCAAGACTGATCCTTCTCTTCCAGACCTGGGCTACAGAACCAAAACCTGAGAAGTAGTGATATATGACCACCCAGTTAAAGAGAGCTTACAATGAATTAAAGAGGGGAGAAAGGGAAATGGCGGTCTTGTGACTAAACAATATGCTTTAACGTTAGCTTTTATGAACTACAATTCACTTCTTCATATGCAACATTACAATCATGAAATAGACTCTAAAAGTGATGGGCAATAAATCAGTGAGATACACATACACGTAGGTATGTATGTAAGTTTATGTATTGTTGTTGTGTACCTTAACGTCATTTCTGACTTATGGTGACCCTAAGGTGAACCTTCTGTGGGGGTTTCTGGGAGCTGAGAGTATATGATGTGCCAAAGGTCACCCAGTAGGTTTCCATAGCTGAGTGGGGAACTGAATCCTGGTCTTCAGGGCTGTAGTTCAACCCTGAAACTACTACAGCACATTGGCTGTTCATGTATATGTATATGTGACAATTTTGTCTCATTAAAAGCTATTCTAATATCATTCTTCCACTTCATGGTTAAAGTTTTGGGGGTATCCTACTTCTATACATTCCCCCAACTTTTTTCTAGTCAGCTGGGTCTTATGCAGAGTCTTTATGTTATCACAAATTCGGTAGGAGGTTGATGAAATGACATGCAAATAGTTTGATTAAAAAAAGAGGTGAGTAGTCTATATTTTGATTGCAGAATAATTTAATTAATTTCATATGTATATATAAACTAATATAATGAAATCAATTTGCAATCAAAATATGAACTACCCACATCTTTATTTGAAAAAAAAAACTATGTGTGTGTCATTTTACCCACCTCCTACCAAATTTGTGATAATGTAGAGATGGTGCATAAGACCTGCAGACTAGAAAAGAAACTGAGGGAATGTGTCAAAGTAGGAGGAAGTAGTCGGAGGGAAAAACCTTCAAACCTCATCTTATATATTCATTCTTATGATTGGAATTATAAACATGCATAAGACTGGAATGCACACTTTTAAATTAGAAGTCTACAGGCTATAATAGAGGAAAATATGGTTGTCCTGAAAATGAGGAATACACACTTACAAAACTAAGCAATATGCAAAGAATTTATGTAATGTAACATTTTTGTGTTGCATTTATTATATATGTTCATTACATATATTATTTGCATATTGATTAGTTTTTATAAGTGTGTATTCCTCATTTTCAGGACAGTTTGTTCAGGCATGAGATCTTCCTATGCTTTGGTTATCTGAAAAGTATGGTTGCCCATGAAAAACAAAGCAGTTAGAACTTTCGTTTAAGGTATAAAAAGTTGGAAAAAAATCAGTGCACACCTGATCAGAAATATTTTCAAAGCTGAACATTTCTATAAAAATCCATGGTCTGCTGTTAAGAAGAGCCTATTAACATGGAATAGATTCTCTTTGGCTGTTCCAAATAACAATTTCTGTGCATTTTGATAGATACGCATTTGGGCTCAGAAGGATGCAATTCGAAAGGGATTTGCTGATTATGCTTTAAATATCACTGGACCAATTTTTTCATTTTTGGAAGATTTATTTAATGTCAGTTATCCTCTTTCAAAAACAGGTATGTTTGCATGCTTAGATATATATAACATTTTAAAATATTCAGAAACTCCCAAAATTTGTTGGTGCTTCTAATCATGTAGTATTCATATGGAAATGAGTAAGTGTGGCATAATTGAGGTGTATAATATTGTAAGCTGCAAACCAAGAAGATGGGAAGACAAGATATTAGGGTATCTCTTCAGCTTTCTGGTATTCCCACTGTTGACACTGACTTTAGTGATTTATAGGGAATGTATGGGAAACAATCTAGCAAATGTTACAACTGAAAGAAAATTTAGATTTTTCCTTGGAAAGCTGAGACCAAGATAGACTCTAAACCTTAGGGTCATCTGGAGGTAAAACATTTTCTATTGTCTTTGTGGAGGTGCAGTCCAGAGTCTCTGGAATAGAGTCTGATGGGTCCCCTTGCCCTCCCAATTGTGCACCCTTGCTCTAAGGTACTGAAACCCTCTACCCCTTGTTGTTATTGTTGTTGTTTTTATTCACTGTACGTTGCTATGGAATTTATCTTATAGAATTAGTCTTATCCATCATCTATTCTTCCTTTCCTTAATCATTTCATTTTTCTTTCCAGAGCTTGGACAATTATTTTTTTTTGAATTTTTAATGGCTATGTTGTCTGAGGGATTCTGAGAGTTGTAGTCCAAAGAAGTAACTTCTCAGCATGGTTTCCATTGCGACAACTTTTTTCATTGTAATGTCACACCCAATTTCTAGGATTTCCTTGAATGCTGCAGATTGTTCTTTTGCTTGACAGCCAGGATGGTCTTCCAGAGCTGCTTGGACTGTAACTTGATCCATCACCATTGGTTATGCTGGTTAGAACTGCTAGGAGTTGAGTCTAACTATATGTGGAGGGACACAGTTGCCCATCCTTGCCTTGTAGGAAAAAAAAAGATAACTTCTCTTTGCAGCCCATAGACTGTTTCCTATTGGACAGAAAAAAAGAGACACTCACCTTTTCTTGGCGCTGGGGTGCAGTGCTCGCTCAAGCAGCTTCTTCTGAGACGCCCTTGTGTCCGAGTTTCTTCAGCTCCTCATGAGCTTCCTGCTCGCACGAGAGCCCCGCCTTTTCCTTTCTCAGTGCAGCCTGGGACCTTCCCAGGCTGCACTGGACAGGAAGCATGACTGGCCCGGCTCCCAAGGCTCTGCACCCAAGGTAAGTGTGCACAGGGCCTGGGAGCAATGCGCGACCATGCACCATTTTCGGCTTAAAGCCGAAAATGAAAAAGTGTGTGCGCGGTCCCTGTCAGGCCCTGGTGCGTCGCGCAAATGTGAGTGCGTTGTGTGGACCACTTCTCACATTTGCGCACCACTCGAGGGGCACTTTCGCATGGGAAATGCCGTATAAAAAGGGCCATAGAATGTGTATGATATATCATGCTAATAGTGAATGATACCACTTTAATGGGCATAGTTCAGTTCTACAAATCCTCACGTTTATGGTTTAGTGAGGTACTTTGAGTTCTGTGCCAGACAGCACAACTGTGACTGTTTTGGAGAGTGGATGAGAGCTTTGTAGCAAAAAAAAAAAAAATCTAATCACTTCAGCAGACTACAAGTTCCAGGATTGTGTAGAATGAATCTGTGGAAGAAAGTCATATCCAGCTATTATAACTGTGTAGTATAAATACACTCTCAACTGTCAAATGGTTTCCTTGGATATAAAATGGTCAATGGGTTAAATAACCTGTTACAACATCTTCAGTAAAAGTTACAGAAGAGAAATACTTCTTCAGAACCAAAAGGATACTCCAAAATCTCCCACCTGTGATTGCCAAAGATAAAATATTCAAATATGTAAGAATAGATGTATTCCCATACTTGGAAATACCTTTTGTGCTTTGAAATTCTCAGTTTATACAGATATATGACTCCCTACCAACCAAAACTGGATAGATGCTATGTGACAACAGGCAACAAGTCTTGCTAGCAGCTGCCAATGAATTTTGGAAGTTCACATCCTTAATAAGTTGGATATGGTACAGGACTTAACTGTTTAAAGACTATATGAAGAGAGCAGCAATGGAGAGAAACCTAGGCCCTTTCCGCATCTTACCTTTTTGTGGAGTCCTCTGGTGGGGATCCCGGCATTGACACTGCCAGGAGGGGAGCATGACAGGAGTGCTCCCCTTTGCATGAGCTGGCTCTGTCATGAAGCCATGGCCACGCCTCTGCCTTCTGCAGTGCACCCAGGTACTTTCTCAGGCTGTGCTGGGGCAGGAGGAACAGCCATTGCACTCACCGGGCTTCTGCGGGACAGGTAACTCCACAATGGTGGTGCAATTGTGGGTTATTGACTAGGAAAACCTGTCAGTGATTTAATCTGTGATTGTGCTGCTTAGGGATGGGAGAAGAATGAGATTGCAACAGCATCCTGCAGAACTGTCATCACGATCCTGTCTTTCTCTTGTCCGCATGGCAGGTTGGGAGGGTGGGGCAGAAAGGGCCCTAGGTTAAATATATAAACTTACTTACAGATCTGGATGTACTTTTGATAGATAATCAAGTGTAAGGGCAGCATACATGTTAAAAGAGCTGAAACATCAGGGCTTCAGTGAACATTAGCAATACTGGTCTCATGAGATCATTCTGTTGTATGTGATGGGCCACGGAATAGCAATTGCTGGGAACCAACACCAGAGCACTATTGCTTCAGGCAAGTACAGAAACAGGGCTTGAAAGTATGCGTGGCCTTCTAAGCAGCAAAGTAGATGAACTCCTTTGAGTTGAACCAGCTGGGCTTTTTTAATGACTTTAAGTGAAGTACTTCCCTCTTCTGTCATTAACGGCAATATAGAGAGAATTACAAAAACATACTTATCTGAAGAAAAACACAAGAAAATGACATAATCATTGTCTTAATGTTGTTATTGTCAGCCATTGAAAATCTTAGTGTGGCAAGCAGACAAATATTCATGTAAGTATGTTAAATATGAAAGTATTAAGTTCTTTTCCTTCTCTGTTTATTTAATGTAGATTTAATTGCATTACCTGACATGGCAGCTGGTGCTATGGAACACTGGGGACTAATAACTTTCCAGGAAGGATCTTTATTGTACCGCCCACAACATAAATACACAAAACAGAAGACATGGATTTCTCGTATTATTTCTCATGAGCTAGGACACCAGGCATGTGGTAAAATTTTCCATACTTTTCTTCATCTTTAAAATGAAGTGGGTATTTTCCAATTACCTATAGCTGCACAACTGCAATTTAATATTAATCACAAGTACTGCAAAGGTTCTTAAAATGTGTAACATTTGTTGAGAATTTTACATAGTGATGATAAAAAGCAGTTTCAGAGTTGTACAGCTAAACATCTATATATGTATTGTTTCTATTTATTAGTCATGTAATAATGAAATACATTCAAGATGACCTAGACAGATCAAAGAACTAGGCCAAAACTGACAATATGAACTTCAATAGGGAGAAATGTGACATACTCCATCTAGACTGGAACGCACAAATGTAGATGAATGACACACGGTTTGAGGGCAGCACACATGGAAAGGATCTAGGAGTCTTAGTAGATCACAAGCTAAACATAAATCAAGAATATAATGCAGCAGCCCCAACAGTCAATGCAGTTCTGGGCTGTATCAACAGAAGTATAATGTCCGGACTGAGAAAAGGAGGAGTGCTGCTCTATTCTGCTTTCGTCAGACCTCCCCAGGAATCCTGTGTGCAGTTCTGGGCATTACAGTCCAAGAAGGATAAAGACAACTAGAGTCTGTCCAGAAAAGGGCAACCAAGATGATCAAAAGTCTGGAACCCAAGCCTTATGTGGAATGACTTAGTAAGTTGGGTACGTTTAGCTTGGAGAAGAAAGGACTGAGAGATTGCATGACAGATACCAGTATTTCTCATCAAAGAATACAAACCAATGGATTGAGAATACAAGAAGAAAGATTCTTCTTCGTGGTCTCTGTGCCTTCATACACTAGGAGCTTTAGCGCCTGCGCGGTAGCGTTCGGAAACTTCTAGAGCTTGTTCGCTTGGCGGGAACCCCTCCCCCACGCCGGTACTGCGCATGCTCCTCCCGCCGAGCAACGGTCTCTCCTCAGTTCTTTCTCGTCCGCCGCCGCGTACGGAAGGTTCTTTAGTTTGTTCCTCTCACGTCGTGCTTGGCTTGCTGTTTTTTCACGGTTTTACGGACTTTCGGACTGTCTTTGACCTCTCTTTCGGACTCCCCCTTCGGTTTTCGTCTTTTTGGATTTCGGAGTTTGGCGTTTCTTCGTCTTATGTCCGCGCTCTTTAAGAAGTGCGTGTCCTGCGGCCGCAAG
Organism: Ctenosaura bakeri; assembly: GCA_948474755.1. Classification (NCBI taxonomy): domain Eukaryota; kingdom Metazoa; phylum Chordata; class Lepidosauria; order Squamata; family Iguanidae; genus Ctenosaura; species Ctenosaura bakeri. The sequence continues at coordinate 276,002 of CAOLHI010001484.1, read as the reverse complement.
GTTGCCCTCAACGACGGCCATAAGGAGTGTCTCTTCTGTTTGGGCGAGTCCCACAACATCCGGACTTGCCCAATTTGCAGGGATTTTACTCCCCAAACTCTTCGCAACCGCTCCGCGAGACTCAAATCTTATTGTTGGGAACAGTCTCTGCGGGCGATAGACGAGACCTCCACTTCCAAGATGGCCGACAAGAAGACGACCACGCCATCGACGGTATCGGCGGCTGCCGTTCCGTCCACCTCGTCGGTATCGGGCTCGGTACCGGCGAAAACGCCGATCTTGGCGTTACCGAGGATCCCGAAGCTGTCGGCGGCTGCCAAGTCAGCGAAAGGATCCTCGACGGCGAGGAAGGCTGAGGCTCCCCTTACGGAGACGCCTGCAAAAAAGCGCCCTGCTCCGGACGGAGGCAAGGGCAAGGAGAAGGAGAAGAAGAAGAAGAAGAAGGAAAAGAAGCGCTCCCCGGCTGGGGACGCTCAACCTCCTACTCCTCCTCCTACTCAGCAGCCTTCCAAAGGGCGAGGCGAGTCCGTCGACCTCTCGGAGGATGAGATCGAGGACGTTCCCCAACAGCGCCCGGACTCGCCTGTGGCAGACCCTCCAACCCTGGTGGAGGAACGCCACCGCCCTCTTAGCCGTCACAGGTCGGCCGACCTGCAGCAGAGAGAGCCCTCTGCTTCTCCGGAGCGGCGTTCGACCTCCTTCAGGTCCCGGTCCCGCTCTTCCGAGCGTCCGGTGGCCTCGCCGCCTCCGAGGGAGACAAGAGAGGAACAACCTCGCTCGTCTGCCTCCAGATACACCTCGGCGTCCTACGTGGCCAGGTACGCGAGGGAATCTGAATGGAGAGAGCGCCCGGCCTCCTATCGGTCGCATTCGCCATCGTACCGGGATCGGTACCATCGTGGCCCGAGTCGCTGGGAGACCTTCCGGAGGTCCCGGTCACCTCGTCGACAGCGCGAATCGCGCTCGCCTAGAGGGGACGAGGCTCGGTACCGTCGACGCCGAAGCCGATCTCCGTCGGACCGCCGCTCCTTCAGCCGCTCTCCCTCCCCTCGATATCATAGGGCGAGGGAGCCTTCACCACGGTATCGGGCGATATCGCCACCTCCTAGGGTCACGGCAACGGCGACGCGCCCTACGGAGTCGGTGGTGACTGAGCGGGCTACGACGACGTCAGCCTGCCAGACTACCCCGGTCACCACCAAGAGGGTGAAGTCAGTGGTCAGCCATCCCAAGCGGGATGCTGCTGCTACCACCGCCCCGGCTGCGGAGAAGCCTAGGAAGGCAACACCTGCGGCGACTACGAAGGAGCCGGAGAGCGAGCGGCGAGAGGACTCACCGAGCTCGGAGTCGTACGACTCGAGTGCGGAGTCTGAGGTGTCTGAGGCGGCCTCCCAGGAGTCTCCTCCGTTGGGATTCGGGGACCCGATCCAGATTCTGCTCCAGAGGACGTCCACCAGTTCTCTGCGATGCTGCTCCGCATGGCCACTACCCTCGGCCTTAAGATCGCCGATGCGGAGCCGGAGGATGATGATCCAGCCTTCTCCGTTTTCGAGGAGAAGCGACCTTCCACGGCCCCGCTGCCTCTCCTGCCCCGGGTATCCAGACTGGTGAAGGCCGCCTGGGATAGACCGGCCTCGGCTCAGCCGATACCGCAGCGGTTAGAACACCTCTACAGGGTGCAGAAGGATAACGCCGGTTATCTATTTAATCACCCTGCACCGAACTCTGTGGTCGTCGAGTCCGCGCAGACGAAGGGCTCCGGCAGGCAACACACCACCCCGCCGGACAAAGAGGGCAGGAAGTTGGACGCCTACGCAAGGAGGTTCTATTCAGCTGCCTCCTTGCAGATCAGGCTGTCCAACACTCAGGCTTGCCTCGCGGCATACCTGAAGAAAGTGCTCGATCGCCTGCAACCGGCGATGGAAGCGGTACCGGAGGACATCCGCCAAGCCTCCTCCGTGATCTTCAATGAGGCTATCTCCATCGCTCGGCACCAGATGGCCTCCTCCCGGCACGCAGTGGAGATCGCCTCCCGGGTCATGGCGGATCCGTCGGCCTCCGCCGCCATGCTTGGCTGCGACCGGCCGACATCCAGGAGGACACCAGAAGGAGGATTGAAGATCTCCCCTTCGACGGTGAAGGCCTATTCAATTCGTCCACAGACGAAGCTTTGGACAATCTCGTCAAGGCGAGACTGACCGCAAAAAAGATCGGGCTGCAGCCGGCCACGCAGGCCCGCAGGGCCTCCACCTTCCGCCCATCCTGGCGACGATCCTCCACCTCGTCGTTCCAGCGTTCGGCCCAGTCTGGACAGTCGAGACCGTCCTCCGGCTCATCGGCCAGACGCACGATTAGGCGGCGCCCGCCTTCGTCGAAGAAGTCCTCCTCCGAGACAAAGTCTCGGTTTTGACGTGCCTGGCAGGACCCACCAATACCCACTCTTCAGCCTACCATCAGCGCTCGGAGACCGACCGACTCTCGCTCGACACCTAGCGGAGTGGCAGTATGTCACTACGGACTCTTGGGTGCTTTCCATCGTCCGTCTTGGCTACGCCATCGAGTTTCTCGATATTCCTCCTCGCGGCGTTTACTACTCCACGCCGTCGAGTCCGGCCCTCCTGGAAGAGATCCAATCCCTCCTCCAGAAAGGGGCGATCGAGCAGCTCCCGCAAGAGGCCAAGACCACCGGCTTCTTCTCCAGGTACTTCACGGTACCGAAAGCCGACGGTACCCTCCGGCCGATCCTAGACCTCAGAGGGGTGAACTACTACATCCGCCCCAAAAGGTTCAAGATGGTCACGATACCGTCGATCCTACCCTTCCTACATCGAGGGGACTGGTTCGCCTCCATCGATCTCCGAGACGCATACTTCCATATCGCCATTCGCCCGCAGCACAGACGGTACCTCCGCTTCGCAGTCGACGACACCTGTTACCAGTACAAGGTGCTGCCGTTCGGACTCTCGACTGCCCCAAGGGTCTTCACCAAGTGCATGGCCCCGGTGGTATCCTACCTGCGGACGAAGGGCGCTTCCGTCTTCCCCTACCTCGACGATTGGCTGTTGGTGGCGTCCTGCAAACAGAGACTTTACCACGACGTCCACATGACGTTGTCACTCCTGACCCGCCTTGGTCTACGAGTGAATCCGAAGAAGTCCCACCTCGAGCCGGCGAGGATCTTGGACTTCATCGGGGCGACGCTCGACTCGACCTCCGCCAGGGCGTACCTTCCAGAGTCTCGAGCACGAACCTTGATCCGGGCCGCCGCTCACGCTCGTACGGCCCCGACGTTATCTGCGAGAAGCGTCCAGCAGCTCTTGGGCTACATGGCTGCGACGACCGCTGTGACATATCTCGCCAGGCTGAGAGCAAGACCTCTTCAACACTGGTTCGTCCGCATATTCGACCCCCTGCGAGACGAACAGACACTCCGACTGCAGCTGCCGGGAGACGTCCGCTCATCCCTCCGATGGTGGCAGTCGCGATGCAATCTCATGTCAGGGATGCCTTTCCAACAGCCGACACCGAAGGTGACGGTAACGACCGACGCCTCCCTGTATGGATGGGGTGCCCACTGCGGCGATCTCAGAGTCCGCGACAGATGGACCGACGACGAGACCGCTCTCCATATCAACGCGCTGGAGCTGCTCGCCGTCTGGAAAGCCCTACGGGCGTTCCGCCATGCCGTGGCGGGGCGCACGGTCCTGATTCTGACGGACAACACCACCGCCGTCTGCTACATCAACAGACAAGGTGGGACTCATTCCACGACCCTGCTCGACATCGCGCTCGACCTGTGGGAATGGTGCATTCGCCTGCACACGCATCCCGTGGCGGTTCACCTGGCCGGGCAGGAGAACACCACGGCAGACGCCCTCAGCAGGGACACCTCATCCCATCACGAATGGTCTCTCTCCGGAGAGGCGTTCAGATTGATTCGGGACCGCTGGGGCGAACCATCGATCGACCTCTTCGCGACCAGGGAAAACGCGAAGTGTCGCCGATTCTGTTCCAGAGCGGGCCACGATCGTGCCTCCATCGGGGACGCTTTCCAGTTTCCGTGGACCGGGGAACTCCTCTACGCGTTCCCGCCGTTCCCGCTGCTCGGCCGGACGATATCGAAGATCCTCGCCGACCGAGCCGACGCGATCCTGGTAGCCCCGTACTGGCCGAGGCAACATTGGTTCGCACCCCTGCTACAAGCCGCGTGAGACGACCTGCTCCGGTTGCCACCGACACCGGACCTGCTCTCCCACTCCGGCGGCCGAGTCCTCCATCCGGACCTGCCACGCCTGGCCCTCCATGCCTGGAGGATATCGCACTAGACGATCCCGTGCTCGGTACCGTCCTCGTCGCGGCCAGGAAGGAATCCACCCGTCGCAACTATCAATACAAGTGGCGACGCTTCCTGACCTTCGCTAACGAGAGGAGTGAGCCGGTATCGCCCGCGGGGCTCTCGACCGTCCTGCACTTCCTCCTGCACCTCCGGCAACAGGGCCTGGCGTTTCCATCCCTGAAGGTGTATCTCTCCGCGATCGTGGCATACCAACCGCCACGATCTGCTGCCTCGGCCTTCTTCAGGAACGATACCGTTAAGCGGTTCCTGAAAGGACTTCATCATCTCTACCCGCCGGTATCGCCGCCGCTACCGCCGTGGTCCCTCTCGCTGGTGCTCTCGCAGCTGACGAAGCCGCCCTTCGAGCCAATGGCGACCTCGGATGACAGGCTTCTGACAATGAAAACTGCCTTCCTGGTAGCAGTGACCTCAGCGAGGCGAGCGGGTGAGATCACAGCTCTTCGTTCCGATGAGCCCTTCACGGTCTTCCACAGGGACAAGGTGGTCCTGAGACCTGACATCTCGTTCCTGCCAAAGGTGGTGTCCAGTTTCCATCTCAACCAGGACATCATCCTGCCTGCCTTCTTCCCGAACCCGACGACACCGTTGGAGCGGTCCCTCCACTCCCTGGACGTGCGTCGGGCATTGGCTTTCTACAAGGACAGGACTGCTTCCTTCCGACAGACGCCGCATCTCTTTGTTTGCTATGGGCGACGTCGGAAGGGCCTAAAAGTGTCCACCCAGCGCTTCTCCAAGTGGGTGGTGAGGACTATTGAACTGGCGTATGAGCTCGCGAGGAAGCCTCCGCCAGTCCTGCTTCGAGCCCACTCCACCAGAGCTGTGGCTACTTCTGCGGCCCTCCTGCGAGGAGTTGACCTGCATGAACTCTGCCGTGTGGCGACCTGGTCCCAACCATCGACCTTCGTGCGCCACTACAGGCTCGACTGCCGGTCGCGCAGAGATGCCCGGTTTGGACGTGAGGTGTTGGCTTCCGTGCTGTAGGACCTGACCCGCCGTCCGACCGGTAAGCTACACAGTCTCCTAGTGTATGAAGGCACAGAGACCACGAAGAAGAAGAACAGGTTGCTTACCTGTAACTGTGGTTCTTCGAGTGGTCATCTGTGCCATCATACACACCCGCCCTTCCTCCCCTCTTTCTCAGGTCCCTGTAGGTTCTACGGCGGACGACAGAACTGAGGAGAGACCGTTGCTCGGCGGGAGGAGCATGCGCAGTACCGGCGTGGGGGAGGGGTTCCCGCCAAGCGAACAAGCTCTAGAAGTTTCCGAACGCTACCGCGCAGGCGCTAAAGCTCCTAGTGTATGATGGCACAGATGACCACTCGAAGAACCACAGTTACAGGTAAGCAACTTGTTCTTCCACCCAAATGTCCAGGAAGAACTTTTTTTTAAAACAGTAAACACTATTGGACAGTGGAACATACTGCCTTGAAGGTTGGTAGTCTCCATCTTTGAAGGTCTTTAAACAGAGATTGGATGGCCATTTTCCTGCAGTACTTTTCTTGTGTATTCCTACATGGCAAGGAATTGGGCTGGATGACCCTTGTGGCTCCTTCCTTCTCTTAAGGTTTTGTGGTTCTATGATACAGATGACACACAATCAAACCTGGGAGAAAAAAAAGATAAAACAGAAACCATAGTACAAAATGGAAAGAAAAATAAATTATAAAAATTCTAAATCGCTAAACCTAGCTCTGACAATAAATCAGCAGAGATAATTAGTTCGCACAAATTGCATGGCATAAGAACAGCCAATAAAAACATTATGGACAGTCAAATAGATTACTTTCTTTGAGAGAAATGGGGGAATTCTCTGTTGCTCTTGATATTTCAGTGGCTTTTGGTGTATTCCTGGACTGCCTCCGTGAACTGAATGTTAGCAACACCACTTTGTGATAGCTTGATGCACACCTGCAAGGGACAGTCAGAGAGCGTAGTGCTGGGTTACCTTGTGTGAGCACCTTGGCAAGTGTGTTGTAGATACCACAGGGCAACATTTTGTCCTAGTACTATTTAACCTCTATAGGAAGCTATCAGAAGAAGTCATTAGGAGATTCATGTGTTTGTCACCTTTATGCAGCAATATTTTCCATAACATCTGAATCAGGAGAGGCCATGCATCTGCCAAATCAGGTTTGGATATAGTGGTGGGTTGAATGAGGGATAATAAACTGAAATTTAATCTTGGAATGAGAGAGACTGTTGCTGAGAGCCACTGAGATGTAGATCTGTGGTTCTGGGAGCTCATCTATTGCACATTGGGATGCACTCTTTCTGGAAAAAGATGTTTGGGCTACAAGCATCATTATTGTTCATGGAGACCTAAGAAACCTTGGTGGCAAGAAATAAATGCTAACAATCGTGGGTTGGTCCACCAACAGTGCTCTTTCCTGGAAAAGGACCACTTGAGCACTGAAAACTCATATTCATGAGTGGATTACACTTGTGAGTGTAGCACACTGTATGTAGAACTATCCTTGAATGTTGTCTGGAAGCTGCAACTGGTGCAGAATGTGAATGGGGCACTTAATTGGTGACATATTATGTCAATGATGTAATGAACTGCAGTGGTTGCATACTAACCACTGAATCATGTTCAAGGTTTTGTTATCAAAATATGAAGTCCTATACATCTCTGGACCTGGTTACTAGGTAAAGCAGCACTTGCTGAAATTCTCTCTTCTGCACAAACTTTAAAGGTGCAGGAGCCGCCTCCAGTTTTCAGTCCTATGAATAAAAGTGTGTAAGTGCTTCTTCTATTTTTTTTTAAATGACGCATCAAAAGTCAGACACAGGTCTGAAAACAATTAACATATACCTCTATTATACTTTAAAAAAACAGCTGCAAAGGAGTGGCGGGATGCAGTAGAGAGTCCTTCCCTTCCTCTTCTCCCTTTTTTTTCCTGGGGAAAAATATTTTCTCCAAAGCTCCTGTTTGCATTTCAGAAGAACCTCCTTGAAACACTGAAGAAGACTTCACTGGAAATAGAAATAGCCACTTACAAGAAGTGATCTTTGTTGGGGTCAATGTGAGGACAGAATTAAATTCTCTTTGGAAATGATTTGAGGGCACACAACAACAGCCTACATAGTCCAGAGACTGAAATTTTGCTATTGACATAACAAAAAGTACATATTAATTCCATTCATGTAATCTCACATCTAGTTTGAACCTTTGGAGCCTATTGTATTTGGAAATTCAAACATCTCTCTCTCTCTCTTGAACTTTTTGCTTGAAGTTTTACTGATTTTCTAAAGCTTTATTTTCCAAATTCCTACCAGCCAATAAATGCTGTAGCACACCTTTGCAGCAATGTATGTATATTACATTATATATAAATATGTATGCATAATAAGTAAAACTAATCTTTCTTGCCAAAAGGATGAGAACAGCAACTGAGAAAATTTAAAGACTTTTTCCTTTTGTTATTTTTAAGTGGTTTGGAAATTTAGTGACTATGGAATGGTGGAATGACTTATGGCTTAATGAGGGATTTGCATCATATCTTGAGTATCTTGGAGTAAACTATATTGATTCTACAGTGTTACTGGTAAGTATGAACTAAGTCAACAGGTTTTTTTTCATACGTATGATACTACCAATCTATTATATAGATGGTTTGCTTTTAGCGCCTTGGAGTTATTGAGAACTGTGGTGTTAATGGTTTGGAAAGGTGCTGTCAGTATACCTTGGTCATTGCCACCAGTTGGTACTGATTCTGCCTTCTTTCTGTTGCTGTGACTCCTGTCTTTTCTGTTATCACATGAGCTTCTGCTTCTAAACTGATTGTAGAACTTAATCTTACCACTTCAGCTCATCTTTAAGAAAGCAGGCCTCATAGACCGATTTTCTTCCAGTGGTTTTGCACTCCCACATTGTATGATTAGGTGGTCCAGTATCCAGCAGATGCTAATTGTAGTGTATTGTAAGGAAAGAGAACAATTTTGTATTAATTAACCTTGTATCTAATTCATAGTCTGTTAGATTATTAACAAACGTGTGCATGGATCTTTCAGTTTCAAATTGTTGGAAGGAAATAAAACTCTTTTTTTTTTGAATTACGTGTAATTAAATGAGCATGACTACATTGTGTAATGCACTGAAAACTATTTAGTTAGAGGTGAAAATGCATAAATTAGAAAAATATGCGCACATACATACATTAGGAAAAGAACATCCCAAAAATGTGCATGAATTCCTGTGCAGGAAATACATAATTTGTTTGGAATCAGAATACTAGATGTATTTTAAAAAACAGTGCAAATGAAACTGACAAATTCACATCCCTAGTCTTTCAAATTTTTCTTAATCTTTCTTCTGTTGATGTGTGGTTCTGCAGCTCTGGTGATGCCTTGAACAAATAGGTGTTCTGTCTGTGAAACACTGCAGTTACACTACACAGTGCATTTTCCCCAAATAGAGTTTAAATTCAGTGCTCCAAAGAATGTTTTTAAGAGGAAGAAAAGAAAGAGAGAATGGTTTATGAATTAAGTATATAGCATCAGGAATTGCTTGAAAGGTGGTCTTTGATTTTTAAGTAAATACTGATATTTTACTGTGGTTTTTTTTTTAGGACCAAGTCTTCATTTCTTCTACTTTGTTACCTGTATTGCAAATGGACACTGACGAGCAAACCCAGTCTTTATCAGATACACATGGAAAACATGAAACATCAAGAATAGCACACCTATTTAATTTTGTAACATATATGAAGGTAAAAACAGAAAATCAAAAATCTCTTTTCAATACATAATTGTACATTTTCAATATGTTATTGTACAAGGATGTTACATAAAAATGAGAAAAGGGAACTTGCTGTCTCCTTTGAACTCTGAATGGGGAAGCCTTTATAAGAAGGAGAGTTAATATATCAAGATGTCATGGACAGCAAGAAAACGAATGGATCGGTATTTATAGAAACATGTTTCATTCAGATCTTTAAAATGGATCAAATTGATTTGAAGGTGATCATGTTGAAACAAAGCCACTGGTGCAAAAACAAAAGAAAAAGCAAAGCAAAACAAAAAGATTGATCAGTATTTTATGGATGCCGCTGGTATTTACAGCAGGGAAAATCTCCCCTCACCTTATGTTTGGACTCTATAAGCCAGGGTGGTGGGGCTTTAGAAGCCATTGGGTCCCCAAGCATGCAGATATACCTTCTATCTTGGAGCAGAATTCAAAGTGGGGTGCAAAAGAGAAGGCTTAAAAAGGTAAAGCAAGGAATCTCTGTTACACAGAAAAGAGCTTCTCACTTCTTTTTAAAAGGGTTTTAAATAGAAAAACCAGGCAACTACCTCCCGCACTCTCATTTCAGCCAAAATATTATCACAGGAAAGGTGGTGGGCTCATATTCTTGTTTATTAAAATGCCAAGCTGAGTTGAATAGTGTTATGAGGCTAAGAAGAATTTATAATTATTTATGTTTACGGGAAATTCAAATACAGTCATCCCTCCCCATTCTCTAGGATTAGGGGCACAGGTTCCCCATGAAAGTGAGAAAACTGTGAATAACTCTAGGCCCTCCCAAACACTATTGAATGCACAAAAACACACTGTAGATTCCTTTGAGGCATCAGGGCTCCTTCACTAGGCAGAAGTGGGTGGCTGCTGGGGCTTACTGCCATTTTTAACAGGGATTTGCAAGCCTCATTTGCAGTTTGTCAGTCTCAGGGCACAGGGAGGCAGCAGAGGTGACAGCAAATAATTGTGAATAATCAAATCCGCAAAAGTGAAACCTGCAAATGTGGAGGGCTGACTGTACTGTTCCTTTGCGAAAATTCTGTTACTAATTATTTGCTGAGTGTGTTTTCTTGTCATAAATAAAACATTTGATATTTGTCCTCAAATAATGGTACACAGTATCCTGATTTTTATATTCTTTCAGTAGGTTATGGAGAATATGTTTTATAATGTATAATACAATCAGTTTATGCATGGGATAAGAAAATACTGCTTTGAATATAACACTACTAACTAAATGCCTTGAGCTGTGACATTAACAAGCTTTTGTTAATCTCCTCTCCTCTCTCTCTGTTTCTCAGGGGGCTTCCATTATCCGGATGCTTTCCAGCTTTTTGACTGAAACACTATTTATTAAAGCACTCCATGTGAGTTCAAAACTAATTTTCTAGAATTCTGAAAAACTGGATTTATGACTTCATTTTTGTTTTTTCAAATGCACTTTCACAGTGAATAGAGTAACTATGATGCCTGTTTTATTTCAGTCATATCTGAATGCGTTTTCCTTTTCAAATGCCGTCCAGGATGATCTCTGGAATCATATTCAAAAGGTACTTAAAATGTACATGGTTTTTGCTAGTATTCTTAATACAAGAATTGAAGTACTGTTAACCTTAAAATGGAGTTTGAAGCCATAGTCATGGAATTGAGGTCTGATCACACACATCAGCATCATCAAAGAACCGTATTCTCCTCTTTAACTTGCTTCCAAGTCAGATTTTGGGTCCCTGCCTGAGTAATGGTTTATTTCTCTTTTTGCTTAGGCCTATACTAATATTGTTTATAATCCTTTTTTATGTTGCAGGGAATCAACAGTTGACTTAAAATACAGCTTGAAACAGAGATGAGGATTAGTCTACTGGACTAATGTTCTGGACTAAATATTGCTACTCAATGTCAGGAAAGTTGTATCCTGGGGTACAGTAGGCAAAGGGAAGGTTACCTTGCAGTGGAAAATCCTGGGTCCCTTTCAAGGATTACTTTACATCTGGCATCTTTCCGTAACTGACAATCTCACTATAATCACATATTGCTGTATAATTGCGGGAAGTAATGACAGGACCTAGTTGGGAGCATGGGATCCTGTCACCTTCCAAATCTACAACCAGGGAATTAGAAAGCACTGATGTCTCCTCTCCCAACGGTTCCAAGTACTTAGCTGAGCTGTCAGAGTCTGCACCTAAAAAATACCTCTTAGTTGATGCCAGCTTCTCTCATTTTCATCACTGCCATATTGTTGAGATCTCTCTGTCACTTAGCAGGGAGACTAGTGTTTCTCTGGTAATTCTTAATCCTCTGTTATGGCTTGGAACATGTCTCCGCTGTCCAACCAAAAGGGGTGATTGGCTCCAGCTCTGTTACCTGTTGTCAGTTTGTTTCCTTACCTAGCCTTAGTTCTAGGGTCACCTCACACAAATGGTCATTTTCAAGCTGACTGAGATCTACCCAGATTAGCTGTCCAAATTCTCTTGTGTATTTTTCATCTTCAGGCAAATAGTACTGTGAATGGGAGATTTCAAATGCTTCAGAATTACTTAAGTGTGCCTTTGTCCAGTTTAGACCGTTAGTGGACCATTATTGGGTATGATGGATACCTCAGTATGGGTTAGGTCACACTAGGTGTCAATTTTAATGCAATATTAAGAAATATAGCAGGATAATTAATTGAGAATTTATCGGATGAAGTAAAGAGTTTTTTAATCAGGATCAAAGCAGTGATTTCAAATTTTCAGCAAAAATGGAAGAGACACACATCCAGCTATGAGCTTAAGAGGCAAAGAGTCCTTTTGGTTAAGCCTTTACTTGCATGCTACAATTCCCATTGAAACTATCCACAACCTCCTTCTTAATATTAATAGTCAGTTGTACATAGTTTCTAAATACAATTAAAAATAATGGATAGTTAGGCCCTTGGCCAGGTAGGAGGCTGAATCAAGCTGGCATTTCAGGACCTTGGATAGCTCTAGTCAGAAAACTGACAATATCTGCTGCTGTCTTTATATGTGGCTACACTTCCAGAGCCTTGTAAATTGCTCAGAGCCCTTTTAAAAATAGCCTTCTTACTAGCACCCTAGCACTTCTTTGCTTCCAAAACAGCCTCCTTCTTTGGTGTTGCCCATAGTGATGAACATGCTTTGGGGAATGTGATTCTTCTGGTGTACAAAGGAAAGTTTCACAGGTGAGCCTACCTCAGAAATTGTGGTCAGTGGAGTCCTCCATTTGGAAGTATCTCAGTAAAAGTGCTTCTAAATGTCAGGCAGTTCATTGTTTTGCTGTAGTCATCATGGGAACTTTTTTTTTTTTGGTGACACCAGAATGCATTGCAACTCTACCCTATTATATGAGTGTTCAGATATGAATCAACTCATGGTATTTTAAATACCTTCAAAGGCAAACTAAACTGTGTTCTAATCCAGAACTTTTCTTGAAGGTAGTAGATGGACAGAATGACATTCATTTGCCAGCAAAAGTAAAGGTCATAATGGACACTTGGACTTGCCAATCTGGCTTCCCAATCCTTACAGTAAATTTCTCCAGTGGGACTATCAGTCAAGAGAGATTTTGGTCTGAAAAGGTTACAAACAGCACAAAGTGAGTCTAATTTGGTACAAATATATTTTGTTTCAGATTTTTTTTTCAATATTGTGCCTATTTGAATTATAGAAATGTCCTTAGCTGACACCATTGTCCAGTTACTATAATTCTTCCTTTTAGCATAAGCCCTTATTTACCATGGCTTCCAAATCTGAAAACTATTATTTTGAACTTACAGTCTGAATCATCCTTAATGATCAACTAGAAGCATTAGTACTAACTCTGAATTATGGTAAATAGGAAACTAAAAGTGAAACTGTATTTGAAAAAGAGACACGATCACTTCTCAGCTTCCAAACTATGAACTGGATTTTTGAATAACATTTTCTTATATAGGAGGAATTATTAGTGAACCTGCGAATTGGAATGTGTAACGGAGCACTATTTCCTTTGTCAAAATACTTTTATTTTCCTCCAGATAAATCTGAGAGGCTGCTCTAATTTTTAACACAAGACAGCATCTGATATCCCAAGTGTTGTCTTGTATATAAGGGTCCCATAGCCCATGGTTATTTCCATAGCTAAGGGGTACACAAGGTTCCTATTGACTCTTATTTCTTAGTTGATGGCTTAGGAGTTCTTTGAGACCTAGAGACTTCAAGAATACTCCATTATTACTTGGAGACAAATAGTATCTGGAAGTCTCAGGCACAGAGATGTGGAATAGGAATTTTGCCATACTCTTTCTCCTGTTACCCAGGTCAATAACCACAGGAGTCAGTTGGATCTTCTTGACAACTACAAAATGGTGGCAGGAATAAGGATATTGGATTTATCTTAAAATCTGTAACATCCATTTGTCTTAATACAGATTGATCTGTGTTAACACCCAAACTCCACAAACTCCATATGTTTGCAGAACAGATGGTGGTTCTAGTAGGAAGTTCCAGATGACAAAACAAACTTAGAAGGACTTCAAGAAGTTTGAGATGTTTTGCCACAGCCTGTATCATGATTACCCCAATATAGACTGTCTCTAACAGATTGCTGCCATTGTGTATAAACTCACTGTTTATTCTGCAAATGAAATTTTACTTTTTAAAAAGTGGCAAACACAGTACCCCTCAAAAATTAGCACAGGTTCTTGGATACTAATTTCTGCATGTGTTCTAATTTTAGTCAGATAATATTGAATATATAGGTGTCTGAATGAGCGTATGCTAATCTTATTGAATTTTAACAAAAGGGATCTTTCACTGTTCTTCCAGAAAATCATACTATTGAAAAATACCAGTTATGTAGACAATAATTGCATGTTATGGGTTTTATGTGCTATTGTAATATTCACTTTAAATAAACACTCATTTTGAAAAGTATGTTTAATTTATTCCCCTTTTTCAGTTCCATTGCCACCATAAATTGTGAAACACTGTATTTCCTTATCACCCTTTGTCCTTACGAAGGCTAGATATAGGTTTAGATGAAACAGACCAGAAATTTCTATGTTTAATTAAAATAAAGTACAGTAGTAAAAGTAATACAACATTATAAGAATATGTTTATTTTAAACCAGGGTATATTATAAAGCTTAATATTACTAATACTACTAGTAATTTTATTTCTTACCTGCCTCTCCCCAAGGCTCTAGGCAGGGTACAGCATAAATTGAAATACAACTAAAAACACATTACCATTTATTATTGTTATTTAAATACATCCTTAATAAATCATAACAGTGTTATGCCTCTTGCTTGCACCTCACATCATTAAAATCAGCATTCTGTACAAATTGACACCATTTTAATGAAACATTTAAAACTAAAAAGTGGTTTGAAGGAAGAACTGAGCGATGTAAAAATTTTCAAGAAAATGTTCCTAAATGAAAGTTATGAGATGTTTGTTTACTCATTTAGGTTTTGAAAGTAATTACCCACTTTTGTTTTTCATTAAGTAACACATGGATAATTCCTATTTCCTGGATCAGAAATGGAACTGTACAGCCTCTAATGTGGCTTAATGAAAGTAGCAGTAAGTATTCTTTTCCTCTTGGAACTCAAAGTTTATATTGTTTGTGACATGTAGTTGGTTATATTTATAAAAAATAAATTATAAGCCAAAAAATCCATGGTTATTTATTTATTGTTTTTATTTCTAATGGAAGTGCTTGTCTTTATGTAGCCCAAACAAAAACAACCATGCACAGCCAGCTTAAGAGAAATCCAAATATTTGAAGAAGTTTATTTAAAAAAACTCTAGTACACGGAAACTAAGGAAGCAACACCTCCCAAACATGACTGACTGCTGTCGTTAGAAGTGCACCCACATGCGCATACACACATACCCATATAGTGAAATCTGGGGCAGATAGGGAGAGGGGAATGAATGAAATACTTCGGAACTGGACATTGTCAACTGGAACCCAAAACAGGAACACTCTACTCTGCATCATTTAAAAAAAATGTTTTGGCATTTGTTTGTTTTTCCATACTGTTCATTGGCTTGTGGTATTGGTCCTAGGAAAGCCCATTCCAGGGTATATATGCAATATTCTGTGATGCTGCTTAGAAATTTTAGTCTAGGGGTAGCTCAAAGCAATAGATAGCTCCACAGTAATAGAGAGCTGGCTTGGTGTGGTGGCTTGAGTGTTGGACTATGACTCTGGGGACCAGGGTTCGATTCCCTGCTTGGCCATGGAAACTCACTGGATGCACACATTCTCAGCCTCAGAAAACCCCATGATAGGTTCACCACAGGGTCACCATAAGTCGGAAACAATTTGAATGCACACAACAATAACAAGCTCAAAGCAAAATCTTGGTGGAGAAATAATATACATGGATTTCCACCAGATCAAAAAAATTGTTACAAATTATTACGCTATGCTTTATAAAGGTCAGGTTCTCCAAGAAGAGTTGGTAGGATCATATATAGAGGATCAGAAATTGGCTATTTTATTGGACCAGCAACGCAAAGAATTAAATAAACCCATTACATTAGCTGAAGTGCTAGATGCAATTCAAAAAGCAAAAATAGGAAAATCGCCGGGTCCGGATGGTTTTACAACTCAATTCTATAAAATTTTTCAAATGGAATTAGCTCCAATATTACAAATTATTATGAACAAAACGATTAAAGGATATACACCTGATACATGGAAGGAAGTTGATATAACGTTAATTCAAAAAGAAGGGAAGGACCCGATGGATATAAAAAATTACCGACCAATTTCATTACTAAATTCAGATTACAAACTATTTACTGCCATTTTAGCGAAACGACTAAAAATAATACTAAAGGAAATAATTTCAGAAGAACAGGTGGGATTTCTTCCAGGTAGACATATAAAGGATAATTTAAGAAATATAATTAATATATTAGAATATTGTGAAAACCACCCCCAGAAAAAATTAATTTCTCTTTTTTTAGACATCGAAAAAGCGTTTGATACTGTTAATTGGGTATTTTTGTTTAAAGTTTGTGAGAGGATGGGTTTGGGATTGAATTTTATAAACTGGATAAGAACAATTAATTTGACACAATACGCATGTATCATTATTAATGGTTCTAGAGCGGAAAAATTCGAAATCCAAAGGGACACGTCAAGGATGCCATTTATCCCCACTTCTGTTTCTTTTAGTAATAAAAGTGTTAATTTTAAAAATTAAAGATCAGAATAAGATTAAAGGTATTAAGTTACAAGGTAAGGAATTTAAGATTAGAGCATTTGCTGATGATTTGGCAATTACAATGGAATATGAGGATTGCTATTTAATTACCCTGAAAAATATTTTAAATAATTTTGGAAAATATTCAGGCTTAAAAATTAGTAAAGAAAAAACTATGGTTTTGACAAAAAATATGACAGAAGGGGAAAAGACGTAAGGTGGCTCAAAATACAGGTTTTTCGTTGGCATCTAAAATAAAATATCTAGGTATAATGATTTCAATTAAAGCCTCTGATCTTTTCAAGAATAACTATACCAAAGCATGGAAAGAAATTCTAAAAGATATAAAGAACTGGAGCAATTTAAAGTTATCATGGTTAGGAAAGATAGCAGCAATTAAAATGGCAGTGTTACCAAGGTTGCTTTACTTATTCCAGACCATTCCGATTATACAAAATGATAAGGTGATTAAAGATTGGCAAAAAGATATTAGTAAATTTATTTGGGGAGGGAAGAAACCAAGTGTTAAAATGAAGATTTTGCAAGATGAAAAAGAAAGAGGAGGTCTGACGTTACCAAATCTGACCCTGTGTTATCATGCATGTGCTCTAAACTGGATTCAGGACTGGATCAAATAAGAGAATAGTAAACTACTAAAATTAGAAGGTGACGGATTGGGGCAAGGCTGGCATTATTATATCTGGTTTAATAACGGGAGAAACAACAAAGAATTTGATAGACATTATCTAAGGAAAGCTCTTTTTAAGGTTTGGAGAAAGTATGCGATGAGATCTTGCAGGAATACCCCGAAGTGGGTATCACCACATGAGGCTTTCTTTAAAAGAGAGAATATCTTATTTTGATAAGTGGATAAAGTACGAGGATATGATATCAATACAACAAAAACAAATTAAAATCAAATCCCAACAAGAATTAAACAATTCAGGAATAAAATAGCATTGGCTACTTTATAGACAGATGTATGAAAAATTAAAAATTGATATAAAAATAATGATTACCAAATAATAGATGAGGAGTTAAATGGGGTGTTATATGAAAAGAATGTCAAAGTTATCTCTAGTATTTATAAAATTTTATTAAAATGGTATACAGAAGACGAAGTAGTAAAACCATCCATGATAAAATGGGCCCAAAATCTTAATCATCCAATATTGATGGAACAATGGGAACGGTTATGGACTAAAACGATAAAATATACACTATGTCAGGATATCAAAGAAAATGTCTACAAGATGTACCTTCGATGGTATCTAACCCCTCAGAGATTGGCAATAATGACTAGTAAATATTCTAATAAGTGCTGGAAATGTGAAGAAGAAATAGGATCTTTTTTTCACGCATGGTGGACCTGTAAAATAGTAAAAAAGTATTGGAAAGAGATCCATAGACAGATAGAATCGATATTGAAGATAAAATTTGAAATGACTGCTGAATTATATTTGCTATCGATGTGGGGGAGTGATCTTGATGAGAGAGTGGGGAAACAATTATTTTATATGACAGTAGCGGCAAGGATGGTTATAGCATGTAGATGGAAAGAAAAGGATACGCTATCGATAGAAAACTGAAATTAATTGAGATTATTCAAATGGATAAATTAACAGGTATACTAAGAGGAGAAAATAAGAATAAATTTTCTAGACAATGGGAGATAGTATTACAGCATCTCAGAAATTCATGAGAGGAGAGGGAAAGGGTCAAAATTGTTTGTTAGAATTTTGTTAAGGGATGATAAATTTGAACGAGAAGTGGAGAAACCTATATAGAGATAGAGTGTGGATTAACTGATTTTAAGGTCAAAGATAGAAGTTGACGATATAGCTATGTATGGATTATTATGACAAGTTAATGTATGTAATGTTTTTGTAATTATGTTTTTCTTTGTGTTGGTTTGTATGTTTTTTTTCTTTTTTCTATTTTTGCGATACTAGATTATGTTGTAGTAGTATGTGTTACGTCTGTTTTAATAATAAAACTTATTTTTAAAAATTAAAAAAAAAAAGCAAGATCTTGGAAACTAATGCTTTTTCTCCTATGTATAAAGGCATACGTTCCATCTGACAGTTAGTGGTAAAGGTGGTGATTAACACAAATATGAACATTTATTTTATAAATGTATCCCCCAGACAACTCTTCAACAGCTTTCCTTTCTTATTCTAGACTATGAATGGGTATGGGAATTGCTGCTTAAATGCTAGAGAAGGAATCATTTGTGTCCATGTAGGATGTTAAATTACCAGAAATTTTGAAGCCAGAAGAGGAAATTTGTTTTTTGGGGAGAGGGAATTCAAATTATTTTCATGTAAAACCAAACTTACTTTATTGTTTTAACAGCATAAAATGGCCCCTCACATCTCAGCATGCAAAATTGTATTATTTAGCATATTTATGAAATTTAAAAATATATAAATCTTAGCTATATACAAACAAAATTACAAATATACAAATATATATATTGCAGATATACCCTATACAAAAGAGAGAGTTTCATATTGGCACAGCCTAAGCTATTTAAAAACATGAATCTTTTTTTTTTTAACTGTAGAATTTGGAGAAAAATGAAACAAAGGAACCTCAAATTTTCTAGTAGACAAGGTACTTAGGAAAAAATAGTTTTGAGCAGGCAGCAAGAAAGCCCTTTTACTGTTTTGATAGCTAGAACAGTTATTTGAGGCCACAGAACACATTAAACGCCAGATGCTATATTGCCTTTGGCATCCATGAGCTATATCAAGGGACTGCAAACCGTATTGCTGTGCTGTTTCGTGCACCAGCTTAAGATCCAGGGATTATCCAGTTCATTGTGCAGCTGCATGTCAAACTGCTATTAAAATGTAGTTCTGGTGGCTATTGGTATTTCTGTGCATTGAAATAAACATGATTTTATATCATTTCATTATAATTTTGTATTAGAAGTCAGTCTTGAGCTTTCATGGGCACACATTGTTTTACAGAAAAGAACCACAAAATTTATGCCAACTTCTTTTCTTTCTCTTTACAGAAATATTTCCTGAGATGAAAATATCAGATTCAGAATATGACTGGATTATTTTAAATGTGAATGTGACTGGTTACTATAGGATTAACTATGATGAAATGCACTGGAGAAGACTGGCCAATGTACTTAAAAATGATCCAAAGGTAAGGTAATTTCTATGATTTCTACATAGTTATGAGCCCTACATAATAGTTGTTCTGAATCATGTCCTTGACTTTCACAGGGCACAGTTGCCAGACTCAGACTAGAGAATAACTCAAGAGCAGGGAAACTCTAGAGGGACACAGTCCTGATTAATGTAATTGGAAGTAGTTTATGAGCAGAGGACATGATTAAGTAAGTAAGGTCTCATATATAACCCTTAATATTAGTCTGTCTGAGGTGAGGCAAAGCCTGAAGGCAATGAATACCTACTCTTCTCCATAAAACAGCTGGTCTCTACTTCTAGAATCCATCATGCCAAAATAGTAGTGCTCTAGGCTTGTGCTTTATAAGGGGAGGAAAAGAGAAGGAGCTAAATGTAGCCAATGTACCTTTCCTACATTCTTTGTATTTGTACACACTTTAAAGATGACATGGATGGCCAGGGACTCGAGATGTTTATTCATGAGTGGTAATATCCTGATTGCTTCTTTACATTGTTGAATAATTGGCGGCCACTGTATTATGGGGGGACATTCTTTTTAGTATGTGCATGAGCTTGACTTCCAGATATTGCAGCTATCTGAATACCTTGAAACACAGGATATACAGTGTGCCCTCCATGTATGCAAGGATTTTCTTTTTTGTAAAAAAGGGAATGCTCATGTACCGTTATCTTCAATGGACACAATGTGTGCACATCCATGGCAGTGCAGGCACATGCCCATTGTGTCAATTGATGATAACGGATGCAATGCTTCATGAGGATCCATATATGCCAAGGTTGTACCACAAAAGGACGCACTGAACTTTCCTTTGTAATGGTCTGTTTAGATCTTTTAAACATATGGTTCTCTGCAGGTGATTCCTGTTGTCAACAGGTTACAACTGATGGCAGATGCTTTTCAATTGAGAAGGTAAGCATATCTGTTATAGACATTTAAACTATGTAACTGAGCCCTACATTTTTGTCTCTCTCCTTTAAAAAATATTGATGCCCATTTCTCCACACCTCCTTCCAGCTTTGTGTGGAGGCATACTATATCAAGTTCTTTGACTCCTTTGACTAATTAGATTAGTCAAAGAGAGCTGATGTGGAAGTGGAGCATGGATTTAATTGCAGTACACACCTGAAACACTATTGCTATTCTCCTAAATATTTGAGATAACCTTACTGTTGGCCATGATAGCTAGAGGACCAAACTCAATGAGATTATTTTTCCACCACCTTCCTGACAGTGAGTGAGGCTGTGACAATGAAAGCAAGATTGTATTTCCATGTTGCAGCTTCACTTGCTGGCAGATGGTGGGGGGAGAACATCATCCACCATCTCTCAGTGTGGATGATGCTTGGTAACAGATTTGGGAAGTTTAGATTGGGAGGCATTGCTTAGTTGTGCAAATGTAACTAAGTAGTCCATGTGTAATTCTGGCCATAGTATACAAAGTTAGTCATGTTCAGAACAGGCCCCTTGAAATGGATGGGCTGATTAACTCAATTTCCATTGATTTCAGTTGGTATGCTCTTAGCATGACTTGAAGTTTGGAACTAGCCCATAGTTATGAGTACAGGCTGTTTTCTCACAAGTAAGTCCCTCTAAATTCAGTGGGATTTCCTCTTTAAGCTGTACATATGGAGCTATGCAGTAAAATCTTAAACATGACTCAGGAAAATTATTTGGCAGAATGCAAGTGACGTTCAATGTGTGCTTAAGAATGCAGCATTGGTTATACTGTACGTAGTATTTCTGAAAAACACCTTTCATCCTGCATTACTACCCTGCCTCTGCCCTGTTTCTTGCTCTTGCCTTCTTTCTGCTACAGTTCTGAGCTCAGCCCACTTGGTCTGCTTTTTCCAGCTTCAGCCTGCTTCTTTTCCTGATGCTGCTTCCACTTCAGCTCCCTCCTTTTATGAATTGCCTGACTGGAATGTCACCACTCGATAGCCTTTGAATGGTGAGTATATCTTGCTGTCTGCTCCAGCTGATTCTGCTTGGACATTCCTTCTTCTGGCCTTTGTCACTCAAACAATTGAAAATGTAGAGTTTTAGTATCGTTTAGTGGCATTATCATCACATCAAGTTAAATTGTGTTGAATGCAGCACTTTGTTCAAAGTCATTTGTGTAGCTTCCCTTGCTGTTGTGTAATTTAGTTATATCAGTGCAGAGTCGTCATTTGAGAAGTTGCTTCACATTTTCATGTTGCGTAGCTCTTACATTGTTTCTTCTACAAGTGGCATATTGTGCTACTGGTAAGTATATGTATTTAGTATACTTAATCTGAACTCTTGATTTCTTCCCCAATTACACTCTCATCAAGACACGGCATATTTAGGCTTCCTTTTATTTTGTCTCTATTTGGAAAACATTCTAACAATAAACATTCTAACAAGAAACAAGAAAGAAAGAAAGAAAGAAAGAAAGAAAGAAAGAAAGAAAGAAAGAAAGCAATCTTCTGCAATCTGATGATGTCAGGGTGTTTTCTGGCTTAATCTCAGGAGGCTATCGACTACCTGGTTTATCACCAACCTCATGAACAGGCTCCATTGGTGTTGGCAATTCCACAACTGCCATATCTCCTTCATGTTTTTAAGAAACTGTGGTCCACACCTGCTTTTACCCTGGCTACATTGAAGAAGCTAGATTCACTATACAAAGTCATTGAATCCAATGAATCATGGCTGCAGAACCACCAAAACCAACTCCATCATTGTTGATGCAGCCCAGGCAAAGACATCCGAGTCCTTGTACTCCACACCACCCAATAAAGAGGCAAAGAGACTGGACGCCATTGGCCACAAAAATTACCCTAATGCGGCTCTCGTATTCAAGATGTCAAACTATTCAGCGTGGATGTTGACCTACAATCAATGGCTCTGGGAGAAGATCAAGGTCTTCATCAGTAAACTGACAAAGAGGGGCACATGGCTGACGTCTTTCTTGCTGAGTCCCACTCTCTCATTAACCAACATATCACAACAGCGAGGCATATCGTTGACTGTGCCCCAAAAGCATTTGCCTCCTCGGTAGTTCTTTGGCGCCACTCATGGCTCCATTACTCTGGTCTCTCACCATCTTCCCAAATGCTAGTCGAGGACCTTCCCTTTGATTCAGCTGGGCTATTCAATGAGGCCACCGATGAAAAACTTGAATGTACTCACAAGATGCACTCCTCAGTCTGAAAATACGGCACGCAGCCTCACCAACAGTCATCGCGGTACCATTAACTGTCAATATCGACCATCTCACCATATGTTCAGCCTGTACTTACCGCAACGCCTTTCCCAGCCTACCTTGGCCCAGCCTTCTCGCCATCCACCCACATGACCACAGAAAGCTATCTACAAGAAGAAGACCGACACTGCTAAGCGCTGGGTTTGACGATACATGGGGTGACTCAGAATCTTTAAGTACTGCTGCTACAGACTCATCCTATGCCATTCTGCCTTCCATCACAGATGCTGACATAGCCATTACATCAGGGCTAACTTTTTATCACATTCCTGACCTGTTCTTCAGGTCCATTCTCAGGAAACATTTTGACACCTGGTCTCTGATCACGACAGACTCCTGGGTCTTTGATATCGTGCCCGACAGCTACATAATCAAGTTCTCCTTCATACCTCCTGTCATCTGGGTTCGAGTAGCACACCCATCAAACCCTCTCTCAGAAGAGATGCATGCCCGTTGAAGAAAAGATGCAATAGAACCGATCCTCTTCTTGGCTCTACGGGCCTGGTGTCCAAGAAGGGCAGAGGGGTCCACCCCATCCTGGACCTTCGCGGTGTAAATGATTACATCAGAATGCACAAATTCTGGATGGTATTCTTGAAGTCCATCCTTCCCTTCCTCCAGGAGGGAGACTGGTTCGCCACCTTGGACCTCAAGGATGTTTATTTTCACATAGCCATCCAACCAGACCACAGGAGATTCCTTTCCTTCACAATCGGCAAACGGGCTTTCAAGTTTCAAGTGCTTACCTTTGGCCTGAGTACGGTGCTGAGAGTGTTCACCAAATGCATGACAGTGGTAGCAATGGCCCTTTGACAGTGCAGAGTCGTTCTGTTCCCGTACATCGACGACTGGCTGGTTGTCTCCTGCTCCCAGAGGAAGTTGTGCAATGACCTCGAGGTGACCTGTCAACTTCTCCAAACCTTAAGACTCACCGTCAAGGTCGGCAAGTCTCAACTGTGCCCAACTCGCTACATACAGTTTATTGGGGTACTCCTAGATTCTGTCCATCAACTGGCATTCCTGCGAAGAGAACACCTTGATTGAATCTTCAGGGCGGTATCAACGTTACAGCAGAATTGTTGGGCTACTGCTCATTCTGTTCAGGTACTGTTGGGCCTGATGGCCTCCACCACAGCCATCATCCCACTCACCAGGCTCCACATGCAACCCCTGAAGAGCTGGTTTCTAAAGGTCTTCAGTGCACGCACTGACAGTCCCCATTGCTGCCTCTCGGTACCGAGCTATCTTCTCCAGTCCCTATCCTATCCTGGTGGAATGAATCTTGCAATGGTCTGACAAGCATGCCATTCCACCTCCTAGAACCCTCGATATTGGTCATGACCAATAGCTTGCTAGACAGTTGGGGTGCTCACGCTCAACATTTCGTGGTACAAGACCGGTGGTCAGAATCCACCAGAACCTACCACATCAATGCTCTCAAGATGCCAGTGGTCCTCAAGGTCCTCAGGACCTTCAAGGATGTCATATTGGGCCAAACAGTACAGATCCTACAGACAACACCACGGTTACATACTATGTAAACAGACAGTGAGGCACTCAATCAAGAACCTTGCTCACCCTAGCACTCTATTTCTGGCAGTGGTGTCTTCCCCAACGAATCCTTCCGATGGCCCTTCACCTCCCGAGAACCAAGAACACCCTTGCAGATTGCCTCAGCCGGACTCCTCTGATCTCCCACGAATGGAAGCTTAATGAGTTGGTACTCCACAACATGTTTGCCACGTGGGCCACACCTCTGGTCAACCTATTCGCCTCTCTCACAAACAGACAGTGCCCCCTTTTCTGTTTGAGGAATGGGCAGACAGCGGATCCCCTGGCAATGCGTTCCTCTACCAATGGTCAGGACCGATAGTCTACCTTTTCCTCCCATTTCCTCTAATAATGAGAGTAATAGAGAAGATTCACCGCTACAAGGCCTCAGCAATCATGATCACACCGTGGTGACCCCACCAACCCAGGCCCTATCTTCGTTTCCACTGAGAGAAGGTGGTCCTTTGGCTAGACATCACCTTTCTACCAGAGATTGTCTTGGCTTTCCACCTGAACCAAGACATTGTCCTTCCTGCGTTCTTCCAGAACCCATCTTTGGACTTAGAGTGGGCCCTGCACTCCTTAGACGTCCGCAGGGTGCTTGCCTCCTACACTCAATGTATTGCAGAATGCAGAAAGTCACAAAAACTGTTCCTCTGCTACTCTTCCATGAAGAAGGGCCTCTCAGTCTTGTCTCAAAGACTTTCTAAGTGGGTGGCTTCCACTATCAGACTTGCATATGAACTGGGGGAGAAATCCCCCACTGCAGATCAGAAGCCAGGGCTCTCTGTGCCTCCGCTACCTTTCTGAAGGATGTTCCTTTACAAGATATTTGTAAAGCAGCCATCTGGTCACAGCCTACAACCTTCATATCACACTACAAGATTGACCAGAGATCCTCTAGTGATGCTGCCTTTGGCAGGGCAGTGTTCTCTTCTGTTCAGTGAGAACTGCCATCTGTTTCTATGGTAATTTAATGTCTGTTGGTTCATACATGTGTTGCCTTCCGTTGCGGTGCGTCCTTTTTGAATAATGTCAATTGCCATTTTATAGGCTGTTCATACCTTCCCTGAGTGATAAACACTATCTGACTTTTATTCATGCCTAATGTCTATTACCTGATGGTGAGCCAGGGTCATGGGTGACTACTGCTTCTATGAGGTTTAGCATGACACTCCCATCTCCTTAATGTCAGCTCACTAGTCTCCCAATTGTGTAAGTCACAGAGACCATAAAGAAGAAGGACAGGTTGCTTACCTGTAACTGGAGTTCTTCGAGTGGTCATCTGTGAACTCACACAACCCCGCCCTGCCTCCCATCTTCATGTCCTGCCCTGTCCCTTGTGCCAAGACTTCTGTGATGGCTGAGAAACTGAGGATGGGGCTGACAAGAGGCCTTATGTAACATCGGGGAGGGAGTGAGATTCCCACCAAAATGCTAGGCCTGAAATTCTAGAAGTTTCCATAGTCGGTACTGCACAGGTGCAGACAACCCATTTGTGTGAGTTCACAGATGACCACTCAGAGAACTCCAGTTACAGGTAAGCAAACTGTCCATCTGATGACTCACTCTTTTGATGCTTCCAGGTTAAGAACAAGCTCCATGAATTCAGTGGGGTTTCTGCTCTTTCATCAGTTCTTCTTGCCTTATAGAGGCTCACTTGGAACTGCTTGCATGTGTGTGCCATTTGTAAAGTGAGCTGAGAGATAAAAAAGGCGCTAAGCTGGCTGATTTTGCAAGCAATGCATGTGCAGTTGATCTCAAATGAGTCTGTACGTCCTTCATACTCTCTACCATATAGTACATGGCTTCTGCTTTTCAACCAATTCCATTGTCTGACAGTGCTTCAGTCCCTAAAGTGCCAGATCAGTGGGGGAAGCCTGAACCCCCCCCATACTTCTTTATCTCTTATAAGGGAATATGTAAATGATCTTGTAAATGTTAGCCTGCTGACACTGAGCTGAACATTGTTTTGGGAGCTTGGTTTCAAGAGCAGATCATTTACTTGTTTAAATTTTCTTCTAGTAATTTCTGCATTTTTCTTTGCTTGATGTCTTTGGATATAGATAGACAAATAGAGAGAACCTATATCAATTTCTTAATATGATTTCTTTTAAATAGGTCTGGTTACACTGAGTATGATACTCCATTATATTTAACTAAGTACCTTGAAAAAGAAGATGAGACCTTAGTATGGAATACGGTACTCCATGATCTAGAGGTTTTCGGTTGGGAGTTGATTCGGGATGACTATGAATTATATACAGTTTTAAAGGTACCTACACTCTGAAATTTAGATCATGGATTAAATTCACTGTTATATGACTACTTGTGAAATGGAGCTTCCTTTGTTTTGCTTTGCCATGAAGGACCTTGCATGACGCCTATTTGGTCTGACAATTTCCTAGTCCTCCAGAGCAAATCTGGGTTTTGGGGAGAAGACACTGCTGAGTAAGGAAGAAATGAGTTCCGTCTGGGGTTTCAGCTCTGCTTGTGTGGTAGAATCCTATTTATTTAAAGGAACTGTTTATGGAAAACTTCTGATGCCACATCTTCTGATTTGAGTTTTGAAACTTTATATAGAAAAGTGTCTAAAGGGTTAATTATGAGAGTGTCTTGAAAATAATGGAACTAATTAGCAACATATTGGTACCATTGGATTGATGTGATTATTTCATATTTTTAAAAAGTGATGGTGGAACACATCATAACGCTTTCGTACGTTTCTGATTCTTTCAAGCTGAAATCATAACACTTGGCAAAAAAAAAAAGTTCTATGATGGGGGTGAGGATTAAGAACCTACATGACCAATCATGGCCACATCAGGTCTGGAAATTAAACTGTCCAGAAATGACAAAAATGACAAATCGCCATTCATGGGAGGTCTGGTGGAATGAGCAATTCATTGAGGAGAGCATTCTGGTATGATAGGAGGACTATGGAGGACTTACAGGTTGCAAAAACAGTCTTAGGGACTTTGTGGAATCTCTGGACCGCACGTTTCCCAACCTTATTCTATGTAGAGTGCTAAACAGGAGAACTTCATTTGCTTTAGCAGGGCCTTTATGTTTAAACTAGCAATATGGTGTGTGGGCACATGTGCATGTACACAGGGGATGCTCATGTATATCTGATCCTTATTTAGATTTGAAGAGAGAAAAATTTCAGCTGAGGGTAGGCTAATAAAAATAGTGACTGGTTTCATTTTTGAAAACAACCTTCTTGCTCTCCTGGTTTCTTGAGCAAGGAAAAAGATGTACACATGTAAGGATGTAAAAAAAGTAAAATGGACGGCCAGTGTGTTGTAGTGATTTGAGCATTGGTCAAGGAGACTAGCATTTGAAAGCCAGTCAGCCATGGAAATCTACTGGGTAATATTGGGCAAGCCACACTCTCTTAGCCTCAAAGGAAGACAATAGCAAATCTTTTTACAAAACCTGCCAAGAAATACCTTTGAGAGAGAAGGTTGCCCTTGGGTTGCCATAAGTCAGAAATGACTTGAAGGCAAACAACAGCAACTATGTTTTTTTTAAATAAAAGCAAATTAATGAAAGATTAATAGCACATTATATATTTTATATTACTTTGAATTCTCTTGAACCCAGCTGTATTTATGCTTCAAAAGAGTAGTCTAAAATGCTTAAAAGCCAAAGGATAATACACTTTTTAGGGCCTGTCTAAACTCATTAGGGATGGAGCCAACATGATGTCCCATGTTAAGAGAATTGCACAGTGAGGGAGCTGCTGCACAAAGACCACAACTCATGTGTTCATCAACCTAGTGTCTCTTGGCAGAGGGAGATATGACAGAGCCCTTGCTGGAGAGCCAGAATTAAAGTCCAACTCACATTGGAAGAAATGGTCTTTCATATATCCTGACCTCAAACAATTTAGGGTTTTATAGGTCAAAATCAACACCTTGAATTGGGCTCAGAAACAAAAGTGTAAGTCAGCATAGTTGGTTCAAGATCAGTGATATAAGCTAGCCCAACTAGGTGTGGACAACTACATGGTGGTCAGTATCATGCAGTGGTCAATTTTCATCCCTGGTTACTCTTCGATGGGTTGTACCAGTGTGTAGCAGAAGTGATGTCATTGCCACTTCTGTCTACCATTTCCAATTTAATTATATAGTCTTTAAAAGGTCTTGGGGAAGTGTTACGGGGTCCTGGGAGGGAAAACAAACCACTGCATTTCCATGTGGTTTGGGGCAGTTTGGCATTGTTTGGGAGTATAAAATTACCTGAAAATCACACAATTTTTAAAATGAGTGGAGCTTACTGGACTGCTAGGAAGTTACAAAAGTGGCTGCGCATGGCCTGTACACACATTTCCCACCCCTGTTCTAAAGTGTCCATCAGACGGTAGTCTGGTTACAATATTACATTTTGCACAGTAGCTTCTGAATACCTTTCAAAGGCAGCCCTACAAACAATGTCCTACAGAAGTTTAAATGGCTTCCTTGAATTCATATCAGTAATCAGGCATATTGAAACACATGCATTATTTAATACAGGCTGAGAAACATTTTCAGCAGTAGAACCCAAGGATGAAAAAACTGCAGAAATTATGTGGAAAGAGAGAAGAGAGGGTTGTGGACTATTTTTTTAGATTTACATCTTTAGTCCTCTACTCATCAAAGGTTAAATCTTCATTCTTCACTCAAGATTAAAGGAATAAAATAAGACTATGTCTAAATGTTTTTTAAAATAATATAATCTCTCTCTCTTTTCTTCAAAGAAATACTTCTTACCACGAATATTACCAATATTTCATCATCATGCATCCATCCTTCGTCAGAATATTGATCTGGGGCCAGCTGTCTATATTGTTAAGTAAGTTCTTGTATGTTTAAAAGAGACCATCACCCTAGTCTGTCTTGTATAATTTCTACCTATATGTGTGAGACTCTCTTCTCTATGTATGTGTTAGTTAGAACAGAAAGAAGTAAAGGTTCTGTGCTGATTGATGGACTGATGAATTCCAGAGAATTAACTGGGGTTAAATTGTACAGAATTAATTTTTTAAAACTTTGGTTTTGAGGAACAGGTTTTCCTTAAGATCAAAAGAGGGACAGAATTGATGCACATGACACTAAACAGCTCAGCTTTCCTGTTGTGGCTGCTTAGTACAAAAAGCAGAGTGCATATTTTGGGTAGAAGTTTCCCTCATTAGGTGGCTATATTGCTAATTACAGTCTTGTATCCAGGTAATTTGCTTGTATTAGGAACTGTGTCAGGCATCTGTACGTTTTAGACATTGAGGCCTGCTGGACAGAGAGTTGGAACTGCTCCCATATTCTGTGCTAATAGACAGCAGCCATTAAGTAATATGCACTGATTTCTTGGCTTGTGTGACCAATCCCCTCCTTAAAAGGTAGATCTCAAGATGAAATAAAAGTTTTTGGAGCCAAGGACTTAGGGAATGCTCCAAATGTTACTCTTTATAAACATTATTTCAACGCACATATTTCACAATCCCTAGTAAAGGACAAACATTGTAAAGAGTGTTACTTCCAATAATTCTAAATGTGCAACTTGTCAGAAATCTGGAAACAATTATTTTGTTGTTTGTTTTTGAAGGTAGCTATTGCTAAGTGGGTGAGACAGAAGGAAGAATGTTTTATTATTTTGCTCTGACAACTTCTGCTCCTAAGAGTTTCACAACAGGTGCTAATCACTGATTGTTAATTCTTTGATGTAATGCAGCATGTTTAACATAATTCCATTCCTTTTAAAAATTTATTTTCATTTTGGTCTTTCTTCCTAGACATGATATAGAACAAATCCTTGAGACAGCATGTTGGTTTGGGCACCGAGACTGTTTAAATCTAGTTTCCGAAATCTTTACCAGGAGAATGAACCATCCTGATCATGAGTAAAGATTATATTTATATATAACTATATAAATAGATTATGTGTAAGAAAATGTTAACTGGCATGGCTGATGATTACTGCAGGATGCAGCACAAAGAATTTTCCCTTCAGCCAGGTTGGAGACATCAAACTGAGTATATGCTATCATTTATTTGCATGTGGCCTACTCTCTTACTAGGCAGACTGGGATAGCTACTACAGCTGCCAATTTGGGTGTGTCATGAAAGGGGGAAAAGGTTATTTGATCATTGTTGCATTATTTTCACTATCAGATATGGGAACAGGCACTTGTAGAATTTCTGTTGAGTTAGGCAGCAACATGTCTTTGGTTTGGCAATAGATAAAGGCAAGGTTTTTGAGTTACACAGCACTCTTTGTCAGCAGAAATGGAAATTCAGACCCACAAAGGATTGAATTGGTTCACAATATATATCCAGAAATGCGTGGGTCATTGACTTTCAGGTTACAGAATCAGAAAACCTTATATGATAGAGCAATATAAAAAGTATAAGAAGTATATGATACAGCAGTAGAAGAAATTATACAACAGAGTATATATTAAATTTTCTTTTAAGACTGCCTTAATTGGTGCATTGGCTTCACATAGGTAGAGGCAAGCAAGAAACCAGTGTCTTTAATTATGAGTAGAGTTAAATAGTAAGTTATCCCACACAGTCCCAGCACCTTGACATCACCAAACTGAACTTTCTTTCATATTCTATTCCCATTGCTTATGATTGCACTGATAGCCTTCTGCTTTAAAATTCTATTTAGGTGGTTATGCTTGGTGTCTCACAAAATGAAACATAACTTGCCAGTCAAAAAAGACTATACTTTCTGTGTTGCCATAATAAAAACAGAGATGTAGTGGTTTGTCATAGCGACAGTGAGCTTGCATAACTTTTGAGCTCATGTGCTCTCTCCTCTTCCACATTCACACAGAGGAACAGGAGCAGGCAAGCTTGAATACAGGATTGTTCCCATTAGGACAAATGATTATGTTTGAAATGTGTCCATGCTGTATCTACTTTATTCTATGTACTGCCTGTTGGTAACTGCCATCAAGTTGATCTCAGCTTATGGCGATCCTCTGGATGGGAGACCTCCAAGCCATTCTATCATCAACCGCCCTGCTCAGGTCTTGCAGATACATGTGCATGTCTTCCTTGATGGAGTCTATCCATCTGCAATGCAGTCTTCCTCTTTTCCTACTGCCTTCTACCTTACCAAGCATTATTGTCATTTCTCTCACCGTTTACTTTTGATTCTCATTTTTTCTTATCTACATGGTGTCTCACAACATGAAATGTATCTAGCCAGTCAAAAAAAATAGTGCAAATCTATTTTTCACATTATCTTTGAATTCTACTGGGATGTTCTTTAGGTTGTATTTCAGCATATTGGTTGGTTAGGTGGTCTTCTTTAGCTTTACTCTAATTTTTGCTATTATTCATTGGTCTGTGCCACAATCTGCTCCTGGTCTTGTTTTTGCAGAAGGAATGGAGTTTTTCCATCTTATGCTACCAGTTATGTAGTCTGTTTGATTTCTGTATTGGCCATCAGGTGATGACCATGCATAGTAACCTCTGGTTGCTTTTTGAATGTGTTTGCAATGAGCAAACTGCTGGCCTTGCAAAATCCAAACAGTTGCTCTCCTGCTTCATTTCTGGATCCTATGCCAAATTTTCCTATGGTCTTTGATTCTGCTCTGTTTCCTGCTTTTGTATTCCAATTGCCTATGGTTGAGAAGAAGTCCTATTTTGGGGTGTGATCAATTTTCTCCTGGACTCCTGCATAGAATCTTTAAATTTCTTCTTCTGTCTCACTAGTTGGAACATAAACTTGGATTATGGTTATATTGACGGGTTTTCCCAGAAGTCTTACTGACATAATTTGGTCAAACTTTATACTGCATCCTTTGAGAGCTTTTTCTATATCTTCTCACTATAAATCCCACACAATTTCTTCTTTGATTTTCCTTTGCTGAGCAGAACACTTTGTAATTATCTGGCTGAAAATGTCCCATCTCTGTCCACTTTAGTCCCCTAATCCCAAGTGTTGTAATGTTTATGCATTCTGTCTCTTGTTTTATATGTCTAGCTTCCCCTGATTCATGCTTCTCACATTCTGTGTTCCTATAGTAGTGTATTGTGCAGTGTCTGAGCATGTTAACAGCTGAATGTCCTTTCAGTTTGAGTCCAGTTGCATCATTAGCTACCACACAAATCATAATTGTCCTCTGCAGTTCCCGAGTAGCTCTTTGAGTGCCATGTGACCTGGGAATTTCATCTTCTGACACTATCTCTTGTTTCAGTTTGGACTGTCTCATCATAGGGTTTTCATGGTAAAAGACATTCAAATGGGATTTACCATCGTTCTTCTGCACAGTACTAAAAGTGTTAGCTATGATGCCACTTTTGTTGTTTCTGGGAGATCCTCTGCCAGTGTCACCCCCACCCCATCATGCTGCTGCCCAGTAGTTGTTTGGC
The DNA here is from genome assembly GCA_948474755.1 of Ctenosaura bakeri. Lineage (NCBI taxonomy): Eukaryota > Metazoa > Chordata > Lepidosauria > Squamata > Iguanidae > Ctenosaura > Ctenosaura bakeri. The sequence continues at coordinate 243,394 of CAOLHI010001484.1, read as the reverse complement.
ACATTTAGTCTAGCTCCTCAGCAAAAGCCTGTCTGACATGAGAGACCCTACCAGCAGCACTGCTGCTATCAGCATAGACTCTTGCCTCACAGGAGCATGCAGTCCCAACTACTACAGAAAGGTTGTGCCATTGGTGGGTATATTGGCAGTAGCACTTCTTAATTAGGAAGGATGCGTAACCTGAGAATAATGGCTTCCTACATGGCCCCACAAGAACCCTTGAAATTCTTTCAGGATAGCCACTTATGGGCAAACCCATTTTAGCAGCTCATGAGTCCCAGGGTAGTAGCAATGCAGTAGGAGAAGCTTGTGTTGTTGGCTGTTTTGACCTTTTCTCTGGTTCTTCCTTACCCAAGAGATAATATCAGTAATAGCATGGGCCCATGCCAGTGTAGTACCAGAATATTTGGAAGCAGTTATGATGTGATTTGCTTTAATCAGTCAGGCATCAGTTTCCAGCCTCTCTCACTTGCTCTGCAGATACACATCAGGCTTAGAAGACACCTTCCCACCTGACTGTAGCCATGAGAAAGATGAAACTGCATCTCCACAACTTGTCTGCCCACAGGAGCATTTGTCTTGTCCCCAGTCCCTAATTGATTTTAATTACTGGTGATTATTATGAGCACCAGGTAGTTCTAGAACTGGTGCCTGTTTTCTCTTTCCTCTCTGTTTCTTTTTATTTTTGCAACATGCCTTGCCCATTTCTTTACAGTAACTAGAAATAATAGTAGATGCATATGATTGTAAAAATGAGTAAAGTAAGGTACACAATATGTGTTGCCAGAAGCATACATTCTTATGTTAGATGTTTAATACATAATGATTATTTTTTTTTAAAAAGTGTTCTAGTGTATAAATATAATTATAGACCAGGTGGGGCAAATAAGTTGGGATGTTGTGGTGTTTGTTGCTCAAGTTCTATGGTTTTGCTCTCTCTCTGTGTAATATATATGTATGTGTGTATGTATGTATTTTCAAACCATTGCCATGGTCTATTTTCTGAAATTCCCTGCCACCAGCTGCACCCACCCTCAAGTGTGCTTCTCTTTAATTCTAAGACATATTGGAACAAACATTTCTTCTTTCTTTTTATTTTTTTTTCTTACATTGTATTTGTGCAATGGTGAAATGACACTCTTACACTATCCCACTATAACTCTAAGGAAAAAAATGAGAAAGAAGGGAAGATTTGGTCTTTGAACCATGGGATCATCTCAGCAGAACATGCTCCCAGGTTTTGTTTTGTTTTTTTTTAAAAAGAACCTTCAGAAGAACCTTAGTTCCAGTCTAAGAAATCTGCACAAACAGTCCCTTCCCCAAAAGAATGGAACAAGTGGACATAGAAGAAAGAATACTTGACAAACCCCACAGAGCCGTATGTGGGGTTTTACTCCTTAACCCACTACTTTTCCACCATATGTGTAGAGTTTCACAAATCTCCCGGTTACCACAAAGGAGTGAGGACTTTCTCTTGTCCCCACCTCTGCCACTAATGTGAGGACCTTCTCCTGTTGTATTTTTGTGGTCACCAACTGTAGGGACATCCTACATGTTGTCAAGGAACCTGTGTGAGATATTATGACATCAAAACTGTGATTCACCAGCTTTATTCAAATAGCCTCAGATTTTTCACCAATCACCATTCACTTGTAACATTCCTTCTCTCATTTCCTTCCAACAGCTCCTCTACCATATTACCTCTAATACCCCTCTGTGTGTGTGTGTGTAAAATTAAACAACATTTTACACTAAAAGTTCATGACATTACATTATATTGTGAGAATGTACATTTCTTCAAAATGGCAGTATTGTGGTTGCAGAAAATTTTGGAGACTCAAGATTTAGGTGTGCAGGCTTTATTTAATGCAATAGAATAGCTTGCCCAGTGAAGACATTAAGCAGAGAATCCAGCTGGAACTGGTAAGTTTGTAATATGTCAACTATCATCTATTTAGATAGAAGTCTTACAGAGTTCAGTGGGATCTGATCTCAGATAGTGGATCAACAGGCCATCAGTGTGAATGGCCATAGTGCATGTACCAGAACATTTCTTGTAAACAACAACTCTTTCTGTTGAACTCTTGGGCAAATTTTATGTAGGAGAACTAAATGAATGAGCTAGTGAAACCAAAACTCTTAATTGCTGATACTCCCTTTGTTTTAACCACCCTCTCTTAACTTCAGTGGGAAATGGAACCCAGTTTAGTTAGAAATTGATAATTTGCAGTGATGTAGTTTAGTGCTTTATATCTGTATTTTTTCCCATTGTGGAGCAGTATGATGAGCCATGTCAATTCTAAGTCATATTCTCTGTTTCAGGGCTCCTGTCTGTTTTAGCAAAACTGTTTGCTGCTATGGTGTTAAGCTGGGCAGTGAAAAGGAGTGGGATTTTTTATGGGAACTGCAAAAGCAGAATGATACAGAACTACGAAACGAAGAATATGAAATATACTTTGCACTGAGCTGCAGCCGTGAGCCATGGTTGCTTCAAAGGTGACCTTAATTAACTTACATTTTTAGTAAAGATAAGCTAAGTTTGACAGCCCAAAGACACAATAGGTAATAAAATTATATATTTCCCCCAGTTCCCTCCTTGACCAAGAGTTACTAATCATATAATTTTGTGATCCCATGATTACTGTGTCTTCTTGTTTTTTTTAGAAATTTTAGCTAGATTTTTTAAATTAGTAAATCAGGGCAGAAATTATTAGAAAACCACTTTTCTTTTACAGCTCTTTCTTGCTGATATGTCCTTTGTTTCTTTTGATTACCAAGAATGTTTTCTTTTGGCCTGGGAATTCATTTTTTCAAAAGATTCTTCTATCAGTTTGAGTTTGTTAGAAAGTGAGTCTGGTTATATAAAACCTATTCCTATTTTTAAACTCCTTTGTTGGATGATAGTTTTTAAATGAAGAAACAAGTGGAAGGGAACCTATGTTACCCTACACCTCTGCAGGTGTGTTTATTTTAGAGTGAAATAAAGAATGATCTCAAATAGCATACTGTATGTTTAATGTAGTGTGTAGTTTTAGCCTTTTAGTTAGTTTGCGTAATGGCACTTAAGTAATAATTATATGGACATACCTGTGCTGAAGCTGAATTTGTCCCACCATTGGTTGACAGCTGGAACTGGATGGTGTCGAGGAGCAATTCACTACAGTTGGGTTGTTCCTCATATGCTGGCATATATAACAGAAGTCTCCCAGCCCAATGTTCTTTTTGAGTTAATGTTGTTGATTCCCATTGCCTTCACTCTCAGTTTTTAAAATTCCTATCAAGCTAGCTGCATGTATTTCAAGCTTTCACCAAAACTTAGGTTTAAATATAATAGTTTTATTAACAGAGATTGTGCAGGAAAATAGTACCCAGATGACCACAGCTCAGTGTATCTCTGAGAGAACAACAGAAAAACTTTAAAATGATTTTTTGTGGCGAACAATGAAAGGGATTCTGTATTCAAACGTCCCTGAAGAAGCTGAAAAGCCAATTGGCAAAGGTGATAAGAACCGATTATGATGGTAACATTTCTAAAAAGGTAAAAAAAACCCAAAACTTAAAAATAGCTTTCTTTCTTTCTATTTTTCTTCCTCTTGCTTATCTATAGGACTAACGGTAAGGAGGTAGAATTACCAGCACGGATAGAAGGGCAGTGGAATTCACTGTTCTCAGGCAGAGAAATTCTTTTACTTACTTTGGGCTGCCATATTGGGAATGAGTGTTCCACAACAGGAGGCGTGGCTGATTGTATAGTGTAGCCAGGCAACAGGAACAACAAAAAGAGCCTGAAATGGAAGCACAGAGTTTGAGTGACAAGCCCTCTATAAACAGGGAAGAAGCTGAATATACTAAAGAATAGTGATATTCAAGCTTCCTTCCTATCTTATTTGAGAAACTTGTTGGCAGAGAAGCAAGGACAAAGACATGATTCAGTGCAGCCAAACTTGCGTGTTTCATCTTCAGTGGTGAAGAATACAATGAATTTACAAGAGTACGTTAGAGAAAATTAAATAATTGATGAATTTATATACTCAAATTTATTTAATACATTTGAGACAAAGGCATGATTTTAATATAAAGAATTTTTAGCCAGTGGTTTACAAGAGTCAAACAGAACAATTCATTCAGGAGGGGATAAAGTAAAGAGGAGAAAACAACACATAGGAAGGAAAAGGTAGGAGCAAAATGTGTCTTAAAAAACCAAAGCATTTGCAAAAGAGAATACTGATTCAGACATAGAGATGGAGATTAATTCAGAAGTGTCTGAAGGGGAAATATATAATGAAACTTATAGTGACAGTGGGGTAGACTCTTGATAGTGATGTCCAAAGAGGGTTGGCTTCTAATAGGTTTTTTAATATGGATAATTTTAAGCATATGTTGAAATGTGTGTTACATACACTGGAACTGGAAGATAGGATGAAGAGCAATGTGGCAAAAGGAAAGGAAAGAACTATAGTAGAGTGGCATTTGTCATCATAGTCATCACTATCACCAGGTCCCAAGGGAACTGAAATTCCTTTGCCTGACGTGTTTTAAGAGTCTAGAGTGGGAGGCTCCTTGCACTACAAAAAGACTTCTAGGGTGCAGTCAAAAGTTGAATATGTTTAGGAAAGGGGACATGGAGTATCATAAGGTCTCATTGCCTGATGTTCCAATTTCTGTGTTCTCGAAAGGAGGTTGACACAACCCTTAAGGATGCTGATAAGGGAAGAACTGAGTCAGCCTTAAAGAAGGCAGATGAAGCATCCAAAATGGAAATTAGATCTTCCATTATGGCTTCCAGGTTTGCCAGAGTGGCAGTATTGTGGTTGCAGAAAATTTTGGAGACTCAAAATTTGGGTGTGCAAGCTTTGTTTGACGCAATAGAAAAAACGCAGAAGGCTCTGTGATTTTAGCAGATGTGAGCCATGATTCTACTGTGTTTGCTGATAGAAATATAATAGCAGCTGTAGTGGCAAGGAGATCAATCTGGCTTCACCACTGGGAGTCAGAAACAGATTTGCCATACGTGCCATTTACTGGTCACCTTCTGTTTGAAGAAAGGCTTTACAAAAGTGTTAGTAGTAAATGAAGGAAAGACACAAGTAATGCCTTCAATATAGCGAGAAAGATCAAAGCAAAAACAATTCAGAAGTACCTTAAGAGATCATGGAAGACAGGGTGATTTCAGATTTGATAGTCCAGAGTGGAATAGAGAAGACTTCACCCAGAAAAGGAAAAAAGAATCAAACAGAACAGAAGAGAGGCAAGCCAACCCAATACAGGAGGCAGCTGACAATAGAGGTAGATAAGATATTTTGTTAAGAGGAAGATTTCTGTGTTTTGGGACATTATAGTCAAAAGTAACAGATCTTTGAGTCAATCAGGCAGTCACCAAAGGATACAAAAATTTGTTTACAAGTGTCCCATAATGCAGATATTCCATTACTGAGGAATCCAGAAAAAAGAGGACTAGTTCAAAAACAGGTCTTATATAGATAGATAAAGGAGGTGCCTTGCATCCAGAAGAGTTATTCAAAGTTATTCAAAGAGTTATATTTGATTGTGTTCATGGTGCCCAAGAGCAATGGTTCTTATCATCCTATTAGAACTTCAAATATTTAAACAACTTTGTTTTACACCAGAGATTCAGGATGGCGGCACTTTAAACCATCAAAGAGAATTTACAGATCAGTGATTGGCTAGTGTTTCAAAGAAGCTTATTGGCATATTAAATGTTTTAATTCCAAAGGAAACACTATCAGTTCAGGGAACTTTCTTTTGGTGTTGTGTCAGCACCCAGGGTGTTTACAATGGTACTGGTACCACTGGTGGCACATCTTCAGGAACAGAGTATATAGCTATTCCTATGCTTAGGCTATATCCTCTTGAAAATGGGGTGCAGACTCAGCAATAGCAATAGCATGTGTCTTTCTATACTGCTTATCAGTTAAGTGCTCTCTAAGCGGTTTACAATGTATTAGATAATTGCCCCCAACAAGCTGGGTACTCATTTTACCGACCTACGGAAGGATGGAAGGCTGACTCAACCTGGAGCCTGGCGGGGTTGAACTCACAACCTTATGGCTGCAGTACCATGGATGGAAAGGGATCTGGAAAACACAGTACAGACACATCAGAAATATGGTTTCTTCATAAAATTGGAAAAGAGCCATTTGAAACCATCAAGAATATTAACACAACTAGGGACTCAGATAGATACAGCAAAAGGCTGCATGTTTTTCTATCACAAGAAAGGAAACAAAAGATTAGGAAAGAGTTACAGACTTCGATGACAAAGAATTTGATGGCTCTGATACAGTTGTTGAAAACCATGGGACTGCTGCTCACAGTAATCCATTTGATCCCATACCAGAGGAGCAATCTATGCCCACCTCTGGTTTTTTTAAAGAAGGATTTAAATGAAAAGTTACAGGTGTTATTTAGGTGAGCTGTCTTGAACAGGCTTTGGAAAGAAACCTTTTGGAAAGGTGAAGGCAGTGAAAGTCACCAGCGTTAACTAAGAAAGAAATTTGGGTTTGGAGACTCCTGCTATGTATGCTGGCTTATGAGGAAAAACCCAACTATAATGGATTGCTTCTCTGGGGCATCCAAGAATGAATCATCACAGTAAGTACCAATCTTTCATTTTACCTTAAGTGTATAAGAGAAGCTTCAGAAGTTCTACCTTTTGAAAGCAAACTTCCACATGGATGTCTCCAGAACCTGTGGTTTTAGAAGAAACTCACAGATGCATCTCTGCAATCACGAGTTTAGAAATTTGGAGCAGGTTGGTTGCTTTTTTAAAAGAAAGATTAAACTTTTAGGATTCTGTAGATGCGATAGGCTTCAGCAGGGGCCTGGTCTCACTTGTTTTGTCCCCAGTCTTACAAGATACCACCAAATTTGACTTTAGAATGTCAGACTTTGTGATTCAGCTATGCAGATTTCTTACATTCCTTGCCCCATGATGTGTTACATTTTTCCCATTGTAAAAATATAGAAAGGCTTACACTCACCTTAACACCATTTTAGAAATATTTGTTCTCTATCGTCAATTTTATATCTGTCTACTTATTTTGAATAAACTTCTTTACAGATTCTTGAAGTCTATGCTTAATGATTCCACAATTCCACCATTTTATCTAAGAAATGCAATTCAAAATGTAGCCAAAAATGAAGTTGGCCACCGGATAGCATGGAAATTTGTAACAGAAAATTGGGCACATCTGTACGATAAGTATGGAAAGTTTCTGAGTTTTTGATATGATTGCATTTTAGCATGGATTTCTTATTCTAATCTACTAAGGCATAAAGTTATTTCTTTTCAGCAACTTCTTTCACTATGGATTATGCAGGGGCAAGAACTGTACTGTTGGCAGTCCGCATGCACCACCCAAGGCCATTTTTGTGGGTGTTTCATTCTCTCATTCCTTTTTTCAAAAAATGGGAGAATGATGGCCGAAATCCTGTTGGGCAGTTATGAATGTGTAATCTAGGGTTACATATTTATGACTGTTTTGTATTCATGATCTCTACATAGAGAGTACACAGGGATTGTGAAAGTCCCTCCAGTTCTGCTTACGAGGGAGCAGCCACTGCAATTGTTCCCCTGTCAAACAGGAACCAGCTAGCTGATGGTTCCACCCACCCCTTTATGAATGATCTCTGGCATGAAGGGGAATTGCGACAAAGCCCTGCTGTTGCCTGTCACACTGGAGATTGCTCACAGGAGTGGGTGGGGCTGTCAGCTGCTTCCCAAGCAAAAGGGGAATGGACCCCTGTTGATAGCTGCAGCTGCTTTCCAAGTAAGTGGAGATTGCGGGGACTGGAATGGGATTCATCGTGTAGCACTATAACTACAGTGCTTATAGATATGTAAATCCTCAATAGGATTTTGGTCACTGTCTTTAGGGGATGAGAGTCTCCTATAACCCCAGTATGTGCCTCCATACTTTCTTTTTGGGGCAGGGGAAGAGTGTCAGTTTTTAAAATATAGAATTTTTTTTAAAAAACTTGTTTGATTTTGTGGGATTGATCTAGCAGAAGTTCTTGGGGTTATAAAACATGGCTCCTAGGTATATGCTCAGACTTGGAGTATTCTGCCAAGGTAGAAACATATAAACCTAATTGATACATTTTTCTTTTAGGGATACAAAATCCTCCCAATTAATAGAATGTAAAGCCTCCATATCTTGTCTAAATAAAGATCTATTAGAATGAATGCAAGTTTTGGCCATCAAATACAATTGGAACACTGGGAATACAGTTGGAAATTGACCCAAAAATTCATAGCCGCTCAGAATCTAAAAGAAAATTATTTCAAGATCTTTCATAGATAGTATATGACTCCAAGCAAGTTGTGAAAAATTTATAATTCAGGTACAGGAAAATGTTGGAAGTGTCAAGTCAAAATTGGTACAACCTATCGTCTATGGTGGACCTGTAAAAAAGCTAAAAATTATTGGAATGATATACACAAAACAGTAAGAGAAATCCTACAAATTGAATTTGATAAAAATCCAGAAATATATTTACTAAATGTGCTTCATACAATAGATCAAAATATAAGGAAAAACTATTCGAGGATCCTGCTTTATATGATAACTGTGGCAAGAATAGACTATGCTAAATCTTGGAAAAAAGAAGAGACACCCAAGATAGAACAATGGATTCAAAATCTGTCAGAAAGAAAAACAGCAGACATCTTGTCACAAAGACTTAAAGGTCTGACAGATGAGAAAAGAAAAAGATTGGGTCCCTTTCAGGCAATTTCTTCAAAAACAAAGAAGATAAACATATAGACAAATATATCTACTGATTGAGAGGAGGTATGGATATGTTGAAATGGGGTAAGAAATGTATAATTAAAAAAATGTAAAGAAGGAGGTATTATCAACTATAAGACTTAGTAAAATAGAAAATAGTTTGAGTATCAACAAATTTAATATACAAGGTATTGAGAAGTATACTTAAGGGCATGATAGATAGGATTAATCAGGAACAAATATATATAACATTTTTCTTTTTATAGAGTTACTTATTTATGAGATATACATTAATGATTATATACTCTGGTAAGGATGCGAGGAAGATATTATGACACCAAATGAGCTACAATAGATTGTATAACTGTACTTTATTTAATATGTATTTTTTATTTATTGAATTATTAATAAAAAGTATTCAAAAAAAAAGAAAGAATGCAAGTTTTATCACTGTTGTTATAAAAACATGGGCCACCAATTCTTGTCCACTCTTGCAATAGACTATCAACAATATAAAGGATAAAAATCAAAAGACAAGAAATCTTTTCTTTTTAGTGAACTTCTTTTTCCTGTAAGAAAGAAAAGGAAACATTGCAGTGAGAAAAGCTGAAGTTGCTATAAGAATATTTAAGATATAGTTAAATAGCAGAATGTTGACCTGGACCCAGAGTAGTTCTTCTCTGAATCAGTTTGCTGATGGGACTGCAGTCCTGAAGAGACCTCCACTCCCTACAAGGGCAAGTATTCTAGAGAATCCTCTAACCCCCTAGATTTTTATAAGGCCCAAGGCATTAAGGGAAGAGGGAAATGGAGATTATAATTTTCTTTTCCTTTTTTATTCATGATACCATTCCAGAAGTCAGAACATAAGAAGAGCCATGCTGGATTAGAACCAAGGCCCATCTAGCCCAACATTCTGTTCAAAATGTGGCTGATCATTTGCTCACACAAAGTGACGTGAGGGCAACATTGCTCTCTGCCTTGTACTCCGTGGCAACTGATTCAGAGAGGCTTATTGCCTCCAAAGCTGGAGGTGACTAAAATGAACTCTGCTCATGGGTTCTCTGGATTCTATCCGTTATCTAAACAGAAATTTTCTCAATAAGTAGACAAAATGAACTTAACTTTGATAATTATAGAAAGCAGGAGAAATAATCCCAGACAGATAGAAGCAACCTAGATATGCATGCATAATATAAATGTAAAAGGTCTTCAAGTCACCTGTTGACTCATGGTGACCCCCGTGAACTTCATAGGGTTTTCTTAGCTGCGAGTTACTCAAAGGTGGTTTGCCCATGGCTTTCTTTGAAATATAGCCTGCAGCACTTGGTGGTCCCCCATCCAAGTCTTAGCCAGGACTGACCCTAATTAGCTTCCAAGATCAAATCTGGTGCCTTCAGGATATTTAGGCATTACATGCATACCCTTACCTAAATATAACCTGAAATGTGGTAGACAAACAGGATAAAGAAGAGAATAACTAAGATAAGAAAAACATAATGATGCTAAATTATAGGTCATTCATTCTGTTAACAAATTATGTTACTATTTTAGGACTTGGGTGGGCAGCTCACGGTTCAATAAGCCCCCTGCCACCTTCCATGTGTTTCACAGAGCCCTGCCCACTATTAGCTTAGCTAATGAGTGGGATGATACTGTGCTCCTGACACTGTTGACCTGTAAATCCAAGTGTTCTTCACCATTGACTATGCTAGCAGAGGACTTATTGGGACTTCCAATTCAATAACATCTGGAAGGGTGCATAATTCCTACCCTTGATCTAGCTGAATACAAAGAGGGAAGGCAATGACATTATTTGGGCATTGCTGTTATTAAAAACAGTGTGCTTTGTTGGAATCACTGGAAAGAAGGGTTTTGACCTTGTTTTCCTCTTTGTATCATCCTGATGCAGCCAAGAATTTCTGCTTTCGACCACTAAGAGCAACAGGGAAATAGTGATCTTCATCAGGCTTGCTAGGAGAAGGCTTAAATCTGCCCTTTCCATGCAATTCTGAAGCAGCCAAGATCACTATCTCCACACTGCAGCACAATCACTGAGGGAAGGAACTGTCTATGTGTGTGCAGCTATGAAACAGGATGAATGGAAACAACATGGATGAGTTATAAAAAGAAAGACTAGATACCCATTCCTCACCCACTCTAGACCTGGGCCTGTTGTCAGAAGTATGTGGTCTTTGGCCTCTTTTCCACAGGAAAATGCATTTCTTCATCCTCAAAAGCTTGCTTGCTATAGCTCTTAGATAACCTGTATTAGCAGTTCCATCATGTTCTTATAAAATCATCAGGAATAGGAACAGAAGGACACATGGTGCCATATTCTCATCATCTTATCAAAATGTCTGCTCCCTTAGGAATGCTCATAGCACTTTCTGTTACAGGAACGGAGTTCGAGTGTTACATGACTTCATGTGGTCTGTCAGTACTGATATAGAGGTCCAAATGGTAAGAAGAATGATTGAACCATAGTAAAATTAAATAACATAGACTAGATATCCTAAAATGTGAAGAAAATAGGACTTCATCTGTTTTTATAGTAAAAATTGTATGGCATGGAAACTTGGGCTTGTTAGGTGGTTACAACAGTTAAAAGGCACCACTGCATCTCTGATACTTTTAATGGAAATTGAAATCAGCCAGCATCCAATGTTGCAAGTATGGAAGGGAAAGTTCTTCCAAATGGGTGGCTAAAACAAAAGAGAGAGGTCCTGGGAAATAAGGAGGGAGTAGCACTTTGGCAGGGGAGATTTCCTTCCTACTTAGATCCCTGAGGTCATGGCTAATTCTGTGGTTGGATATCAACTGTTTTTCTGCAGCTGCCCCAAAATCAGTAAATTGTATGAATTCCTTTCATCTGTTCTCATGTGATTCCTCAAAGTTATTTTTATTTAAAGAGTAAAGGATAATGGGCTTTACAGGTTCCCAGATTACATGTAGGATCTTAACACTTATGGAAATGCATATAGAGATTTGAATAACAACTGAAAACTAATTATATTATTATTTCAGATTCAAAGTTTTCTTAATAATACACTTGAACCAGAAGAAAGAACACAGTTAACTAATCTTGTGATGGAAGCAAAATCTGAAACAGAAAAAAGAAAAGAATCAGTGACTAAAATGATCAAGTGGATGAAGAAAAATATGGATGGCTGACATTGAGAACATTTCCAAATATCTATTTTGGCTTGGTGGCATCTTAATTTTTGTTTGAAGAAAGACACACTTCTGTTGCATTTGTAGAAAATGGAATGTCACTTCATGTTTCAGATAGAAGTAGACTTATGATACACTGCCCAGAGAAAAGCAAATTGTGCTGAGCAAAGGATCGCATTTCAACCCAGGATATTACCAGCTGGAACATATTTGCATATTCTAGTGAATACTTCTTCTCAATGGTAATGCACTTTAAAAATCTGGGTTTAAACAATGTAAACGTATCTGGGTCTAAGAATATCCTGAACCATAAATGAAAGCAACAGAGGATACAGTAGTGATCAAGAATGAAGAAGCAGATGCAAGAACAAACTGTTGTTCTCTATGCTCTGTGACTGGTGTGTTATGTGATGTCACATCCAGCATACAGTTCTCCAGTTTAATTTTTCTTATCTTTCACTGGAGGCGAAGATAGTAGAGCCATGTGTTCAATTACAGCTCTATGTCATTATTGTGTTGTAATCATTGCAGGCTGTGACCAATAGATGCACAAAGTTTAATATTTTAATCTCAGAGATTTTCTACACTAACTACATGTAAATTTACCTTTTACATTTTCTACAGATTTTTAATCCATTGACTGTTTTTAGATCTAGTTAACAATCAAGTATAGCATTTTAATCATTATTGTTCAGGCAGCCTATAGATGTTTATATAATATGGATGTATTTATTTGCCTAAACATGAAATTGCATGGGTAGACCAAAGACAAAAGTCCAGAATACAGAATGGCTCTCTGCTTTCAAGCATTCTTACCCTGTTGCTGGATTTTAGTCACAGTGTTTTGAAAGCTATAAAGCAAATGATGGGAGATATGGAAAATTCCTCTGTTGAAATCCACTATATCTCAAAAGAAAACAAAAAGATAGAATTTTGTTGTGTCTCAAGTTTCCTTTTCATTGCTGCTATGACATAAGAGGCATCTTTGGAGCAGAGCATCTAGTACACCTACAGAAAACTTATTCTATGAGCACATATCTTTATGTACCCAGAACTGAGCTATCCATACATGAGATGGAGATACTAAAAAACATAGGGAACCCCTGAGCTTACAAAAGTAAAAAACATACTGTTAGAACCCTATTCCCCAAAGACTGGAATAAAGTATCATTGAAGGACTCTTTGGTTACACCCTTGAACAAAGCATTCCAAACCACAACATTTTGTTGCAGGTTCCACTTGTTGACCAGAATTCCATAATAATTGACAGCTGCAAAGTGCCCAGTTATGAGTTCACCTTTTTCTGGATGGAATTAATGACTGAAATTTTAAAAAAATGGTGGGTATTCTGTTTGACATTTTTTCCCCTAAATTCAGAGTGATTTCTGTATTTAAATGGCTTGTTTTACTCAAACCTCTCAAAGTATCACCAAGATCACAAGCAGTGTTTTGCTGGGAATGTCATCAGCTCATTGGAATATATTGCACATTGGAACGCACATTGGAATATAAAATGTTATTGAAAATTGATTTTCAATTTCACATGGCTATACTAGTTTTCTGTGTGGTATTGCTTAGTGATGGTTTTGTTGCAGATAGATAAATAGGTGGATGGTGTTTTGCAGTTCCCTCTCCCATAGCAGTTTGAATTTCAAGACATTCTACAGCATTATTTTCCTTTGGAAAAGAATATTAAGAGATTTGTGAAGCCTTTGTAATAAAATAATTACAATTACTCATTTTGATTAGGGTTTACATGATTACAAGAGGAAACATGCAAGCAGTGTTCGTTCTTGAGAAACATGAAATGAATAAATGAGTACTTTGTTTTCTTCTGTTTTCATACTTCTGTTGAAATAGCCAAAGGACAGGTATGCAAGTTTCAAATACTTATTAGCTGGTGCACCTTCTTTATGCAGATTCCATTCTGGGCATTGGAATGGAAGAACAAAATGTGAAAATGTGAGTTTTGCAACCTGGAAGTTAAAAACTAACCATATCTCTGGCTTTTGTACGATTTTGCATGATTAAGTACTGATCAATAATAGTGTTACTGCAAAATCTGCTGTCCTTAAGTTTATAAAACCAATAAAAACACTCAGATTGAGTAGGGTAAGAAGGCCTATTTAATTAAGTCATTTAAAAATTAACATTGAAAATATCAATTGTACAATTGGACTGCTTTTAAGTTTGTGTCACCCAGAAAAAGTCTGTGATGAACACATTCTCCATTTGAAATTTATATTCCCCTTGTCCCTTCAAAATACACATTTGGATCCCATTGGTTATAAAACCTGCATGCAGACACATGCAAAAGCTACTTAATCTTGAGGGTTGCATTACAGCCATCCTCCCTTCTCAGAGAATTAAATTGTTTATCTTCCAGCACAGGTCAGTTTGTAACGGGTTGTTTTTTACTCTGGTATCTCTTTATCTTTTTTCACATCCTGTTAACAAAATAGTTCCTTTTACTGCTCAAAGCATGTTCCCTTGGTTATACTGTAACACATAGTATTTTGCCTAAAGGCACATATTCAATTACTAACTTCATCTGCTAGAAAAATACTATTTTTTCAACTGTCTAAAATAATTCATTATTTTATATTGTGCGCTATCAGTAGTTCTGGCACACAACACTCAGGAAATCAAACTGCTTGGATTTCTGCTATGTGTTTCAATTTAAACTGCAGTGCAAAACCATGTTTGCATTCATGCTAAAAGTTCTGTTGACTGTATGGTACCAGAATAATAGTGATTAAAAATTTGTTTCAAAACTGTAGTTCATTGTCTTAAAATGTGCATTTTTCTAGGACCACGTAATATTCTTTTCATACAGTGTCAATCCCTGATTAAAGGATGTCTCAGGTGTGTTAACAGTAGTAATTGGCACAATCACATGGTCCATTGTGTCCTATTATGTTTGTAAGTAACAAACAAGCACCGTTGCTACTTAGAGACTATTTGCAGGTCTACAGACTGTTAGGTAATTTTGCTATCTGTTGAATTTATGCTGTATAAATGTCAAAAGAAATACAGCCTCAGATTGCTTATTGCATTTTAGTTCTCTTAGTAGTTAAGTTTTATTAAAGAATGTGGGGATAAGAAAGCTAACTTTCTAGAAAATAGTGATCTAGGTAAGTAATATTCAGATTATCCTTTGGACATTGTAATGAATATTTAAAATTCTCAAACCTTAAATCTTCCTAAGATATGAGATCTACATTTTTAAAAACTCTGAGACTTATCTTTGGCTGAAACTGACACTTTCTATCATTGCATGCATGACATTCAATACATTTTCAGTGTTTATTCATATGAACCACAGCATCTTTCTTCTATGTAGTGCTATAATCGGGGGATGGAATAACTGTAAGGAAAAATAAATCCTAAATTTTAAGCATAAGCAATTTTTTTAGTTCTAGTATCAGCATAGCTTCAAGTACTCAAGTAATACATTTCTTCCAATACAAGGATTTTTACAGAATTTAAAAAGTCACTGAAATGTATGAGAAAGTAAAAACATTTTCACACTAGACTAAGTTTTCCTGCTATTGTAGATGGGATTGGAGTGAGGAACACTTATTCTAATGAGAGCTGTGGTTGAGTTTTAAACTTTTAGGAGGTGTATACAAAAAGACACCTTATGGTATTTTCTGAACAACATGTTTAGAATTAGCTTGGTAAACTAATCAAAATATCTGTTTGAGCAAGCAGGAGACTCCACCTGTTAGTATCTAAAACACTCATATTTGCCAATAGCTTTTCTACTAAAAATTGAATTATATCATCAATAAGAGACTGAAGTTGATCTGCAAACCTGTATGTTAAATTTGGAAGAAATAGTCTTTTTAAAAGATAGTATTGGTTTGTGCTTTTGTATGTATGTGTGTGTGCGGGCAGGGTTTTTTTTTAATGCCTTCTCTCTGGTTTCACTCTTGGGAATAGCATATGGGGTGATGTCAGCTCGCTCCAGCTGCAGTAATTGTGAAGCAGTACTTTTGTAAAATTCGGTTTGATGCATTCATGAAATATCACTAGCAAGAGAAAAAGAGAATTTGATTCCTCCTCCCCCATTAAGTGCCCTAATGCTACATATGTCAAGTAACTGGAGGGTGCAATAGCATCTTCTTACTCTGGGAAAAATTAGAGTGGCCGTATAATAACTCTAGCGTCTCACTGAGAAACTGTCAGCTGCTAAAGGCATCTGCCAATCATGGCTGATTCAAATTTCAAATACAAGCAGACTTTATATATACATCAAGTTCCAGCTTCTATATTTTACATATAGGAATAAGATGAACTGATATGGCGAACAAACATCTCAGGGATGACAAGCTATAGTAAGTGAAATATTTCTCAAGTACTAATGAGATTAATCAATTTTACAGTGAAGACAGAAGTATTCCAGGTATTTCCTTTCACTCTGCATGTATTGCTTTGTTAATTCTACCGAAGAAAGAGAACAGCAGGAGTTGCCTTAATTACCAACCGATGAAACATACTTTCAGTAAACTCCATGAAGTCACTGAAATACCAGAAATCCCTATGAACGCACAGTGTGGTTGAGCCGTCTTGTGCTAATTTTGGATTACATATTTTCATTTGAAAGCATGCTGCCAGTGGAATTTTGGAACTATAGAGATTATGAAGACAATTGAACATCCTTTGTTTCCTGAGTATTCTAGAGCATAGAGCAATCTGTGCGGAAAAGGTTGCTGTGTTTCACCTTTGGTTAAGATCGTGTCAGCTTTGTGCTGGAGGTTACAGAAAGAGCTGCAATGTTAGCTGCCCTCACCTGCTTTATCCTGACTACGGTTGCTCCTCCACATTCAAATGTACATGTGTGTTTCTGGGAAGGGGGCCAAGGCATGGTAAGCAGAGCTGGCACCCAGGGTCCAAATCAGATCACGAAGAGAGGAGGGAAGGGAGAGTTTGATATGGTGGACCTATACTTCCTCTCTCACACCCATCTCCTTCCTTGCATGTGGGGAGCATTGGGAGAGGGTTTGTGCTGAGAATCATCCTTAGTTGGAAAGCCAGTGTCTAGGGTGGTGGAGGAGAAAGAGGAGGAGGATCAGAGCTGGGTTTTTAAAGGGCTGTGCAGCTTGATCAGAGCTGCTGGGAGGGAATGTTCCCCTAGGAAAGAAACACCTCAGATGAGGGGCAGGGGTTGAAGAAACTCATAAATAATCAAATCTGTGAAAGTCAAACCTGCAAATGTGGAGGCCAACTGTAATTCTTCAGAACGGTATGTGAGATCACCAGTAACATGTTATTTATCCTTTGTTCTTGCATCCTACAGCAGTGAAGCATGAAAATATGCTTCCAGTTTTTATTAGATGTTTGTGGGTGGAGTGAGCATATTCAGAACTAGGAGGTTGCCTTAGGGAATTTAGATGTATTGATGTTTCTGCACTGTCAGCCAACTAAGCTATTATAACAGGTGTGGCAAATTATAGACCTCCAGCATCAGTTCCCACCATCCTCTACCACTGATTATCTTTGTAGCCCAAAAAAGTAGCTTATATAGAAACATCCTTTATGAATGGTAGGAAGTTATAGTGGTGGCTGATTAAGGAGACCAAAAATCCACAAACTCCACCCGCACAAACCTCATAGTTACATTACACTTCTGCTTTCCTGGTACACTTAGCCTATTTCACAGGACAGTGCTGGGGGTATGACCAGGGAGAAAGCTTGGATCCCATAAGTGAATGAAGTTTCACTGCAAGAAACTCCTCCCCACTGCTATCCTGAAACCTCTCTGGTAAATTGGGAGGCCCTCTTGAGGGAATGGGAAGGGCAGAGGGGTGCTATTGGGGGAGCAGGGATTACTCAAAATTGAGTGGATGATTTTGGTTATCCCCGACTATAATCTTGCCAAGTATTTAAGGAGGTTTCTGCTTGATTTAACCAAAGGCTTTTCTAGTCAGTGTCCTTCTTTGCTCCACAAAACCAGGTACCTCTGAAAAGCCTATAAGCAGGTGTTACGGGAATAACGTTCTTCCTCCAAGGTAGTTTCCTGCAGTTGGTATTCAGAGCTGTGCTGCTTTTCACCCTGAAGCCAATGTATAGCTACAATGACCCAGTCCGTTTTTAAAGCCATTTGAATTAGCAGCTGTGACAAGCTATTTAAGTAATACAGTACAATACAGATATATCCCTATGTTTGGGTTATTTCTTAAAGGCTGTATACTGGGCTTTCCAGATACAGCTGAACTGCAGTTTCTAGCATCCTTAATCATTCCCTATGCTAGGTAGGGCTGCTGGGAGTTACAGTTTAACAATATCTGAAGTGCACCACAGTTTCCACCACTGCCCTATATTATTCAAACTTCCCTACAATTCCTTTGGTTCTCTCTTATACTGGTAGGAATTCACCACAGTTAAAGAGTATTGATTTGGTAAAGCTCCCACTTTGTTCTATAGCACAACTGTATGACTGCAGCACAGCAACTCCCTGACTGGCCCCTCCCCCAGTTTTAAATTTTAGATAATGGACAAACTTCCTGCATATTAATATATATTAGATATCATCTTCTTCTGTTTACATCATGCACAACAAAGTAATTCGAATGAGGCAGCACTCTGAAGACTTAAAACTTTAAGAGAAACTAGCTCTGGAGCATATGCAAACTGAGAACAAAAATTACACAAAAAGAATATATTTTGTGCATTGTGTGTGTGCGTTTGCCTTCAAGTCACTTATCAACTTATGGCAACCATAAGAATTTCATAGGTCCTGCCCATTCCAAAATAACTTGGAATCATGATACTGCAATAAGCCTTTACTTTTGATTCTTCTCCAACACAAAAATGGCTGCTGCAAACCCTTTCCATTCTTCTCCTAATTTAGAAAGTATGCCTGCTCCAGCATTCATGTTTCCAGGTATCTTTTTTCTCTTTCCAACATCTCCTAAAGATAGGTATTTTAATATTAAGGTATCTTAAAATATTGACTGTAACATGCACATTTGATATCAAATAGTATAATTTCTAGGACTCACCATATGGTAACCCCATCAACAAAGCTAATATTCTGAGAAACCAGGTGGATACATTTAGAAGATATGGTTCTTGAGTTTACCTCAATTCAATATGTGCCAAAAGTTTTACCACATCCAGGTATACCTCAGTTAACGTAGTGGATATATTCCTGGGCATTACTCCTTTCAAGGAAAATATGGTACCAGAGGCACAAATACAAGGAAATAATAGGGATAGTTTTGTATACCACAAAAAAGAAGAGCAGTTCAGCATGCTTTATGAAACTTTTTATTCAAAACAAACCATATGCATATGTGGAATGAAACAACTCAGCTAAACCTTTCATAGGTAAACAGAAGCATGAAACTTCTAGAGATCACTTGAAAGCCTTTGTCTTTTCTCTCTGTTCTGCTAATCAAGCATGTCCAAAAAGGGATTCTAGAGATACCTTCTGTTTACCTTGCCTGTTATAGGCAGGCACATACAGCTACAGTTTTAGCAACTAAAGTGGAATCCCATTCCTTCCCAGCTCAAATCTGATGGGATTGTTCATTGCAGACATGTTGCTGCAACAAAACAGGGAAAGCCTGGGTTTCTCTATCCTCTTTCAGCATCCTCCCAGTGTCAATGCTGCTAAAAAATCCCCAAAACTTCCAGCTAGTCTGAGGCTGCGGAAGAAAGCTGTTGCTGGGCAGGCATAAAAAGACTTTGTAAAGAGTAGCTCTTTGTCAGAGGCTCTGTTATTTGTAGTATGCAATCATACAGGTATCTGTAGGATTATACCAACAGATAGAGAAAAGTTGTTCATTGCTTGGTAGGGACAGCTGGAAAGTACACCTATAACTCTTTCTGTTGCCTCTTATTTACTGCTAATAAAGACAGTGCTTTATGTGAGGGAGGTTTCCTCCTGGTAGCCTACAGGGATCTGACTTTAAGTCATGCTTTCACAGTCCTCTTCTCCCTTTTGTATTCTTGAGGTCAGCAGAGTTAACACAGAAGCAATGCTCGCTTACAAATATCAGGGAAGTATCCTGGATAGTTTTTTTTTTTAAACCTGATTTTTATAAGTGAAAATCCAGAAATTAATTCATAGTACCGATTGTAATATTACATTTGTAATATTACACAGCAGTCTAAACAGAATATAAAGCCAGCAGGTATCATAGACTCATAGAATCATAGAAATGTAGAGTTGGAAGAGACTACACGGGCCATCCAGTCCAACCTCCTGCCATGCAGGAACACCCTCAAAGCACTCTCGACAGATGGCCATCCAGCCTCTGCTTAAAAACTTCCAAGGAAGGAGACTCCACTACCCTCCGAGGCAGCAGATTCCACTGCCAGACAGCCCTGACTGTCAGGAAGTTCTTCCTGAGGTTCAGGTGGAATCTCCTTTTCTGCAGCTTGAATTCATTGCTCCTTGTCCTGGTCTCTGGAGCAGCAGAAAACAAGCCCTCTCCTTCCTCTACATGGCATCCCTTCAAATATTTAAACATGGCTATCATGTCCCCTCTTAACCTTCTCTTCTGCCGACTAAACATACCCAGCTCTCTAAGCCATTCTTCATAGGGCATGGCTTCCAGGCCTTTCACCATTTTGGACGCACTCCTCTGGACTTGCTCCAGCCTGACCATGTCCTTCTTGAATTGGGGTGCCCAGAACTGGACACAGTCTAACCAAAGCAGAGTAGAGTGGTACCAGTACCTCCCTCGATCTAGACACCATACTCCTATTGATGCAGCCGAGAATTGCATTGGCTTTCTTGGCTGCCGCATCACACTGCTGACTCATGTTCAGCTTGTGGTCTATGAAGACACCTAGATCCCTTTCACACATACTGCTATCCAGCCATGTGTCCCCCATCCTATATTTCTGTATTCCATTTTTTCTACCTAAGTGTAGGACCTTACACTTCTCTCTGTTGAATTTCATTTTGTTCACCTTGGCCCAGCTCTCCAATCTATCCAGGTCATTTTGAATTTTGATCCTGTCCTCTAGCGTATTAGCAACCCCTCCCAATTTGGTGTCATCTGCAAATTTGATGAGCATGCCCTCTATTCCTTCATCTAAGTCGTTGATAAAAATATTGAACAGCACTGGACCCAGGACAGAACCCTGGTAATTAGAACATAACCTAAATTCCTTGTATCTTCCATCCTATATACTATATTCTAAATTTTATATTTCCTCTTCTTGCTATTCATCTTGATATTGCTAATTGATTTTCCTAAGTATAAATAAAATATTATATACAATATGGTTAAATTAAATTCCTTCTTATCCTCAATGGAAAACAAAGTATTTGTCTATTTATCCTACACTTCCCTATTTTGTAAAGCCTCCACTCAGTTCGTTCTGCGCTGGACACCCCTATTCCTAAATCCCGAATGGTTTTAAACTGTATTCTTGGACCAGCTATCTCCAACAGTGGCTTCCGATGGAAGTTAAATGTGCTTAAATGAAAGTTGTATTCTCCTATTGTTCTGCAGTCGCCTCTAGAAAGTTAGAGAGCCTGACAGGGTGGATCCTTTCTTCTTCTGCTTGTAACTGAGAACGTTTGACAGAATGTTTTGATCTGACAAAAAGAAACATACCTTGGCATAACATTACCTCGCCTTCCTTTTAGTATGTATGTGGTCTCACACCTGTGGACCTGTGGCGACTGCATGAATTTCACATGGTTTTGTCAGTTCCTTCCCCTGAATTTTAACCTACAGCACGTGGTATTGGTTGGCGGTCTCCCATCCAAGTACTAACCAGAGCTGACCCTGCTTAGCTTCCAAGATCAGACAGGATCTGGTGCCTGTAGGGGCTGGGGAGAAACATGAGTTTGATCTTTTGTCTTTTTAAAGAAAGAAGGCCCTTTTTTCCCCCTCCAGGTAGTTTAAAAAAAAAGTCTGGCAGAAATCTGTTATTTGCAATTTGAAGCCCATCCCACAAAATTGATCCGGGCAGCTCTGGAGAGGACCGTGTGCCCTGAACGGAGCTTCTCGTCCCAACCCGAAGGGGGCGTTCTGAGCGCAGTGGAGGAAGCGAAGCAGCCTTTGCGAGAGAGCCGGGCAGCTAAAGGAAAGAGAAAGTAAAGCTAAGAGTGAGAAACGGCCCCGCAGTGAGTTGAGACTTAGGACTCGTTGCTTCTGCTCCAAGGTGAGGGGAATCTCCGGAACCGCAGCCTCAAGCGGTGCAAGATCCTCACTTGTTGGAGGACGAGAAGACATTCTGAAGGAGGAGCAAGAGAAATCTTTGTGGACCCGTTGCACGATCAGAGGGTTCAGAGCAGTGGACCAAGAAGGGTGGCTTTTTCTCAGAAATCTTCAGACTGTGTCTGTAAGTATTTTGAGGTGGAGGTGGAAGTCACCGTGTCCTATGACTTCTCTGACTACCACAGGACATTGTTCATGTCTTCTGATTATGCCCCAGTTTGCATCTCCAACATTCGTTTCTCAGAGGTGGTGCTGTGGTCTTAGCAAAGCACCGTTTCGTTTCGTTGCTTATTTAAAGGATGAGCACTTCTGTCTCTACAGTACTGGTGTGTATAAAGCTTTGCGTGTGCCCGTGTCTAGATGCTCACGAACGTGTTAGCACACGAGTGTCAGAGAGATTTCCCCTGTTCAGCCGGTGCTCAAACATAATTTCTCTGGGCCACGTGCTGAGTTGGAATGGATCTTTACTGCCACACAACCGCCTTGTCTATTTTGGGGGGAAAATGGGGAAAGATTTATTACACTTATAGGCTAACCTTTCTACAAGAGCTCACAGAGGCCCCTAAGTGGTTCTGTCCCTCTCATTCTTGCAACAGCTGCATGAGAGAGGTTAAGCTGAGATATTAGCCATTTCTGCACTAGACTGTTATAGTGCTATGATTCCACTTTCAACCTCCTATGGAATCCTGGGCTTTGCAGTTTCGGGAGGGGTCACTTGGCCCCTACCGAAACTGCAAACCCCAGGATTCCATAGGAGGTTGAAAGTGGAATCATAGCGCTATAAGTCTAGTGTGGAAATGGCCATTGTGAATGGTCAAGTAAGTCATGGAATCATAAAATAATAGAACTGGAAGAGACCACAGGGGCCATCCAGTCCAACCCGCTGCCATGCAGGAACATACATTGAAGCACTCCCCACAGATGGCCACCCAGCCTCTTTTTAAAAATCTCCAAAGAAGGAGACTCCACCACACTCCAAGGCAGCATATTCCATTGCCAGACAGCTCTGACCATCAGGAAGTTCTTCCTGAGGTTCAGGTGGAATCTCTTTCCTGCAGCTTGAATCCATTGCTCCTTGTCTTAGTCTCTGGAGTAGCAGAAAACAAGCCCGCTCCCTCCTCGACATGACATCTCTTCAGATATTTAAACATGCCTGTCATGTCCCCTCTTAACCTTCTCTTCTGCAGACTAAACATACCCAGCTCCCTAAGATGCTCCTCATAGGGCATGGCTTCCAGATTCTTCACCATATTTAAGTATCATGGTTGACTGTAGGTATGAAATTAGATGCCTGTCTGTACTACAGAATTAAGTGGATTTAATCATCATGTTCTCATAGTATTTTGAGAAATGTCGTTCAGGGCAGTATGCTAGACCTTTTTTTAGAACAGGTCATTGGTAACTACAGATCTGAAGATGGAGGCATGGCTTCTGTTAGTTCCCTTTGTTTAAGCACCTGCCTTTTCTGTGTGTACACACTGTAAACCAGAGCTTACTGACTTCTTCACAGATGTTCTGGAGCCTGTAATGGTATTAGCACAAATGGCTCCCGCTGTCTCTGGGATCTCAGTGTTCCTGATTATTATGGTAGCTGGCCCGCTTTCTTCCTTTTGGATCTGCCTATCTCTGCATGGGAATGCCATAGGCATATTAGGACTAGTAGTTATTCTACAAGAGCATGTCATGCAAGGGTGGCACACTAGTGGTCACTTTTTTCTCTCTCTCCTCAGTTAGTAGTCTTAAGAGTTTTTTGTTTAGATGTGTACATTCCCTTATACTTGTTCTCTCTGTGTTGAAGAGGCCATTGTTCAGAATGTAGCTTACACACTAGTACAAAATATGGATGCTTGCACAATCATATATTGGGATGGGAAAAGCGGGGCTGCACTTGGCATGTGTAATTCTTACCTTTCAGCACTTGGTCAGTTCTGGTGTATAATCTTATGTAAATAAGAATTGATCAGGGCAATGAAGGTGATTTTAGAAACCACTGGCGTGATTTACTCCTGTGCCTAAGATTGGCCTTCTCCAACCTGGGGCCCTTCCACACTATTTGATTATAGCACTATGATTCTACTTTAACTGCAGTGGTTCCATCCTATGGAACCTTGGGATTTACAGTTTAGCGAGGGGCATTTAGAATGTTCAGCCAGAGAGTTCTAGTGACTCATGAAAGTACAAATCCCAAGATTTGACAGGATGTTCGCACGGCAGATAAAGTGGGTTCGATAGCACTGTAATTGTGTAGTGTGAAAGTGCCGCTGATGTCTTTCTCCAGATTTCAGCTCCAGTCTCAGAGTGAGCAGGCTTTTATCTGTTACATTGTTCCTTATGTTTGTCTAAACTCATGATAAAAGTAGTTCTTGCTCTTCCCCTCAGAATCCAAAATAATTTTGTTTTTTAATGCATGGCAGTCAGAGATAGGTTGAGGGTTCATCAGAAAAGCTGTCTCATAGAATCATAGAATCATAGAATCATAGAAATGTAGAGTTGGAAGAGACCACACGGGCCATCCAGTCCAACTCCCTGTCATGCAGGAACACCCTCAAAGCACTCCCGACAGATGGCCATCAAGCCTCTGCTTAAAAACCTCCAAGGTAGGAGACTCCACTACTCTCCGAGGCAGCAGATTCCACTGCCGGACAGCCCTGACTGTCAGGAAGTTCTTCCTGAGGTTCAGGTGGAATCTCCTTTCCTGCAGCTTGAATCCATTGCTCCTTGTCCTGGTTTCTGGAGCAGCAGAAAACAAGCCCCCTCCTTCCTCTACGTGGCATCCCTTCAAATATTTAAACATGGCTATCATGTCCCCTCTTAACCTCCTTTTCTGCAGACTAAACATACCCAGCTCTCTCAGTCTATCCTCATAGGGCATGTTTTCCAGGCCTCTCACCATTTTGGTCACCCTCCTCTGGACTTGCTCCAGCTTGTCAATATCCTTCTTGAATTGGGGTGCCCAGAACTGGACACAGTATTCAAGATGGGGTCTAACCAAAGCAGAGTAGAGTGGTACCAGTACCTCCCTCGATCTAGACACCATACTCCTGTTGATGCAGCCGAGAATTGCATTGGCTTTCTTGGCTGCCGCATCACACTGCTGACTCATGTTCAGCTTGTGGTCTATGAAGACTCCTAGATTCCTTTCACACGTACTGCTATCCAGCCACGTGTCCCCCATCCTATATTTCTGTATTCCATTATTTCTGCCTAAGTGTAGGACCTTACATTTCTCTCTGTTGAATTTCATTTTGTTCGCCCTGGCCCAGCTCTCCAATCTATCCAGGTCATTTTGAATTTTGATCCTGTCCTCTGGCATATTAGCAACCCCTCCCAATTTGGTGTCATCTGCAAATTTGATGAGCATGCCCTCTATTCCTTCATCTAAGTCATTGATAAAAATATTGAACAGCACTGGGCCCAGGACAGAACCTTGTGGCACCCCACTAGTCACTTCTCTCCAGGATGAAAAGCAGCCATCCGTGATCACCCGTTGGGTTCGGTCGGTCAACCAATTACATATCCAATTAACAGTAGCCCTGTCTAGCCCACATTTTACTAGCTTCGATGCAAGAATGTCATGGGGAACTTTGTCAAAGGCCTTACTGAAATCGAGATATGCTACATCCACAGCATTCCCTTCATCTATCAAGCTAGTAACTCTATCATAAAAGAGATCAGATTAGTCTGGCATGACTTATTTGAGAAATCCATGTTGACTTCTCGTGATTATTGCGTTGTTTTCTAAATGATTAGAAACTGAACGCTTAATGATCTGCTCCAGGATCTTTCCGGGTACCGATGTCAGGCTGACTGGGCGATAATTATTTGGGTCCTCTTTTTTCCCTTCTTGAAGATGGGGATAACATTTGCTCTCTTCCAATCTGCTGGAACTTCTCCTGTCCTCCAAGATTTCTCAAAAATTATAGCAAGCGGTTCCGAAATGACCTCTGCCAGCTCTTTTAATATCCTAGGATGCAATTCATCTGGCCCTGGAGACTTGAATTCATCCAATGCGGCCAGGTATTCCTGTACCACCTCTCTACTTATTAAGTGCCTCATTTCCTCTGCTTCCTCCCCTGCTCCCCTACCACCAGGTTGAGTGCTTGTATCCTTCTGGGAAAATACGGAGGCAAAGAAGGTGTTAAGTAGTTCTGCCTTTCTCTCCCCCTGTGAGTAATTCGCCATCTTCTCTGCGTAGCGACCCTACTGTCTCCTTCTTTTTCCTTTTGCTGCGGACATATTTAAAAAAACCCTTTTTATTGTTTTTAATGTCTCTGGCCAGCCTAAGTTCGTTCTGTGCTTTAGCCTTTCTGACCTCCTCCCTACATCTCCTGGCTACTTGCTTAAATTCTTCTTTGGTGGTTTCCCCTTCTTCCATTTCCTATACGTGTTTCTCTTAACTCTTAGCTCAGCTGAGAGTTCTTTAATCAACCATTCTGGTTTCTTCAGATGCCTTCCATTTTTCCTCCTTATTGGCACAGTTTTAGACTGTGCCGTCAGTATCTTCCTTTTTAAGGAACTCCCATGCCTCCTGAACTCCTTTCCCTTTCACTATTCCTGACCACGGAATTCCAGCCAGCAGCTCCCTAAGTTTACAGAAGTCCGCTTTTTTAAAATCTAAGACGAGTGTCTGGCTACCCTTATCTTCTCCTTCCCACTGAATGCTAAATTCCAACAGGGCATGGTCACTCCCCCCTAAAGATCCAACCACTTCTACCTCATTCACAAGGTCATCCCTGTTGGTCAAGACCAGATCTAGAATATTTGATCCCCTTGTGGCCTCTTCCACCTTCTGGACCATGAAGTTGTCTGCAAGACAAGCAAGAAACTTGCTGGACCTTGCTGTCTTGGCAGAGTTTGACTGCCAGCATATATCTGGGTAATTGAAATCTCCTATTATTACTGTATCTCTCCTCTTTGAATGTTCAGTCATTTGGTTGAGGAAGGCGTCATCCAAGTCCTCAGCCTGGGTTGGAGGTCTGTAGTAAACCCCCACCAGAATATCCCTATTGTTTCTCGCTGCCTTAATTCTTACCCAAATGCTCTCTACCTGGCTTTCTGGGTTTAAGCCCAGGATCTCTTCACAGGTGAAAACATCCTTGACATACAAGGCTACTCCTCCTCCTTTCTTGTTTGGTCTATTTTTACAAAATAGGCTATACCCCTCTATTCCTATATTCCAATCATGAGACTCATCCCACCAGGTCTCAGTGATGCCTATCAAATCGTATTTATTTTCTTGTACTAGGAGTACAAGCTCATCCTGCTTGTTTCCCATACTCCTTGCATTAGTGCATCCTTTCCTAGATGCCATTTATCTCTTCAAGTTCACTCATCCCTCTCAACTGTGTGTGTGTGTGTGTGTTGGGGGTCAGTGGGTGGGAATACATCCTGGGTAGGAAATTACTGAGGGCAAGATTTATCTGCTCAAAGTCCCAGCATTCTCAGCCAGGTTAGGATTGGCTTCCCAAGACCTTTTGTTTCACAAGAAACTCTACAGCGATCTTAAATGAGTCCTTCCTTTTGGCCTTCTCTTAGCCTCATAAAACTATGTCTGGCCTGTACTAGTTAAGACAGCAGTTAGAGATGTGACTGAATCCCCCTCTATATTAAAAAAAAATCCTTTCCATATATAACTTTAAATGACTGGGAAAAGCTTAGATTTCTCTTGCACATGGTGAGAGTGTGTGTGTGTGTGTCTGTGTGTGTGTGAGAGAGAAAAGAAAAACATTCAGCCACGAACACCGTCAACCTTTTGAAATAGTACAGGCTTTAGGCTGTTTCCTCAGGGAGAATTAGGCTTTAGTAGCCCAGCACAACACTGAGACAGAGAGGATTTTGGTTCAGCCAGGATTCTGTTGTAAAATTCTTATGTAAATTTCACCTCTTGGTTTTTGAACGGGCTGATGAAGGATACCTTTTTTTTTAAAAAGGGTTTTTGATGATAATGTAGTTTTAAAAGGTTGTTGTTGATAATGTAGTTTGTTCCAAAATTGTGCATATAACATAGGCCCTTTCTGCATGAGGTGAAGAAATCGCTCCGTGCCATTTACCTGCCGCTTCTTCTGGGGTCCAAAGCAACACGGGCTGTCCCTGAAGCCCTTCCGCAGGCCTCCTCCTTGGTTCAGGGTGAATCGGAGCAGTGTGAGGTCTGTAGATCTGCACTGCTCCGGCTTCCAAAATGGCGGCTTCTAGCTTCCAAAATGGTGGCTTCTGGTTGGTTGTGGGTCCCGACCAACTGCTGAAGCTCGCCACGCCTAAAGCCTGCCCTCCAGAGATCGCAGGCTCGCATTGGTGCAAGCCTGCGAATCTGCACAAGGAAGCAGGAACGCAATGGCACGTTCCAGGAAAATGGCGTCTTTCTGTTTTTCCGGTCTTTCAAAAACACGCTGGAGGACCACTTGGGGTCGTCTTTGGGGCAGACTGAGGTGCAGATCTCCTGTAAGTAGTCTGCTCTTAGTCCGCTCCAAGGTGCAGCGACCTCCCTGCGAGGACGCACTGCCCCGTTGTAATTGCCTGGTGCGGAAAGGGCCATTGTTGTGTATAGTAACTGAAAAAAGTTTTACCAGCTAAAGCTTTAAAATGAGTTACAGTTTAGAAGTCTAAACTGGGATTTATTCTGTGATCAAAAGATCAGTGATTCTGAATGAGACACAGAAGTAGATAAATGGGTGTTTTAGTCCTATCAATAATAATTATTCCCAATAGTGCTAACATTTTGATTTCCATCCTTCGTGTTTTACAGTTGCCATAGCGATACACAAACCTAGGGCCTTTTTGTACTACAATGTTAATAGTGCTATTTCCACTTTCAACATCCTGTGGAATCCTGGAGTTGCCAGTTTAGGGAGGGGCATTTAGAATTCTCAGTCAGATTGCTCTTTGGCCTCAGTAAACTACAAAGCTCACAGGATGTTGAAAGTGGAATAATAGCACTATAACAGTATAGTGTGGAAAGGCCCCTAAACTGAAAAATTAACACATCAATATTAGTATGACACCTAAATGTTTAAGGAGAAAGTGGACTTTTTGTTTCTGGAGTAGTGAGGCCCAGATATTTTGAGAGAGAGGCTAATGGGGACATCAGAAAAGAAAGGTTGAGGATGAGTGCTATTGCTTCCTGTGAAGTGGCCTCATCTTTGCATTTTCTTGGGGCAATAGTGACACCTAATGGCCTGTTGATTTAGCTACATTCTGTATTTTGCTGTACAGTATTTGTAAACAAAAATAGTGAACTGTTTTGTATTCCAAACTGACACAAAACTTTTCTTTGTGACCAAACCATTATCTCAGCAATTGGCCTTGCCATCAGACAAACATATATATCAGTAAAGCCAAGGCAGAGAGCCAGTGTGATGCAGTTGTTTGAGTGTTGGACTAGGGCTCTGGGTGATTGGGTTCAAATCGCTGCTCAACCATGGAAACCCACTGAGTGGTCTTAGGTGTCACATTCTCTCAGCCTCAGAGGAAGGCAAAGGAAACCTCCTCCCAACAAATGTTGCCAAGAAAACCCCGTGATAAGCTTGTCTTAGGGTTGCCATAAGTTGGAAATTACTTGCAAGCGTACAACAACAACAAAGTCAAGACAGGACAGTCTCTGCTTTCAGACTTACAATTTTAAAAGAAAGAATGGGAAAGGAAAAAAGGAAAGGGGAAACAGAAAGCAAAAAGGAAAATGAATTGAACTGACCTACTTCAAATGCCAGATTTTGGAGAATTTAGACTAAATTGTACTAAACAAACTGTCCACTATTTTATTTATTTAAAATATTTTTAGATTTCTTTCATTGCAGAACCTTCCCAAGCTGGCTTACGTATATAGATAAAATATTAAAAAGTAAAGCATCTAATTTTAAAATAGTTTAAAAACATTTTACCATCCAACACTACATATATATATATATTAAGCTGCTGCTATTATTATTATAATATTTTTATTATTATTATTATTATTATTATTATTATTATTATATAAAATAATAATAATAATAATTTATAGCATTTGTGTCTGTGTATGAGGGAATCATTTTAAAAAAAGGAGTGGTTTTGGAATATGTGAATATTGCTGTTTAGGGGTAGGGGTACATTTTTTTCTAGCTCCAGGAACCTTCTGGAGCCACACCGGGCTTTCAGAATGAAAAGTGATATCGATTTTTTTTTTAAATAAAGTGATTGTTTACTAACATGAGGAACTGGGGAATACACGTCTAGTTTAGGAGAGAATCATGGCCGGCTAACCTCACTATGGGACTTTGCAGGACTGCTCCAAACAAATAATTGTGATCACATTTTTTTAGGGAAAGGGAAACATTTCACAAAATAGGTCTGCACTTGATGGAACTGTGAGTTGTATTGCATGCTGCTAACAATTTTCTAGCAATGTCCATAAAGGAGCCTGTGTTAAATCACAATTTGTACTACTACAAAGCTGGTGTGATGAACATTGGGCTATGACTTGGGAGACCAGGGTTTGAATCCCCTCTCAACCATGGAAACCCACTTCCTCTCATCCTCCAAGAAAGGCAAAAGCAAAGCCCTTCTGAATAAATCTTGCCACAAAAACCTTGTCATAGGTTTGCCTTAGGGTTTCCATAAGCTGGAAACAACTTGAAGACACACAGAGCAACAACTGTTACTGTTTAAACAGGGCTGTTGACTCAGTGCATCTGCTTTGCATACCAAATATTCCATGTTCAGTATTCACGATCGATGGGAAGCAAGGTCTGATAATTACCATGCAAACTAGAATAGTTTGGTATTATCAGGTTAAAAAAATGCCCATGCTTAACAGATACAATATAAATTGAGGGTGGGGATCATTTGCACCTCCTGATGTTGGATTACAAATCTGAGCAGTCCTTTGCTAGCATAATCAGCAATGACAAATGCTAAGGATTGCAGTTCAGTGTCTGTAGGGCAACGTGCCAGGGGAATTGTGTTGTACACTGCTAGCAGTTTTCTAGCAATGTCCATAAATGACCCTGTGATAAATCATAGTTTGTACTATGGTATAATGGTATAATGGCCATTGGACTACAACTCAGGAGATGAAGATTCAAATCCCCTCTTGGCCAGATTTGAGAAATGTTCAGATTGACTCTCCATGCACAGAGAAAAGCCTCTTTTAGCTCTATGTTTTTGGTAGATACATTGATTCTGTTTAGAGATTAACAGGTAAAGTGAATATATACATATTATTCATAGTAATCCAAGTATTATTTAAGAGAAATATCAGCATTTACCTTTAAAAAAACCCCCAAATCATCTGTTCTGTTCTGTTCTTTAAAAAGATTATATTAATCTACTCCCCTTCCTCACGTAACAACCCACAGTAGGTAACTGAACTTATGTACATGTAAAAGTGATATCAATGCATTTGTAGGATACTGTATCTGCTGGTATGTTTGTTCTGGAATGTAAATGTAATTATGTTCTGTTTAAAGATGACTCTGATATTTTAGTGATGGCATGGGGGAATTAAAAAATTCAAAACTTCAATTTATTTAATTTTTTTAAAAAAAGATTCATTTTTATGCTCCTTGAGAAAGGCTAGGCAGGAGGCATTTACACTGTGAACTAGCCCATTATTGCATATGGAACTGAGACTTGGCTATTATTCTCAAAAGAAGAAGAACCCAAGGTTTATGGCTAACTAGCGAGAATTTCTTTTATGGGGTTGGATTACCTTCATAATTAGGAATAGAATCCTGTTCTGTTCTGTCCCCATATGTTGAAGAAGATTATGGATGTTCTGTAAAAGGCACCTTGGCGTCTCTTTAAAGTGCATGAAATTTCAAACTTAAAGCAAGTAAAGCTTTGTAGTTTTTAAAGGAGTAAGATCACTTTGCTCAAGCACTTCTATGACAAATATCACATAGCAAGAGTGGAACCAAAGAGAAATATTCAGTCTGTGCAAAAATAAGGAACAGATGTGATTTTTTTTTTGCAGAGCTAATTAATCATCCTTTATTTACTTGCATGAAAATTTATGCAAACCAAATTTGTTTTTTATCATCTAACAGCCACAGGAAAAAAAGTACTTCATATGTAGCTATAGTGGCTTAATGTACTGATGATCAGATCTTGGTTTCTTATCATTGTTAGTAGGAAGAGATCAAAATGATAGTTTTCCAGTTTGACAATAGAAGGACTTGACTGGAATTATAATTAGAACTGAATGGAATCAACCCTGGAAGTTTTCTATTCTGGCACATAAGCAAAGGGGGTGGTCTGATCTTGATGCTCATCCTTGGTTTAATAAATGGGGGTTTAGTACTACAGAATTCTTACCTCTGGACTGGTTCAAAATAATGGAAGTCATGGAAGTGTCTTCTGTCAATAGATATTAGCATATCTGCTGTCTTCCTTGCCAGAAGTAAATGCTTCTATGTTAAGAGAAGTAATTTGGCTAAGAAAAGAAACACCTGGCATTTCTCCTTCTGTTTCTGTCCTTTGCCACAGCTTCCAGAAAGACTCCACCTTTCCTCAAAACTTTTGCCCTTTATTGAAAGAGAGAAGGCCTTTGCTTGACTTTCAGAAAGCTTTGGAGAAGGACAAAAAACAAGCGAAGAGACACCAGCTGTCTCTGTTCAGGATGTTTCCTCTAACCTAGTCCACTAGTGAACAGGGAAGGCTTGAAAGAGGTGAGAGTTGCTTTCTTAGATAGCAGCTTCCAGAATCCTACAGCTAGCAAAAGTTGGGGCGAGGAGGAAGAGTAGTCAGTCATTTCTCCTGTTGTTTCTCATCCTCATCTCTCTGGAACTTAGAACACCCTTCTCTCTGGAACTTAGAACACCCTAGTTTACTTGCACAGCAGATGAGACAAGATTTTTTTTTAAATGCAGGATAAGAGACTTAGGGCCTTTCTGCACTATGCTGTTATAGTGCTATTATTCCACTTTCAACATGCTGTGGAATTCTGGGGTTTATAGTTTATTGAGGCCAGAGAGCTCTCTGGCTGAGAATTCTAAATGCCCCTCCCTAAACTGCAAACCCCAGGACTCCATAGGATGTTGAAAGTGCAATAATAGCACTGTAACAGTGCAGAAAGGGTCTTAGTTTACTGCAGAAAAAAACTAGATGAATCTGACCTATTTCAGAAGCCCTGTATGGAAGCCCAGGTGAGGGTGGGGTGGGGGTTGAGGTCAGGAATAGTACCAAAACTATGTCCAATGGTATTTATAGAATGCTTGCATAGAAAACCATGGTCGAATCTTCAGTAATTGTCACTGGATTTTTGAAAGGCTGATAATTTTATTAGGTTATGCAGATCCCGCAGCCCCCTGTTGGTTTTAAGTATTAGTAGTTCTTTCCAGTACATTACATATCCTCTCTTGGAACAGCAATTGTACAGTTGTGGTGTATATTCTTTTTACAAGGAATTCTTACTGTTTAAAGATCTGTGGTAGAGTTATAATTGCAAAGAAAGGTTGAGTGACTGGACAAAAGAAAACCCTGCTACTGTCTCAACTGAAGAGTTTAATTGTTTGTTTGTAATGCATTCAGTCACTGAAACAATATTCTGAGCTGAATATATAGATGACTCACTTCTTTAAATATATGTATTAAGCAACCATCATCTTACAGGCTATATTACCTTTAAAACAGAGCATGTGGGATATTGGTATTTTATCACATTTTTCTTCATTGTTCTGTTTCTCCAGTTGTTTCTGGTTGAATGAATTTAATGTATCAAGAAACACTCAAGATGTTTTCCCTATTTCAGGAGAATCTGGATTTTTAATGACTATTCCTGCCCATAACATAATAGAATATTGGAGCAGTTTGTTAATTTACATTACCTTAGGTTCCATTAAAGCCAGATGGGAAACCTGTAACCATCCAAAAGTTGAACCATACCTTCCACCTCCTCTGATCATTGGTCATGCTGGCTGCTGCTTGTGGAAGTTAAGAGTCAGCAGCATAGTTTCCCAACTCTGCTTTTATTTAAACTCCTATGACTCCTGGTAAAGCCCTCTGGGAATCCAAGCATCAGTTATTGGAAGAAATGATAGGACTAGATATGGTTGAAATTTAACATGATCATGGCACTGAAATTTAGTTCTTTAAATTCTGGACACTTTTTACATAGCTTTGAAAATGGAAGAATGTTTCAAAGAAAACTACCCTGCAGGAAGACAGGAAGAACCAGAAGAAGCAATTAGTTGTACTAAGGAGAATACTTTGGTGCAAAAACAACAGGTATGACTTGGTAGACTTAAGTAAGTCACGTGATTTGTTTCTATCTTTCAATCTTTCTTTTAAATTTATAAATTGGATCTTGGAAAACATTAAATTGTCCAGTCATAGAATCCGTCCCTTAGAAACACGTGTGAAATCTGCATATTGATACAAATGTACAGTATGCCTAGATCTCCCTATTGGGTGTGCCTATTTTTTTTTTCATTAAGAAGTTTTTGATTCCCAGTTTCACACATACCCAATTTGTGGATGGTACATACTAACTAAAATGTGTACTTTCTCTCTCTCTATATATATATAGCTAGCTAATGCTGACTTAACATTTGTGCTTTAACTGGTTTACCCATAAAAGCCCAAATTGGGATTTCACAGATTGTATCAAAAGAAGTCATCTGTTTTTAATTCACATGGATATTGTATTTCTACCTCCATGTAGTGACCATGATGCTGAGGAATTCTGGGAGCTGTAGTGCAAAAAAGGCAACTTTTCCAGGCTCTTAAGAGAACAAGGGCATACAGTATCAGGCCATGAGATTCATACTCTATGAACTCTCTGCCCTGAGAAGCCACAATAAGACATATTGAGTTATTACTAGATAGCATTGATGATATACATAAATGTCATTTTTTGTATATGCTATTGATTAGACAGGAAGAGGATTACAGGGGCATACATGCAGTAAGAAAGTTTTGTGCAGAACCCGAAGAGTTACTCTACTGTTACCAGAATCTTCTAGGCAGTATGGTCAGTGGCTCTGGTTAACCTTTGTAATGTGTGAAAATGCAATAAGTATTGTGTCTAATGTAAATAGTCTGCTACACTTCAACACCAATACAGCTGATTTAAGTGCTTTTCTCTCTGAAAGTATCTGATGTATTGTATATTTTTGTTTTCATTGGTTGCTGCCTTCTGGCTTCATCTGCAAGGTGGGATATAAATCTTGAAACAAACAAATACTCAACTGCATGATGATATGGGTCATCATGTTCTGACAATGAAAAGTATGGTTGCTGGGAAAAGACGACTATCCTTGCATCCACATTAACATTTCATTTTATTTAGCAAAGGTAGTCTAAAAGACGACACACACACACAAATCCCATGTTACCAAGTATGACACAGATGAACTCTAATATGGGCTAATCTAGTTACGTGGTTGCATCTTAATCAACACTGAAAATAATCTCTGTGTGTGTTTCCAATACAGCGAGGAGATCAAGGCTGCTCTAAATCCATGTGGCAGCTATCAGTGGATGATGAGCTGCTTTTGTGCAGTGTTTCAGAAATCAGGTACATTTCACCCTGTGGTCACAAATACTGCACAAGAGGAGGCTATGGTTCTGTATTGAAATTTGCTCAGTTCCTATGAGGAACCACTAAGAATCGCTTACTCATCATGTAATATAACAATTGTCGCACAGAATGTTTTAACATGTTCAGCCCTGATCCAGTGTTAGGGAAAGGTAATATCCTGAGAGCAGTACAATCAGAAACAGAAAGGAAATATGTGCTCAGCCTCCTGGGCAGCTCACTCTGTGTTTGACCTAGCATAAATATATCTGATTCAGATGATATCATGTGTTTGGCATTTTCTTCTTCACCACTGTGGTCTGTTCCTTTGGTTCCATTTTGTAAGTTTGTTATTAGGCCTGTATTTTATGGGTGAAATCTTTGAGAATTGAATTTCAAAATGAAAATTCACCCATTTTGACTTTTCCTTCTTTTTGTTACATCTGAGGCTTCCACTGCATATTCTTGGATCTCCTGAGTTTCTTTTCTTTTCTTTTTAAAGGGCAATAACACAAAGTTGCATTAATTTGAACAATTCCATATTATTCCAGTATGAATAATATAGATGATAATTTGTTTCAGTCTGTCAGTTAGACTAATATAAAAGTAATATGTCTTAAGATTGTTTTTTAATGCTAAAAGTTTAGGACCTTGCTCTCATTTTCCTTTTAAATGTGAATATGCATCTTAGCCTACCAGTACTGAATTAGAAACCCAAATTTAACCCACTTTTGCTTATGAAAAACTCAGAACTATTTGCTTGTTTTCCTCTGTTGCTATATTGGCTGTAGCCTTAATGCTTTGCTTTGCATAGCCGTCAGCATACTTCAGTTATTTTGCATTAGTGATTTTCTTGTATGCCTTTTCTTCGCTTCAGATGCTTCCATTGCCAAGTGAAGGGGATCAGTGGAAAAAGAAGATGGTAAGAGAGTACAGTAGACGCTACCATACTCAGAATAGTGGAGTTTAAGGCTTTCCCCTTGCTTCTGTACATGCAAACAGTCCTAGAGTTCAACCAGGCTTTGTTAGAATATTGAGCTTCCAGTTCTTTTAGTTCTGAATCTACCTCCATATTCAAGTGTTAACATCCATTTCCTTCTTGAGATATGTTGGGTTTCCCTCTCTTGTTTCCTTCCCTGTCCCACTGAGCATGTGTCACATCTAGTCTCATGCAACATTTCAGAAAGTAATTTTCACCAATTATGGTATTATAGTCAAAGTACTAAAGTGCTTAAGTAATAATAAATGGTAGTTAACCATTCAGATAATTTTGTTTTAGTGCTAAAGTGGCCATCTTTCCTGAGTCTGAGAATGTCTCTGAATAGCATTCATGGGGAGAAATCTGGTGTGTAAACAAGATAGTCATAACACACATAGAAAGCAGTCTGAGGTGTTTTCCTGTAGAAGTGCTAGTTCTCTGAATAGAGAGACTTAAAGAAAAATGTTCCTTATGGATTTTGTCTATGCTAGATAATGTCTATGGTAGATAACAATCTTTGTGACAGTTGTAAGTGGAGAAAAGTTCTGCTCAGATCACAGGAAATGCTGTGGATCTCTGTATCTCACTGACCGCTTGAACAAGTTTGGAACTGCTTGCATGGATAGAAAAGTTGTGTTGTGAGCTGTCTTTAAATTCAGGTTTATACAACATGAAGATTGCTGCTGCATTCTGTTTTCATTTGAGGCACTGGGGATTTGTGATGTCCATTTTTCTTGGGGGTCTACTGAATGAAACAAATGCTGTATTACAAATGGACACTGCTACAGAAGACAGCAAGTCTCCAGTGGACAACTTGTGCAGCTGCTCCCCACACTTGCAGCTAGAACGCTCCACCCCTAGTTCTAGGTAGCTCTGCTGAGAACCTCTCACTTATTCCTTCTGCAAACTACCTCTTCTCTTCTCTTCTCTTCTCTTCTCTTCTCTTCTCTTCTCTTCTCTTCTCGTGGTCCTTTTTTCAGCTGAAAACAAGTATCCTTCTCCAAATTCTGATGTAATAGCCAAAAACAAGAAAGCAATTCTCAGTTATCAGGAGACCCTCTCTTCTTATTTGCATGTACTAATAAATAAATAAACAAATAATCAGTCATCTTCCCTGAATAACAAGTTTAGCAAAAGATGGTTTATAGAAGTTATGGTCACCTGTAAAGGAACATAAAAGCTGCCTTGTTCCATCAGAGACTGTTGGTCCACACACAGAAGGAGTCAGCAATTGTGGCTCCCCCCTTTTTTTTTCCTTTTTGCCTACACATCCAGTAGCCCTAGGCATCATGGTCAATAGTAAACAAATTTTTAATTGTAGTCCAGAAACACCTGAAGGACCATAGCTGGCTACTCATCTACATTATTGTCCACTCTGGCTAGCAGTAGCTTTTCAGGGTTTCTTTATCTTTTTCAGCCCTACTTGGAATACTCTCAGAACTTAGGGCCTTTTGCATGGAATATATGTGCTCTGATAACTGAGCAACAACTCTTCCTTTCTCTTCCATGTTTTACCTCAGAAGTGTGCACTGTTGTAGATGGTAATTTTTGACCAGTGTGAACGTTGAGATTCTTTAGATTCTCTTGCAGGTTACATTTGCCCAAATGAGTCAAACCAAGAACAGTTCCAATCTAATCTAAATAACCTTTGGTGTGTTTACAATAGTTCTTTTCTTCATTAGTATAACTGCTAACTGGGTATCACTCCTAACCCATTGCATTCCCCCTTTTCCCCAGGCATTTAATTTTCAGTTAAGATTGTTGGCTTGTTTTTGATTGCCATTTCTTCTGTACGCTTTTGTCTAAATGCTGAATTCAAGCCATCTCTTGGTGTGAGAATAAAGTATTGGTTACTTAATGCGAAGATTTAAGTGTTCTAAGATGCAGGAGATAACCCACAACAAGTGGATTAACCCTTGAATGGTCAGAGTACTGGCAGGAGTCACATGATTTTTTTTTGAACTTTTATGCAGACTCCTGTATCTCTCCTTTCAGTTTCTTTATATAGCTTTGCCTTAACCAATGACAGACAGTTCAAGAAAAAAGGAGATGCTAAGGTTTGGCAAAGCAAAGGTTAAAATATGTCATAGATTGCCCCTTTATGCCACCCAGAGAACATTTTACCACTATAATCACTGGTTTCTTTGCTTACAACAGCAAATCGAACGCCAGCTGAAATGTCTGGCATTTCAGAATCCAGGACCTCTACTGGCAGACTTCAATCCAGAAACTCGGGAGCAGCAAAAGAAAGTCTGTATGTCCATGATAAACCAGGATTGTTTTAACACTACCAAAAAGTAAGATGCTGCATCCATTGTATTATGCATTTCAAATTGAGAGTGATTATAGAATGGCCAGCCTGGGTTCAGATGTCTGCAGTCCTATGCCTACTCCCATGGAAATCCCACTGAAGTCTTTAGAATTATCTTCTCTATAACTACATTCAGATGTGGTTGTAGGTCAGCATTCAACAGCTGTAGATAGAAACTACTGGAAAGTTCACAAATAGACCATTATGATTTCCAGCTTCTCGTCCCCTCCCATTCTCACATGAGTGAAGAGGAGGGATCACACCACTTCTAACAGCCCTGGCTGGTAATGTTCATCTAGAGAGCAATAAGGATGATACTTCTGGCCTCTTTTGGCACCTGGGTGAAGACAGCTAGGATTTCGTCTAACGCATTTTTCCTTAAAAGGCTTGAAAAAAGAATCTCAGAACTTTGAATCTCAAGAACATGGTGTCTCGCTGTCCTGGACTACTTTAGATCTTCTCTGTTCTTACTAAGAAGACAGTGATTTGAAACTATAACTGTTTTCTGGGAATATTCTTCAAGAGTGCCACAAGACTACTCTGTCCCTATTCTGTATGTGTCATATATAGCGTTTCTGAGAACCCACAAAGGTAGCATTAAGTTTCAGATGAAGGTGTCATTAGTATATTGATCAGTGATGTCTATTTCTGTTTCAATTTTTTTTTCTGAATCAGCCATAGGAGTGGCTTTGAACCAGTGCCTAGTGGCCCTAATAAACTTGGCTGAGAGCAAAAAAATGAGGCTGAATCCAAGCACAACTAGAATTTATGGAACCTGGAAATGCTTTTGACAAGGAAAGCAGGATAGATTTATTAGTAGCTTGCTGATCAGGGTCAGGATCTCAGGTGCCTCTAATTTATTGTAAATTATGCAAATTTCAAGATTATGCAGGAATGTTAGTTTGTATTTGAATTAATTCTGGCAGCCAGTCTTTTGTGGATGACTTGCTGTAACATTAATCTGGCAATCCAGATTAATGGATTGCTAAATAACCCATTGAAACTTAATTTGGTGGTATGTGTGCAAAAGTATAGGTAACGATAAAGAGCTGTGTAACTAATCATAATTCTTAATTCTTTTCAACTGCACAAATGTGACTATTGTATCACAAGATTTTCCTATATGGATGTCATTGCTTTAATGTGTACACCCTGCACTGTGTAATTTGAGTCTCAGGGTCTTTCTGTACTACCCTGTTATAGTGCTACCGGTATTATTCCACTTTCAACATCCTGTGGAATTCTGGAGTTTGTCATTTACTGAGGCCAAAGAGCTGGCTGAGAAGTCTAATTGCCCCTCCCTAAACTGCAAACTCGAGAATTCCATAGGATGTTGAAAATGGAATAATAGCACTATAACATTATAGTGCGGAAAGGCCCTTATTTTTGCTATGTGTATTTATCAGCCTCACAGGAAAGCAAAGGCAAACCCCCTCTGAACAAATCTTGCCAAGAAAATCCCATGATATGGTAACCCTAAGGTGAACGTAAGTTGGAAACAACTTGAAAGCACACAACAACAACAACAACAACAACAACAAGCTTTATTTAGGATTAAAATATCTTTGAGCAAAAAAGGCCTGAGTAAAGGAACCACACCTCATACTTCTCAAATGTGAGAAGATATTGAGGATTGCCATGCTACTTACCTTCTCCTCTGCTGTTTTTCCCAAGGTGGGGAAATTCACAGCTTCAGGGCTGACCAGTAGGCAGGAGAAGGCAGGCAGCTACACTGAAGAGCAATTAACAAGCACCGGGGGACAGGAGAAGCTCAGCAGGCTGGGGGGCGGGTGTGTGTGAAGCAACCCAGCTATAAAAAGCAGCAGCACTGTAGCCATAGACAGAGAGGTGTTAGGAGGCAAAAGCAGCTAGCCTGTGGAAAGGTAAGGAGGGCATCTCTAAACAGAGGCCAAGCAGGAGTAGAAGGGCCAACCCATTGTCCCCTTGCCCAGGGAAAGAGAGACAGAGAGAAGACCCAGGAGAGGTGCTGCATCAACTTACCCTCCTGCCACTGATAGGTCCACAAACAACCTAGTCAAAGTACTTTTTCAGTAAACTGCAGGATGGCTGTGCCTGAACCTTTATTTATTTATTTATTTAGCAGTGACACTTCTATTTTTATTTGCTGCACAGTCTGAAAATGAACTGAGATCTCTGATTTTTTTGTTTTATAGAACTGTGAAGAAATATGATAAACAAGGCCGCCTCCTTTCCAGTAAAGTCGATTTGTGTGACTGCCTGGAGAAGAACTGCTTGGGCTGCTTCTACCCTTGCCCCAAATGCAATTCCACCAAGTGTGGGGCAGAGTGTCGCTGCAACAGAAGATGGATTTATGATCAGATTCAGACAGAAGCTGGACAAACCGTCAGATTTCCATTTTGAAACACTGATTTGTACTTTGCTTTCTAATCTTTTCCTCTGTAAAGCAGTGGCTCCAATTTTACATTTATTTATTTATTTATTAAAAATGCATGTGAGTGAATGGAATGTCTGATGTACTCTGTTTAAGGGGACAACAATGTTATTTAAGTAGTTGTGGAGAGGTGAGAAAATTTTCTAGTTTATCTGAAAAGATGTGTATTAAGAGCCCTTATGAGGTGGTATTTTGATAACACAAAAGTAACCTTGAATTCAGGGAATCTTGAGTGGAGCGGTGTCTGTATGTGGCTGAGTGACCAACCATCTGCCACTTCTGTTTCAAATAACTCTAACCGGTGCCCCCGGCCCCCAGTTCATAGTGCTTGGTTCCATATGTGAATGAACCCTGGTGAGAGAAATAATATTGTGTATGTTATGAACTGTAGTTGGGGTGGTAGTAGCTGGAATGAAGCACCTTCTCTTGCTCGTTTTCTGCTTGAGTCAAAGTTGCTTTTCTTAGCAAAGTAATATTGGAAGTCTCATTGTAGGCATTTGTGTATTATGTGCAGCCTGTCTCTGAATATCACTGGTTTAAGCAAGTTATGTTCTGGTACTAGGAAGTTTATCTAATCTTTTTATTTTGTTAAGCCTGTGGAGGGAGGGAGGTGAGATTTAAAGTGTTTTTTTTTTAATATGTGAAGCTGATGTAGGAGTAAGTAAGCCACTGAAAGTAAACAGAAGTAAATTTAATTTTAAAAAGACCCGAACCTCTCCTCTTCATTTCTTTACTTCATCTATACATACCTCATGACAGAGCGGTATACCTTATCTTTGCTGACATAGAGAGGAAAGTGGTGTCCTGAAATCATCACTGCACATAACTCTCGCAAACAGGAGGAAAGAGAACCAAAGAATGCAAGATTAAAGAAAATCTGTTATTCCCAAAGAGGCTCTTGCACAACTTGAAAATTGATTCCTCATGTGTTTGTTGTCTGTGCTGTACAGGAGCTATTGAAGTTTAAAGTCCTTGAGTAAATATACAGAAAATTAAACTAGATCTAAACTGTGTCATACGTACAGTCTATATTAGTATAAGGACTAGCTCTAAGTGTTTCCAGTGAACTAATAGTTTAAAAATTCATATTCTTGGCCACTGTATATTTGTTTGTCTGTAATTACATGGAAAACATATGGTACTACTCATAAAAAGAGGGATTTGGACATTTTTAAAATTAAAGTGCCTCTACCAACTTAAGAGAGTGTTAGCATTAAATTACATTTCTTAAAATAAGTTGCTTACTCTTGAATTATTGTGAT
The DNA here is from genome assembly GCA_948474755.1 of Ctenosaura bakeri. Lineage (NCBI taxonomy): Eukaryota > Metazoa > Chordata > Lepidosauria > Squamata > Iguanidae > Ctenosaura > Ctenosaura bakeri. Next base: position 200,826 of record CAOLHI010001484.1, on the reverse strand, counting down.
CATTAAAATAGGCAAGTAGTTCATCTGTGAGAGCCAGGGTGGGGTAGTGGTTTGAATGTTGAACTAGGACCTGGGAGACTAGGGTTTTTTTCCATGCTTGGCCATGAAAACCTACTGGATGAACTTGGGCACATCATCATACTGTCATCCCCAGAAAACCCCATGATAGTTTTGCCTCAGGGTCACCATAAGCTGGAAACAACCTGAAGGCACCCAACAACAACAACAACAACAACAACAACTACTACTACTACTACTTCATCTGCAGAACAAGCTACATTGTGGATGGCTGGAAAAAATGTTTATAGCACATCACATATAAGAAATTTGGACCACCCAGTAAGCACTGGATGTATTACATGGTAGCCAAATATACTCTGCATACCTAGTTTCATTTACAAAGCATTGTTTGATGGCTAAAATCCCAATGAAGGTATAGAGTTGCTTTTAACCAATCTGCTAGCCCAGAAGGCCTTTGAAGTTGGTAAGAAACAATAGTGAATGTGGAGGACTTCACCAAAAAAACAGCTAAATTGGGCTGAAGTAGATTTGGGGAGGGGATGTCTTCCTTGGTTCTGAATGGCATCAACAAAGGTTTCTTCTCTCTTACCTCCCTCCCCATCCTGGAATTACTGCAGATCTGGTTGGTGGGCTGGAGGAGGTGTAGACACTCCAAAGGCTGCCAGTTACTAGAGACTCTCTCGGGGCCCTGCATTCCTGAAGTGGGGTTATGTTGTGCTGCTGCTGACCATGCTAGTTGTGGGGTTCCAGGAATTAGCCCCTGCTCAAAGTAATTTTTTCATGCTTTCATTCAGAAGCTCTTCTACTATATTCTTGCTGCCTAGTAAAAATGATTTTTCCCAAAAATAATTTGTAGACTTCTTGTTCCAAGAGAGAAGGTTAATTCTGACACATTTCATCTTTTACTCTGATTAATCTTGGTTTCCATAGTATTTGATTCATTTTATAGATATTTAAGGTAAGTATTAATGTTTTATACGTACATTTTTAATAGTAATTAAACTTTAAAGAACAAAACTTCATACTAAATCAAAGTTTTCATGTGAAGTTCCACAAAAGGCAGTTGGTTTCTCCTCTACCATTATTGCCTGGCTGTAGTTTTCTCTTGACTCCAATTGACCTTCCCAAAATTGCCTAGGTGGCCTTGACCTATTTTGTTCTTTCTAAGAGAACAGAGAAAAATAGAGCCATTATACAGTTGTCTTTCTGTTTGGAGGCCAGCTTGTTAGCTTTCATTTTTCCTCTCTGAGCTCTTAATGTGAGACAGGCAGCAACAGAAACTAAGTACAGAATTGCTGTCTGGCTAAGTTTTCAGCTGGTGTTATTGGTATCACTCCACCACTGTTGGTGTTCTATTATAGTACATATAAGTATACCTGTGTCTGAAATGCTATCAAAAATAGACAAAGAAAGTTAGTTTAATTCTTGCACATATTCAGGTCATAGATAAAGCCTTTCCTTTTGCTAAGCCATAAAGACGTTTGTAGTCAAGTGTTCCTCTTATCAAAAGACCTTGGCTCATTTTAATATAATGATGATGATAATGATAACAACAAAAATTAATTATTATTTCTTACCCACCTCTCCCCCATGAATCAAGGTGGGGAATAACAATAGATTACCATATAAGAAAAACAGAACATCAGTTAAAACAGTAGATAAAATGCATATCATTTTTAAAAAAATTACAAATACCTAAAACCAGACAATATGTATGTAAAATTCATTATTAAAATTCACAATTTAAAATCATCAGGATAGGCCTGCTGGAAGACACTGGTCTTTAATGCTATTTTAAATTCAGACAGTGTATATAGTTGTTGAATCTCTTCTGGCAGGCCATTCCACAGTCTAGGGGTGGCTGAAGAAAAAGTCCTCTGGGTGACTATTGCCAGTCTAGTCCTGGATGGTTGAAGCAAATGTCCCCCAGAGGACCTGAATGTGTAAGGCAGATTATTGGAGGAGGCAATACTGTAGATAACCTGGACCCAAACCATGCAGGGCTTTAAAGGTAATAACCAACACTTTGTACTTTGTCTGGAAACAAACTGGCAGCCAGTAGAGTGACTTTAATATGAGTATAATATGCTCACTTCCAGATATACCAGCAACCAACCTGACTGTTGTGTTTTGAACCAATTGAAGTTTCCAAACTTGGTACAGATGTAGCCCAATGTACAGCACATTGCAGAAATCCAGCCTTGAGGTTACCAGTGCATGCACTACCATCTTGAGATCCTCTGCCTCTAGGAAGTGGTGCAGCTAGCATATCAGCCAAAGCTGACAGTAAGCACTCCTGGCCATCACATCTATCTGAGCTGTCATTTGGAGCAAGAGCTCCAAAAGCACTCCCAGACTATGAACACAGTCCTTGAGGGGGAGTGTAACCCCATCCAGGACTGGTTGACACACCTCCAAACCCAGGTTAGGGCCCTTGACAGTAAGTACATCTGTCTTGTCTAGATTCAGCTTCAGTTTGTTTTCCCTCATCCAACCCATTACTTCCTCCAGGCATTCATTCAGAGGAGATACACTATCCTTAGCTGAAGGCATAGAGGAATATATTTGGGTGTCATTAGCATACTGATAGCACCCAACTCCATACCTCCAGGTGATCTCTCTAAGCGGTTTCATATAGATATTGAACAGTACTGGGGGTAGAATGCCACCTTCTGGCATGCCATATTGCAGCTCCTTTTTTGAGGAGCAGCTATCCCTAAGCACCATCATCTGGAATCCAACTGAGACATAGGACAGGAACCATTGAACCACAGTGCCTCTGATTCCTAGACCCCTGAATCATTCCAGAAGGATAGCATGGTTGATGGTACTGAATGCCATTGAGAGGTCCAAAAGCAGCAGCAGGGACACACTGTCCTTGCCCATGCTGAGGTGAAGATTGTCCCCATAGCGGTCTCAACTCTGTATCCTGCTCTGAAGCCAGTTTGAATTGGGTTTAGATAACTTGTATCATCCAAGACTGCTTGGAGATGGAGAAGCACCTCCACAGTACTTTCCTCATACCACACTGAACAACGTATTTTGGTGAGGCCCCATGCCCCAAGTATATTCCTGTGGCAGACCCATAGCTTTGAAGTCTGAATAATTTATATCCTATAACACATCCTCCAATATTTCCCAGGTGAAAACTGCGATACGTGTGACCAAACAACACTTGCGCATGGTCAAGATGGCAAAAGTTATTAATGAGGAAGAATATACAAACTAGGAGAGCCTGCAGCAGTTTATTTCCCTAGTACTGGGAAGAGCAAGATTCCATCCCCTCCTCTCCCTGCTGCCCCCATTGAGTTAAGTGAGCGCAAACTACTTTTGCATGTTAAACTCAATAATCAGTAACTGAAGCAAACTGGGTACAAAGGAGGAAAGTGGGAGGAAGCGAGAGAACTGAAACATTTTAAAAGTAGCTGAAAAAGTGGGATGACAGAGAAGTAATTGGGACTGACCCTGCCAAATTGGGGCAATTGTTACATAATAAAGCTGAAGTCTTCTAGGAGATGGGAAGTTGGAAAAGAAGATTGGGGAGCATGTCTCTGGGTGACATGCAATACATTAGCAAGGGTTTCTTACTCTGTACTGTTTAACAACAGCGACAACTAACTGCTACTTTCTCTCTGGCTGCTGAAAGATAGAAAAGATGGAGGATAAACTACTGGTAATTGCAGATTTGTAGTTGAAAAAGATGAGACCTCAGTTCTGGCAATGGAAATGAATTTGTGGGTTGAACATCTATTCAGAGATAACCTTTATCTTTCTTTAGGTCTCAGTGTATCTCTGCTCCCTTGAGCTATTATGCAAACAGTTGGTTCCTGTATCTGATTCTCTTATATTTGGTTCTGCCTACCCCTTTTCAAGACACCTACTGAAAACAAAGTCTCATTGAGCAAAGCCTGCCTTGAAAACTAGGACTGGGTCCCATACCTCTTCGTCTGAGACAGAATTGTGTCAAAAAATAAGCCTTGTTTATGAATTCTTTGTAAGGGTTAATTAATCACATTGAGAAAAGTCCTACTAGTCCTACTTCCTTTGTAATTTTTTTCAATGTAAAAAATGATGACTGTGAAGTAGAGAGCTTCTAGTATGTGTGAAGATTTTCCACAAATGCCATAGAAATCTGGAAAATCCAGGTTCATAATCAATTAGAATCAACACAAATAAGGCCAGTTAGAAAGTTTCATGGCTGAATATCCAAAGCCAGCACTAGTGCCTGCATCACAACGATTTCCCCAAACAGTGCTAGGAGGTTTTCACTGCAAATTTTAGAAAGGATGGTCATCTGTGAGGCACATGAGCAAGAGGATGGTCTACATGATCTCTGAGATACCCTATTTGCTGGGGTGTAAGACTCACTTTTTTTCCTGAAAAATACTGTTTGAAAATGGGGTGCATTTTATATACCAGTGCACCTTATATGCCTGCAAATACTATAGGATGCGTCTTTTATGCTGGTGCATCTTATATGTCGGCAAATACAATACCTTCCAACTCTCATTCTAATAAAACTTTATTTAACGTGGTTGTGTCCATATGAAGTCAACATTTGTTATTTCTTTAATTATATGCATATTACTATCACAGTTGTTACAAAATGTATAGACTAGCTGATTATGATCTGATTTACATGTCAAGATATTTCTGCCTGTGCTTCATAAGTATTCCTAAACCCATTGGTGTTTCAATAGGTTCATTAAGAACATGATTATATTCCTTTGATATGCTTTGAAAACATTGGAGTTTTCAAAACGGAGTCAATCTGAGTGTTGAACTGACTGATTCCTCGCTGTTATATTAGTATTAAAACAACCTGAGCATAAGAATAGTCCGAAATGAGAGTAGGAATCTCATTACATAAACCTGTCTTTTTCTTCTTCAGGGTATTTTTTCTTCTTCAGTTTATGTATGGATGGTGCTGTTTCTGACTTCACACAGCTATGACTGCTTCATGGATCTGTAGACAACATTAAATTTGCAAGAATATGTGTAGGAAGGTACAGTAGCATTTGCACATCATCAGCATCACATTTCTTTTGAAGAATGAAAAGCCTAGAGTCTTTCATTAAATGAAAATGAGCTGAAAGTGAAAAACTCTATACAGTGGGCCCCTCTGACACATCTTACACCCCTAAGAGTTTTGTGGTGCTCACACCAGAATCATAGCAAAAGAAATCTGACCATAATAGTATGGTCCCAAAGGTTCATGGAAGGCATAACATATGATATCATAATCTATGCTGCTTTAAAAAGATGAGCTGTCATCTAGGGAGACCTATGGCTCCAGAAAGTCTCATAGTTTCTATCCTAGATTTCAATCATTAAGCCACTACTTTGGGTTTCAAAGACTGATTCTGATGTATTTTTGGGCAAAATGCCAGTGGATCATGAATGGAAGAAAATGAGTCTGGTTTGTTCCATTGCTTGAACCCCTCAGTGTTTGATGAGTACAAGCTTCATATTTAATGTTCACCAGACTTTACCTGTTAAGATTACAGCTATGCCAGAACATGCACAAATCATGTCTTCTGAACTTTTTCCAGACTCCTTTAAAACAGCACTAGCTAACAATGCAAAATTGAGCACAAGCAATATTTCTGGGTAGAAATTTGATTAAAGAGTCACAACATCACATGAACTTGGAACACATTCTTCAATATTTCAAGATATGATCCAGATATCTTCTTTTCTCATGCTAAAACAAAAATGCAACGCTTGTGCTGAAATAAATCACTTAAAGGTGCTCTCAAACTCTTGCCCCTTCCTTTCCTTTTTTTAAATATAGAAAAAAAAAATCCTAACACATCTGTCTCTGAAGAATACTTACTGCAGTTTCATTATCAACCACATTTGACATTTCATACTCTACCTTCTACTTCTAGAGTTTGGAATCAAAAGAACAGATATTGTAAAAATGAGCTGTATACATTTTTGGGGGTTGATAGATTATTAAATATTATCAAAACAGTCTTGTAAGGGATACACACACACACACACACACACACACACACACGTGCACACACCCTGACCTTCTCTGTCAAACACTATTTATTTCCATTTATCTGAAATTGTCACCTTTTCCAGTTGGAAGAGTGGGAATGATGCCAAATATATCCAGGCTTTTCATTTTAGAAGAGAGAAGGGGGATATTTTTGGAGACTGTTTCTATGCCATCATAAACAAAGAAGACTCATGAGCCATTTGGTTCAGCCCTTAATAAGTCTGTTTAGACAGCACCTCTTGCCTTTTCAGTTTCCTACTCGGGATAAGGAATGGTCTTTTCTCTTGTGTTCTAGAAAAATTCTGAAGAAAGTTTTTCAGGGACAGAAGATTTTGGCAGACATTAGCCACTGAAGAGGAGATGTCCTTTCTATTTTTTCTCAACTTTTCTTTCATGCTTGTTTTTATTTAAACAGTTACTGCCGCTACTTTTCTTGTTTTTGTTTTTTGCAAAGGATTTTGATCATTGATATGCTGATGGATTCCAGTGTTCAAGATGGTTCCAGAAAGGGAAAAGTTGGAGTCCTGACTTTTCTCTCAGATGCCTGAAGCTAAGTTTTTAAAGGAAATGTTCTCTGTACATGACCAGAAGCATCTTCTTTCACCATTATTTCCAAAAAATCATAAGCTTTCTTGTCTTCTCCCCTAGGGCCCAGTAGGTTCAATATACAGTACTGATAGGCATACATGCACACACATTTCCACTGGCACACAAACCCAAAGGGTGTTCACCAATGGCTGCTTTTCATCTTGGAGAGAAGTGACTAGCGGGGTACCACAGGGTTCCGTCCTGGGCCCAGTGCTATTCAACATCTTCATCAATGATTTGGATGAAGGAGTAGAGGGCATGCTGATCAAATTTGCAGATGACACCAAATTGGGAGGGGTTGCTAATAGCCCAGAGGACAGGATCAAATTTCAAAATGACCTTGACAGATTGGATTGCTGGGCCAAAGCTAACAAAATGGATTTCAACAGAGAGAAATGTAAGGTCCTGTACTTAGGCAGAAAAAATGGAATGTACAAATATAGGATGGGGGACACGTGGCTGGATAACAGTACATGTGAAAGGGATCTAGGAGTCTTGGTAGATCAGAAGCTGAACATGAGTCAGCAGTGTGATGCAGCAGCCAAAAAAGTCAATGCGATTCTTGGTTCCATCAATAGGAGTATGGTGTCTAGATCAAAGGAGGTAATGGTACCACTCTATTCTGCACTGGCTTCATTTGGAATACTGTGTCCAGTTCTTGACACCTCAATTCAAGAAGGATATCAACAAGCTGGAACATGTCCAGAGGAGGGCGACCAAAATGGTGAAGGGTCTGGAAGCCATGCCCTAGGAGGAACGGCTTAGGGAGCTGGGTATGTTTAGTCTGCAGAAGAGAAGGTTAAGAGGGGACATGATAGCCATGTTTAAATATTTGAAAGGATGTCATGTCGAGGAGAGAGTGGACTTATTTTCCGCTGCTCCAGGGACTAGGACAAGGAGCAATGGATTCAAGTTGCAGGAAAGGAGATTCCACTTGAACCTCAGGAAGAACTTCCTCAAAGTCAGAGCTGTTTGGCAGTGGAATGTGCTGCCTCGGAGTTTGGTAGAGTCTCCTTCTTTGGAGGTTTTTAAGGAGAGGCTGGATGGCCATCTGTTGGGAATGCTTTAATATGTGCTCCTGCATGGCAGGGGGTTGGACTGAATGGACCCTGGGGTCTCTTCCAACTCTATGATTCTACGGCTCCTGTTTGTTTTTCTCTCTCACCTTCCATGAATAAATTCCTGGGATTTTTCTTCTCTCTTTCTCACTTCTTCAAAGCGCAATCTGTCTGTCTCTCTGTAAGTAAGGCATATTAGTTGAGTCTTTCTTTGAAAATTGTATGAAGAGGAGGACATTTCTGAGCACGAGCAGAGTGTCTTATTACTGCACTCTATATCCCTACTCTGCAGGATGTGCTATTTTCATAAATGAACATATTTATGGCTGGAAAACATGGTCCAGAGCATGCTGGCCAGAAGAGGACCAGATAAGACTGACCTCAGACAAGGACAGGTTGTAAATTCAGAGAGGATTAAGTGGGGAAACTTGATGCTAATTGATAATCTTTTCAAGACCTCAGGCTATGTGCACACCCAAATACAACAGAAGGCAAAACTGCCCAGGTGAAGCAATCAGGGACCCTGCCGTGATCCTGCCCTAGGGAAAGCCTCCCTAGACCCCTGCCTGCTCAGTCAGTAAGAGATTGCCATGACTCCCATCAATGTTTTGTCACCTAAAATTAAGACAATCAGCCCACTCTGGACTCCTTTGTCAATGTTGTGAGAAAACAAATTCCGCTTTGTCCATGTACCCCTCCTTCAGGTTAGGAACTAAGGCATACATACCCCAGCATCGCTTCTAGCAAATAGTAATTGGACATAATATATGGTGCTCAGACCTGTTTGTTCTTGCTACCCTAGACGTCATCTGGTTGACTCTGCTTCAACCTTCTTCTTCAGGACTGGTAACTATTACCCTTTTCACCCAATCTCTCTCTATCCAACCTTTCACTCCTCACTTTCTGATAGCTTTGTATGGTTCTTGAGAGTGTCAGATTTCTTGTGTGTTTTGACAATCCAAATAAAATACTCTGTTTAACTTTTAACTGGAGTCTCTCTCTATCCAACCTTTCATGATTTGCTTTCTGATAGCCTTGTATGGTTCTTGAGAGTGTCTTATTTCTTGTGTGCAGTTGCATAGGGAGGGGGGGGCAATGGGGATAATTTGCCCTGGGCGGCAATGTTTTTGGGGTGGTGGAACCCATAGCCACGCCCCCACACCCCCTGGGCACGCCCCCACACTACAGCCATGCCCCATGCAGTGGTCACAACCCCACATCATAGCCCCTCCCCCTCCTGCCCCCTCTCCACACACTCCAAGCTCCACCACTGCTTGTGTGCTTTGACAATCCAAATAGAATACTCTGTTTAACTTTAATCTGGGGTCCACTCTATGGTTAATACTGGTATGCCAGAAGACACTGGCATTGCAGGTGGACCTCAGAGTCCCCTACCTCTAAGGGTAACAGTCTCTTCCAGTCTCATCCAGAGAGTCCTGCAAAGGTCCAGCGTGCATGCATGCACACACCCCTACCAATTCCTGAAATTCTGGATAATTGTGTAATCTTCCATGAAAGTTCATGATATAATAAATATGTTAGATTTTAGAGCATGTAATATAAGCCTATAATAAATATGCTTGATTTAGAGTATCACAGAACTCTTTTTTAGCTTTTTCTGCAACACTCTAACAGGCTAACTGCTTGGAAAGTGTTTATAATAACAACAACAACAACAACAACAACAACAAATTATTTGTATCCCGCCTCTCCACATGGATCGAGGCAGCGAACAACATGAAATACATTATACATTAAAAGACATTAAAAACATACCCAATCCTCCCCACCCACCAACCTACCTAAACCAACCCCTTAAAATACACAGCAATTAACAATCCATCCAAAATTGCAGCTTTGGCACACTAATTTGGTGGCAAGTCATGCTTCTGAAGTCAATGACACTTTTTAGAGGATATGCACTGGACTGGATAGTGACAAGTTAAACCCACGTAACTGGCCTGGCTGTATCATAAGTAGAACAAAGTTGCTGTCTGAGCAAAGTTACTTTTTTGGACTACAGCTCCAAGAATCCCCCAGTCAGCATGGTCAGCGCCCATATAGTTGGGGAGATCTGAGTCTATCATTTCTAAATTCTAAACAAGAGACAGTTGAACTTGGGTGTTATGAATGGATGATAAATGGATAGCTAGTTACATTATAGGATTTTGGGGGAGTGTGTGATGGGAATAGCATTTTGTGTCTTAGTTGTCAAAATTAGCTAAGATCTGTGCACCGTTGGTCTTGAAATGATCCTGGGCCAGTCAAGTATGGTTAACAATATTAGACGAAAGCATACAGAGTAAATGTGAGTTAAATAGTTAGAGTCATTGGCCGTACCCACACTAGACTGTTATAGTGCTATTATTCCACTTTCAACATCGTATGGAATACCAAGGTTTGTGGTTTAGGGAGTGGCCTTGAGGCTGCAAACCCCAAGATTCCAAAGATGTTGAAAGCGGAATAATAGCACTACAACAGTCTAGGCCATTTCCGCACTAGCCTGTTATAGCGCTATGATTCCCCCTGCAACATCCTATGGAATCCTGGGGCTTGCAGTGTCGGGAGGGGCCGGCCGGCCCCTCCCGACACTGCAAACCCCAGGATTCCATAGGATGTTGCAAGTGGAATCATAGCGCTATAACAGGCTAGTGCGGAAATGGCCACTGAGAATCCAATCTCCCGCATGCTTTACTCAAAAGTACGTCTAACTGAGTCCAACGGGTCTTTCTCTCAAGTAAACAGGTCCCACCGCGGATCCTTATGTCACAGTCCCAAATGTGTATTAAAACCTTGCCTACAGCCATATGTGGGAATGATATACAGCAGACGAAAGCATTGTTTTTAAGCAGTCAGTGACAAGCGTCAGGCTCTCTGGAAGGGCTGCGACGCTTCGACACCGCCGCTCCCATCTCCCTCCCAGGGACCAAAGGGCAAACCCTCGGACCCCTCCTACAAGGAATATTAATGCCCCTCCCATATAGCGGGCAACATCTCCTCCCCGTTGGCGGAAGGTTCTCCGATATAACAAGGCAGAATCCTGAGGCGGGGATAGGAAAGGAAAGGCGGGGATCTCAGAATACCGAGGCCAGAATTGGCTCTTCCGCGCCTCTGTTTTCTGATTGGCCTTTACAGGGAAGGAGGCTTTCGGATTGCCGGTGGCTAAGATGGCGGCGCCCAGTGTTATTCCGGATACGGAGAGGTAAGGCCCTCCGTTACGGTGGCCGCTCCTCCTACCTTGTGAAAAAATTGCTCGTTGGTTGTTGTTAAGGGCCGTTAAGTCGACTTCGGCTTATGGTGACCCTGTGAACAGGAGACCTGCGAGTCACCCTGTCATCCGCGCCCTGTTCAGGTTTTGCAGATTCAGGGGCTTGTCTGCTCCGACTGACTCCGTCCACCTGCAGTGCGGTCTTTCTTTTTTCCTACTGCCTTTTACCTCGCCCAGCTTAACTGTCTTTTCTGTGAGCCATGTCTTCTCACGATAGGTCCAAAGTACGACCATCTCAGTTTAGTCGTCTTGTTTTCTAGAGAGAGTTCAGACTTGACTTGCTCTGGGACACATTTATTTCCCCTTCCAGGGTATTGATAGGACTCGTTTGGGAACCCCTGATATTTCCCCCTCTGAGTACTCCTTGCTTAAGAAAACCTATGAAATTATGAGGTCGCCATAAGTCCCCGACACAGTGGGCCTTTCCACACTACAGTGTTATAGTGCTATTATTCCACTTTCAAAATCCTATGGAATCCTGGGGTTTGCAGTTTAGGGAGGGGCCTTTAGGATTCTCAGTGAGAGACCTCTTTTGCCTCAGGAAACTACAACCCCCAGAATTCCACAGGATGTTGAAAGTGGAGTAATAGCGCTATAACACTGTAGTGTGGAAAGGAGTGTCCCCGAATGTGTTTGGAACTGGCACGGTCAGTTTAAACCAATGCTATTGACAGTCAGAGTGTGGCTTAATTTGAGCTGAAGGCACTTCTTTATCAGGATGAAGAGTTAGTGACTAGTTGGAAAAAGATGGTCTCTGAGCATGTATAGAGTGCTCCCTTTTACCACGACCATTTCCGCACTACAGTGTTAAAGTGCTGCTATTCCACTATCAACCTCGTATGGAATTCTGGGGTTTGTAGTTTAGGGAAGGGCACGTCGAATTCTCAGCCAAAGAGCTCTTCGGTCTCAGTAAACTACAAACCCCAGAATTCCACAGGAGGTTGAAAGTGGAACAATAGCACTATAACAGTGTAGTGCGGAAAGGCCCCACATAATTAAATAGTCAGTGCTATATCATAACTGGTATTTGAGAATAAGACTTTCTGGCTAAGATTGCCGGAGTCCTTTTACTGACCAGCTGCCTGACAGACCAAGGCTGTACTCCTGGGCACATTTACTAAACCGTAAGTCCTGTTGAGTTCACCGGTCTTACTTGAGTAGACACATATAAGCTTGTACTGTTGTTTAATGGCTCAGTTGTTTCCTAGTATGAGTAGACTGTGGTATGGAAAAAAAAAAGACTTGCTTATGTCAAAGACCAGGAATTCCCTATATAAAAGTAGGCGACCATTTTCAGTGCAGACAGTTCAAACGTCTGCTTATTTTAGGTTAGAAGTCATGCAGAAGTTTATCTGTGAAAAGCAAAGAGGCAGAATAATTGTTTGTGCTCAGTGCCCTCTCTTTACTACTTTCCATTTTTTGCCTCCTGTTCCAGGATTCGAAAGGCAGTGTCCCTCATCAACAATATAGACACAGGCAGGTTTTCTCGCTTGCTTTCCCGCATACTCCAGAAGCTTCACTTAAAGGTTTGTATAGAGAAAAATGACTCACATTTTTAGTATAATCTTGAATAGCTGACAATGGGGTTGAGCTGCAATTGAGAAGATTCTGGCGTGCATTGTTTTGCCTTTCTTTTCAAAGAGAGAAATGTAGATAATATGCTCAAGTAAAGCTGAAGTACATTTTTTGTGAAAAATGTGCTAAATATGGGTCAGTAGATAGCCTGATATTTTGAAAAACTGTCTTTAATTTTACAAAAGGACAGCCTGAAAGCAATAGTCTGTAAGCATTTTGGATCTTGCACGCACCTTAAGCCTAAATAGATATTTATGGCATTTTTTCTAGTATCTATTATTTGTATGGTAGTTACACTGATTTTTACCTACCAATAGTTAGCTTGCAATCCACCACTTTGGATTAATGCTGTAGAGAAAACTGTGACTGTTCGATCTTTCTGAAAAGGAATTTCTGATGGGAATTCTGATGTCTGTCAAATTGATACGTTACAGCCTTTTTTTCTGTGCAATCTGCCTGTGCGAAAATGATTTTTGAAACATTGGGTTAAAAGAAGTAAGAGAAGAATTGATTTAAAGACTAGTAGAGTTACTGAATACCTGTAGACACTGTAATTCTCATGAGCAAAAGAGACACAGGAGCCTCCATATGACAGTACCATCTTTTGGGCTTATCGTGGTCCTTACATTTTGTCTGCTGAATCAGGAGTAGAGCACTTACTGCAGGCTTGGGGAACCTGTGACACCCCAGATATTGTTGGTATACAGTTCCCTTTAGTTACAGCTATCTTGACAGGCAAGGTCATAGATGAAAGGACTTTCAACCTAGTAACATTTGGAGAGTCAAAGATTCCTAACTGCTTCATACAGCTTTTACCATGACTTTAGACTAAGGGCCTTCCACACTACACTGTTATAGTGCTATTATTCCACTTTCAACATCTTGTAGAATTCTGGGGTTTGTAGTTTGCTGAGGCCAAAGATCTTTCTGGCTGAGAATTCTAAATGCTTCTCCCTAAACTGCAAACCCCAGGATTCCATAGGATGTTGAAAGTGGAATAATAGCACTATAACTGTGTAGTGTAGAAAGGTGCTAAGTTTTGTACTTATTAAAAAACAAAGGCTGAACAAAGCAAATATTTGTTCAGATTTGGGAGAAAATAAAAAAAATACAGACTTTCCTGTCCCTGAGAGCAGCTCTTTATGGTTGTCAGAACTTCAGTTTTCATGAGTTTCAGATGACTTTGGTTGTACAGAGAGAAAGCCTCCAATGCACTTCAATCGCACTCCAATCGCTTCTCGGCCTTTTGGCTAAGATCAAGTGTAGTATTTGTTGCCTGTTTCTGGGGTAGCCCTATTCCTGTTCCACTAGCCTTTGTTGTAAATGTTGACAACTGTGGTGCTCTGATGTTTTTGGCCAACGACTCCCAGCAGCCCTTTCCAGTGGAGCTATGATGAATTATGGGAATTATGGGTCCTAGAATAGCTGGAGGGCTACAGTAGCCTGCTTCTGCTGTACACATCTGCCAGCATTTATCTTCATGTTTTGAAAAGCTTTAACTGCTATTGTTGATAAAGATGCAAAAGCTGGTGAGGTTTCATATTTTGTAGCTATGTATATGGTCATAAATATATAGTTTAAGAAATAAGTTTAATAAATTTGTTAACTTTCAAGGTGCTCAGGTCTCTGTTAATATTGCATGAATAATGAGTAACTGTAATGCAGCTGAGAAGTTGTTGACATCTTATCAAAACCAGCTGGGAAGGAAACAGCTCAAAGAGAGAATCCAAACTGAGTGGCCCTGCTTCCTAGTTTTCCTTGTACTACATCTGATGCAATGGTTGTGGATTGACAGTTGTTGGACAGGCAGAGTTCTATGGAAGGCTTCTTAGTAGCGCTGAAGGTGGTCTTGCATTCTTTTTTTGTCCCAACTACAGCCTGATGGAATGGCTGGGAAATAGTGGTATGAGGAGACCCATGTCCCATCTTCCATATCAATTTGGTAATCTAATCCAGCCCTCTTTTGTTCACCAGGCTGGCCAGATGAGAAACTGAGACCATAAGTAAGACATTTGTATTGAATCACAGAGTTGGAAGTGATTGTAAGGGGCATTTAATGCAACCTGTTGCTGTGCAGGAATGCACAACTAAAGCACTTCTGAAAGATGGCCATCCAACTTCTATTTAAAGACCTCCAAAGGAGGAGAGGCCATCACCCTTCAAGGCAATCTGTTTTAGAAGTTCTTCCTAATGTTTAGGTGGAATCTCTTTTCCCATAATTTTAATCTATGGTTTTGTGTTCTAGTCTCCAGAACAACAGAAGACAAGCTTGCTCCATCTTCTATATGCTTTTCCTTTAGATTAAGAATGTCTCAAGGTGTGGAATTATCTTATCTCAGCAAATGCATAGTTCCTGCTTCTTGCTTCTGTTGGAGTGGCTGTATGGCATTCTCTTTATTTCCTTTATTTTATGAACGTTTGATATGACTCTTCTTGTAGAACTTCTGTCAGTAAACGTTTTAGCTCATCACACATACTGTGGCTACCAAGTTTATTAAAATAAATAAAATGAAACAAATTACTATGTATAATATGATGATATAATCATTCCGTAATTAATTTTGCATACAGTGAGGATTTATTATTGTGACAGCTAGCAATGTGTTTTTATTTGCATTAGTTTTTAAAACCTTTTAACTGTATCTTGTGTGTTTTGTACTGTTTTTAGATGCCTTTGGTACCATTTTTATGGCACAATTGGAAAGCTGTCAAATAATATCTGCATGTAAAAATACCTTTGTTTGTGAGTAAATTAATATTTTTTTTAAATTTCAGGCTGAAAGTACTTTCACAGAAGAAGAGGAAGAAAAGCTTCAAGCTGCATTCCTGGTCGAAAAGCAAGATCTCCATTTAGTCCTTGAGACGATAACATTTATTTTGGAACAGGTATTTTTTTTAGCATTATAATTTGAGTACACTGTTATCCATTTAATTCTGATACAAGATCAGTGGAAGTATGTTTCTTTACATTACTATATCAGTCAGATGTGTTAGAAACCTGACTTCTTTTTTTCCTTGTTCAAAGTTAGCACTGCTTAAAGTATGTCAGTAGTTAAATAACAGAATGACTTTAATTGTAGAGCAGTATTGTCTAGGGAGCCCTTATGGCCTTAAAAACACTTGGGATTACTGTCGTGGAATGTTTTAAATTGACTAGAACTGCTGTTCCAAACAGTCATAATCCAGGGCTGTCATTCTCTCTTCTCTAAAACAAGGTGTAGCTCCCTCATACTTTCCCATTTTTCAAAGTCTGGAAGTGATATGGGAAGGAAGGAAGTCATAACGACTCTCAGATCTCCAGCCCTCACAGTATTAAGGCTTACATCATATGCCATGTTTTAACAGTAGAGTTGTTCTGTAGTGCAGTTTTCAGACAATCCATTTGTAATGCAATAAATATGTACTTCATTATCATGATATGAAAGAACTTCTGGATAGCTCCTCTAGAAATATTGTATCTGGCCTCAATATTTTGATGCAGGAGACTTTCTATTTTCCTCCAGGCTAGTGAGTGCTTTCATTTTTATTGTAAATGTCTGCCTTCCCCTTCTTGTTCTATACATTATACCGACACTGGTATGGTGTACTTTCCTAAATGCTGTTTTAGTGAATATATGAAAGTGCTTTCAATGCTTGTTTTTTTTCAAACAGGCTGTATACCACAATTTGAAGCCAGCCATTCTAAAACAACAGTTAGAACATTCCAACTTGAATCATGATAAAATAGAAGTGTTTGCTACTGCATGGGCTGCTGCAGGCCCAGAGGTGGTGGAAAAGTTCAGGCAGAGGATTTTGTCACCTCATAAGGTAATTATTAATTTTTTTACAGTGCATGAAGTAAGCAGTATGTTCAGTACTTTCCACTGAGAAAGAAGAAAAGGATGAGTTTAAAATCAACAGTAAATGAGTATGAAGTTTACCTAGAAGTAGGTACATGCCAAAATAGAGTTTATTTTGACAGTGTGAAACTATTCTATTAGTCCTTAATGTAGTAACACTTTTATTAGGTCAATCAAAAAGGCATCTGATCTTGGTGCTAGTTTTTAAAGCAAAAGTGGGAACAATGTTAAAAAAAAAACAAGCAGGAGGAATTACAAGAATAATGTTATTTGAGTAGGTGGTCCACACATTGTCTTTAAATGGTATGTGAGGAAGACTATGTAACATCAATTTAGGCTTCTCAGGTATAGTCCCTGTGGCCCTAGGTTTACTCAGAACAAGAGAGGCGATAAAAGCAAGACAGGAGAATTTAGTTCTTCTTTGGGCAATACGAAGGGCAACCCCTGTATCCTGAAACTTCAGAACAGTCTTTATCTGGTATGTATGAGTCTGCATGCCACTGTGATGAAAGGGAGCAGTGGGTTCCTCAGGTAGCCTCCATATTGTCAGAGCTGGAGATAAATTTCAGTGCTGGACTACACAGTGCAAATTAACAGAAGCCAATTTGTGTGGCTGTACTTTTTGGAGGGAATAATCCTTCAGAAATTCAGTGTGCCTACCACACAAGCAGGGGTTGTATTCCAGGGCACCCCCCACAAATAAAACAAAAAGTGCTAAGTGTCACGTCCCCTTATAGCTAGTGGATGCAATATGTATGCGCCTGTGGCAGTATGGGCACATGCCCTACCCATCTATTAACTATAATGGGATGTGATGCTTTGCATGACCTTGCATTTCTGCATGTGGATGTTGCACTAGAGGAGGGGCCACTGTAAAACCTTGGCCTTGGTTTTGGTTTTGAAAGCTTTTGTACTAATATTTCTGCTTTTGGGTTGGCTTAATAAAATTTTTACTGCAATATGAATTTGAAGTTTGGTATTTTATTAGTGGCCAAGCACTCTAAAAGTGCTCTCACATATTGGGCGTTGAAATTCAAAAAAATGGTAAAATTTTTTTATTGGTTGGTGTTTACACCCCAAATGAAAATAAAGGAGAATTTTATAAGAAATTGTGAGGAAAATTATCAGCACATGAGTATGAAGATTGGATTTTAGTGGATGATTGGAATGGAGTTCTGGATATTGAAATGGATAAAACAACCTCATAGAATAAAGAAGGTCAAGGAACGAGAAGGAGATTGCCAGAAGATTTGAGATGTGTGAAGAATTATCTGTTTTAGATGTATGGAGAACTATTTATCTAAATGTCAAAGATTTTACTTTTTTCTCTGAAGTTCATCAATTTTGTTCCCAAATAGATATGATCCTTGTTTCTAAACATCTGTTAGCAGAGATAAGGAAGGCAGAAATATTGCCAAAGGTTATCTCTGATCATCATCTGGTAATGTTGCAAATCTAAGAGAAGGCTAAACAATTTCAGTGGCGATTGAATGACGGTTTATTGATTGATGAAGAGATAGTAAAACAAGTGAAAAGTGTTAAACTATTTTAAAGAAAATATAAAAGAAGATATGAAAATGAGAATGGTTTGGAATGCATCAAAGACAATAATGAGAAGTTTTTTTTATACAGCAACAACAAATTCAGAATAAAAAAAGGCAGGAGAAATATCAAGTGTTATTGACCAAACTCCAAGAGAAAGAAAAAGAACTAAAAAAATAATCGATTGCAACAATCACTACAGCAGGAGATTAAGAAAATACACAAGGAGGTGGTGATAATAACAACTGAAGATATAGAGAAAAAGATGAAACAGATGAAATTAACTCAGTTGGAACACGCTAATAAAATTTGCAAATGGTTAGCATATAAACTTAAGAAGAAGAAAGAGAGGAATATAATTGATGAGTTGAAATGTGGAAAGAAGTTGATTACTCAACAAGAAAAGATAGAACAGAAATTTGAAGAATATTTTGGAAAACTATTCTATGAAACAAAATTCCCTCATCAATATGAGAAAAATCTGTCCAATTTTTTTCAAAAGGTAAAGATCTCAAAAATATTGTTGGGAGCACAAAAACAGTTGAATAAATCAATAACAATTATTGAAATTGAAGAGGCTATAAAGGGCTTGAAAGTGGATAAGGCACCAGGACCAGATGGGTTCACCGCGCTATATTATAAGAGATTCATAAAAGAATTGACTCAACTGATTCAAGCAACTCTGAAGGAAATAGAGAAATATGGTAAACCGAAATCCTGGGGAGAATCTAACATTGTATTGATACTCAAAGAGGGTAAAGACAAAACAGAAGTTAAGAATTATAGACCAGTCTCCGTGCTGAATGTAGTTTCTAAAATTTTTGCGGCAGTGTTGGCAAAATGGTTGAGACATATTACAAGATATAATCCAAGAAGGTCAAACAGGCTTTCTCCCAGGTAGATACGTGAGAAGCAACATAAGGACAATCCTAGATGTAATTGAATACTATGATAAAAACCCAGGGAAGAAAGCAGCACTAATTTTTTTGGACGCAGAGAAGGCATTTGACAATGTTTCCTGGGCTTTCACACATCAGGTATTGAGAGAATGTGACATGGGAGAAGATTTTTGTAAATGGATTGAGATGATCTGTCAAAAACAATTTGCGAGATTAATAATTAATGGAGATATTTCGACAAGCTTCGTAATAAACAAAGGGGTACGGCAAGGGTGCCCATTATCACCATTATTATTTATAGCTGTTTTGGAAGTACTGTTGAATATAATAAATGAGGATTCACAGATAAGAGGCCTGAAAATAAGAAAAAAGGAACTGGAATTAAAAGCTTTCGCAGATGATGTAATTATATTTTTAGAGGATCCACAATAATCTATTCAGGCGCTGATGGAAACTTTGCAAAGATATGGACAAGTGGCAGGATATAAAATAAATAAGGAAAAGATAATGGTGATGACATTGAATATGACTAAAAAAGAGCAAGCTGATCTGGAGAGTAGGTCTGGATGTCAATTAACTAAGAAAACAAGATACTTAGAAATTATGTTAACGAAAAGGAATCAAGAATTATTTGACAACAATTATTTGAAGATATGGAAAGAAATTAAAAATGATATGGGAAAATGGAAAAACTTAAATTTATCTCTTCTTGGAAGAATAAATGCTTTCAAAATGTCCTTACTACCAAAACTTATGTTCCTCTTTCAGAATTTACCAATAATAGGGAGACAGAAAATATTTAAAGAATGGGAAAAGGATCTTCAGAAGTTTATCTGGCAAGGGGAAAAGCCAAGGGTAAGATTTAAAATGCTTCAGGATGCAAAAGAAAGAGGAGGATTTGATCTTCCATCATTGAAAATTTATTATTATGCATGCTGCCTAGATTGGATTAAAGACTGGATTCAATTAGAGAGAACAACCACGAAAGATTTGGAAGAAATAAATAATAGATTCAGATGGCATGGATATTTATGTTATGATAGATTAGCGGTGAACAAAGAGTTCAGCAATCATTGCATCTGGAAGATACTGTTAAAGGTTTGGCTACAAATAAAGCGGAAATATTATACAAAACTTCCAACATGGACTGCACCACAAGAAGCATATAAAATTGCTCCAACAAAACAAGGAAGTTTGTTAACGTATCAGGACATATTGAAATGGTAAGGGGATAAACCAAGAACGTGTACAGTAGAAGAATTAAAGGCTGATGGATATGAGTTAAATTGGTTCTCATGGCGACACTAAAAGAAAGGTTTAAAATGGATCAAAAACTGTACGGATTTGAGAGAAAAGAGAATGAATTGGATTTATTGATGAAGGGAAATCAAAAGGAGAGTTTTGAAACTCTGTAAACTGTTGTTGAAAAGAGAAATGGAACCAGTAGTTAAAGATACAGTGGTTAAATGGGCTCAGAATGTGGGACACCCAATCAAACTAGAAGTTTGGGAGAAAGTATGGAAAACTGATATAAAATTTACACCAAACTTAAATTTAAGAGAGAATTTTCACAAAATGCTACATAGATGGTATATGACCCCACAAAGATTACAAAAAAATAACTAAAAATGGGAATGTGAAATGTTGGAAATGTGATGAAAATATTGGGTCCTTTTTTCATATGTGGTGGACTTGTGGAAGAGCAAGAAATTTCTGGAAGGGGATCCATGACAAAATTCAAAGAATTTGTAAAATGAACTTCGAAATGATAGTGGAATTTTATTTGTTAAATATGTTAGGACAACAAAGGAAGATTAGAAGTCACCAGAAGATATTGTTATATTTGATAACAGCTGCAAGGTTGATATATGCGCAACATTGGAAAGAAAAGAAAGATATTGATTTAGGAGAGTGGAAATTAAGAGTTCTGGATATGGTAGAGACAGAAAAGTTAGTATTTTCATTGAAAAATAAACCTATCCAGAACTGTGAAAGGGAATGAAAAGGAGTTTTAGATTGGATAAAAACATAAAGGTACATGAACCCAAAGAAAGAGATAATGTAATTGCTTTTCTCTTCTGTAAATGGAAATGTAATTTTTTTTTGGTAAATGGAAGCAAAGAAGACTCAACTGGAGAAAAATAATATGGAAGGGGAGAGGGTGTGATATATCCGTCAACGGGGTATATCCACTCTGTTTTTTATGCAATGAAATTTTTAATAAAAATATTTTTTAAAAAAGTGCTCTCACATGTTGGCATATGCAGGTGTGTGCCAGTTTAACGAAGCAGATGTGTTCCTGGCCTGATTTCTTTAATAGAAACTTTGGTACCAGGGGCAGAAATAGCATGGAAATAATAAGGCTAGGTTCATATGCTCATGTGAAATGAGCCAGCCAGGTCAGGCATCAATAAATAAACAAAAACAAGTTGAACCTTATAGGGACCACTTGAAAACTGCTCCCATAAGGCCTCCAGGGATTTCTTTTTCTTTCACCCACCTTTGTTTTCCTTATGGTTTCCATTTTGGTGGTCAGGTGTACAGGTCTATGCTTTTTAATATTCTGGGGGTAGCTGATGAGAAAGACTTATCTGCACTCCCCTTTTCCCTCTGTTTTGTTGTTTGTGCACATTCAGTGAGGGATTCTGGAGGCAGCTGCTTCTTACTCTGCCTGTTGTAGGCAGATTCACCCAGCTACAGTCAGATCACCTAAAGCAGAATCCCACTTTTCCCCCACTGAAGCTCTATTATATTGACGGCAGAACCACTGCTGCAAAGCAAGACTGAAGGTCTGTTTTTCCAGCCCTCCTTCACCATCCTCCCAATGTTAATGCTACTAAAGACTTCCAATGAGACAGAGTGAGAAAGAAAAGGAAGACTATGGTGGCCACAAAAACCCTGTGAAAATGAACTTCTTTGTCAGAGGATTTGTTAATTGTGCTATGCCTGTATACATAGGCATATCACTTAGAGTTCAAAACATTTCCATACCCCCCCCTAAACTATATTGTATAATAGAGATGGGGAACATCCAGCTTGTGACTTAGATGGAGATTGTTGTGGTTCCTTCATTGGTCCACAGGGTCTCTCTGCCATTGTCTCTAATCAGTGCTAAGACACTGTTTAAAGACAAGGATATTGAAAGGAGGGCTATGCTCTGAGGCTTCCTCTTGATGAGATGTGTATAAAATGGATCTGTGCTTTGCATGTTCATTTTCAAAAATCTTCAAACTAGTAAGCTTTACATCTAGGCTCACCTTCCTTGCTTTTTCACTACTTACTGATAGGATGTGGCCCCTGGGGCATTTCCCAAATTGGAATTTGACCCTTGTGTCAAAAATGTGTTCCTTATCCCTGGTAACTGCAGTGGAGTAGGTATGGGGAACCTGTCTCAGTAGGGCTCTTACCTCAGTGGCAGTGGTGAGGAGGAGCTAACTGGCTCGAAATTAGAGGAAGTGGTTGTTCCTCGGAAGAAAAATGTATGAGACTCCATTTGTTTCCTGGAGTGGCTACAACATGAAGAAAGGAGCTTCTGGAGCTGAGGGAGCAGGGAAGAGAGAATCCAGAAAACAGTAGGAAGTTTAAAAGGGGGAAGGCAAACAATGCAAGGAGAATACCAGATGGCAGGGAAGAGAAGGAAGGGAACAGTAACAATGAGAGGCATGAGGCCAACCAGAGCACTGCTGTGATCACAGGGGAAAGCCTTTCTCACTTGCCTGGAGCAGGGTAAAAGGAAGGAAAAGTGTGGAGCTGCTCACAGTTCAGCTGGAGGCTGAAGAGGTAGGCCTGCAGAGTGAAAGAGGGAGATGCTCAGTCAATTTGCAGTCTCTGGCACCTGGGAAGGGACTGTAGCAACACAAAAGTATTGGGAGAAGCTCAGCACTTGCCTTCCTTGGGGAAAGGATGGGGTAGATAAGAACGATGAATGGGAGTGCCTTGAAAAGGCAGGGACTCATCAGTGCAAGCCTTGAAGTGATAAGTCTGAGTAAGGAGGGAGAAGGAGACTTGTAGAAGTGCATCATTTATCTGTTGAGAGCCATTAGAGGGAAGACACCAAAGGGACTTATGTAATGCTGAAGGGAGCATCCCTATCTAGTGAAGTGACCAATGCATCAGTGCTGATGAGCTTATTGGAGGCTTAGGTTCTGAAAAGTGATTACAATGGGGCACGGTTAGCATCTTGAATTGTTTGATACTTACCATAGTTGGTCCCTGCAATATTGTTAACAAGGTAAAGCAACTGATTCTTGAATTGTATTTACAGTAGGTCCCCCATATTTATGAGGGATATGTGTCCAGACTTGACACGGATGGTGAAAAAGGCAAGTAACAGGGAGTGGGGAGCCCTGCCAGGTTTTGCATGCCTCTTTCTACCAAGGATGGAACATCCATTTCTTCCTTGGCAGAGAGAAACATGGGGGAGGGGATCTGTGCCAGGCTTTGCATGCCTCTCTCCATCCAAGAAAGAATGTCTGTTTCTTCCTTGGCAGAGAAAAGCACAGAGGGATCTCTGCTGAGCTTCATGTGCCTCTGTCTGCCCAGCAAGGAGCATCTGTCTCTTTCTTGATGGAGAAAAATGTGTGTGGGGGGCATGCTGGGTTTTATGTGCCACTTTCTTTCTAGGAAGGAGCATTAATCTCTTCTGTACCCGAGGGAGGTGTGTGGTTTCATGGAGCCGGGCTTTGTGTGCCTCTCAAGAGATGAAGGTTTTGTCTGTCTCTTCCTTGGCTGAGGGAGCCACGGAAAGCCCAGCTGTACCTTGCCATACGTCACTGTTGGCCAGCTGCACAAAGCAAGGACTCTTGCCAGCAGCAGTAGCTGTGGCCCCAGAGCAGATTATGAGTAAGTGAAACTGGTGGTACTGGCCACGTGATTATGGGGAATCTCCTGTATTTGTATTGGGGGAAGCTACTGGCATCCCCCAATACTATATTTGATGAGACTGCTTTGGTGGGGATTGACCACAATAAATACTACAAGGCTGTTGCTTCATCAATAGAGATGGATGTAGACCTGTCACATAATGATTGCTGGCTTTGATGTCGCATAAAATTCATTAATTTTAATTTCTATGATTGTCTTGTCTGTTGAATAAGACACTCGGCTGGTGTAAGCAAGTATAGCAGTACATTTTTAAATAAGATACTTAAACTATTCTTGCAAGAATAGGATTTGTACAGTCCCCTGGGTGGCTTTGGTTACTACTTGAGTTGAAGGGTCCTGGACAGAACGTATTTTGTTTAAGCTGGGATGCAGAACATAACTTAGCAGCTTTCGGTTCATTTGAATGTAATGTCAGAAGCATGATTTTGCATTGTGGATCAGCTTATATGTAACACTAGACCATGTCCTAGTGTGCTGTGGATACACCTCTTTGAAGGGTCAGACTGGAGTGTTCTGCCATCCCCTCCTCATCTCTCCATGCTGCTAAGAGGAAGAATTCAGTTGGGTTTAGATGCCCTTTCCATGAAAGCTGGGTTATTGTTGTCTATGAAACAGAGATTCTGATTTAAAAGATGTTCTAAGTTGGTAACTTTTGAAATTGACCAGATTTTCAATCTGAACAATTTTTAAACAATCATTTCCAGTCCAGACACACTGGCAAGACAGCCATTTCCTGAAAAGTG
The DNA here is from genome assembly GCA_948474755.1 of Ctenosaura bakeri. Taxonomy (NCBI): domain Eukaryota; kingdom Metazoa; phylum Chordata; class Lepidosauria; order Squamata; family Iguanidae; genus Ctenosaura; species Ctenosaura bakeri. The sequence goes on along the minus strand of CAOLHI010001484.1, from coordinate 176,399 downwards.
AAACTACACTCAGCTGAATTCTTTTTCTGGGTTATGCAAGATGAGTAGGAAGATGGAGATACATGTGAGCTCCAGCCTTTGCTTAAGTCTGTTCCATTGCATACATGTAGCATTAAACCTAGCTTTATGGTTATACAACATATCAATTCTGTATGAATGTGACTTGACAAACCATAGTTTGCTATTGAATGGCAAATAATTAGCAGAAAGAGAGGGTAGGGCAGATGGGCATCAGGTTTGTTCATGAAATGTGAACAAACCAATAGTTTCTGTTTTATTACAGAGAACTTTATTCTCTACTGTGCCTCATCTCATTTTAATTGGCTGTCACTGCATTCAGTGTTTATGGTTTTTGTTCATGTATAATTAAACGTACACATGAGATGAATGTGTAAGTGAGGTGGGAGAAGCTAGACTGTACTAAAAACCTGGAGCCATAAAAAAAAGAGACTTTCTATAGTTAAAAGTATAATTAAGATGATAAATGGGTTGAGCTTGGAAAGATGTAAGCAAAATGAAAGCTGCTTTAATGGCACACTTTACAAAGTTATCTATCCTTGTGTAGGATGCATTACCTGGATAAATGCTCTCAAAATCCTGTTAATGTAGTAGGCTTGAGGAGGGGAAGCTCTACATGCACCAACTTCACTGGCTTAGATGGTTAAAGGGCGCACACTGTGGCAGAAAATGTATGTCCTTCTATAGCAGGGTCTAGGGTTCAGGAGAAAGTGTAAGAAGCCTTCTCAAGCAGTTGGAGAGGGATGTCTCTTAAGAGTAGGAGGCTGGGCCACCCCAGGACTCATGTCATTCAAGAAACATGAAAAAATATCACTGTGGGGACACCAGTGGTAGTATGATGCCCGTTTGCACTTCCAAGCACGTATGACCTTATTGCTTCCCACATGCTTCCCACTTCTTCGAGATATGTTGGAAAGCAGTCAACCAGCTCTCCAACATTGACTGTGGAGATAGGGCACTAGTCCAGAGGTGAAGCAGAGGAGGAGAGGGTAGTAGGGCAAAGAAGGTCTGAATGGCATTAAGGTAGGATTCTAAAGGGTGGGATTTTAGAAGTTGGAAACGTGGAGTTGAAAGAAGAATGTACGAGGATGTTGTAGGAGAGGCTTGGAGGCAGGAAGTAGAGTCCCATCAAAAACTGGAGGCCTTTCATGCTGTACAGTTATAGCGCTGTGATTACACTTTAACTTCCATTTTTCCGTCTTATGGAATCCTGGAGTTTGCAGTTTGGTGAGGCATTGCAGCTCTCTGGCTGAGAATTCTGTAGGATTCCGTAAGATGTTGCCATGGTAAAGTATAATCATAGCAATATAACTGTGTAGTGTGAAAGGGCCCTTGGTCTGTCTTACTACATACTCTGGGCACAGAAAGCTGTTTGAGAAGGAATGTTCCAAGGCAAGGAGGATTTAGTCTCATACATGGCCTCTGCTGTCCTGGGGGTGTTTCAGTGTGTCTCTTCTCACTTGGTAAAATTTGAGACAGAATCTGTGATCTTCCTGTATATGACCAATGTCTCATTTGCACAATGTTCAGGAAGGAACATATTTTTACTTATTGTTACATTTTCTGTGATGAGAAATTGGGCAATGGCAGTTATTGGCTACAGATGACTGCTGCACCAGTAGCTAACATAAATTAAAATCTCTGTCTGTCCATAAATTCTCTCTCTCTCTCTCTGTCTCTCTCTCTCTTAAACTATGCATTAGTAGCTGCCCTAAAATTAATTGGATGAAATTTCAAAACCTGAGTATTCACATTATAAGCTTGATTAGACACCGCAAATGCCAGGAGTGGCAGAACTTTTAGAAGCAGCTCTAGATATGTGCCACAGTCTAATTTAGAAACAGATACTAAATTTTATTTTCTGTCATGCTCAGGTCTAGTGATGACATCACAGGGGACTGGAATTGTCAAACTGGTAGTTCATTATGAGGGAGATCAATATGAGATTTATTACCACGCCTTAGCTCCTGGTTGTTCTCTTTTCATTTTTCATTTCATTTTGGTAGTTGTAATACTACTGTGTCAGCAAGTCTTTGCTCTGAAGTATTTATTGTTGCCAAAGATGGCTATTTTTCCCTTCCCCAGCTCCCCTTTTTACACACTGGCAAAAAATTTACTTCTGACCAAGTCAATCTGAGTTAGCTTGACACTCTCAGTAAAAATTCACAAAAGTTAGCTACATGAAAGCAGGCTATGTTTTGTTGCTGTGCTTCAGACTCTGAAAGCAGCAGGAGATTGCCTCTGTGTGGTTTTTCACCTTTCTGTTATTATATTATGAATTCCAATGCTGCAGTCCTCAAATCAAGAAAGACTTTTTTCACCTCTTTTTCACTTGCATCTGTACAAGCACTAGGAAACCCAGATTACTCCTGATGTAGGATACTATGCAGCTCTTTGAATGTGCAGCAGCCACCAGGGTTACTGTGAGTGTTCTGACCAGTTGCATTATCATGAAGCTGGCAGACCTATCCTGACTGAGAGAGGCTTGCACAGAACGTTTGTAGCAGTTCTGGTGCTTGTGTAAAGTAGTGCATGTCTGGAAGGCAGCAGGTTGGGGAAGATGGCTGTATGTTGATAGCATACTCACTCACTGAGTACAGATCCTTGTGTAGTCAAAACGGCACTATCTATGTAAAACAGGTATCAGTAGGCTTGGGGAGAGGTCTCCAAAATTTGAAAAAAGTACCCTCACCAGTTAGTTTGTAATTACTTAGAAAGCAATGCTGTAATCACTAAAAGTCAATATGGATTTCTCAGAAATAAGTCATGCCAGACTAATCTTATCTCTTTTTACGATAGGGTTACAAGCTTGATAGATGAAGGGAATGCCGTAGACGTAGCATATCTTGACCTCAGTAAGGCCTTTGACAAAGTTCCATATGACATTCTTGCAAAGAAGCTAATAAAATGTAGGCTGGACAGGGCTACTGTTAGTTGGATTTGTAATTGGTTGACCGACTGCACCCAAAGGGTGCTCACCAATGGCTGCTTTTCATCCCGGAGAGAGGTGACTAGTGGGGTCCCACAGGGTTCTGTCCTAGGCCCAGTGCTATTCAACATCTTCATCATCAGAGGGCATGCTGATCAAATTTGCAGAAGACACCAAATTGGGAGGGGTTGCTAATAGCCCAGAGGGCAGGATCAAATTTCAAAATGACCTTGACAGATTGGATTGCTGGGCCAAAGCCAACAAAATGAATTTCAGCAGCGACAAATGTAAGGTCTTACACTTAGGCAGAAAAAATGGAATATAGGATGGGGACACGTGGCTGGATAGCAGTATGTGTGAAAGGGATTTAGGGGTTGTGGTAGATCACAAGCTGAACATGAGTCAGCAGTGTGATGCGGCAGCCAAGAAAGCCAACATGATTCTTGGTTGTATCAATAGGAGTGTGGTGTCTAGATTGAGGGAGGTAATGGTTTCACTCTATTTTGCTTTGGGTAGGCCTCATTTGGAATACTTTGTCCAGTTCTGGGCACCTCAATTCAAGCAGGATATCGACAAGCTGGAGTGTGTCCAGAGGAGGGTGACCAAAATGGTGAAGGGTCTGGAAGCCATGCCCTACTGGGTATGTTTAGTCTGCAGAAGAGAAGGTTAAGAGGGGACATGATAACCATGTTTAAATATTTGAAAGGATATCATGTCGAGGAGGGAGCGGGCTTGTTTTCTGCTGTTCTAGAGACCAGGACAAGGAGCAATGGATTCAAGCTGCAGGAAAGGAGATTCCACCTGAACCTCAGGAAGAACTTCCTGATGGTCAGAGCTGTCTGGCAGTGGAATATGCTGCCTTGGAGTGTGGTAGAGTCTCCTTCTTTGGAGATTTTTAAGCAGAGGCTGGATGGCCATCTGTTGGGAATGCTTTAATGTGTGTTCCTGGATGTCAGGGAGTTGGACTTGATGACCCCTGTGGTCTCTTCCAACTCTATGATTCTATGACCAAAGAGACTTAAGCGAAAACCCCCAGAGGGGATTGGAGTTCAGTATCTTGGAAAAGAACAAGACTGGCTAGCACATCCGCAAGAGCACCTTGTAACATGTTTGTGGCACGTTCCACTTGTAACTGTTTGTCTGTATCAGGAGTGGGAAACATGAAGCCCTCCAGATGTTGTTGTACTGAAACTCTCAGCATTCTTTATCATTGGCTGTGCTAGAAAGGGTTCATGGGAGTTTCAGTCCAACAGTATCTGGAGGGCCACACAATTTTCAGCCCATTCTATATCCTCCACAAAATACACATGTTTATGTGCCTGTGTAAGTCTCATACAAAAATACTTTTGTCAAAAATTCTAATCCATTAGGCTAGTGGCATAAGAGACATTCAGCACTGAGTTTATTAAGAAATGGGGTAGTAAGAAGGGTTCTTTGGAAGACCTGTTAGTTTTGAGAAGAGTCCTTTTTGCTGAGAATGAGCAAAGTTTGTTGGAGAGCAGATGGTTTGTAGCTTCCAGTATTGTTTCTGGCAGGATGCTCTTTCAGGAGCTAATAGCCACTGTCAGTAAAAAGATACTCATGCTCTAATGTTTAATGGCGCATAACTTCCTCTCTTAGCTGGATTTCCAGTGTTAAAATGATGTTGGTTTTTGTCACCTTTCTCATTAGTTCAGAGACAATTTTAACACAGTATAAATCACACTAAGTTCATTTTTGAATGCACAATATAGCCTGTCATTTTGCTCCATTTTCTTCATTCCATGTCATATCCCCTCCTTGCAGAAACATATGTGGTTACAGAGACCCCAGGCTACATGCAGAATCTTTGATTTAAGTTTCAGTAAGTTTCACTTGATTTAAGTTTCATTGTTAATGTGACGTCTTAATCCTGAAAGCAAGCATTTATACCGGCAGTTGCTTTCTTAACATGGGGTGTGTGTGTGTGTGTGTTTCCATTGAGATTACTGTGGGGAGGCGTGACTTCTCCCATGACTTACAGTTATGAATTCCCCTTCCACCCCAAGTGTATATTGGAAGAAGAACAGATACACGAAATGCAGTTTTGTTTTCCATGCATGGCTGACCGAAAGATAACATGATACCCTGTCTGTTTGAGGAGCTTTACTTAAGCTGGACTGAAATCTATATTTCTAGCTAGTCGGGCTCTGGTTAAAGAATGTTACTGGGTGAGATGTGAGTGTCCACACACAAATCAAAATTGCTCAAATATTCTAGGATTCTTTAATTTCTAGATGGTACAGTTCCTGCTGAATTGGATTGCCCATGCCTGCTATTGAGACTGCTTGAAGGCTGAACAGACCCCAACATGCTGCAGCACTTGACACATGAAATACTGTGTTAGAGTTCAGGAGGGTCCATTTTTTAAAATGTAGTTTTTTCTGAAATGTAAATGTTGCTGGGTGTTGTTTTTCTCCCTTTGTTCTTTCTCTCACCTCACCCTTTTCCCCTTTTTTTGTCCACATTCTAGGACAGTTTATTTCAGTGCATTAGCCATCTGATAACAGTGATACTTCACATTTGTGTAGTAGTTTCAGTTGTTTAAAAACCAGTTCTACCAACTCCGTAAGATGAGTCATTATTACAATTCCTTATATTGCACGGTGAGGGACTGGGGTTGAGAGATTGTGGATTGCTTAATTCCATTTGATAGGTTCATAGAAGAGATGAGATTTGAACTAGGGGCAACCTGATATGAAGCTCAGTCTCTTAACTGCTGTGCTACACTGCTTGTTGAGTTTATTACCAGAGACAACAGGCTATTCTTTTCTAAAGAAAAGAAAATATTGTGTGCACTACTGTAATGAAAATGGTTCACAGAATAGAGGTTTGGAGGAAAGAAAGGGTGTATTTTTGTCACTTCCCCAGTCACTTATATTTATAGCCTTATATAAGTTAATTTTAAAGGGGCAATCTCCTTCATTGTTCCACAAATACACTTTTAGGGTGCTGGATTTTCAAGCATCTTTTATTTAGAAACAGCTGGGTTATGTTATGCCTTCAGAAAGAAGCCTTGTGTCTTACTGAGGGGCCTTGCAGAAAATGGGCTGTTGGCCAATTTTGGCTGGACTGCATAGCATCTGTCAGTTGGAATTCTTCCAAAGAATACTGGCCTTGGTCTGATGTAGCTAGCCACTTGTGCTGTTAAGCAAAAGTGCATACATAAAATAACTCGACTGTTAAAGAGATCCTGAACATGCATATGCACTTGTTTTGAAAACTTAAAACATGCCATTGGTATATGGGGATTCTTCACTCCACTACAGCAGGTAATACTTAGTTTCCCACTATCAGATAGTTTTAGTTTCAGGGAAATAATATCAAGGTTTATAATTATGCATTTAAAAGGCTAACCTTAGAACTTGTTCCTGGTAAATAATTTAGCCCATATAACAATATCTGTTTACTGTCTTACAAGAGTGATCCATATAAAATAACTTTAGGCTTAATTCTTAATTCTCGGCATGTCTTAAGTAATCCACTTCTCTATGCCTACATACCTTGTCCCATTTTATTATGGCCATATATCATGTACTCTTAAGTAGTCAGAATTGGATGGACTCTATTATATTCAGTCTTCCTTTCAATAAAATAAATAGGTAAGCCACTCTGAAGCCCCTGGCACAGTATGGTACATTAATCAAAGATTCTGAAAGCATAGCTATACTTCTAGAAATGAGGGTGGGGATGGGGGATGAAATTCCACTTGAATTGCATTGGAAAGTAACACTCTTCAATCTGTGAAAAGGTTGCTTTCTTTTTCCTTTGCTTGTTAACCCTATTGAACTGTATTATAGTTTGTGGGATTATTCAATTACTTCTATGTTTCTTTTTTTTTAAAAAAACTATAAATTAAATCCAAAACTTGGCTTTTATTTTTGTTCTCAGTACAAATGTTGATGACATAAGCACGTCACAAAGAAAATACAGCAGTGAAGAAAACTGTTTCCTACATTCTTATATTACATAGTACAACTGCATCACAACATTGCATGGGGATAGCTAGCTTGGTGAAGTTCATGTTCCAGGGTTACTGGCTGTTGAGCATGTGTGAAACTGCCTGCACCATGTGAAACGATTTAAATTATTTTTTGTAGTTTGGAATGATTGCCTATTGCAAGAGATAGCTGCTTTTGTAGTTGGATGTTTACACTTACTTGATGACATATGGAAAAGGGCTCTAGAAAGTGTGCTCTGCGTATAGATTCCCAGGTTCATTTTGTGGCTCCTCTGCATGGAACTGGAAGAGATACTTGCTGAAAGCATCCTAGGGCCAGTTAGTGTAGATTAGTGATTTTGGCCCACCTAATTTCTTTTGGCCCACCAAACTGATGCATCCATGATATGAGGACTCAGGACAAATTCTCCATCTAAAGCCCTGGGCATTCCCATATGCATTTCTTCCCTGGATGGGAGAGGTGCAACCTAATGGAAGAGTGATTGATCCGTGGCCACAAGGTTGTGTTCAAGTCTGTTCACTCCATCCCTACAGAAGGAAGGTGAAGGAGAAACAAAATGACCTCAGCTAAGGAGGGGAATAACATTCCTCCAACCCCTCTTAGTCATTTGCTGAATAATTCTGCAAAACTTTCCCAAATGGGGAAAGCCTATGCAAAGTGAAGTTGGTTCTCCAGCTGAGGTTTTCTTTGAACTTGCTCTTGATGGTGCTTTAGGTGAGGACCCAGTGATATCAGCTCTCTGAGAGGGTTCCAGGACAATGGAAGTGTCTGGAAGGTTGGCTTCTAAAATTCCCCATCCATGATTCAGATAGTACTGAGCTAGATGAAATTCTGCATAGGGCAGCCCTGTAATCATTACTGACTTATCTGTGTCTTCAACAATGTTACTCAGAGTTGATATTTCTGAACTAACAGAAATCTTATTTCAGGATGTAAGTTGCTAGTTAAAATATTTTGAATTTTGCAGTTATGTGTCTGAATTACAGACACTGGAAGGAAAAAGAAGAATGGAAAATTATGGGTTGCTCTTGCCTATGTATAGGTGTTTCCTCCAAATAACTATTCTGTCTCCATATCTCATGTGCATTTCAGACTATTGGATTACAAGTAGATTATTGCGGTATTAGCCTCTTTTGTGAGAAAGATGAAGACTTGTTCAGCGTGGCCACAAACATGCCAAGAAGATTCTGTGGTCACATAGTCTGATTGCTTAGATGCATAGACACATTGATGATCATGCGTTACAATTGGTGATTGAACAAATGGGGAAAGTTCTAGAGAGACAGTATGTTTAGGCAGAGCTGTGCGGGAGACCCTTAGTGTCTGAAGTCCCATTGATCTAGTAGAAAATGGTTGAAGGAGCTATAGAGAGAATACTTTGTTGAACAGTATTTTCTAACAAAGACTACTCTCCTCCTGACACAGATGCCTGGCTTCAGTACAGTGATAGAAGGCTTTATCCCCTGCCCAGCACATGTACAAAAACAGGAGTGGGAATTTTTCACTAAAAATTATAAATTCAGTTGTATAGACTTATTTATCAGTTCTATTAAAAATTAGAGACCTTTCTTTCCTGCTTTAAATATCATTCTGATGTAAAACATTTAAATTGGCACACCACATGTTTGGTTTTTCCTGGTGGAAGTCACACATCTAAACAGATGTGATGTATGAAAGAAAATATTTGTAAATAACCTTCCTTTCAAATATTTGATAAAAATAGAATTGTGGAACTGTATGGCCATTAGGAGCTGATTACCTATTCAGATATTGATGCAGGGTCTTTTATCGTACCAAATCATTGCTAAGAAAATAGAGATTGCAGCACTAAAAAAACCCCCAAGGTAGGCTGGTACTGATCTTGGCTTTTCTTCATATAGTTAAAGATAAATGCTTGCAACAATAAGAAAGAAGTTAAGTAACAGCACATAAAAACCCTTATTCATGTAGAAATAAGTGTCCTTGGAAAGCCACTGTGGTGTAATGGTTTGAGTGTTCGACTACAGCTCTGGAAACCAGGGCTTGAATCCCTGCTCAGCCATGGAAACCCTCTGGGTGATCTTGGGCAAGTTGCACACTCCCAGCCTCAGAGGAAGGCAAAAGCAAAGCCCCTCTGAACAAATGTTGCCAAGAAAACTCCACGATAGGTTTATATTAGGGTTGTCATGAGTCAGAAACAACTTGGAGGCATACAACAACAACATGTTCTTGAGATGTCCTGTCTGGCCTGTGACACATGCCTGAGTTACATTCCATTTGGATTGTTCTAACATGTTCTACATGGAGCTGCCTTTGAAGAGTATTCAGAAATGTCAGTTGATTTAAAGAGCTACAGCCATATTGTTATCTGGGGTTGGCTACATAGAGCATGCACGTCCTTTGTTGCAACAGTGCCAGTAGCTGCTGATGTGTTTTTGGGCACAGTTCAGAGGTTATAACATACAATGCCCTATACGAGTCACATCCAAGAATATGGTCGAAGGACCATATCTTCCTGTGTGAACCTGACAATGTTTCGAAATCTTCTGGAGAAGACCCTTCTATCTGTCCCACCACACTAACAGATATATCTGGTGGGAACACAGGAGAGTATCTTCACAGTGGTTACTCCTAGGCTCTGGAACTCTTCCCAGTGGCACCTTCCTTGTTGTCTTTGCACAGAACAGTGGAAACTTTTTTGTTTCTGCAAGCCTTTGAGGATTTATTCCATAAGGAGAATAGGCCTTGAATAATGTCCTGGATTTTCTGTTTTTTTAATGCCTTATGTCTTTGATTTGCTTTAATTTTTTGATGCTTTTAACTTTTGTATATAGTGATTTTTTAAAAAAACATGTCTTAAAATGTTGGAAGCTGCTTTGCACACTGAACTAGAAAAATGTGGCTAATAATAGTAGTAGTAATAATAATAGAAATTCTGGAAGTGGCAAGCTTTCTTTCTCAGAAATTTTTCCTCAAAAAGTGTAATAAATTCTAGCATTTAAAAACCACTCATTATGCCACAGGCCCGTTAGCAATGAACCGATATCACTCTGAATTCTGACTCCCCCCCCACTTTTCTCACCTCTCGGATAGGTTTCTAGAATTACAGTTGAATGTTAATCTAACTATAGTTCAGTTAAAAGACTCGGGAGTTACTAGGCTTTGAGCTACAGAGTTGGTATAGAAGCTTCTTAATATAAGTATAGTCAATATGACAAGACTAGTTGACCCATAAAAGACAAAGTGGAAGATTGACAAGATATTGTTTATTCTGTTGTAGTTGTTGTTGTTGTTTGTTCTGTCAGCTGCTAACAGAATCTTCTTATAACACAGAAATAGACAATTAATATTTATTTTTAGTTTAGTCTATTCTGTGACAGCAAAAAAATAACAGCTTAAGAATATAACATGGTGCTGTATAATATGTTCTCAGTTAAATCTTCAATACACAATAACGGAGACGGGAATCATGGATGTATCTGGTTTCAACCAGATTCCAACGAAATGATTTTGATATAATGATATCTCTTAATGATGACAATGATATCTCTTTACAGAGTCTTTAAGTTATCTTACTTACCACTTACTTATGCAACACTACTCATGTAACTCTTGTTTATTTCTTATTGTGTATATGACGTTGCTGTACGTTGGGAGATACATGCCTTTGAGGTTCTGACAATGCAGTATAAGTGTATACATATTCAATAAAGATTATAATCCCCCCCCCACTCATTATAAGTAAAATTTGTGACATTGCTTTAGTACTGGGTTTTGGTACATTTGGAGAATGCTATTTAAATATATGCTTAAAGCTGAAAAGTTAGCATGTTTTATATTTTTTGTTGCTAATTTTTAAGTGTTTTGTTTTTTTTCAGCACAGATGCGTTTTTGAGGCTGTGGTAGTTAATGTTTTTGAGACCTAAGAGCTAGCAAACATCTGTGGTTTTCATCTCAGTAACATGCCTCAACATCATTGTTCTTTATTCTTAGGACTTTGGTGATTGTCCTATAATAGTTTCTGATATTTAAGACTGCTTCTTACCAGTCTCTAGTCTGGGATGGTATTTGCTCACACCAGTCTACCCCCCCACACACACCATACAAACAGTTTTGAAAACTACAACATTATTTTGCTGTATTGGTACTTTTGTTGTATCTTTTTTTAAAATGCATTTGTGTTTTATAGCTTGATACAGTTGGATGGCAGCTTAACCTTCAGATGGCTCAGTCCACCCAAGCAAAACAAAAATCTCCTAAAGCTGTATTAGAACTTGGAATAAGCAATGAAGATTCAAAGGTAAGAAGCTTCTGCCACATCTGGTTCTTAAAGTCACTGCTGTGATGCTCTTGCTGAATGGGTTTGCATCAATTTTCAGGCAAAAAGCAAAGGTAACCATGACAGCCATCAGAAAAATTCCAGAAATCCTTCTTTTAGTGTAATACCTTTATTAGGTTAAATTGAAGGTCACAGAAATGAAAGACTATTTTATAACTATGGATTTTGGATGGACTTTATCATTTTTATGTGGCAAACACTTCTCTTTCTTCCCCCCACAATGCTGAGGTGCCCAGTGTTCTTGACTTCCTTTGGTTCATCAAAATGAGAGTGAGGGTGCTTAGCCTTCAGTCTATGGCTTGTTCTCACTAGATGAAAGACTATCTGTATTCATGGAGGCTCTCTGTGTTGCTCATTTTTGCATGGAGAAAGATGGTCTGAAACAGAGAAGCCTCCTAAATGTACGGAAACTCTTCATGCAGTTCTAGACTGGCAATCACTTAGAGAGTCTTCACACATAGAGAATTTTCTCCATTTCTGATTGTCACAATCAATGTGTGGAAAGGGACATTGGAGAAGGTGAAGCTAGAATCCTCCCCAGCCTCTTATGTCTACTTAAACTACTTATACCACCTGAGTAGAGTTTCAGTGGTTCTTATATTTTGTTGTTTTAGAAGGCTGCAGAGTGAACAGGGAAGCTGTTTATTAAACATACACTTTTGCTAATTTAATTTGTATATCCCCATTACTTGAGATCAGGTAACATTAGTTCAGAGTGTAAATTAAATACGTAATATGTAGAAAAGTATACCGTGACTGTGGAGCTCTATTAGTTGAATGCCAGTCCAGATAAGAAAGTACTGCAGAGCTTCTAAGAGGTGTTGGTGAATCTTTTGAGAAATCTCTTAGGGAAAGAAGTTCCACAGTTAAGAGAAAATCATCAAGGATGTATTTTGTGTATACTTGGAGTCTGACTTTGATTCACAGATAGTTTCATCAGGAGACCATCTGTACTTAAAGAGTATAGTTGAATTCAAATGTTAAGTATATCTAAATTTTAAGGTGTGCAAGGTCCAGGTACTTAAGATGTAAAGCCAATACTTTGAAGTATACCCAGAACACAACATTGAATGTTGGCAGTGGATCAGTGATAAATAAGGAGTTACTTTTCTGTGTGACATGTGGGGAGAAGAGGTGGAGAGTCACTATGAAGCAAAGAGCTACTATGTTTGAAAGTTTATTGGGACTTAACAAACTCCCCTTACAGTTCTTTACTGTAAAATAGCCTCTGGGCTGTATCATAAGAGAAGAGGCTGCAGGATTTTTTTTTGTTTGTTTTGTTTTTTTACATCTGGCTACTAGTATTATCCAGACACCTGGAATAGTTGTGGATTCAGAAACTCCTCAAGATTAAGGATCTAATAACCATGGTGGAAAGGAACATTGTGCTGAAACAGAAATGCTGGTGCACAGGAGCACTGCCTTCATGATTTTCTGCAAGGTATCTTGAGCAAGATCCTAGTGCTCTTAGCTAAGAGTGGAACATGGTTAATTGCAAGTAAAAATTTTTACCTGACTGAGAAAACCGCCCAAAATGTGTACACCTGTGATGTTATATTCATGCAGCCTGTTCTTTGAGGATGAGTTTTTAATCTTTATTTACAAAATTAATGTGTTACTTGCAAACCATATTAATATTTTGGATACTTTGCAACTTGAATGATTACAAAATCAGTTGAAACAAATTTATAGTATGAAAACTTTTTGTAAGGTACATCCTTTCAGCAAACAAATGGTTACCTTGATTTGATTATTTCTTTTGAGGAGTAAATAAAAACTTGATTCTAAGCATGATGAAAATATTTTTGCCTTTTCCCCTCCAAACTCACTGTTTTTTCTCTTGATTCTGTGGAACATTTATTTTCATTGTTCTGAGCAAAACATTTATTTTACCTAGCACAACAAAGAATTCACAAGAAATATAGTACTAATTGAGGCCTGAATATTCATTGACCTAAATGTGCTTTGCTGTTGCACACCAGAGGGCAGTAGAGATCTTTCAAATATCTGCATTTTGCTGATATGTTGAATGTTTTTTCAAATAACATTGTTGAATCAGTGGTGAAGTTAGTAGATGTGGGAAACTGTGTTTACCTTTCTAATCTGACTACAATAATACAGCAGATAGTATACCTGTTTGACGCCTTCAGTGTTCTTTTAGTCATTATACAAATGAAACTGACTCTTTTCATAGAAATAATTTGTATTTGTGTGTGTGTTCTAAACTGATGTCTGGGGAAAATATTTTACAGTGTGAAATGTGTTTGTAATAGGAACATCATTGCTCTGGTTTAGGGATCCCCAGCAGACTGCATCCCCTGAGCCCTTTTATTAGCCCCTGCACCTCCTGCATAAGAATCATTGAGAAAAAAGCAAAAGAAAAATTAAGTATATGACCAGTTGCTTATTGTTCCCAGATGGAAACCAAAAAGGTGAGGTATGCACATAGCAGAGAACAGCGCGTGCATCGTGGAGGCTTGTGTGCTGTCTCAGCCACAGACTTTTCCACTGGGAAAGACAATCTGTTGTTCAGCTTTGAAAGCAGCTTGTCTCTTTAGCAGTGGAAGCCATTATAAAGCACATAGTAAGCAAAACTCTCATCCTTTTGGATCGGATCAGTGGAACTGAATTCTGAGAACTGATGTAAGAAATTGCTGATTATGTATGTTTTGATAGCTTTTATGTGTGAGTGTTTATGTTTGAACTTTAAACATTAAAAATTAGACATCTTTCATCCCTGGAAGAGACTGAAGTGTGTAACCTGAAAAGGTGCATTTTGTTTCATTGCAAGTGAACATTTAACAAAGAAACAAATCCAGTATCCTTGTTTCATTGTTCTCCTGCTGCCTATTCCTTCTTCCTTTATTCTCCCTAATGTAAAGGAGATGATTGTGGTTGTTTTCCCACAAACTTGTCATGTGTGTTGTGGCCAGTTGTAGTGTTGGCCATTGTTGATATGGATTACACAAGGAGAAATTCACTCAATCATGGCCTAAATCTTTGCGAGTTATACTTCGTTCTCTGTGCAGGAGACTCTCTACTGAAATGCTAATAAAAATTATCCTGTGATCGCTCAGTTACTCTCAGAACTATTTGGCTGCTGGAAAAAAAAATAATTATAGAGTTTAAAAAAATATTTCTTGTTAAAAAAAATAAAAACCGTATTATTGTTCTACAACTATGAAATGAAGCCAATAGAAAGGAATGAATAAATTGAATTGTGCATGCTAACTGGTTAAAATGAATGCTTTAATTTAAATATTTGTGTTGTCATGGCAGGGGTCTTAGCTGACCTTTACGGAATGTTTTGCATCATAGGGTTGTGACTGGGGGAGAAATGTGGGGCATAAGTCTAGTGACTATTATGAACTGAGGAACAAAAATTTGGGTTAGTTCACATATAATCCAGCCAGGTATTAATAAACATGATGAAATAAATATTTTCATTTGCTCTGCTTTTCCCCAGAATGCTACTATGAAATCACCTTGACAATAAAGGGTAATTTATCTTGTAGTAAATTGGATTAGGCACTGATTCCAGTGGGTGCTTTATTTGCAGAAAGGGTTACAAAACCAGAAAAAACCCTAGGGCATTGTGATGAAAACCTTTAGGAGGATAAACATTCAACCTATCTATCTAGATCTCAGAAATCTTGTTTTAGCTGTTTTTTTCCTAACTCTCTCACTGTTTCTTTTATTATTTTGTGCAGAAGTATTGCTTTTAATCATAAATGTTATCTTAGGACATAGTCATATGTATCTTAACTTGGAAGTAAATCTCACAGACCTACTTAAGGGTAAGCATGCATAGCACTGCACCTTTAATTTCTTGAGTTTTTGCACAGAAAGCTTACTGCCCTAAAATGGCACTGATTTCCAGTGAGCATATTTTTATTAATTTTATTGAATTCTGAACCTATTCATAACTACTTAGGATTGGCTAGATAGCACCAATCTTTGTGGTCCTCTTGACTCCCGTGCTGGCAGTTTGCAGAGAGGTAATCAATGGAGCAAACATTTTTATTTGTAATGCTTGTTAATTAACAGAAAAACTGGAAAGAGAAGGAAGATCAATAGCAGAGGAAATACGAAATAAGAACCACTGCTGAGTTGTGGCAGCAGGACAGAAGTGAGAGGGAGGAAGTGGACAAGAAAAAGAAGTACACCATATTCAGGGCTAGACTACTTTCTCTCCATTCTTGGGTGTGTTGGGAGAATGGTAAGTTTTGGATAAATTGGATAGATTCAAAATGATTGAGAATGGAACCAGACAGCTTTTTTTTGTAAGGAACTACTGCTAGGAAAGTAAGGGCAGCATTGGTTTCTGTACATACATAGGAGGAAGCCTCCATAGGGAGATCTCTGTGTTTGCCCACAAATCTCTCTTGTAATCTCTGTGGATGGAGAGAGTGGTCCATTTCATCCTTGTGGCCCATGGGGACACCCTGCCAGCAACCATAGGGTTGCATCTTAAACCACTTTCTTGAAGTGTTTTGTATACAGAAAAAAGATTTGCTGATGAGATGGCCATAATAAATCTACTTATAGTTGTATGTTACCACATAAAAAGATTTTAGAACTTGGACATCTTGAGCTTGATCAGGGTTCAGGAACTGCCAAGGGTTGTGGGGGCACATTTGGTCCCTGTGGAACCTTTTAGGGCTATACCCTGACTGTTATCATCCCTTTGGCTCTACTTTTGGGTGGCTGAAAAAAATATATGTTTGAGGGTATTTGGGCCACCCTTGTTTTTCAGACCCGTACAAGCCTTCCTTCAAAACAGGGACTGACTGGGGAAGAGGTCACCTTGCTTGCTCCTGAGCCTGGGGAAGAACCTGTGAAATGCGCTCTATGTAAAATTGTGTTTATCCTGGTTCTCTTGAAGTCTGTAAAATGGGTGTTGTTCTCATTCCTTTCTGAACAACTTTCAGGTTGAGAATGTTCAGACCATATGGTAATATTAGCATGATACTGGATTAATAAGAGGTATGTTGATCCTTTGTTAATTCTTTGTTGATTTAGGAATTTATTTTACAGATTTTTTTTATAGTTTTCAATTTAAGCAACATCAAATAATATTAAAACAACATGAAAATCTGCAGTGACTTAACACTGTGTGTTATTTTTCATAAGACTCTATTTTAACTTTGCTTTGTAATAGCTTGATAAACATCTAATCATCTTGTTCTCAATCAAGTCTTTTTTCAATTGAAACATGGTATGCATAGATATAACATTAAATACTAATTGTAGCTGATACAGAAGCATGCCAATTAAGTTCTTATAAACTAAAATTATTTTCCCTAAGCTGTGGGACTCCTTTTTTCCAATCTGTTCTAATCAGTCACTGAGAAGTATATAGGCTCTTTTCAAGCCATCTTCAGAAAATGGTTATCTGACCCACTTCATTATGGCTGACAACAACACCTTTTTTATGTGAAGACTTCACCGCAGGGAAAATAATTCTATCCATTGCCTATATCAGTGCTTTCTGCCCCTTCCTAGCAGGAAATCTGTTTTTCGTCTTCCAAGGGAAAGGCGACAAATCATAGTTCCATATATTTTATGGATTTTCTCTGACATGTATACTGTTACAAGTTGAGCCTCTCTTTTCTGGAAATCCAAAGACCTCCAAAAACCTTCTGCCTTCAAGACAGTAGCTACAGAGCTCCTGCTTGTTCATCTCTCAGATCCTCAGTCTCTCTCTTTTTGCCACTAGCTTTGTGCTTCTGCTTTTGAGGTGGCAGCTGTGGTGTTTCTCTTTGTTCATCTTTCAGATCTCTGAGGAGCTGTAGTTGCCACCTTGAAAGAGGAAGTGGGTGGCTGGTGGGAAAGAGAGACACTGAGGATCTGTGAAATGGTGGGAAGTGTGGCTTTGCACAGAGCACTACACTTGGAGTTCCACCATTTCACTGGTCCTCAATCTCTCGCCAGCCTTGTTTGCCGTGCACAACACATGTATTGAATGAATGGGACACAAAGCTATTCCAGAAACATACAGTATTCTAAAAACGTACTGTATTCTAAATCTTCCTTTTTTTAAAACCCACCCCTGAAATATGGCACACTTGTATTTCTGCCATTTCAGATAAGGGAGGCTCAACCTGCATGAGGTTAGAAGTTGCTGTTGCTGGAATCAACACCATCAGCAATGTTAATTTTTAGATTGGTCTTGGTAATTCCTAGGTTTTAAATTCACTTTTTTTTAATAAAATGAAGAATTCTCATGGTACTCTTATGTGTGCTTTAAATATGTCATATTGGGTAAATCCTGTAGCATTTTCCAGCAGAGAGGACACCATGGAAAAATGAACTCTCTTTTATTGCTGTAATCCCTGCATATGCCCACACATTCAAAACCTGTTCTGGTGGTTTGAGGGAACCTCTAGAAGTGAGTTGAGGTGGGGATGGTGATGGTGGCAAGGCATGTCAGGAGAAGAGCCTTGCCCACACTAAAGTGTTACAGCATGGCATTGCACTACACAGCAATGTCCTGGCTTCACACCATCTGCCTACACCATCATGAATGCAAAGGACACTGTTCTCTCCTGCAAGGATAAAACATAAGGATAGTGAAGTTGCCATGCACATTAATATATCAAAGTGTGACGTATGCAGTTTTCTCAAGCTGTGCACTGACAGGAAACCAACTCATGTACGGTTGGAGGAAACTGTTATGAAGTCTGGACTCAAGGCAACATGGTATATATCTGTAACTGAGTGGTAGTGGTCATGGGAGTCATTCTGAGACTCTTCACACACCAATACAGTGTCACAGTTCTCCTCTGATTTAGGGTAAATGTATGGCAGCAACATTGCCTTGTCATTCCAGGGCCTGACAGCTTCTTGTCATGCTAGCCATCTGTTTCAGAATGGAACCAGTGACCCTTTCACTTTGAATGAGTGAGAGGGTGTGGGTTTCATATTCACAACTCTCCCTTGCAGTCACTGGCAAATAAAAATATCATATAATCTAATTTTATTCTCAGAGCCACTGTATGTTCTATTGAGATGCTGCATGGGCCAGGTCACCACTGTGGGAAAGATGGGGCACTCAGGGAGTGTTTCAGACTCCATGTGATTATTCATCAGAGGTAGCTTACTCTGTTCACATGTTCTATTCACCCAGAGGCTATTGCTGTAAACAAGTAAATTAGCACATGCTGGATATACCTGCCAGGTGGTTATTTTATGTGGATGACTTTGCTATACCTATACTGAGGTGTGAAAAATGCTTAACAAATGCTGTTAATAAACCCTGTCTCTTGACTATATATATTTATATATATATATGGACTTGCCTTGCTGTGAATCTTTTTGTTTCAAATGAAGTTAATTCTCTCCACTATTCATAATACAAATAGCAGAAATGTGATAATGCATGATACCACTTCAATAATATTTAATGTCAAACACACCATTCTTTGATTGAGATTCCAGAGTGTTACTAATAGAAGCAAGATGTCATGGGCAATGTCTTTCGGTTAGAAAGGAAAAAATGTCTTTGGGTTAGAAGGGAAAAAAAGAAGAAGAATGCCAAAGAATATTCACACAATGAATTCTGCATTGTCAGAGTTGTTTTTGTGTTGCTTGGAGAAAACTCCTGTTTGTTCTCACCTTTCCCAGCTGGCAAGAAAAACTTGTTCAGTTTGCTACTCCACCTTGTCCTCTGTGTAAGACAGATGATACAGAGATAGAGAAAGGATTTGTGTTACAAATAGGACCACCTAGTATGCCAAACCCAACTGATGTATTATGGCTGAAATACCTGCAATGATTTGCATATTGACAGTTATTGGTTTTGATGGTGTTATCCTGTTCACATAAATGCCTTTGTAGTGCAAGTGGCAACATTAGTACTTTGGAAGAGGCCTCATTGACACCAGTATTTGTTTCATTTTTGCAGGTAATTAAAATAATACATTTTTACTAAAAGCTTTGAGGCAGCATGGTTAACAGATAAGAGCTTTCTTTGTAAAAATTAAAGAACTACAGAAGATGGAACAGATGGTGGTGCACTGTGCCTTAAAAGAAGGGGTAGGGAATATGTGGCTCTCCAGGGGATGTTGGATTGTGGTTCCCTTGATCCCCCACCCTTGACTGTGTTGGCTAGGACTGATTGGAGATGAAATCAAAGAATATCTGGAGGGCCCAGCATTCTTTACTCCAGTTTCTGATGAAGGAAGGCAGAGTGGTGGCTGTGAGACTGGAATTTCAGGAAAAGACATACTTGGGGTTGTTACAACAACGTGCTGTTCACACTAACAGATGTTTTCAAGAAAGCCAGATGTTTTCAAGAAAGCCACAGTATGTTGCATCATAGCTGCTGTAGTGGCAGGAGTAGCCCACAGATAAATGTGATGAAGGCTTGCTTCCTTAAATTGGTCTAGTTGCTTTGATGTGTGCAACTTTATCACTGACTGCTGTTGAGGCATAAGATGCATTAAAGGACATCTCTACTTTATTCTCTTGGTTGATTCTCTGCTCAAGAGAGAGAGCACAAATTTAGCTCCCCTGTTTTAGAAATAAAACTGACAAAAGGAATAAATTTGAAAATTTGTAAAAATTTCTTCCCAAAAAACATAGACGCTGCAAATACTCTTCATGTCAGATTTAAAATGATATATATCTCACCTTAATGCTCTTGCATGTAGTAACTCCACCTCAAAGCTTCAATAGTTTACATTACACTGTGATTCAATGTGAAAAAATAAATGGTAAAATACATGTATTAGAAGGTATTGAAGAGCTTAGATTCAAAGCTTTTAGAATTTTTGTTATGTCTTTTAGAAAAGTGTCTCATAAATCTAAATTACATACCTTGAAGAGGTCAGTGGAGTTGTGGGTATAGTACTTAGCTTGTGTGGTTTGAGTGATTTGAGTGTTGGACTAATACTCTGAAGACCAGGATTCAAATCCCCATTCAGCTATAGAAACTGTGTGATCTTGGGGTCTAGCAAAAAAAACCCTCTGAACAAATCTTGTCAAGAATACCCCATGATAGGTTTGCTTTAGAGTCGCTGTAAGTCAGAAACAACTTGAGGGAACACATCATCATCATCATCATCATCATCATCAATAACAACAACAAAGCACTGAGAATAGTTTTCATTTATATAGTAAATTGATTTTCAGTTTATGTTTTAAATGTTTTGAGGAGTACTATGTTTCTTAACAAATCTTTTAACTTTTGCATTGTCTTTATCATCTTCATATGTATCGGGGCTAAGTTCTATGTTCTCTCCTCTGTTCTGCACATAGACATCTATACATGAAGTCAGTACTTTGCCCCACTGTGAAGCAGTCGGAATTAAATTTAAGTGAACAGTCTGTTTTCTTTTTTGTTAGCCTATTAATTTGTTTATTTATTAACTGTAATATTTATATCCCATGCTTTATCCGAAGATCTCAGGTGGCATACAATAAAACCCATCTAACATACTCAGTATGGGCTGTCGTAATCATATACAGCAGTGGTTCTCAACCTGTGGGTTGGGACCCCTTTGGGGGTCAAATGACCCTTTCACAGGGGTCGCCTAAGACCATCGGAAAATATGTATTTCCGATGGTCTTAGGCTCCATTCCCTCCTTGGTGGTGATGCGCAAGCATGAGCCACGCCCTCGCGTCCTCCTGCCCCTGGAAACTTTTCCCATACTGTCCCCACCCAGCAGAAACGAGAGCAAAGCAGAAGCACAGCCCAGGGGAGGGGAGTTCTCAGAGTTTTTTCCCCGGGGGAGATGTGCGGCTCCTCTTTCCCTCCCTGCCCGCCCCCCCATTCCTGGTCAGCGAGGAAGCCTTTGCCGGGGGGGGAGGCATTGTAAATAATAAATAAATAATTTTATGGTTGGGGGGTCACCACAACATGAGGAACTGTATTAAAGGGTCACGACATTAGGAAGGTTGAGAACCACTGATATACAGCATTATTCTCCAATATTTCTTTGCAACAGTTCCATCTAACATATGTGTCATCTTTAATAAGTACAGTTCAGGTTTCTTACCAATATTTTACATATCATATTATGTATATCATTCCAATATTTTTTAGCCTTAGGACATGACCACCACATATGAAATAGTGTTCCAATGTTCTCATGACACTTCCAACAATGCCCTGTTCCCGTATTATATATCTTTTTAAATTTTTCTGGTGTCATGTACCATCTATGGAAAACTGAGCAGATACCTACAATACAGCAATGGTGGGCAACTTTCATTGAAAATCGAAATGCAGATATAGTCTCTCAGAGATTAAAAGGAAAATCAGATGATGACATTAACAAAGAATGGCAAATTGTTCTGGGAATGGGTTGGGTATTGACAGGCAACAATTCTTGATTCATGGTAGCATGAATAGCTAGAAGTAAAAATCAGTGGAATATCATGGAACATGTAAAGTAAGGTTGAAGAGCAGGATCTGTCTTGTATGTTAACAAATGTAATGCAATGCATAAATGTTGATATGTCAATGAAATAACAGTATTGAAATCCAGAGAGGTGTGGAAGATGCTGTAATAGTTCGGTAAAATGTACAATGAGAAATGTTTTTTTATACGATGTAATCATAATAAAATTAATTATAAAAAAAATAAAACCCATCTAACAAATTTAAAATAGTATAAATAATATTTAAAGAGCTAAAATCTTGTCAAACAATTAGCAAATTAAAAAACAAATGAAAAGGTCCAATAGTTTAAAGTAGTTTAAAATGAGTTGAAACAATGTGCAGGGAAGGGTTTTGTAAAACAATTTAGGCCCCAGAAGCTTTCATAAACAACCGTTTGTTGTTGTTGTTGTTGTTCTGCCTTCAAGTTGTTTCTGATTTATGGCAACCCTAAAGTGAACCTATCACAGGGTTTTCTGGGGATGAGAGTGTGTGACATGCCCAAGTGAGTTTCCATGGCTGGGCAGGGAATTGAATCTTGGTCTCAGGGCCATAGTCCAATGCTTAAACCACTATACCACCACACTAGCTTTCAACTGTATTTTTACTTGGCACTTACATAGCAACAATGTTGGCTCCAATTGAGTCCCCCTAAGGGGAGGGAGTTCCATAACTGGGGTGCCACATCACAGAAGACCCCCTCCCATGTCCTTACATGGCATATTGTTCTGATTAATAGGACAAGAGGAGGGCCTTTCAACAGACGTTACATCTTGGATGGGTGCATATACAGAGTTCTTTCAAATATTTATGTCCTAAGATGTTGAGGCCTTTAAATGTCATTAACAGCACTTTGAATTCAGACTGGAAATGTATTGGCAGCCAGTGCAATTTCTTTAAAACTGATGTTCTGTGAGTTTTATAGGATGTTCCTATCAGCAATGAAGGGGGAAATAGCATGGCTTCACATGGGCTACCCCAGCAAAATGCTTTTTGTATTACCTTTGTTTCCCTCCAGAAGAACAAGCTAACTCTTGTGAGGTTAGATGGTATATTTTGTTTCCTAGAAGGCCAGGGAACTGGAAAATGGGATATATAGTAAGGTCTAGGGGAAAGGTTGTTTATCTTAAAAGAGGCTGTACATGGCCAGCTGATGCCTGGGCTATAATTAAAACTTCTATTGAGTTTCTAAGCTTGATGGAAATTCCTCAGTGTATGTGCTTTGCAGTAGTGAGATAAAAGCTCACAGCTCAGTGCTCCTATGGGTGCAGTTTGGTCTATTTTTCTGGATACCTTCCAATTACTGCATCCTATCTGAAGCCCCATATGCCCTGAGGAGGGGGAGGGCAGGAAGAGGCAGAGGGTGAATTTGGCATTCTTCGTAGCTCTCAAGCAGACTTTATTTCTCCTTTCCTGTTTTGTTTGGATGTAAAGGAGCCCTGGTGGCACAGTGGTTAAATGCCAGTACTGCAAGCCACAAGGTTGTGAGTTCGATCCTGCCCGGCTCCAAGGTTGACTCAGCCTTCCATCCTTTCGCAGGTCGGTAAAATGAGTACCCAGCTTGTTGGGGCCATGTATAGAAATGTTTTGAAATACATGCTATTTGTAAGTTGTTCGCCGCCTCGATCCATATGGAGAGGCGGGATACAAATAAATAATAAAAAATAAAAATAAAATAATAATAAAGGGTACTCAGCCCTTTGCAAGCTGGTCGAATCCAGACCTTTGTGGACCTCAAAGGACTATCTGTGTCCGGGTATTTTCCTCTCCTGTCTTCCATACATTGGGATGGTGATCGGGGAGGAGGGTTCAGATCCTCAGCTGAAGTGTCAGTTAGGGAAATTCTGGTTGATGTTTCAGCCAGGAAGCAAGCGACATCAAGGGTGCATCCATAACTCCAACATCATCTGACCCACAAAGGAGGCAGTGGTGAACTCTAGGCAGTTACCATGAGCTGATTCTCCACCTCTGTAATAAACCACTTGTAAGGCTACGGTTATTCAACTTGAACTGGGTTGACATCATGGCTTCTACAAACATCTCTACTTTGATGTGACTTAAGCTTGCTTGTTAAAGCTGTTTTTAAATCCTATTTTTTTAAAACATTCACTTATGATTTTCTTTAAGCGTGTGTCTGAGGAACAACGTGAATCAGTTGCCAGTTTATAAATGCAGTGATGCCATTTCTGAGAACAGAAATGCAATATTAGAAATGCAACAACCATTGCTTTCCCTTCATTATATAGGTGCTTTTTGCCACCAATCTCAATATGTAGATGTTCCCCTTTAGACTGAATCTTGTGCCAAATCTAAGTTTTAACACAACATATTCATTTCATGAGGTGGTTTGCTGTGTGCCATCATAAACCAGACATGATGATATCATAACTATTATTAATATTTCAAAGGGAAGTATTCTGTATCTCTCTTACTTCTCACCCTTAAGAATGCCTCTTTTGAAATATCAACTTTGTCCAGGATTTCTCAGGAAGACCAGAAGGGTGCTATGAGTGGTAATATCCATATTATGGACCTATCTTCCCCCAAAAATCCAGCTTGGTTTAAAAAAAAATATTAATAAATCAATAGGCATTTAGTAGCTTGGTTTGATTGTTTATCAGCACTGAAAATTTTTGTAATATTATTTATTACTGTGTGTCATAGCTCTGGGAGATTTGTGGTACAGCTATTTAATTTCACATTTTGATTTGTGTTGGCTGCCCTGAGAGCACTTCATAGTCATGCTGAGGCAATAGGAGTGAGTGAATCAATCTTCTGAATGCTTCAAAGTGAGCTGGAATTTTAGCAGCCCATGTTGATATAGGCCAGGCATGCTCTTTGTAGTTCTGTCCCTCAAAGACAGTCATATGGGAGGTCGTGGTAACCGGCAAGCTTTGGGACCAACTTAGGTGTTTATCTTGCCTGGCAGAATCACAATTGAAAAGTCATTTGATAGTGATAAAGATCTCAGATACTAATCTCATGCTGCTCATTAGGACTGCAACACTTAGTGTTTTGTGCACGTGAAAACTGTCATGTAAATAAAATATAATTGTGTTAATTGTTTGTCCAAACAAAGCACATATGCTGCTGGAACA
This sequence comes from Ctenosaura bakeri, assembly GCA_948474755.1. NCBI lineage: Eukaryota > Metazoa > Chordata > Lepidosauria > Squamata > Iguanidae > Ctenosaura > Ctenosaura bakeri. Next base: position 151,671 of record CAOLHI010001484.1, on the reverse strand, counting down.
GTAAGCCATTGTAAGAATGTTGTTCTTTGGAGGCAATTTTTCTCCATGGAGCACTTCCTTGTTCATTGAAGTCCCTGGGAACTTGTTCTGCACTATTTGAACCAAATAAGGCTCTTTTGTTAAAAATTTGAAATGATGTCATAATGACCACCCAGGTAAAAAAATGTGGTAAGGTCCCGTAGTGGGACAAATTCCTTCAAAGGTCTTATTAAAATGTAAGGGGAAGTTCTGCTTAAATTTGATTGTGGTTCTTAATGTATTTTTTTGTAAACTGGGGAACAAGATAATTTATATTTCTTCCACAAGTTTTTGTTTTTAATTGCTGATTCAGGTTTTGATTGAAGGGAACAAAGAAGCTTCATTACTTTTCATATTTTGTCTTTGTCACATTACCTAGAGGAAGCTAAAGTAAGTGTGATTAATATGGTGTGTGTCTGTGTGGGGTCTGAGCCAGGTTTTGTGCATCTTTTAATAAATTTCTGTTGTGTTCCTACTATTTTTTTTAATTGTTAGAAATAGAAGTCCTCTTGAGCAATAGTTACCTTCTTAATTAAACTCCAAATTAGAGATTATAATTATAAATAGGCTTTTTTTTTTTTTTAAAGGACGTGCTCAGCTTAATGTCTGTGATCAGGATAGTGGCATTCTACACATCTGTTAACACTAAAGCTGCATTGTAAAATGGCATTCATTATTGAACACCATCATTTTAAGGTCACAGGCCGCAATAAGCCTCCTGCTGTTGTCCCTCATCATAAACTTCAAATGTGCCCATAGTGTACTATTTAAAAATTCCTTAGTTTAATTAACTGAGACTAAAGAAGGAAGGAATTCCAAAACAAGGAGGCCAAGTACACCAATGGCTCTTTCACAGTAGTTTTTTTTTTAAATTACAAGCGATAAGCAATAGCTAGTCTTTCTCCCTTCCACTCTGTGACATTGTGAGGGATAGTGAAATACCAGGAAACAAGCTTCTATTTAGAGCTATGAATCATGTTTTTTTCACCTTAGGATTTATTGCAAGTAATTCATTTATTGCTTACCACAAATAGGAATGTGATATCTTTAATAGGACATGTGACCTTTGTTTCCATTTTGGCCAACTAATTCTTTAACATTGTAAAAATGGAAGTGTTAAAAGAAGATGGAACTAATTTAGGTTTCCATGGACAAGTTTTTACTCTTTCATAAGCGCTGATAATGCAACAGGAGAGAGAAACTTCACAGTATGTTGTAGCCTTTCCCCCATATTTATAGTTTCCTCTCCCCCTCCACCTCCTCCTCTTCCTCCTCCTTTTACAACATGAAGCTGATGAGAGAGAATCTTGCCCTTGCTGTGCCACAGTGTGCTAGGGCCAGATAATCTGGAGTTTTCTTGGCGTTTCAGAGGTAAAAAGCCTGTGCTATCAGCTGTTGCCCAGCCATATGTTTGTGTCTGCCTTGCTGCATCAAAGAAAGGCCAGGCAGCAACCATTTCTACTTTTTTTTCTTTTCTAATTTTCACCTTCCAACAAAGTGAGAGGACCTGTTAGCCTTTCTGTGTCTTTTCACATCTTGACAGCTAGTTGTGTTTGGTCACAAGAGTCGTTAAGCAAACCTTGCAAGAGTTGTTAGGCACTTGGCGTATCAGAACAAATTTGTTAGCTCTCTTTCTATGAGTATTCATTTGGAGACAATCTGTCCTTAAACCTCTTGAGGCAATGCCCTGCTGATGAGTCCCAATGTGGTAAGTTAAATTTAGTCTAGTCTGTACTCCATTATAGTTTTATGTTCTTCATTATGTCATTATATTCGTCCCTGCTAGGTTTCAAACCTGGCTGCTTCATGCCTGAAGACAGTCTTTCAATCTGGACAAATCTAATACTCTTTAAATGAACGTACTATTGAGTACAGAAACCTGAAGTACTGTAAATGACTTAAAGGAAAGGAAACAGAGCATCTTGTCATGTTTCATAAATTTCTTGTGGTTACTTACATATATCAGGCTTGCAGCCACATATTACGTTGATATTTGCAAAACTTTATCATCCAGATAGTTTCTTAATATTCCAGTATAATGTCTACATCCAAGTTCAAGTTGTTTCCATGTTACTTATTAAATCTTCGGATCAGTTTAGCTATGCATTTCCTTACTGGAGTTCTAAGGTAGGATTAAATAGCTTCCTGCCAGAATATATAATTTCAGGAGAAAATTTAGAAAATATTAGCAAATGTAATTGGCATATGCAGTATATGAATATAGTATATCAGAAACTAGGTTACTTTAGAAGCCAACATTTTTTCATGGAAATAGTCTCTGTTAGTTCAGGAAGATGGTATTGTTTTGAGGTGAGCCTTAAACCCTGGAAAGGGAAAGCGGAATATAAATGAAATAAACAGAGTAAAAGGGTTTTCCAAGTAAAGTTGCTAACTACATAACTTTTTGACCAGTATTATGTACATACTTCATATCACATTAGCACATATTTCGTTGTCAGCATTTATAGTGGAAGAGCCTTTGCCACTACATGTCAGTTTTTCAAATGTTAAAAAGCAGATTCTTTTGAAAATATTTAATCTCTTCCTTTATGTCTGAAGACATGTATGAATAACTAACCTTTTCCAGACAGGAATATTAAAGTTTGTATACTGTTCAGATTGAGGCACTGTATCTAAGCAAAATTACTTACCGAACTGAAGATACTTTCTCACTCTAGTAATTTCAACCAAACTAGGTCATTCAGTAAATGTCAGTAAGGCTGGAAAGTAAGTTAAATGTCACTTGGAAGAAGGATGTATGCATAAATTTGTGAGGCACTCTAAAAGCTTTTATAGGTAACAGGACTAAAGATCTTTTTTCAAAATCATCTCTAGCAATAAATGAGTGAATGATTACATTAAATTATCAAGAAGCTCTTCTACGTGTTTATGTAAAATACCTAACAATGATAATAAACAGTAGAGAGAGCAGACTTCTGTCTTTTTGAAGTGCTCTTGAAAGAGCAGCAACAGTAGAAAAGTTTGACATGGGTTAATATTGCTATAATAAAAGTAACCTAATAGAAATCATTGTCTTATTGTTACTGCACAACATGTTACCGTCGTAAAGCTAGTACCTTTGAATTGTTTTATACCTGTTACAATTCTAGCCATTTCAGCATATAGGAAAATACAGTTTCCTACAGTTGAACTTAATTTTGAATTTGCTTCCTAAATAAGCTCACTATGTATAATTTGGTATGTGAAAATGTTGGTAGACTCTCTATATTAGGGACAATAGGAAACCAGAATAGTAGGATATCCATTGTCATAAGTATTAGATGATCTGGCTGAGAAGTTTGATCCTGCAGAGACGTCATTGCTGGTTTGGTGAATAGGATGTGTAGTTTTCATGTTGGAATTGAAAATAGATGTCATCACTTTTTACTCTTGTCAGTGTTTCAGCATTTGCTAGTGTAATAAAATTCCAGTGAAAAGACCAATAGGAAAATCAATCCAGTTTTACCATATGGAATTCGTTATGAGTAGGAAAAAAAGGTGTGATGTTTATTTGGGGAGTAGGCTTTTAATCTGATTCTCTAAGTTGAGAATAAAAAAAATCAAGATTTTAAAGATATTCATTAGTTTCTTTAGCAAGTGCAAAATACCATTCATATTTGCAAAAAACCATTATTCTCTTTATTCTGGTCCTTGAATTGAGAATTTACTTACAACAGTTTCTACTGCCTTCTTGTGACATGATGGTATTTTGAAAGAAAATATTTGTATTTAATTCTCAATGTATTTTCTAACCAGATTTCTTTATAATGCCTGGGTACACAAGTATCTGTATGTCTAGCTAAATTTGTAACTATTTCTTCCTGCTAGCTTTCGTCCCATGAAAAGCTACAATTGAAAATCAGGTGTTTTAGTTTAGCAGAAATTCCATGCAAATACAGCATGACGCTCAAAAGTTGCTTTATAGCACGTTGGGACCCTATAGCATTCAAGGTGTGTTTGTGTATGTGTTTGCTTTGTTGTGATTTGTGCTTTGACAGCAAACTAACTTGGTATTGGTCCAAGGCCTAATGTAGTTATACATTAAGGAGCCATCACTAAGAGGTGAACCACCTGGGAACACCTCCCAAGCAAATTTATTGGAATAAATGAGAGATATGAAAGAGCAGATCTGTGCTCTTGTGTTGCTTCTATTTTTATTGGCCTCTTGTAGACAGTCAGAATGGATTGCAAATGGATTGTAAGAACTTTATTGTTACAGCTGTATGGTATTGTTTTGACATGAAGTACAGGTAGTTCTTTATAAAAAAATCTAAATTGCAACTGGCTGGTAAGTAAGATGTGCAAACTGGTGTATCTGAACTCCCTATTTTGAGAGCTAGAACAAGTTGCTGTGAAACCTTTGTTTAAAATCCATGGAGATATATTGCTGCCACTTGCATTTCAGATGATTATGTGCTGGATATGCAGGAAGCCAGGGATACACCTTTCTGGAGGAGAGATAGATCTCTTGCCCAGAGTTTTTGACCAGGTTAGTGTGTTTCTGATAAACAGTCTTGTACACAGACAAGGGCAAATCTGTGGCTAGGTAGATACAAGCAATTAAATTCTTTCATTCATGACATACTTCTTAAAGAACTAAGCAGAGAGAAGTTCAGAAATAAACAGTTGCTTTTAAAATAAAACAGATAAACTGCCCATTAGCCAATTAAATTTATTAGGATCTTTGAAATAACTCACCAAAGCAATTTTGAAAGAAATGGTAGCACTGTATCTTTCAGGTAGAACTTCTTGGCTACTTGGGCTAGGCAAAGACCCTTTCTTTTAGAAAACATCCAAAGGCATATTTCAAAGAAAGAACTCTAAACCTGGCTTATCTATAGCTTAAGCAGGGGTCTAAATACTCTAAAGGCATCAGATCCTGTCTGATATTTGCAGCTAAGCAGGGTCAGCCTTGATTAGTACTTGGAAATATAGGCTATATTTCAGAGGGAAGAACTGGCAAAACCACCTTTGGATATTCCTTGCCTAAGAAACCTAGAATTCATGGGGTTGCCGTAAGTCAACAGGCGACTTGAAGGCTCATGCACACTCAAAATCTGTTGCTTTTTATGACCTGGTTAATGGAGCTTAAAGTTCATATTACAGTAGACTGCTATTAAATGCATGATTAAAAACACTTGAAATGTTAGCCACAACGTTGTGAGTTCAGTCCTGCAGGGCTCCAGGTTGACTCAGCCTTCTGTCCTTCCCTAGTTCGGTAAAATGAGTATCCAGTTTGTTCGGGCAATCAGCTAAGCACATTGTTAACTACTAAGGGAGTGCTTAGCACTGATAAGTGGTATAGAAATGTAACTGCTTATATTTCTATGTTAAGAGTGTTGGGGAAGTTGCATAAAATGTTAGCGTGCTGGGGAAGTTGCAAAGTGGAAGCCGGGGAAGAGAAGGAATTTTGTTCTGAAGGAGTAACTAAGACTAGAGAACAGGCATGCTGTAAGACCACTCTTCCCACAAGTATGTAGGAATGTTTCTGGAGGAAACAAGTGGTGAAAGTTTCCCTTTCCCTTTCCCACAGTACAGAACCCCTGCCCATTGCAGAATGGCCAATACCAGGTTGTGGAACTTCCTTTCCTGGTAGATCCAGTTGGTTCCTTCCCTGCTGTCTTTCCACCAGCAGGTAAAGATCTTTTTATTTAAGGAAGATTTTCTTTTTTAGTGTATGTAGCAGCTAAAGCTTTTAATAGAGATGTAGTTTTTTTAATTTGATTTTATTTTTAAGCATCTTTTAATGCTGTTTTTGAGTTGTTTTTACTGCTATTTTTAACTTGTGATTTTAAAATAGAAATTTAGTTTGTGTTTTAACTTTTGCATTACCATTTTTTTAATTATATTATGCTTTTAAAATATTATAGACCACCTTGGATACCATGTTGGGAGAAAGGTGGGGTATTAATTAATATTAATTATAACTATATTAATATAATTACTTAATATAGCTATAAACATCTTTTTAGAAAGGACTCTAATCTTTTTATTTTAGCATAGCAGGGCAAGTGGTGGCGTTGATTGTTCTGGAATAGGTAAATGTGTCATTTCCCACATTATCTCTCTCTGTGAAACCCAAACAGGAGAACATGGCTCTTGTTCAAAGTTAGCTGGAGCCTTGAGCAGAAGTCCTCTGTTTGGGGTAGTTTTCTTCAACTTGGTGCCTTCCAGATGGTGTGGACTTCAGCCACCCTCAGTACCAGCTAGCATGGCCCAAGGCACAGAAATCTGACAGTTATAGTCTAAAATATCTGGAGAGTATCAAGTGGGAAAAACTGTTTTAGGATCTGGGGCTAGTGAATATTTTGCTGCCAATTGCATCCCTTGTGTGCCATGTTTTCTATATTGTAATCTCGTAGATTACAATCAACAGCACTACCTTTCCACAGCGGAAGTATATAACTAGTTCATCTACCAACCAGTCCTAGTAGTGAACTTTTGAGAGAATCAACAAAAATTGTTCTGGATTTTTGGGTGATGTTGCTCAAAGTCACAGTTTTTCTAATATCATATGAAGGTACTGTGGAATGAGTAATTTGATCAGGCTATCTTTAGATACAGAGATAATGTAGAATTGCTTATCTTTCTTGTCCCTTGGTTCCTCTTGCCCGTGAGAGTGGCTAATCTGACCAGAAACTAATGAGGAAGCAAAAGCATCCTGTTGTGTCTCAGCCTGAACCTGGCTTCCTACCAAAACAAGAACAGGAAGGGACTTTCAGATTGAGACTGTAGTCTGGGTTCTTAAGGAAGAAACCAACAAGGAGTCCAGTTTTGGAAATAACAGGAAGTGTTAGGTTCCTCATTAGTTTACAGTCTTCTTCTGGCAGCAAGACCAAAGTGCGAGTATGCGGGGGGAGGAACTGGGCACTGTGCACAAGCACAGTGTGTATGCACAATAAGCCTGAATTCTCAGCTATTCTGTCTTATTATGTTCAGATACAGCTACTGTCTATTAGTCACAGTAGGAAACAGGAAGAACAAAGTAAATTTTTGTAGATATTTATGGACCACATCTTTTATACCTCTCCCTCTCTTTTATACCTCTTTTATACCTCTCCCTCTCAAGCTCAAACGTGTGTCTTTTCTTTTGTAGATGGAGCACTCATAGCTCAGGTGTGATCATTTCTGTATTTGTAAACTGGTGTCTCCCCTATAAAGCCTATTTCTTTATTTTATTTATACTCTTCTCTGCCTCATAAGAATTCAGGATGCTTAGCAGTATTATACAAGAACATACAGTTAAAGTCATAAATTACAAATCCTGAAATCACAATAACATGGAATGTTGTATGTCTTAAATTTCTGATATCTGGTATCATAAATTACGAATACCTGCAAAAATATAATACTAGTAATACAAACAAGCAGCAACCAAAGACAGATTAAATATTTGTATGTTTATTGACAATAGCTCTGTAAGAAGCAAATATAAAAGTTGGGTCATGTACAGTGTTCTACAAGGCTGTTTCCCAGTTTGTTTGCATCTGTAAGTAGAAAAGATTTCTGCAACTATTACTAAAATTGCGGTGTGTGTGGATGTTTCTTACGTTACAGGAAACATCAACACAGAAGGTTCAAGGGTGCTGCATCCTGCAGGGCAGTTGGGTGTTACTGTTTTCTTTTTTGTACTTACTTTTTGGTTGGTTGACTCGTAATTGACACATAACATGAAAACAGGAAGAACATCTCTTTTGGACAATATAATAACTTGGCCTAAGATTTTTAAATCCCCCTTTTTGCCAAGAACTTCTTCCTGGCACTCTTAAATTATAGCACCTTTCTTCCTTTAAATTCCTTCTCACTGTACTGCTGCCCAGTAACTGTTTGACACATTTATTCTGACTTTGCAGTACACACATGTCTGACATGGGAGACCCTATCCTCAGCACTTCTGCCATCAGCACAGCCTTTTACTTCACAGGAGCACACCGTCCCACCATTGTGGAAAGGTAGTGCTGTTGATTGTAATCTATGAGATTACAATATAGAAAACATGGCACACAAGGGATGCAAAAGGAGGGGGAGGGAAGCAAACTCAGACCAGGTGAAGCAGAAACAGTTGAGGAAGGAGGAGCCTGATGGAGCTGTTCTCTCAAGAGAGCCAAGAATGTGGCCCCAAAATTAGTTGACTAAAACTACAGTGGAAAAAACCTGCTCTCCTTAATGTTTTTCAAAATTGGACTTTATGTATAATCTAAAATTTTCCTTTCTCTGGTATGTGCAGAAAGTATATTCATCATATAGTATATTCAGTCAGAATATAAAGGGAAGTATAAAAAAGGTAGCTCAGCATAAAATCAGATTGTGTTACTCTGTATATGTATGAAAAAAAATTAGGATCTTTTGCACCCTCACTTTTCACAGTTCCACACACAGTTTCAAAAGGCAGGACTTTTTATAAATAAAACGTGGCCTATGATCCTGTTGTTCTGCAGTTCTGCTAAGGAAAACAAAAAATCCCCCCCAACTTCACAAAGTGTCAAAAATGTAACTGATAATCAGTAATTTCTTATTTAAGTACAGTCAGTCCTCCACATTTGCGGGTTTCACTTTTAAAGAGTTGATTATTCATGGATTATTTGCTTTCATCTCTGGTGCCTCTGTATGCCATTTTTAGTAGGGACTACAAGCCTTGTAAGACTGAGAAACTGCAAATGAGGCTTGTAAGTCCCTGTTAAAAATGGTGTGAGGCAGCAGTGGAGGTGACAGTAAGCCACTTTCTGCCTTGTGAAGGAATCCTGATTCCTCAAAGGAATCCACAGTGGGTTGAATGTGGTGATCATACTTTTTTTTGTGTTAAATATGGTTTGGGAGGGCCTAGAGTTATTCACTGTTTTTTTACTTTCATGGAGGTCCTGTGCCCCTAACCCTTGTGAATGTAGAGGGATGATTGTGCTTGTCTTCTTCCTTTTGTTCCTTTATGAAGACAGCATTTTGGTATGAAATTCTGAAGTATTTACGCATTGACTTGGATGCTGACTTTCCTTTTGTTAGCAGAAAAGATTCATGGCCCAAGGCTTTCAAAGGTCTCATTTCGTCTGAAGATCCTGAAAATCTGTTCCTGGGGTTTAGGAGACCCTTGGGAATAAGGTAGGACCATAGTCCAGGAGGCTGAAGATGGAAAGGCAGTAGGCAGAAATTGTTTACTCCCTTATGTAAACAAAGGAGCCGCTTTGGGAGTGTATGCAAAGTATTCCCCTATCTTTTATAGCCATTTAGTGGCTTAAATTTATGGCTTTAGCTAAGAAAGGTTTTGGAAATTATTGGTTGGGATAACAGAATAAAACCTTGGATGGAGAAAAAGGAGTTTGGGTGTTGTTAAAAATAGGATCCAGTTTGGTACCACACTGAATATTATGTTGTCACATAGGTTTTCATGAGAGGACCACTTGAAGAAGAGTGGTAGAGGATGGCAAGCCAGGAACCAGTCGCATTCTCCAGAAAGATTGCCAGCAAATTCATGAGTGCAGCTGCTACTGATTCAGCACAACTTCTTGACCTTGGCTAGTCAGTGGTTAGATGGCTCCCGTGGGCCCAGACTTCACCATTTGCTGATCCCTGTGTTTGCCTTAGGGTCGCCATAAGTTGGAAATGACTTGAACACACAACAATGACAACAACAACATTAGACATTCCCATTTGCTGCTACTTATCTTTTTCCGATATTACCTCATACAAGTCAGTTTATTAGAGAATGGTGAGCCAACGACCTATTAGAATAGTATATGGTGAAACATATACATGTTAATATAATGAATGGCTGGTATGTAAGTTTTTGTGAGTGATCTTACAGAGGTATATGTTAATGCAGTATTTCAGAGACTAGTTAAATTTTAGTTCAGGCTCTCACAACAAAAGGGATTTCGTCTTCTTCTTCTTCTTCTTCTTTTGGCATTTACCATGCAAGCTTATTAATTCCAGCTCTTGCATCTACTATATTTTATAAACCTTTCAGCAGAAACAGCAATATCAAAGCAGTAGGTAATTATTGTTTGGCTGGTTTGAGATCAATTCAAGAGTTCATGCAGCTTTAAATTGTGGTCGTATGTTCATAATTATGAAGTCCTGTGTGGAAAATAAAAGAATCTGCTACAGGGGTCCTTCCTACAAGTTATTAGTGAACGCATGTGCTCACTGTGACATTGAATTTCTAGTTATATATCTTTTTGTCATGAACTTTTTTGTGTCCAAACTGAATAATTAATTCATCTTCTCATATAGATTCTTTGCCTTTCATTTAAGATCATGAATAGGAGTGTTCTTAAAACTGCATTAAAATTTGGTTTGTACAATTCTACTTTTGCTATTCAGTCAGGAATTATTTTTGTTTGTTTGTTTTGTTTTCAGACTTATTCTCTGGGTCTATGTCTCTTCTGTGCATGAAATCCAATAGAAGAACTAGGTTAAATTACTAGAGTATTTTAGCAAGTAAAGCTCAGCCTATTGTTCGTCTTTGCTAATATGTTAAAATATAATGTGCATTTGGCAGTTTCTCTACATGTGGTCATCAAGATATGACCTCATGCAAATGGGTTCACCATAGGTAATCTACTTAAAAGCACAATCCCTTATGTTGCAACACTTCCCCCCATCTTACAGCTGGCCATTGCCAGATGGTTTTAAAATCTGTTTGGTTCTTGCTAGAAATCTGAAGTTAATGTGCTGTTTTTAGCAACTGGAAAGGCTAGGGAGTACTAACAGTGTACTTTAACACTGAACAATGCTTGCAGCATGATATAGTTATTACCTTGGAACTGGTAATGGAGCATAGATAGAGATGATGCACCATTTGGCAAATTAAAGCCAAAGGGAGAATATGGTCTTTTGTTATGACTTAAAAGAAAAGGAGTGGAATTTGTCACTTTGGCTTGAAATGATTATGTTCCCAGGAACAAAAATATGAGATGTACATTTATCCTGTTGCCTTCCCCCTTTAGTTCCTTGCTGAGGCCTGATCGACACTCCACAGTATATGGTCTCAGTGGTCTATAACACTGAAATGATAGATATCATCTCAGTGGTCTATAACACTGAGATGATAGAATTGATGTAGGACATGAGTGGGTAATTTGGGGCCCTGCCACTGTGGTTGGACTGTAGTTCCCATCAACCATCACCACTTGCTGTGTAAGCTATGACCAATGGGATTTGCAGTTCAACAGCATCTAGACTGTCACAAATTGCCAGCCACTTCTATAGAAGATACCATTGTTAATGTACTCTAAAACAAAACAAATCAAATCAAAACTTTATTGCAAATAGAAGTTAGAAGAACAGTGTGTTTCTGTTTTGCAAATTTTGGACTTGCAGAAAGGCTTTCATGTAGGAAATTATTCAAAAACATCACACATATCTACACACACACACACACACACACACACACAGAAGGAGTATATCTTGTTCTGCCACTCTCTCCCCACTGCATTCTGAGAGCAGAACAAGAGCTCATTATTTCAAGAGACTCATATGAATATGGCTTTTGTTGGCTACTCCTTTCACGTCTGTCTCAGGGTCTTTCACACATGTTGTGATTTGTGATGTGTTACATTCTGATTCCTACCACTCTTCCACCATTTTTGAAACAGGGGTTACCTGAGAGGAAGGGGAGAGGATCTGTGGCCCTCTAAATATTTTGGCCTACAGCTTCCATCCGCCTTACCAAGTAGAGCTTGCTATACAATATATTTGAGCTAGGATGCGCTTCCCATTGGTATTTCATATGCATGGTACTTCTAAACTGGGATTGTATGAACCATCCCCTAATGTATAAATATTCCTAGTAAATGCCTAGTAAAATGATACTGCTTCAGTGGTGGCTTTTTTAAAAAAAACCTGATGTAAATCACCAATCCTGATTACTATTTTGTTTCTGTAGAATTGATAACTGAGACAATAAAGTGAAGTGTGAATGTAAATGAAACTCTTACTATCTATCACTATCCATGTAACTGGTAGTTATCCAAAATTTTAATACACAAAGACAAACCCAGATCTTTTCTTGGATTCACTAAACATTTTCTATGTAGTTTCAATACCATAGAACCAAACCTTGTAGTTTTCTTTGAGTGCATTGTGTAGTTGGATACAGTTTTAAGGAAATAGATCATTCTGGTTCATCTCTTATCTAGACAAATTAGAAACCCTTGCATTAAATATCTTAACCTGAGATATTTTCTCACCTCGTTGAGATTTCCTTTTTGTTTCCAACATCAAGGATATTCCAAAATATCTGAACACTCACAGGCAGAAGACAAATGTTCACATGAGATAGAGTGTTTATTTTGAGTAGCTATGTGCCTTCTCCCCTCCTTCAAATTGTAACCAGCACAGTTTTTGTGTCTTAAAATTACTACTGTTTTTGTCTGTAAAAACGAATCTGTACTTGGCATGTGACTGAAACTTGGGAAGACTGTCTACTACTCTTAGGTGTCAGTGTAGTACATGCCTACCTTGTAGGTCTAACTGTGTGTAAATCTTGCATGTTTTTGAGGGATCAAAACAACCTATTCACCTAGATAAAGATATCTAATGTTTATGTGGATAAATATGAGATAGCCAGCCCACATTAGCATTGTGTAATATAAGAAAGAGAAAGCAAAAGATCATGGCTGGAATCCTTTTAGTGAGCTACAATATTGGAAGTCCAACTTAGCCTTTCATAATTCACTTTTTTGGTCATTGTGAAGGTCAGAATTCTTTACCGACTGTGCAGTGACTCAAGTACCTTCAAAAATGCACCTATTGAGTGGTACAAACATGACCCATTTCCATGGCACAAAACATTTTCATGTTGTAGGAGTTGCGGGGGAAATCAACAGAGATGTCTCCAATTATTTCTCTGTAGATGGAGTACTGTAGAGAAGTTGTCTGCAGAGACCTCATGAGGATCCATGGAAGTCCCTGAGGATGACTGTCGTAATGCGTCTGGCTACAGGAAAATAGCTGGACACAGATCTGCTGATTCTCTCCATTCTCCAGTGACATGAAAATGAGAGATTGGACTTACTGTGAAGATTCATTCTGGGATGACAGGAGGAGGAATCCACAACGATTGGGTTTCATCCCCGCATGCCAACCGGAACTGGCAGGAGTCTCTGTTCTTTTTCAGTTACTATCGTTCAGACTTTCTTCCTCCCCCAAGAGTTTTATTATCTAGCCATGTGAAGCTAGCCAGTGAAAACTCTCTGTAGAACTGAAGTCATCTTCCCTTAGTTTTATGTCTTTTTTTTTTTTTTTTGGGTGGGTGTGGGTTTCTCCTCCATGCCATCCCAAGAATGAGAGATTGGACTTACCGTGGAGATTCATTCTGGGATGGCAGAAGGAGGAATCCACACCCACCCTAAAAAATGATTGGGATCTACCCAAGCCACAACCTGGGCGAGTAACTCAACTCTTCACTACTGACTGCAGCATCATTCTTCCAAAAGCTGCTTGAGATGACTTGAACTTGTCTGTCTTATAATGCCTGATGAAAGTTGAAGGCTCTGACCAACCTTCTGCAGAGCATACAACTTGCAACGATGAAGTAACAGCATAAACCATACTAGTCCCCATCGATCTTGTAGAATGCAGCCACACATTCTTAGGTCTTGGCTCTCCTACATAATCACAGCACTGGAAAATACAGGGCTAATCCACCTACCAATCATTGTTTTAGATGCTAATTGTCCTAATGTCCTAGAATTGAACAAAACAAGCAAAGCCTTAGTACGCCTCACCTGAGCAGTCCTTTTGATATACAACGTAACTGCTCTCTTCACATCTAGTGTATGCCATCTGTTTTCCTCTGGATGCTTAGGCAGAGGACAAAAATTAAGCAGGTGAATTACATCTGTTATTTCCTTATTCCAGGCACGCTTTGGTATAAAAGACAGTTCCAAAACTAATGTCAGCTTGTCATCTTCAAATTTACACAAATTCAGGTTTATTGATAAAGCCGTCATTTCTGAAAGTCGCCTTGCCGATGTTATTGCCACAAGAAAAGCCATTTTGAATGTCAGCATCCTCAACGACACCTCCCTAATTGGCTCAAATGGAAGCGTTGTCAAACCATTCAGTACCAAATTCAGATCCCAAGTTGGAAATCTGTGTCTTGTTGGAAAAGAAGACGAAGTTGCTCCTTGCAAAAATCTCTTAGTGTACAGATTTGCTGACAAGGCTACTCCCTCAAATCTCAATGTTACTGAAAGTGCAGATACTTGCTGTTTCAGTGTATTAGGCCTTAAACCATTTTGCAGTCCATCCTGCAAAAAAAGTCCAAGACATGCTGAACTTTAATATCAGCTATGTTCAGCTACTTGAAAGCACACCATTTCTCAAAAGCCTTCTATATCATATTATAAATATTTTGTGTTGACTGCTTTCTGGATGCCATCATAGTATTAATAACTGTTGTTAAATAATTATGTAATTCTAACGCCCTCCTTTCAAGACCCAAGCTGTCAAATTTAGCCACTGAGGATTTGGGTGGTTCACTGATCCTTGACTCAGTAGATCTTTCCAAACTGGCAACCTCCATGGTTTTCCCGCTGCCGTCTGTTTCAGAAGAGAAAACCATGGTCTCCTGGGCCAATGAGGTGCTATCAAAACCACTTCTGCCTGTTCTTGCTGCGTCTTCCAAAGTACCTTTTGGATAGTCTGCACTGGTAGAAACGCATAAAGCCGACCTTTTGGCCATGGTACTGATAGAGCATCTGTTGCTTCCGCCTGATTTGCTCCCATCTATTGAGAAAAACTTCCTTAATCTAGTGCTTTTTACCGAAGCAAACAGATCGATTTGAAAAAGACCTATTTTGCTGTTCAATTTCTGAAATATCACATAGTTCAAAGTCCACTCTCCTGGATGTAGACTGTGTCAACTTAGATAATCTGCTCTTACATTCAACTTTCCCTTCAAATATACTGCTATTATCAATTGTGAATTTCTCTCTGCCCAACAGAATAACTTGTTGGCCTCTGCCACCAGCAACTTTGAGTGGAGTCTTCCCTAATTGACAATGTAAGTAAGCTCTTGCTGTTATATTGTTTGTCCATATCTGCATATGCTGTCTTCTCACCATCTGAGCAAACTGAAGGAGCGCCAGACGAATTGCCTTTAATTCCAAAAAATTATATTCCGTTCCTTGTCCACTCGTGTCCACAGCCCCTGAGCTGATCTTCCTTGACAGTGTGCTCCCCAACCAGATAAACTCGCATCTGTTGTTATTTTTATATAAATGAGTCACCATTAAGGGCACACCCTTCATTAAATTGGAATCTTTTTCCCACCATGTTAACTCCTTGCGCAAGCTGAGAGGCAACATCACCCAGTAATGCCTCTTCCTGCCAATATTATTCTGGTGAGGGATTAACAGTCTTTGAAGGCTGCTGGAATGATATCTCCCCTAAGGGAACTGATTGAATTGTTGACACTAACATGCCCATTACCCAAGCCAACACCATTAAGTCTGCTGAGTTCTTTGCAGTCAACATCTTTACTGCTTGCTTGACTTTCTTCCTTCTTTCCTCTGAAAAGAGAAACAAGTCCCAGCTCAGTGTCTATCTGGGCCCTCAAATGTGTAATTAATCTTGTCAGCTTGAGATGGCTCTTTTTGTAATTGATCAGAAACCCAAATTTCTTTAATGTTTGAATCGTTCTCCTCAAATCCTGAAGTAAAATCTCCTGAGAGCTTGCCTTTACTAAAATATCGTCCAGGTACAGATGAGGGTATACTTCCTGTTGTCTTAGAAATGCCACACAAAGGCACTAGTACCTTTCTGAACACCCTTGAGGCTGATGTTAACCTGAAAGGCAGAGCTCTGAACTGATAATGTTGGTTCATATATTGGAATTGCAAATACCTCTTGTCCAATTCTACCATTGCTATATGAAGGTATGCCTCCTTCAGATCTATTGAGGCCATCCAATCTCCTAACCTCAGATTCTCCTTTATTGTTTGAAGACTCTCCGTCTTGAATCTCAGGTATCTCACAAACTTGATGAGATATCTGAGATACAACACAGGATGAGAAGTCCCATTGCTTTTGGGCACAGTAAAAAATGTGGAATAAATTCTAGAGAACCATTGTTTCTTGGGAACTTCTTCTACCGCCTTGATCTCCATCAAGTGTTCTATCTCCCTCAAAATTACATCCCTTTGCTCTAAATCTTTGAGAAGAGACATACCTCCTTTTTGGTACCCTGTCAATAATATCTTTTGACATCTTGTCACAACCGGAATTACCCACTGATCTGATGTTACTTGATTCCACAGAGTGCTGAAATGCAGCAGTCTCTCCTTTATACTCATTAGTTTTTTGTCAGAATACTGATCTACCCCTCTTTTAAGTAGATCTTCCACCTTGCCCTTGCTGGTTTTGCCCAAGGAATTAACCTGCTCTATTATATTGACTCTTTGGTGTATTCCACTGTTGTCTTCCACCTCTGAAGTCCACTTGTCTACCATTTCCTCTTCCTCTTTGAAAAGCATGATATCATCCTCGAAAAGGCTTCCTTTCCAGCTTCTTTTTCTGCAGAGTTGGCATCACTTGCTTTTTTCCCTTGTTCTCAACTAATACCTTATCTAACACCTGACTTCCAAAAAGCAGTTCCTCTTTGAAAGGCACAAATGCTAAATTATTTCTTGACTTCTGGTCAGCGTCCCAGTGATGCAGCTACAAAGACCTTCTTGTCACTGTCAATGCAGTTATATTTCTGACCATAAAGACCACAGACTCATAACTGGCATCTGCTACATATTCCAAAACCTTTTTAACTCTTTCCTGTGCTCTAGAAAATGATCTAGGTTGCATTTCCTCACATTCCATTATTTCCTATGTCCACAACACTGCTGCCTGTACAAACATAGATGCCACTATTGAAGTCCTGATGGCTACTGCTGAGCTCTCATGGGCCTTATTTAAAGCTGAGTCCACTCTCTGTTCATCTACTTCCTTCAAAACCATATCACCTTCCCTGGGATCAGTGCCCCTGAAATAAGGCCTGCTATTGGCCCATCCACCAAAGGAATCTTAAGGAATTCCAACTCTTTTTTGTCAAAAGAATAAAGCTTATTTACATATGTCAACATGCTATGAGTATTCAGGGAAGTTTCCCACTCCACCTGAATTAAATCTTTGAACATATCTGGCAGTGGAATATCATACTTTTGAAATTCCTTCTTTATGACTGATGCTACATTTTTCTCCTTTTCATCCTTTTCATCACTATGATCTTTGTCCAAACTAACATGTAAACCCAATACACTTAACAATCTTTTCAAAATACTTTTGAAGCTCTCACTTGGAAATAAGTGGTATGAATCTGTTCCAAACTCCTCATCCTCTGATGAATCCTCAGAACCATCCATACTTGACTCCATCAATTCCTCCTCCTTCATCACCACCTATATCCTCATCTACATTCAAATTTTTTGTCTTACTCAAATACTTTCCCTGCCTATTATCCTCATTTCCTTCTACATTCTCTTCAGAATAAATCTCCAATCGACTTCTCTTCGCTTTACTTCCACCTACTTCCACTTCCTTATCTCTCATATTATTTCTCACTCTTTTATTCTCTTGCCCTGCTCTATCTGTATCTTCATCTTGTCTTGTAGTTCCTTTTGAACCACCATACATATTCATTCCTGACTGTGATGACATTTGCACATTCGATGAACATCATCTTCCCAATTCATTGAATTGATTTTTCATTGCAGTTGTTATAGAATTGAATTCATTAGACACTGCTTGCTTAACCAAAAACTGTAAATCATTTGTGAAATGCATGTTTGGAACTTTAGCAAACTCTGGAAATTGACTTCTCTCTCTAAACATATACTGCTGGTCTCCTCCACTTCTCAGTTGTATCCACTGTGAGTTATTGAACCTATGTCTTAAATATCTCATACCTACCAGTGTCCAGCCCTTCATAGCTGAGGCAGGAAAACCCATCTCACCCCACACTGGCATCTCCGCTCCATACGCACACAAAAAGGGCGGAGGCATAGCTGAGGAAATTGTCCGTTTGTAACAGATGAACCTGATGTGGGAAAAATACTTGTGCTCACTCTGCAACTTGCTCCAACTTCACCCCTCTTCTTACATCCAGATGCTGAGTCAAGGTGTCTGCACATGCTCCAGCTCCTGGGGGATGCTCTTCCCAAGCCCCTCCCGTCTTCTCAGAATTGCAGTATTCAATATGGCAGCCAGAATTGACTGCTTTCAATTTTGGAGTTGCCTTATCAGATTTAACTGACTTTGTCCCTGATCATTTACCTGTCTTTTTCAAGGTATCTTTTTTGCCTTTGACTTTTACCTTCTGAGTAACGACCTCAGCCTTTCCAGACTTACTATCACATTTCTCTCCTTGTGTAATAATATTCATCTTGAACTTCTTCTATATCGTTGTCACTAGAGGAAAGAAATAATTTCCTGAGTGCTTCTCTTTTTTCCTCTCTAGAGACACGCGGATCAATGGCCATCCGGGAGTTTTTTACTTTAATGTTGTCTTTTCCCTCGGACTCAGAGCCACGTTGATGTGCTGGCCTCCAAGGTGATCCATTTTTAGCGCTCTCTTTCTTTGTCTCCTCAAAGCCTTGCAGAGCGGTGGGCATCTGGGAACATATTTACTTTTGTATCTCTGCTACTTTCACCTTATTTAATTCCTCTGTCTTTTTCTCCATCTTTTCCTCAACTAATCCCTTTACCACACCTAACTGTCAGAGGAGGAGTTCAAGCCATCCGGTTCCCTTGGCAGGAAAATTAAAACAGTTGGAGGATGAGGGAGTCCTAACGATAGTAACTGAAAAAGAACGGAGACTCCTGCCAGTTGCAGTTGGCACATGGGGGTGAAACCTAATAGTTGGGGATTTCTCTTCCATGCCATCCCAAGAATGCCATGTTGTGGGGGATCTGCGTTGTTTAAAAGCTGGGTTTGGGGGCAAGTAGCACCAAAAGACAGTTACAGAGACCTAGCTAAATGCCAAATCTACATCCTCTGATGCAGGATCAGCCAGGATCATATAACAATTAGAAATCTTTTGCTTTTTTCACTTTATGAAAAATAGATGTCAATTAGTCATTAATTGCTATAATTTTATTCAGCATGACTTCAGAGATGATGATCCTTGTGTAAAGGATTCTTGTGTTTTTAAGTGTTATTTTATACGCACTTTGATTGCTCTTATTGCCCTGCAGGAAATGTATCATTTACAGTATTTCAGAGCTCTAGAATTACGTTAAGACATTTTAAGCAAGAGCGAACAAAGCATAGTTCACTAGGCTGCATCATACTTAGAGTAGAAACGGGTGAAATCATAACAGTGATTGACATCTTGCTTTTGATCCATAGAAATTTAAAATGTTCAAGTGAACCTATGACTCTCTGCTCTGCACACGCACATGCTATATGCAGTGATGGTAAATGCTTTTAAAATGACAGCTCTCAGAACTGGTTACAGGAAGGGTGGGCAACCTCCAAAGGATTGGAGACAGCTTTCAGCCCTAGCTCCCAAGACTTCAGAGGACTGCATCTACTCTCTTGCCCACTGACACTCCTGAATTTTGGAGAGTGATTACAGTGTGGTCATGCATTTGTGTATGTGTGTGTATGAGTCTGTGTGAGAGAAGTGTGCATGTGTGCACAAATATGCACAAACACACAACACAGAGAAGGAGGAATTGTGTGAGAAGACTCTTTTCAGGTTCATTTTGTCTTTAATACTGCAGGTCTGTCAGGAGAAAAAGCGGTACAAATGTAATTTAAAGGGAATCATGAGGGTACACAAATCACAAGGTTTGCACCATTGTGTTTTGTATAGGAAAACTGAACCTTTTGTTTTGCACCTATCATATACCTTTGGAGGAATTGCCTCAGAATGAAAAAAAATGTGGTACTAATCAGTCATTTCATAGGCTGCTACTTGTATGGATGTTTGCTTCAAGGAAGTTATTAATTCTTCTCCTGCAGCTGGATTTGCAAACCAGAAGTAAGTTGTGGGGTGGGGATTATAGTTTTCAATTGGCAAACACAGAATGATTAAACATTGGTCAGTCAATTTCTGCTTTCCCATTTTCTGGGGGCAAATATGTGATTGGGGTCGTGCATGTGTAGGAATAATGGCTAGTTCTGTTAGTGATTGTTTTTATCAACAACAGTGAAAATGCTATTTTGAACTGCTTTTTCTGTACTGCAGGGAGAGCATGGTTATATTTGCACTTTAACTTGAATGATTTTTTTGTTTAGCTTGATTAAAAAATTTAAAAAAGCACCAGAATGGACATAATAAAGACATGAGGGGGAAACAATGCAAATAAAAGTGGAGTAGGCTCCTGTTGTTACTGTCTAAACATTCTTTTTGCTATGTAAATGCTACGCCTGTTGAATTTTACTGAACATTTATTATGATGGACTATAATATTTGTTAAATGAAAGGCAATGGTGTATAATTCTTCTGTAATAAAAAAGTTGCATTAAAGTACTGTACATCCACAACACATTAGTGAGTGACATTGCAGATCAGCCAGCCTCATTTTCCTGTAGTATGCCACATACAAAGAATAGAACGTGGTACTGGAGGTTTATTGGTATAGAATTCTACATTCCATTCATTATGAGTAGCAGATATTGCCCTGAGCATTTGGTCTCCAAATACAGTATTCGGTTACGCAGCCTGTTGTTCAACAATTTTGTATGTTATTGCAAGAGATCTCAGAATACTTGAATAGGTCGATTTGCACCAATGATATGAAGTTGCTTTGTTTAAACTTGTATCTAACATTGATCATAGTTTCCTATAGGTGGATAAAATTACAAGGTGCATTTAATGGAAAATAAAACCTTCCAGGTACTATATGGCTACACCAGAGGAGTGGGGAAGGCATATTGCCAGCCTGAGTATTGCTGCAACTCATTCCTATTGCAGTAAGCCATAGTTGGGCACTATGTCTGAAAGAGCTGTGTATTTCCTCAGTGGTGAAGGGCATGTTTATGTATTTAAAAGTAGGAAGTGATATTGTATGTGTGTGTGTGTGTGTGTGTGTAGGTAAGTGTTACCTCTTTCTAATTTTCATTTCTATGTGTTACAGTGTTAAATGCTGAATAATGCACACACACATTCTTTATATATAATTGACTGTTTGCATAGATTTTATACTTAGCTGCCTGTACACAGACACAAAAGTTTGTGTGAGATGTTGCCTGCAGGCACATGAAACAACATATCTTCACCCGTTAAATCCTAAAGAGCTTTTCTTAGCATCTTGTGTCCAGTTTTGGCAATTTCATACTCTGTGAAAGTGAGGACACAAAATTTCTTTCCTAACCTCAGTATGCCTAATTCAAGCTCCAGTTTAAACATTATGAAATAACCTTCATAAATCTGAGGCTTTTCTAGTATTTCACATTTGCTTATTTTTCTTGTTAGGATTTATTTAGTTACATATTTAAATATTTCTATCCTGCATTTATTTTTATAGTATACTATTATACAAAACATCTCTATAGCTTCAAGAGTTTAAATGAGGCAAACAGAAATTTAAAAAATGACCCAGCCTGTTTACACCATATTTTGACTTGATGCCTAAATGAAACCAGAATTGGGGCCAGTTGGGCCTTCAAGGAGAGGACATTCCACAATTAGGTTGCCACAGCTGAGGACGCCCTCTAACTTGTCCTTGCTCAGTGTATTGACCTTTGCATCCCACCATCAAAGTGGAGGACCTTGGTCTTTGGAAACACATAAAGTCCTCCCTCCACATTCACAGATTTGACTTTTGCGAATTTGATTCATTTGCAAAGCACCTGCTTGCCTTCCCCCCCATTCTCTCCCTCCCATTCTTTTGCCTTTTTGCTGGAGTGTGCATGTCTTCCTTCTCTGTGCCTGGTCAAAAGGCAAGAGAATGGGGGAGGGCACCATACATGGGAAGAAAAGCATGCATGAGCTTTCCCTCCCCCATTCTCCCCCTTCGCTTCTCCCAGGTACAGAGAAAAATGGCAGCATGCCTGGGCAAAAGGCAAGGCAATGGGAAGGGGAGAATGAGAGGAAGGCATGCATGCACCTTCTCTGCATGGGGGGCTGCCACTGTCCATTTGCTTGCCTTTTCCCCCAGTGTACAGTAGGAAGGCAGTGAGCCTAAGCAAAAAGCAAGCAAAAAGGAGGGGGAGAGTGGGAGAAGGCCTGCACATGCTTTCTCCACATGTGAGGCTGCCCCCTCCCATTTGCTTACTTTTTGTCTGGGCATAGAGAAGGAAGGCATCTGTGCCCAGGCGAAAGGAAAGGGAATGGGATGGGGGAGTCCTGGAAGGGAATGGCAGGGGGAGTACTCACTTGGAGGGAGAGTTATTTCCATATTTGTTTATTTTTTTGCCTTTTGTGAGGGTTCCGTGCCCTGAAACCTTAGGAAAGTAGATGAGTCATTGTATATGGAGAGATGTTCTCTCAAGTATAAAGGTCTCAAGCTACTTAAATGGCATTGTAAAGACCTTGAATTCAAACTGGAAGTGCATTAACAGGCAGGCAGAATTACTGTCTTAATCTTTCCTCCAAACAGGTCCTGAACTCCACTTACAGAAATAATAATATTCAACGTTACTGTAACAATACATTCTAAATAATATGAAAGAACTAAAAACTGGAGTCTTGTTTACTGTTGGCCTAGACACCAAAAGAAAGGGTGCAGCCCAGCTTTCCAAGTGGGGAGTTCTGAATTAATAAATCCATCTCCCAGCCAGCTGTAGGTGTGAAGAACACAGAGCAAGGTGAAGTTTTGGGAACGCTCTTGTGGGAGAAGACGGTTCTTCAAATAATCTGGTCTGAGAGTTTTATAGATAGTAACTCGGGCTTTGAATTATGTCTGGAGACAATCTAAAAGCAGTATTCCACACTGAAAAGGTCATTAGAGCATTTTTTTTAATGTTGTCTTTCTAGATGCTTTTAGAGTACAGAAATAATGTTGTTGTTGTGGTGGTGGTGGTGTGCCTTCAAGGCCTTTCTGAGTTATGGAGACCCTGAGGCAAATCTCTCAGGCTTTTTTAACAAGATTTATTCAGAAGAGGTTTTCCTTTGTTATCTGTTGAGGCTGAGAGAATGTGACTTGCCCAAGGTTGCCGAGTGGGTTTCTTCAGCTGAGCAAGGATTCAAATCCTAGTCTCCAGAGCCCTAGTCCAATGCTTGGACATAAACACCACACTGACTGTCCTGCAGTGTTTAGATTCGTGTGTGATTTATATAATCCTTAGCTTCAGAAATTATAAATATAGAAGAAATTAAATTCAGTATGTTCAGTATTTATTTTTCACCTTTTTCTTCATTGTCAAGAAGGAGTTTCCACCTCTGTTTTGAATGTTTTATGTGTATATCTGTGGAAATAATACCAACTTATTTGTGACACATACCTAAAGATATAATCAGTTAATTTGGAATAATCTTGCGTTGTGCAAAGAGGTTATCGTCTGACGAGCATTCAGGCTGGCATCCTGAAAAAGACTTAGATTGGCAGTCAACTTGCTTTTTCAGTGTATGACCTTTTCTTATTAAGAGTCCATGCTAATAGCCTGATTATTATTAATATATGCTGTCTGGTACTGACCCACTTTGTTTAGAATGCGTGTTGGATATAAAGTGCCGTAAATCTAAGGGTTATAGATTAAACTATTCAATTTAAAATATTCCCTTCCATCATACATTTTAATGGAGTTTATAAAAGAAGGTCTCTACATGTTGCCAAGAGCAAGATAGTAAATGTATTGAGTTAAGTGCCAGTCATCTTATTGTCATATAGTGGAATTGCTTATCTGGCCACTGAAATTAATTTCCTAAGAATGGGCACATGAGTTTACAGTACTTATTGACTCAATTTTTGGAAGTGGATGAAACAGAATTCAAATGATACTGTAGACTATTTTTAAAAAACGCAACAACATGTTGACTTTGAGATGGATTAAAGTAGGGTTAGAAAGAAGTGTGCTTTCCCCAATTTATAAGTATGATATAAAGCTCATAGAATGGATTAAGTTTTGTGCTTTCTTGCTTTCTTTCAAGGTAGTCTTTGGCTGGCTTTCAGCAGTGGCCAAAAAGAATAGCAACTTCATTGGACTGTGAAACTTCTGCTTAAATTATGTAACATTGAGTCTTGGATTATCAGACAACTTTTACTCCTTCTTCTTTGGCTTTTTCCACAGCAGAAGTGCCAATACTGTGTGTGTGAGAGTATGTGTGTGTTTTGTAGCTAGGAGACAAAAGGGTGGGGTGGGTCTCTCACACTATCCAAACTGTCATATCCTCTGCATATGATTTCTTTGGCTCCCAGTCCCTCTTAGTTTTAAATGTGAAAAGAAAAATGATTTAGGATTCAATATTTTCACATATACCTGGTGCTAAATGTTTCTTTAACATGTGAAGAAAAAGCTCCCTGCTGATGTTTAGTATGAATGCTTTCCTTTAAATGTTTTTCAAAAACTAACTTTTTGTAAGAACGACACTGAAATCTTTGCAAGCCCAGCTACAGCTCAGTTCACAGACAGTTAGAAGCTCAACAGTAAGTTTTTTCCCCCAGCTGGAGTAGCTTTGGTTTCTTCTTTTTAGAAATTTTTCACTCTCTTCTCTTTCTTTAAGGTTGATGAAAGAATATTGTCCTGACTGTGTATGTGTTCCAAGACTACAGTGTCTTGGAGATAGCCAGTTTAAGTATACTCAAGTACTAGTTATAGAAAGTCCTGGATATCTTGGACTCTGGGTATCCAAAGTATTGTTTCGTCTCTTATGAGCCTCTTTCCTTACAAGTCTTTGGCCATTTCTGCACTAAACTGTTACAGTGCCATTCCACTTTCAACATCCCATGGAATCCTGGGGTTTTGTGGTCTAGGGAGGGACCTGGAATAATAGCACTATAACAGTCTAGTGTGGAAATGGCCTTTCTTACAGGCTATGTTGTATGTTCCATCAGCAAGAAAATCTAGATTGCTGGATACGTGAGAGAGGCCTTTTTTGTTAGCGATACATTGACTATGGAGTTCCCTCCTGGAGGAGGCCTTTGCTGGATTTAAATATTGTTTTGGCTTTTTTAATGTTTTGTTTCTGCGTTTATGCTGCTGTGATTTTATAGTATGACTGTATTGCTGTTTTTCAGTGTAATTGCTTTAAAGGCACTGGTGGAGAGAAAAGCAGGGTATAAACACTTAATACAGGACTATAAAATGGATAGTTCTTCCAAATGGTTTGGTTTAAAGCAGTCTTTTTATTTTTCTCTGCTTTTCAGGGTTTTATTCTACAGGATAAATCTGAAACAAAGGGCATCTTTGCAGCATTACTCTTTCTATAGACTTGATAACACACCTGCTCATTAGTCTTTTACTTAAGACTTCCAAACATCCCATTAGATCATTTTGCTAATAGCAGCCACCTGCATTCCACTGCCAGTTATTTACTGAATTTGGCCTGTGAGGCTGACATGCTGATTCCAAAGTTCAGTTTCCCCCCCTCACAACTATGCTTTTAGCTTTGTGGTGTTTATTCTTGCACTTGACTACTTATACCTTCTCTGTAAATGGTGTTTGAGATTGTTAACGAGTTCACATTTATCTCCATTTATATGGCTTTCTAATAATTTTTGTGTGATTGCATTGCTTTGCTTGGAGGTTTTTTTCCCCTATGATTGTTATCTTGCTAATTGGCAATTGTTGTTTGCCAAAATACAGTATCTGTAAATGACAGTAGTGGGGAAAAAAGGCTTCTACCATTTTATGGTGATGGATTATTCCCCATTTGTTATTTAGTGATAATTTAACATAGTAAGGGCTGGATCAAGAGTCGTGCAGAACAGAACTCTGCAAAGTGGATGCTGCTGCAGAATGTGTGTTTGTAAGCTTTTTTACTTGTGTACCATTTGGGCCCTGATAAATTTATTCTAAATGTTAGAGAGATCTTTGTGAACAGTGTACGTGATAGCTGTAAAGACTCCACAGAGAAAGAGGAAAAAATCACCACCATTCCCATTCCTTCAACATGGAGGTTGTGCTGGCTCATGATTTCCTCTGTCAGTGAAAGGGGGCATCACATTTTCAGAGGGATAGTTCATTGATCCAGCCTTTATGCCTCAGGCCAGACATATCCCATAACAGCTTCATGTTCAAAAGCAGAATGCAGACAACCCTGAAGGGTAAGAACTATCACCTTTAGGTTCTGCCTTTGGACTTCTTGTCTTTAGTTGATCACTGTGCGTGTGCCTTCAATTTGTCTGCCAACTTATGTCAACCCCATGAATTTCATAGGGTTTTCCTAGGCAAGGAGTAGTCTAGGAGACAGATTAGTAATTAAAGGGACAATTGATCTGATCCTGCAGGAATATTGTGTTTTTTACATTGATTCCAGTGGTGCCTGTTGTCAGGTAACTTTTAATAAAGACTATTGGCACTAACATATAAGTACTTCATCATGGAATGGTTTCTATTTGGTAAGGGGTCAGGCAAGACTGCATCTTTTCGCCCTGTCTGTTTAACTTGTACACTCTATGTATCATATGAAAAGCAGAATTAGACACAAAGAAAGGAGACGTGAAAACTAGAAGAAAGAACATCAACCGTTTAAGATATGCAGATGATACCATACTGTTAGCAGAAAGTAGCAAAGACTTGGAATGATTACTAAAGAAAGTCAAGGCAGAAAGTGCAAAGGCAGGTTTACAGCTGGACATTAAGAAAACAAAAATAATTACCACAGATGATTTATATAATCTTAAAGGAGATGATGAGGACATTGAAATAGATTTTCCATATCTTGACTCAGCCATTAATCAGAATAAAAATGTCAGCCAAGAAATCAGAAGAAGACTAGTACTTAGAAGGACAGCTATGAAGGAATGAGACAAGATCCTCAAGTGTAAAGATACATATCATTTAATACTAAAGTTAGGATGGTCTATGCCACTGTATTTCCAATTTCTATGTATGGGTGTGAAAGCTGGTCAGTGAAGAAAGCTGATAGGAAGAAAATCCACTTATTTGAAATGTGGTGCTGAGAAGAGTTCTACGGAGATGCAGGACTGTCTAAAAAGACAAATAATGGGTCCGATGGCAGATCAAGCCTGAACTCTCCCTAGAAGCCAAGATGACTAAACTGAGGCTGTCATACTTTGGCCACATCATGTGAAGACGTGACTCACTAAGAAAGACAATAATGCTTGATAAGGTAGAAGGCAATATGAAAAGAGGAAGACTGCGTTAGAGATGGATAGATTAAATCAAGGAAGCCATGTCCCTGAATCTGCAAGACCTAAGCGTGGCGCTTGATGATAGACTGACTTGGAGATCTCTCATTCAGGGTTGCTATAAATCAAAGTTGACTTGATGGCAGTTAACAACAAAAACAGCCTCATTACTAGATTTGCCAAAAGTCTTTTTTCAGGGCGCAACTGACTATTGCCTTCAGAATCTTAACACTGAGCATTATATTTGATAGTAGATATTAGGCCAGCATTCTCCAGCTTGGTACCCTCCAGTACAGTATAACATTTGCCAGCCAATATAACATTTCATCGTATACTAGGCCTCTGTCAAACATGGTAAGTAACTTTCAGATTATCACAGTATACATGCATAATTACTGTTGCTATGATAAACCGATTACAGTTGCTCCAAAATACACACAGAAATAGCATGAAATACTGGAAATAAAACAGGAATGCAAATCTTGTCAACACTGTTTATAGCAGTTCTCTTAAACGTAAAGGCGTTTATAATATTGCCACAGTCTGATGTTTGGATAAAGATGAATGCTGTTGAAATAGATTTGTATTATTATAGAACCTCATGGAAGAAGTGGTGGAGGGTATGCAGTGGGTTGATTAAATAGGACTTGGTACTCAGCTGGGTTCTCCACAGAAAACTGCTGCCAGTTTTCTTTCCATAGTGTTTAGGAAGAAAATAAGAATGAGTTTGAATGTTCAATAAGCACTGCAGCAAATCAAAAGTAGTCACAATTACATAGCGCAGAGCCTGGGTATATAGCTGTAATTTCTTTTAATTAAGTAAATAAGTACTGTCTTCTGTATTTTTAGATCAGGTGACTAAATTCTCTTGTGCTTTGCAAATCTGAAATTAATCTTTCCCTGTGGCTGTCTGATTTTTGTGGGCAATCCAAGTAGGCTTTTGAATATGTTGATAATTGCATAATCAAGCAGGAGGAAACCTCAGTTTTGAAAACACTGTTGTTGCAGATAATATGCCTAATTAAGACATGCTGTACTGCACATAGATTCTTCTGTTTGTCTACATATAGTGGCATTAGTTTGAGATCATGTAGTATTTGTTCAGTTAGGTATGGCGCCTTGCAGAAATGTTCATTCATCCCATCCCCCTTTGAGTTTTCCGCATTTTCTTGTGTTACAACCAGGGACTGAAGTGGATTTAACTGGCATTATTACCACTAGATGTGCACAAAATACTCAACATTGTGAAGTGGAAACATATTTTATTGAAGCAAAAAGTTAAGTAAACAAAAGCAAAATGACCACTTGTTGCTTGCACAAGTATTTTCCTCCCCTGCTTCAGTATTTGATAATAGCACCTTTGGCAGCAGTTGCAACTGTGAGTCTTCTTGGGCAGGTCTCTGTCAGTGTTGCACATTTGGATCCTGTGGTTTGTTTTTTTTTTGTGCAGCATTGTTGTTGCTGTTGCAAAATTTCTCCATCTCTGTCAGGTTGGATGGAGACTGTTGACAAACAGCAACTTGCAGGTCTTGCCACGGATGCTCAATTGAACTGAGATCTTGGCTTTGACTGTGCTGTTCTAGGACATTCAGGTTCTTGCTTTTAAACAACTCCAGTTTTAGTTTGGCTGTGTCCTTAAAGTCATTTGTGCAGGTTTTCTTCTAGAATTGTCCTGTATTGAGTCCCATTTATCATGCCCTTAATCCTTACCAATTTCTCAGTCCTGTTGCAGAAAGACCGCAAGATTTGTTCAGAGGGGCTTTATCATTGCCTTCCTCTGAAGTTGAGAGAGTGTGACTTGCCAAAAGTCACCCAGTGGATTTCCATGGCCAAGCAGGGATTCAAACTCTGGTCTCCCAGAGTCCCTAGTCCAACACTAAAATTACTACACCAGACTGGTTCTTTTGTTAGGTAGACAATGTCAATTTCTTTTTCTGGGACTAGAAATATCCAAAACAACTAGAAATGTGATGCAGATACCATCTTTTGATTCTCCCCCACCAGTTCTTGCCTTTCTTTTGACCAAGGAGCAGATACCAAGTTACCTGTAATAATCAGAAGTATGTATGGAAACACCTTTGCCTTGGTTTTTAAGTCAAGAGTGAAAGCAACATTGCTGAAAAGTATTAACTTTTCTTATTGGTTTTCTCTCTTGTGTGGTAAATTGCTTAATTACTCCACAGTTATGCAGTAATATAGTTTAAAAGAAGAAGTAGTATATTGATTTATACCTGTAATTAAAATATTACTGTTTCAGACAAATGAATCTTGACTACAGAACAAAGAGTTCACTTTTTTATCTTCTCTCTCATCTCTCTTTCTCTCTCTCTCTCTCACTAGTATAATATGATAAAGGTATAGGTTCTTCCAGACGATACAGTGTGCCTGGATAGGAAAACAGTTGTTGAGTATTAATCTGTAAGGTATCATTTTTGGAATAACATAAGAATTGTTGCAATAGAATTTCTTTCTTAATTTAATCAGTGGTGTTTAGTCAATAGTAAAAAGTCAATTATATAGCAATGTCACACCTTAACGATATTCAAAAGCAACTGTAACACACTCCTAGCACAAATTGCATTTAATATCCATGTATAATTCTTTTCCTGTTGAACTTCTAAGAACATACTGGCATACCTGTACACACTGACACTAAAAAAATACAACAGTTAATGAATTCCATTTTCTGATTGGCAGCAATTTGGTAGCCAAATTTGTTCACTGTGTTCTTTTTAAAAATGTAAAAAAAGCAGAAATGTTATGCCATATTACGGATTGGTGCAGAAGAAATTCTGGTCAGAATTTGGCTTTGGCAAAATTCTTTTTCATCAGGTGAAGGGGGTTCAAACAAAAGTCTATTTCTTCTCTCTGGGCTAATACAACTTCTCATCTTGTTTTAAGAAGTAAGCAAACATATATAATAAAACTAGTTGTTATAGTATTTTAATGACTAAGTTTATGAATCTGCTTACCAGTTAATGATTATTTATTTAGAACTTGGAAATATTGTTTCAGCCTACATTTCCCAGAATCTTCTAGCCAGACACTCTCATATGCCTCACAGTCATGGTTTGCATTCAGTCTAACATTGTTCTCCATCCCTGGACTGTGTGAGCCACAGATAATGCTTGACCCAATACCACTCCCCTTTTCCTAGGCTGTGCAAGTGTTTACATGGTTGATTCTCCTGAGATAATAGGGGTATCATTCTGGCTCAGACTGTCCACATCCCCCTTGATACTGCTAACATTGATACCATGACAACTCACTGGGCTCAGATTCAGCTTTGTCTGACTGTTATGTCTACAAACCACCCTGGAGAGATCCATTGTAGCTCTACTTACCTGTGCTGCTATGAGATGGCCATTACTATTACTCTTGAGTGTTGGTACCGCTCTCCTTGATGTTACATCAACAACCATGGGGTCTTCTCTCACCACCAATCACCAGAGGAGTGTTGGTACCAGTCATGATTGATGTCCCCTCATTTATGACTGGTAACCGATTCTGACAGCTACCATCTCTAGGCTGCTGGAGTGAGAAGCTGCTCCAGTACTGGTGGCTACTGTCTTTAGACCTTCGAAATGAGAAACCACTTTGGTGACCCTGAGTTCTTCTTCGTGGTCTCTGTGCCTTCATACACTAGGAGCTTTAGCGCCTGCGCGGTAGCGTTCGGAAACTTCTAGAGCTTGTTCGCTTGGCGGGAACCCCTCCCCCACGCCGGTACTGCGCATGCTCCTCCCGCCGAGCAACGGCCTCTCCTCAGTTCTTTCTCGTCCGCCGTCGCGTACGGAAGGTTCTTTGGTTTGTTCCTCTCACTTTTGTGCTTGGCTTGCTGTTTTCACGGTTTTACAGACTTTTGGACTGTCTCTGACCTCTCTTTCGGACTCCCCCTTCGGCTTTTGGTCTTTTCGGATTTCGCAGTTTGGCGTTCTTTGTCTTATGTCCGCGCTCTTCAAGAAGTGCGTGTCCTGCGGGCGCAAAGTTGCCCTCAACGACGGCCACAAGGAGTGTCTTTTCTGTTTGGGTGAGTCCCACAACATTCGGACTTGCCCAATTTGCCGGGATTTTACTCCCCAAACTCTCCGCAACCGGTCCGCGAGACTTAAGTCTTATTGTTGGGAACAGTCTCTGCGGGCGATAGACGAGACCTCCACTTCCAAGATGGCCGAAAAAAGACGACCGCGCCATCGACGGTATCGGTGGCTGCCGTTCCGTCCACCTCGTCGGTATCGGGCTCGGTACCGGCGAAAACGCCGATCTCGGCGTTACCGAGGATCCCGAAGCTGTTGCCGGCTGCCAAGTCAGCGAAAGGATCCTCGACAGCGAGGAAGGCTGAGGCTCCCCTGACGGAGATGCCTGCTAAAAAGCGCCCTGCTCCGGACGGAGGCAAGGGCAAGGAGAAGGAGAAGAAGAAGAAGGAGAAGAAGCGCTCCCCGGCTGGGGACGTTCAACCTCCTACTCCTCCTCCTACTCAGCAGCCTTCCAAAGGGCGAGGCGAGTCCGTCGATCTCTCGGATGATGAGATCGAGGACGTTCCCCAACAGCGCCCGGACTCGCCTGTGGCAGACCCTCCAACCCTGGTGGAGGAGCGCCACCGCCCTCCTAGCCGTCGCAGGTCGGCCGACCTGCAGCAGAGAGAGCCCTCTGCTTCTCCGGAGCGGCGTTCGACCTCCTTCTGGTCCCGGTCCCGCTCTTCCGAGTGTCCGGTGGCCTCGCCACCTCCTAGGGAGACAAGAGAGGAACAACCTCGCTCGTCTGCCTCCAGATACACCTCGGCGTCCTACGTGGCCAGGTACGCGAAGGAATCTGAATGGAGAGAGCGCCCGGCCTCTTATCGGTCACATTCGCCATCGTACCGGGATCGGTACCATCGTGGCCCGAGTCGCTGGGAGACCTTCCAGAGGTCCCGATCACCTCGTCGACAGCGCGAATCGCGCTCGCCTAGAGGGGACGAGGCTCGGTACCGTCGACGCCGAAGCCGATCTCCGTCGGACCGCCGCTCCTTCAGCCGCTCTCCCTCTCCTCGATATCATAGGGCGAGGGAGCCTTCACCTCGGTATCGGGCGATATCGCCACCTCCTAGGGTCACGGCAACGGCGACGCGCCCTACGGAGTCGGTGGTGACTGAGCGGGCTACGACGACGTCAGCCTGCCAGACTACCCCTGTCACCACTAAGAAGGTGAAGTCAGTAGTCAGCCAGCCCAAGCGGGACGCTGCTACTACCACCGCCCCGGCTGCAGAGAAGCCTAGGAAGGCAACACCTGTGGCGACTACGAAGGAGCCGGCAAGCGAGCGGCGAGAGGACTCACCGACCTCAGAGTCGTACGACTCGAGTGCGGAATCAGAGGTGTCTGAGGCGGCCTCCCAGGAGTCTCCTCCGCTGGGATTCGGGGACCCGATCCCAGATTCTGCTCCAGAGGACGTCCACCAGTTCTCTGCGATGCTGCTCCGCATGGCTACTACCCTCGGCCTGAAGATCGCAGATGCGGAGCCGGAGGACGACGATCCAGTCTTCTCCGTCTTTGAAGGGAAGCAACCTGCCACGGCCCCGCTGCCTCTCCTGCCCCGGGTATCCAGACTGGTGAAGGCCGCCTGGGATAGGCCGGCCTCGGCTCAGCCGATACCGCAGCGGTTGGAACACCTCTACAGGGTGCAGAAGGATAACGCCGGTTATCTCTTTAATCACCCTGCACCGAACTCTGTGGTGGTCGAGTCGGCACAGACGAAAGGCTCTGGCAGGCAACACACCACCCCGCCGGACAAAGAGGGCAGGAAGTTGGACGCCTATGCAAGAAGGTTCTATTCCGCCGCCTCCTTGCAGATCAGGCTGTCCAACACTCAGGCTTGCCTCGCGGCATACCTGAAAAAAGTGCTAGATCGCCTGCAACCGGCGATGGAGGCGGTACCGGAGGACATCCGCCAAGCCTCCTCCGTGATCTTCAACGAGGCCATCTCCATCGCTCGGCAGCAGATGGCCTCCTCCAGGCACGCAGTGGAGATTGCCTCCCGGGTCATGGCGGGATCCATCGGCCTGCGCCGCCATGCTTGGCTGCGGCCGGCCGACATCCAGGAGGACACCAGAAGGAGGATTGAAGATCTCCCCTTCGACGGTGAGGGCCTATTCAATTCGTCCACAGACGAAGCTTTGGACAATCTCGTTAAGGCGAGGCTGACCGCCAAGAAGATCGGGCTACAGCCGGCCACGCAAGCCCGCAGGGCCTCCACCTTCCGCCCATCCTGGCGACGATCTTCCACCTCGTCGTTCCAGCGTTCGGCCCAGTCTGGACAGTCGAGACCGTCCTCCGGCTCATCGGCCAGACGCACGATTAGGCGACGCCCGGCTTCGTCCAAGAAGTCCTCCTCCGAGACAAAGTCTCGGTTTTGACGTGCCTGGCAGGACCTACCAATACCCACTCTTCAGCCTACCATCAGCGCTCGGAGACCGACCGACTCTGGCTCGACATCTCGCGGAGTGGCAATGTGTCACTACGGACTCTTGGGTGCTTTCCATCGTCCGTCTTGGCTACGCCATCGAGTTTCTCGATATTCCTCCTCGAGGCGTTTACTATTCCACGCCGTCGAGTCCGGCCCTCCTGGAAGAGATCCAATCCCTCCTCCAGAAAGGGGCGATCGAGCAGCTCCCGCAAGAGGCCAAGACCACCGGCTTCTTCTCCAGGTACTTCACGGTACCGAAAGCCGACGGTACCCTCCGGCCGATCCTAGACCTCAGAGGGGTGAACTACTACATCCGCCCCAAAAGGTTCAAGATGGTCACGATACCGTCGATCCTGCCCTTCCTACATCGAGGGAACTGGTTCGCCTCCATCGATCTCCGAGACGCATACTTCCATATCGCCATTCGCCCGCAGCACAGACGGTACCTCCGCTTCGCGGTCGACGACACCTGTTACCAGTACAAGGTGCTGCCGTTCGGACTTTCGACTGCCCCAAGGGTCTTCACCAAGTGCATGGCCCCGGTGGTATCCTTCCTGCGGACGAAGGGTGCTTCTGTCTTCCCTTACCTCGACGATTGGCTGTTGGTGGCGTCCTGCAAACAGAGACTTTACCACGACGTCCACATGACGTTGTCACTCCTGACCCGCCTTGGTCTACGGGTGAATCCGAAGAAGTCCCACCTCGAGCCGGCGAGGATCTTGGACTTCATCGGGGCGACGCTCGACTCGACCTCCGCCAGGGCGTACCTACCAGAGTCTCGAGCCCAAACCCTGATCCGGGCCGCCGCTCACGCTCGTACGGCCCCGACGTTATCTGCGAGAAGCGTCCAGCAGCTCTTGGGCTACATGGCTGCGACCACCGCTGTGACATATCTCGCCAGGCTGAGAGCGAGACCTCTTCAACACTGGTTCGTCCGCATATTCGACCCCCTGCGAGACGAACAGACACTCCGACTGCAGCTGCCGGAAGACGTCCGCTCATCCCTCCGATGGTGGCAGTCGCGACGCAATCTCATGTCAGGGATGCCTTTCCAACAGCCGACACCGAAGGTGACGGTAACGACCGACGCCTCCCTGTATGGATGGGGTGCCCACTGCGGCGATCTCAGAGTCCGCGACAGATGGACCGACGACGAGACCGCTCTCCATATCAACGCGCTGGAGCTGCTCGCCGTCTTGAAAGCGCTACGGGCGTTCCGCCATGTCGTAGCGGGGCGGACGGTCCTGGTTCTGACGGACAATACCACCGCCGTCTGTTACATCAACAGACAAGGAGGGACTCACTCCACAACCCTGCTCAACATTGCACTCGACTTGTGGGAATGGTGCATTCGCCTGCATACGCATCCCGTGGCAGTTCACCTGGCCGGGCAGGAGAACACCACGGCAGACGCCCTCAGCAGGGACACCTCATCCCATCACGAATGGTCTCTCTCCGGAGAGGCGTTCAGACTGATTCGGGACCGCTGGGGCGAACCATCGATCGACCTCTTCGCGACCAGGGAAAACGCGAAGTGTCGCCGATTCTGTTCCAGAGCGGGCCACGATCGTGCCTCCATCGGGGACGCTTTCCAGTTTCCGTGGACCGGGGAACTCCTCTACGCGTTCCCGCCGTTCCCGCTGCTCGGCCGGACGATATCGAAGATCCTCGCCGACCGAGCCGACGCGATCCTGGTAGCCCCGTACTGGCCGAGGCAACATTGGTTCGCACCCCTGCTACAAGCCGCACGAGACGACCTGCTCCGGTTGCCACCGACACCGGACCTGCTCTCCCACTCCGGCGGCCGA
The DNA here is from genome assembly GCA_948474755.1 of Ctenosaura bakeri. NCBI lineage: Eukaryota > Metazoa > Chordata > Lepidosauria > Squamata > Iguanidae > Ctenosaura > Ctenosaura bakeri. The sequence goes on along the minus strand of CAOLHI010001484.1, from coordinate 116,217 downwards.
GTTCTCCATCCGGACCTGCCACGCCTGGCCCTCCATGCCTGGAGGATATCGCACTAGACGATCCCGTGCTCGGTACCGTCCTCGTCGCGGCCAGGAAGGAATCCACCCGTCGCAACTATCAATACAAGTGCCGACGCTTCCTGACCTTCGCTAACGAGAGGAGTGAGCCGGTATCGCCCGCGGGGCTCTCTACCGTCCTGCATTTCCTCCTGCACCTCCGGCAACAGGGGCTGGCGTTTCCATCCCTGAAGGTGTATCTCTCCGCGATCGTGGCATACCAACCGCCATGGTCGGCTGCCTCGGCCTTCTTCAGGAACGATACCGTTAAGCGGTTCCTGAAAGGACTTCATCATCTCTACCCGCCGGTATCGCCGCCGCTACCGCCGTGGTCCCTCTCGCTGGTGCTCTCGCAGCTGACAAAGCCGCCCTTCGAGCCGATGGCGACCTCGGATGATAGGCTCCTGACCATGAAAACTGCCTTCTTGGTAGCGGTGACCTCAGCGAGGCGAGCAGGTGAGATCACAGCTCTTCGATCCGATGAGCCCTTCACGGTCTTCCACAGAGACAAGGTAGTCCTGAGACCTGACATCTCGTTCCTGCCTAAGGTGGTGTCCAGTTTCCATCTCAACCAGGACATCATCCTTCCTGCCTTCTTCCCGAACCCGACGACACCGTTGGAGCGGTCTCTCCACTCCCTGGACGTGCGTCGGGCCGTGGCCTTCTACATGGACAGGACTGCTTCCTTCCGACAGACGCCGCATCTCTTCGTTTGCTATGGGCGACGTCGGAAGGGCCTCAAAGTGTCCACCCAGCGCTTCTCCAAATGGGTGGTGAGGACTATTCAACTGGCGTATGAGCTCGTGAGGAAGCCTCCGCCAGTCCTGCTTCGAGCCCACTCCACCAGAGCGGTGGCTACTTCTGCGGCCCTCCTGCGAGGAGTTGACCTGCATGAACTCTGCCGTGTGGCGACCTGGTCCCAACCATCGACCTTCGTGCGCCACTACAGGCTCGACTGCCGGTCGCGCAGAGATGCCCGGTTTGGACGTGAGGTGTTGGCTTCCATGCTGTAGGACCTGACCCGCCGTCCGACCGGTAAGCTACACAGTCTCCTAGTGTATGAAGGCACAGAGACCACGAAGAAGAAGAACAGGTTGCTTACCTGTAACTGTGGTTCTTCGAGTGGTCATCTGTGCCATCATACACACCCGCCCTTCCTCCCCTCTTTCTCAGGTCCCTGTAGGTTCTACGGCGGACGACAGAACTGAGGAGAGGCCGTTGCTCGACGGGAGGAGCATGCGCAGTACCGGCGTGGGGGAGGGGTTCCCGCCAAGCGAACAAGCTCTAGAAGTTTCCGAACGCTACCGCGCAGGCGCTAAAGCTCCTAGTGTATGATGGCACAGATGACCACTCGAAGAACCACAGTTACAGGTAAGCAACCTGTTCTTCTCATGTATCTGCATATGACTTCGATGTTCCCCCAGTCTCAGTGGTATCTCTGCCTGTGCAACCCCCCTCCATGCTGCCTTCTGCCTCACCTGTGTCTCCATCCTGACAGATCATTTTTCAAGCATCTTAACGTATATCTCATTCTTTCTTGTCAGTATTGAATTGGCAACTAGTACAGATCTGTCAGTGCAAGCAGTGGATGGATTGACAGACAGATTGATATAGTTAGGATGGAATTCTAAGGAACCATGTGAACTAGGGGAACCTAAAGAAAATCTTTAAAAGTTATTTTTCACTTGAACTTAAATTGCATAGGTAATACAAAATCCCAGTTTTAGTAAACATTTAATTTTTTAAAACTATACTCAGGAAAATATTAGATTCTTCAAACCTAAAGAGAGACATACATGTTTGAGTTCATTTAGTTTCAAGCAACAGACTGTAGTGAAAATTATGACTACTTCTGTTGCATTAAGTGCTGTATAATACTACTGTCATGCATGGATATTTTAAAGAGACAAGCCAACCTGTCTCTCCATCTGCTTTCCTAGATGTGCTTGACATAAATTTGCCATGGTAGTGCATCTTTTTAAAAAGGAGTAGTTTTTAATTTCAAAATGACATCTGCCAGTTATGCCAGTTTTATTTAGAATTGAGATGAATGTCTAAAGTTTCAGTTTTCATGTCACTATTTGCTGGTTTCATGAAAGATAATATTTTTGCAACCAGCACACAACAATCCCCACAAAAAGTTACTTTAGTCTTTTGTCTCAGTGGCCCATACACATAACACATCTTAGATAAGGCTTTACAAAAGGCCCTGAGTTTTTAAAATTCCAGGAAACACTCTAGTCTATGAACTTGTCTGTTCTGGTTCAGGAAATCTTTGAAGAAGCTTAACTGTAGCTTTCCCCAGCCTAGTGTCCTACATATATGTTGAACTACAGTTCCCATATCCCCATGCTACCTAAGTACGGTGGGAGTTGTCGTCTAAACTATCGGGAGGGCACAGCATTGGAGAAGGCTGGTGTAGGTCTTTTTACATACCATCTGTAAAACCTCCCTGTTGTCTGTATGATGATAAGAGCCAAGATATGACCCCTATTTGAGCTCTAGTTATAATCTCTTGGGTGTGAGGAAGTTTTTACAAAGTAACTACCTTAGATATTTCAGGGTGGAGACTTTGCCCAAACTTGTTTGCTGTGTTGCTTTAAATTTTAGTGCGGTTGGTAACTAGTTCAAGAACTTCATGGTTCCCAGAAAGTTTGAAGGACTTTGATGCAGCTCTGTCTGGACCAATGTACTGGGGCTGGATTTTTCTTTTAAGATAAAATTCTTCATAAAGTTTTCTGAAAAACATAAGTTCCCTTTGCTAGCACGGAGAGTGAAAGGACTGTTGAGATCAGCCGAAGTTAATGATAATTTCTTATTGCTATAGACTGATAGAAGTTTAAACACTGTAAGTGGCATATGAAAACTAGTAAACTAATTGAAGAGCCAGAAAGGACCTCTTCTTAATTGGTACTGAAGATAAAAATAACTTTCTGCATTAGTGGAAAGATAGCTAAGTTTGCATTAATATGCCAAAGTTCACATGTAGAATAGATTTTAATATTTCGCTTCCAGTAAAGAAAGACTCTGAAATTTGCCCTGAGACGCATCTTCTCATTTCCAATTAAATTACCGTACATTACATACTATGAAGTAACATTGTTGATCTTCATAATTAGGAGGTTCAAAATATGACTGCCTAGCTTACAGCCTTACCACATTTGGCCTAAGTACCCTAAACATACCAGATCTTGTCTAATCTTGGAAGCTGTGTTTCATTCTTGGATGGGAGACCACCAATGAATACCAGGTGCTGGAGGCTATATTTCAGATGAAAGAACTGGCAAAACCACCTCTTGAGTACTCCTTGCCTAAGAAAATCCTATGAAATTTGTGGGGTCGCCATAAGTTGACAGGCAACTTGAAGGTATATACACAGTTCACAATATTCAGATGTATTACAGATTGGATATCAATTTCCTTAGTTTTTCAGATATGAATTTTAAACTATGTTTTCTGTAGACGCACAGTATGCATTTAGTATGCCTGTGTTTTTCCCCCTCAAACCGTACTGGTATCTCAGGCAGCTTGAGCTTATTGAAAGGTTTTTCATTGAAAACTTGTATGGAAAGGCATTTAATGTATTTCTTCTTAGCTCTCCCTTAGCTTTTATTGTTTTTAGTCTATGGTGAGGCCAAAAGCTTTTCCTCCCATAAATCTTTATGTTAAATACAAGCCTCATCTGATTGAAAAGAAAATTTCACAATGAATGAATGAATGAATGAATGAATAAGTTATCACAATAGAGGGTTTAAGGAGACTTAAAAAACCCCTGCATTAGGAGAGTTTCCTTTTTTCTTAATTAATTCTCATAATTCTCTTAATTATGATTCATATTTGGACAGTCCATCCATCCATCCAGCAATCTTTAAAGTTGTGTAGTAACTTCAGAGCAAGGAGCTGGCAAAACCACATCTGAGTAGTTCTTGCCTTAACGATGAAATTCATGGGGTTGCTATAATTCAACAGGTAACCTGAAAGCACATACACACACACAGTATAGTACAACCAGCATCATAAGTTGGTTACCACTCCGTTGTTTTCTGTTGTTGTCATGTACTTTCATGTGATTTATGACTTACAGCAACTATAAGGTGAACCTATGACAGTGTTTTCTTGGCAAGATTTGTTCCGAGGGGGTTTGCTTTTGCCTTCCTCTGAAGCTGAAAGAAGATGTGACTTGCCCAAGGTTACCCAGTAGGTTTCCGTGGTCAAATAGGGATTTGAATGCTGGCCTCTCAGTGTCCAACCCAGCACTCAAACCACTATGTCATGTTGACTCTCATAGTTTTCTACATCTATGTACATTTTAAATATAACATTTGCCTGTGACCTTTGTGGTTGCTCATCCATTTCCAAATGGAACTCAGTTGAGTTTGTCTATCACTAATATTGCCACACCAAATGTGATAATGTTTTCAGTAATGTTCCTGAGCAGGAGGGGCATGGAAAAAAAAATCAAGTAGAGATGATATGTCAAAAAATAAGAAAATTTAAAAATAATTAACTATTCTATGTGCATTAGTAATGTGTTGAACTTGTTCAATTGACACTGAACTGCGAACATCTGTTTAATTGCAGTTAATCAAAATCATCACCAGATTATTCTTTGCTTTCACTGCAACAGCTCACATTTTAATATATCATGAGCTATAAAAATGTATAAAGAAATCAATCCAACTGTAATGCCATCCTATTTCCAAATTCAGCCATAGTGGTTGTGAAAGCTAGACAGTGAAGAAAGCTGGTGGGAAGAGATTCAACATTTGTAATGCAGGAGAGTTCTATGTATCCCATGGACTGCCAAAGTGACCGGTAAATGGGTTCTAGGGCAGATTAGGCCTGAACTCTCCCTAGAAACCAAAATGAGGAAATTGGAGCTATTGTACTGTGGGCATATCTTGATATAACATGAGTCAGTAGAAAAGACATAGTGCTTCATAAAGCAGGAAGCAGCAGAAGAGGGAGACCACATTAGAGATAGACTCCATTAAGCTGCAGCCCAGAGTTTGTGGGACCTGAACAGGATGTTGATGACAGGGTTTCTTGGAGGTCATTCATAGGGTTGCCATAAGTTGAAGCTGACTTGGTGGCAGTTAACAACAAGGAATTGTGTGGATATCAAATAATTTTTTTAAAGGGTATAGCAGATTTTTACATCAGTAATTTACTTGTCATTACATTCCAAGTTATAAAAAGTTGAATATATATATATATATATCTTTAATGTTTTAAGACATAGAAGTACAGGGAAGCTTTTGTTCATTAACTGTGTGTGAATGAAACTGTTCAATTTTTAGCAACTTAGGAGCAATGTGTGTTCGTGCCAAATCTTGATTGACAGTTAAGCAAATGGTCCAACTTTTGTTTGTTTAGTGGGAACAGCAAATTTCCAGTAATATTTTGTAAAATTTGTATGTTTACTTTTCACAATTGTGTGTTAGCATTGATTTAGATTGTGGGCTATAAACTGGCTGGAACATGAAAGCTAGGACACTGAAACATTATTTAGAAATGGATCTTGCTTACTTTCCTCTCTAAAGCCACTTGTTGATTTATTCTCGTTTTAAGTCCTGGCAGAATGTTTTACAAATCTTTTTCTTTCTTTCTTAGCATATTAAGCTCCTTATAGAAAGGATCAGCAGGACTCATGGCAGAAAGAAACCTCTTTCCAGTACTTCTATTTTTTATTCACTGTTCAATTCCCAGCATTGCTTTATTCCTTCCATCAGAGTTAAGACTAACCTCTCATACAAATTACTGGCCCTTTATATGTTTCTCTAAATTGCTAGAAAGGATCCTTTTTCTGCAGAAGGGGAGGAGGCATTGAGGTAGACATGCCGGCCCCAGTGATTTTATGGCTGTTAATATCCACTTTAAAAGATAGGCATTGTTTCCTCTTCCTGAGAGGTCACTGGTTCTGGTCCCTTTTCTGGGAAATAGTTGGGCTAGTGGCAGAATCTAATACATGCAACCTGTGTTTTTCTTTCTTGTTTGGAACTAAGCTTGCACATTTAACAAACTCCATCCTTTGGGGAAAAGATTGCATCTTGCCAGTTTTATCTTTTAACCCAGCATAGTTACAGATTTGATCTCTTATAAACAGTTATTTTTCTAAATAGCAATTTAGAAGCGGTCTGAAGTCTATTCTGATACAAATCCTTTAACACCACTGTTATCAAGTAAGTTTATTTAAAATGGTAAGAACACACACTATTTAATAAACAATTTCTTTAATCTGGCACATTTTTAGACTTCCAGTACTTATGCAGGGCAAGAGTGGGCAGATGTACATACTCCCCTCCACCGGATCTGAGAAGATTGTCCTCCTCCAATGCCTTCCACTATCCCCAAATCCCAAAATCTTTTTTGTGTGTATATGTATGTGTTTGTATACACACACATGTGCATGTGCGCGCACACACACACACACACACACATATATATATATGGCTAGAAAATCTCTCCCCATGCCCTGGTGGCTATGGTGGGCAATGGAGTAGGGTGCCATTTCACCTGTTACAGGAGGAGTTTATCCCAAACAGAAAATAATAAAATGTCACTTCCAGTTTGAGAAAAAGCATTCCCCCACCAGCCCTTATTTTTCAAAAGAAAAATGTGGAAGGGGGATTGGGCTACACTTGGCTAATCAGCTCTCTATCTCTTGGGATCCTTTTTTAAAAAGGAAAGTGATAAAAGTTGCGGTATAGTGACAGTTTTATATTTTTAATCACTAAATACCACTAAATTGGGATTTGTGGTAAAATAAGTAATATTGTAGCCTTCAAGAACCCTGAATAGGACTTTAGTATTAATTAGTACCTTGGTGCATTTCATAAGTAGGATTTTTTTTTGTTTTTTATCATGGAAAACTACTTTAGATATATTAATTTACCACCTGCTCCCAGTCATAATAACTCCAACAGTATTGTGTTTTCTCTATGGATAGTAGGTCAAATGTAGTACAGAGAACAAGAGAGCAGGATCCAGTGATATTATTCCACTGAGGAAACTGTTTTTGTATATGGAGTTGAGGGTTGGAGGAATGAATCTCCATTCACTTTCCATTCCCCCAACATGTACCCTCAGACCTGCTCTGCAGGGCTCAAAAACTCTCTGGTGTAGGATTTCAGGCAGCACTGAAGGTAGATAGATGAAGGAAAAGATCCTATCACATTAGCAGACATCTGCTAGGACAGTTTTGAATTTAGGCCTAAGGTTAGGATTAATACAAGCCTTAAAACAAGTCATTGTCTCTTGGTCTAATAACTCTTGGTTAAGAGTTATTACGTGGTTAAAATAGGCAACCTTGTGTACTTCCTCACCTCCTTGGTCAAGATTCAAGTACTGTATGATAAAGAACATTGTTGTGTAGCTAAAATAGAACTAGTTTGATATAGTGATTAAGTTGTTAGACTAGGACTAGGCAAATGCAAGCTGAAGTCTTTAATGAGACATAAAATTCACTGATATTGGGCCAGCCACTGTCATCCTGGCCTGCCTGGTTGTTATGTCTGTAAGGAAAAGAGCCATGTATGTTGCCTTCATTTTAATTAGTGAAAAAAGGCAGTGCTGAAATATACCTGGGTAGAAACTACATGATCATCTATGTGATCAGAAAGAAATGGAAGCAATGCACTGAGGAACTATATAAAAACCATGAAAGGATGACATTCATTTAAGGAAGAACCATTGGAAGATGAACCCACAATTTTAGAAGGTGAAATGAAAGCAGCACTCAAAGCACTTGGCAAAAATAAATCACCAGGAACAAATGGCATCTGAAATTATACATACTCAAGAAAGGGCACATCATGGATTACAGTAACACCAGAGCATTGCATTAATCTATCATACAAGCAGAGTGGTGCTTAAAATGTTACAACAAAGACTTTTACTGTACATGGAGTGAGAAATGTTCAAGCTGGGTTTAGAAAAGGAAGAGGCATTAAGGATCGTATTGCAAATATAGTTGGATACCAGAACATACCAAACAAATTCAGAAGAAAATCAGCCAGTGCTTTACAAATTATAGCAAAGCCTTTGATTGGGTAGATCATGAAAAACTCTGGATCATTCTTAAAGAAATGGGCATGCCACAACATTGACTTCCTGATGCAGAACCTGAACTCAGGACAAGAGGCCGCTGGGAGGACAGAATATGGAGAAACAGAATGGTTTCCAGTTGGCAAAGGGATCAGACAGAACAGCATTTTATCACCCCATCTGTTCAACTTAAATGTGGAACACATCGTGCAGAAAGCTGGATTAAACTTTGAAGAAGGAGGCATGAAAACTTGGGAAGGGAACATCAACAGTTTAAGATATGCAGATGACACCATGCCACTAGCAAAAAATAGCAAAGACATGGAATGATTATTGGAGAAAGTCAAGGAAGAAAGTGTAAAAGCAGATTTACAATTGAGTATTAAGAAAACAAAAATGACCAAATATAGTTTACATAACTTTAAACAAGATGAAAACATTGAAATAGTTCAAGATTTTCTATATGTTTGCTCAGTCATAAATGAAAATAAATGAAAATGGAGAATGTAAATCAAGAAATCAGAAAAAGATTGTGACTTGGAAGGGCAGTGATGAAGAAACTGGGCAAGAATGGTAAAAGGCTAACAGATCCCAGTTGAAAGGCAAAACTGCTCAGTACCCCTTTTGCGTCTTTCTCTTCCCAAAAAGAGTACTGTATGCATCCATGCTTCAACAAAAACTTTGGTAAGTGGTCTAAACTGCAAATCAAGATTGATAAGGAGATAGTCAAGAATCACCTAGTTAAATGAATTCAAATCTACAGGGCCAGACAGACTGTATCCTAAGATATTGAAAGAACTTGCTGAGGTACTCTCTGAACCACTTCCCATCTTTTTTTTTAAAAAAAAAATCTTTGTGAATGAGTGAGGTATCAGAAGATTAGAGAACAGCAATCAATCATTTTTCTTCTCAGAAAAGGCAAAAAAGAAGATCGAGAGAACTGCAGGCCACTGAGCCTAACCTCAGTACCAGGAAAAATATTAGAATAGCTTATAAAAGAGTTTGATTGCAAGTATCTGGACAACAAGGCAGTGATTAGTAGGAGCCAGCATGAGTTTGTCAAGAACAAATCCTGTCAAACTAATCTTATCTCTCTCTTTTTTTAAATCAGGTCACCAGTTTAGTAGTTGGTGGAATGCTATAGATGTCATTTATCTATGACCATTTCCGCACTACAGTGTTAAAGTGCTGCTATTCCACTATCAACCTCCTATAGAATTCTGGAATTTGTAGTTTAGGGAAGGGCACTTTGAATTCTCAGCCAAAGAGCTCTTTGGTCTCAGTAAACTACAAACCCCAGAATTCCACAGGGCATTGAAAGTGGAATAGCAGCAGTTTAACACTGTAGTGTGGAAATGGCCTCAGTTTCAGTAAAGCATTTGATAAGGTCCCACATGATAATTTGATTAACAAACTGATTAAATGTGGAACAAATGGAAATACCATCAGATGGCTCCATAATGGGTTGGAAAACCATGTTCAAAGAGTTGTCATGAGTGGCTGCTCTCCAAAGCAGAGTGCCATAGGATTCTATTCTGGGGAAATCACTCATCAACATTTTATCAGTGATTTAGATGATGGGGTGGGGGAATCCTTATCAAGTTTGCAGAGGATACAAAACTTGGAGGGGCAGTTAACACATTGGAAGATAAGAACAAAATTCAGAAGGATCTTGATAAACTAGAAAACTGGGATGAAACTAATAGAATGAAATTCAATACAGACAAATAAAAAATCTGCATTTAGGTCAAAAAAAACAAATGTGTAGGATAGGAGATACTTGACTAGTACATTTGACAAGGACCTTGGGATTAATTGCTGGTCTTAATTTGAAAATGATCTAGCAGTGTGATGCTACAGCAAAGGCAAATAATATTTTAGCCTGCATCTACAGAATCATAGTTTCTAAGTCAAAGAAAGTAATAGTCCCACTATATTCTGCACTAGTCAGGCCTCATCTGGAGTACTACGTTCAGTTCTGGATACCTCATTTTAAGAAGGATATAAATAAGTTGGAATGGGTTCAGAGAAGATCAATAAGGGTAATAAGAAGTATGGAGAATAAAACATATGAGGATATGTTGAAGGAGCTGGACATGTTCAACCTGGTGAAGGGGACTGAGGGGGGACATGACTGCATACTCTTTTTTTTTTTATTCTATATTTCTATAAAAGCAAAAAATTACAAAGTATCATTGCCTCATTTTTACAAAGTATCATCTTATAACATTTAAAACATTGCTTACTTCCAAAATTCACGTAAACGTTTCTGATAATACTTCCCCTCTCCCGAGATATGATCAATTCTACCTTTCTATCTAATCTGTGATCACTTAAATCATACTCAAAAATGTTGACTGGTCACCTTTTTCAGATATATCATCTGATTTAATTGTCAGTAATTTTTATCAAATCTCTTTAGAAGGCTTCTACAAATATCTATTACCATAACTTTAAATACTTGTTTCAATATACCTCTTAATCAAACTCAAGTTTGTCATTTTTTTTTCTTTCGAATTGTTACTCATTCTAGCAGATAATTCTTCCAATAAGACATATGTCTGTATTTTATCTAGCCACTCCTCTATAGATGGACTTTCAGATCTCTTCCAATATTGTGCCCATAGAATCCTAGCAGCCGTAATCATGTATAATATCGCTATTTCATATTGCCTATTCTCTTTATCAATTTGATGAGTCATGTTCAGTAAACACAATTCTGGCGTCAATGGAAGATCTATTTGTAATATAGATATCATAGTTCTGTTAATTTTTTTTCCAAAATCTTATTGCCTCCGGGCATGACCACCACATATGGAAGAAAGTTCCATCAGCTTGCTTACATTTCCAACAAGCTTTCTCCTTCAATGAATACATCTTGCTTAATTTAAGAGGGTCAAGGTACCATCTATACAACGTTTTGAAATAATTCTCCTTTAAATTTTGTGCCAATGTAAATTTCTTTGTCAATCTCCAGCTTCTTTCCCAATTTGCCAATTCTATTTGATGACCAATATTCTGAGCCCACACAATCATTGATTTTTCCCACAGTCTCCTCCTCGAGTTCACGAGCTAATATCAATCTATATAGATGGAATGTCAAATGGTCTTTTTGTTCAAAGATCAATTTTTCCCATTTATTTAATTGTGTTGTGATTTCTATACCTTCAAGCTTTAAATCAATTTTTGCTCTTTCTTTCAATTGTCTATACGGAAACCATTGACATACCCATCCTTCTTGTTCTAGCTCTTCTCTCGTTCTGATACATTGTCCGCCATTATCTTTAATGATCAAATCTCCATATCTTAACCACTTTGGCCTTGAATCTATCCATTTCACTTGAAAAGCTTCTTGGGGGGATACCCACCAAGGAATTTTCGTATATAGTTTATTTTTCCAGGCTCTCCAAATTAATAAGTGATCTTCTAATATAATGGTTCAAAAAAGTCTTATCAATTTTTGCTTTTTAGTACCATAAATATGCATGTCAACCGAATCGTAGATCACTTCCCTCCAAATTTAGCAATCTATCATTCTTTAAAGTCAGCCAATCCCTCATCCAGGTCATCCCATTAGCCATGTAATATGATTTCATATCGGGAAGACCGAATCCTCCTCTTTCTTTACTGTCAATTAGAATTCTCCATTTAATCCTTGGTTTTTTGTCTTCCCATATAAAGGAAGTTATGTCTTTCTTCCAATCTACGAAACACTTCCAATTCGTTATAATAGACAAATTTTGAAACAGGTAGTTCATCTTAGGTAGCACCATCATCTTGATCGCTGCAATTCTTCCTAATAGCGACAATTTTAATTTCCGCCAATTCTGAAGATCTTTTTTTATCTCATTCCATTTTTTAACATAGTTATTTTCAAAAAGTTTGTTATTTTGTTTTGTAATGTCAATTCCCAAGTATTTAACCTTTTTTTCAGCTTTAAATCCTGTAAGTGACTCGATCTTTATTATTTCTTCTTTCCTCATATTTTTAGTCAAGATCTTTGTTTTCTCAGTGTTAATTTTAAAGCCAGCTAATTCGCCAAATTCCTGACATACCTCCAACATCTTCTTAATCCCAATCTCAGGGTCTTCAATAAATATAACAAGATCATCTGCATATGCTTTCAATTTGGTCTCATCTCCTTTAATTTTAACGCCTTTTATCAATTCCTCTGATCTTATCTTCCTCAAGACACTTCCAACACCATTATAAACAATAATGGAGAAAGAGGACATCCTTGACGTGTTCCTTTATTTATCTCTATTGAGTCACTCTTCTCACCGTTTATCAGTAATTGAGCTTGACAATCTAGTATATTGATCTGATCCAATTCAGGAAGTTGTCACCACAATTCATTTTCTCTAGGAGGCCAAACATAAATTTATGATTAACATTGTCGAAAGCCTTTTCGGCATCTACAAAAATCAAAGCACTTTTCCTTTCATTGTGTTTTCATAGAACTCTAAGATGTTGATCAGAGTTCTTGTATTATCTCTTAGATATCTTTTCGGTAAGAATCCACTCTGATCTTGATGAATTATTTTCTGTAAAATTCTTTTGAGTCTCTCTGTGATTATATTGGCGAATATCTTGTAATCTGATTTAAAAGCGAAATCGGTCTGTAATTAGATGGTTCCATTGAATCTTTCCCTTCCTTGAGTATCAGGGTTATATTTGCTTGCTTCCAGGAATCAGGTTTCCCTTTAATCTTGATTTCATTAAACATCTTCGCATTGGTTCAGAAAGGACATCCTGAAAGACCTTATAATACAACCCTGAAAATCCATCTGGGCCCGGCGCTTTCCCAATTTTTATTCTTTTTTATAGCTTCTGTCACCTCCATACAAGAAATATTCGCATTAAGGTTAGTCTTGTCTTCCTCAGAAAGCTTTACAATATCTTGTTTTTCCAGAAAATCTTGTATCTTCTTCTCTAGGTTACTTTTCTGACTCTTCCGATATAAATTTTTGTAATATTTACGGAAAATATTCATTATAATTCTCTGATCTGTAGTCGTATCTTTTTCCGTCTTGACTTGTAGGATTAAGTTTCTTTCTCTTCTCTTCCTCAGTTTAAATACCATCCACTTCCCGGGTTTATTCGCATTTTCAAATTCTCGGAGCTTTAATGTTCTTAATTTCTTTTCCATGTCATCCATATTCTGACTCTGTATTTCCAATTGAGTCTTTTAAATCTTTTCTCCATTTTTCATTACCCGGATTTCTTTCAATCTCCTCTTGTAGCGTTTTCAACCTTAGTTCCAATTCTTTTATCTTTTCCCCCTTTTTTCTTCCTCCATTCTTTGTTCCACTTCAGAAAGAGACCACGCATTACAGCTTTTCCAGCGTCCCAGACCGTTTTACTCATTACTTCCTCATTGTCATTTTTTTTTAAAGTAATATTTTAATTCTTCCTTGGCTTTTTTCAGATAAAACTCATTTGTTAAAAGTTGATCATTTAATCGCCAGCTTTGATATTTGCTTACTCTATTCATTCTTAGTTCAAGCTTTAACGGCTTATGATCTGAGATAATCCTGGGTCGAATTTCCATATCTTTGACTGCCGACTGTAACGTTTTCAAGGTTAGAATCATGTCTATCCTGCACATGGTTAAATGTCTATCAGAGTAGAAGGTAAATCCACCTTTATCATGTAAATTCCGCCAAATGTCTATCAAAGAGAAAGTATCTTTCATTCTAAAGAACGATTTGGGCAGTTTACCTTTTCCTCTTTGCCTTTTGATTAAGTGTTCTGTCTTTAATTGGGTCTATCACACCATTCAGGTCTCCCATCACTAAAACATCTGCCTGATTCTTCTCCATAATGTATTTATTCATCTCTTCTTGCAGCTTCTCATAAAAACTGCCTTTGTTTTGCAATGGCGCATATATTCCAACCAATAGTATAATTCTCCTGGGGAGTTGAACTTGTACCCCAAGATAATGACCATTTTTATCTTGAAATATTTCCTCCGTGGGGAATTTATGATTGACATATATTGCTACACCTCTTTTTCTTTTGATATGCCGAAACATAACATTTACCCAATCTTGGGTTTTTCAAAAATTTAATGTCTTTTCTCTAATTTTCGTTTCTTGTAAACAAACAATATCAAGTTTCTGTTTTTCTAAGTGATGAAAGACCTGTTTCTCCATTTTCTTGTTTATACCTTCCATCTCTTTCTTCAAATCTGTTCTAATTTCCGTTTCCGTTCTTGTGTCTTTCAATTCCTGTCTTATCTCTTTCTTAAAATTTCCCATCTCCTTTCTGAAATTTTTGAAGGGTTTTTCCAATATTTGTTCTCCAATCCCTGTCATCTGTCCAGAACTTGAAATCTGTAGAGTTTGTTCTATGGAGGGTCTCCTTCCACCACTAACTGAGATTGTGTATATGCTGCAGTCCTTTTCCTCGTTGCCATTTTGTAGTGTTTAGATCACATACATTCAACAATGACTCAAGCTTTATATATTGATATATATTATTATATTAAACAAGCTCTAATGAATCTATATTATATTTGTCTTAGAAACTTTGCCTATATAATAAACTTGAAATAATTATCTATGTTATCAAAATTTACAATGAGAAAAAAAAGAGTCAAGAAAACAGGCAAAGAAAAAAAATTAAACAATTACTATCACACTCAATTATAAACAAGTCTTCAAATAAATTCTTATCTTTAAATAACTTAAGAAAAGAATAGTCTCTATTATTTCTCAAAATATCAATTTAACTATAGCTATTTCTCTATAATGCTTTTTAACTCAGTGCAAAATAATATTATTCTAGAAATATAATATAATGTAATACAAATGTAACCCACTAGAGAGCACAATTACACCATTTTTCTTTCAGCTCGCTTATTTATATTAGATCAAGGTTATTTCACTTTAACAACTGACCTTCGATCTTCTTAATCTCTTAAGACATGTTCAAGGTCTGTTCTCATAGCCCACACACCCACACCCTCCCTTACCGTCCAGACCTTTTATTTGTAATCTAGTGAAGCAGTTTCAAAGTAAAAGTCTCATTAACTAGTTAAGAGCCAGAGCGTTACATGAATTATTAATATCCAACCACGAGGAAAAACGGAGTAGAGTCTGCTTTAACCATTATACCACCCCAATACTCAAAAACTTTACCCAAACCTCAAACTTTCACTCTTTCTCTCTTTTTAAAATTTAGACACAAATTTGTGAGCTTATTCTTAAAGATATCAGTGACGGCCGTCTCTTCCCGATAAAGACTCTGCTAGCGTTGCCATTAGACTCTCCGTTCTCTGTCCGCTTCAGATCCTTCCAGTCTCTCTTTTGTTTCGAGTTTCCAATTCTTGTCTTATTCAGTCCATCTTCCAAATCTACCGATCCCTCAACAACTTCTTTTAGGTCTATAAACTTTAAGTCCAGTTACTCGATGTCTCCTACTTATACGAAACACGTAGTTCCTTTAAAAAAACAGCTTGTTTCCTTCACAAAACTTTTACATATCCTTCTTCTCTCTTTCAAAATGTCCTGAGTCTCATTTGCAAAGTTTATAAATCCACTCAAGCTCCGTCTCCGTCTCAAAAAAAAATAAAGAAAATAAATCAGAAATCTTTATGTTGGTTTTGTACACCTCACAAAAAAAGAAGGTTTATAAATCCACTCCAACTCCGTCTCAAAAAAAGAAAAGAAAAAAAAAAACAGAGGTCTTTATATTAAGTCTATAATCCCCACAAAACAAAGTTTATCAGTCCTCTCCAGTTCCTTCTCACAAATCCGAAATCTTCATATTACTTTGTAATCCAATGAGAAAAGGTTTGTAAGTCCTCCAAAAAATTTAGAAATCTTAATGTTAAATTTATAATCCTCACGACAGAGAGTCTATAAGTCCACTCCACTTTCTGTCTTAAAAAATAGCGATCTTTATGTCAAATTTGTAATCCTCACAGGAAAGAAAAAAAGAAATGAAGTAAAAAAAAAAGGGAGCAAACAGTCAACAAATCCAAATATCGATATCTCAAATATAATTAAAGTTCCCTTTTGTTAGCCAGTTAAGAAGTATCCCTTCCGCGTATTGTCATCCGTTGCTTCTAAAGAAATATAAAAAGAATTTTACTTCTCATCCTCTGGACACAGTCATTCAAAGTAGGATCCTTTATGTACCAGACCAGGGGGGAAGTTTTAACAATCTTAAAAAACTTATACTCCTCACTGACTCTGCTTTTAAAAAAGAGTTTTAGCGTTCCTTCGTCGCAAAAAAAGCGGCTACCGAGCGAGGCTGTGGCGTCCCTTCGGCTCCTGGGCGTTTCAAACCTTCGACACAGAAACCCTGTATCTAGATGAGACGATCCTCTACGAGCCCTCTCCAGGACCCCTCCGATCTCCCTTTACCCGGGGAGAAATTAGATCGGCTTTCATAAGATTATCATGCCGATTACGCCTCGCTAGGTGGTTGTGTTTTGACCAAATCGGTCTCTACACAGCCGTTCGGTCCGCCATTAAACCCGGAAGTCCATGACTGCATACTCTTTTTTAAAATCTAAATCATTGTCACAGAAAGAGGGTCAGGTTTTCATTGTTCTAGCAGAGGATAGGGGCATGTCTAATGGTTTTAAGCTGCAGGAGGGTAGTTTTTGATTGAATCTTAGATGAGCTTCTTGGTAGAATAGTTTGGTAACGAAGAGTCTCTTTCTCTGGATGTTTTCAAAAAGAGGCTGGATGGTTACCTACTGGGAATGCTGGAGCTCCTGCATTGAGGGAGGGGTTGGACTTGATGACCCCTTTCAACTTTCAGGTTTAAAGATATATCCTTGAATACCAAAGTCAGAATTGTTAATATTTCTGATTTCTATGGCTGTGAAAGCTGAACAGTGAAGAAAGCTGACAGAAAATCAGTTCATTTTGAAATGTACTGAAGGAGAGTTCTTTGGATACCATGGACTTCCAAGAAGCCGCATATATGGGTCCATGAACAGATCAAGTCTGAACTCTTTCCTAGATAGAAGCCAGGATGACTAAACTAAGACTATTGTACTTTGGAAATATCATGAGAAGACAGGACTCATTAAAAAAAAAGATAGTAATGTTTGCTAAGGTAATAGCTGAAAGGAGAAAGACCACATTCCAGATGGGTAGATTCAGTCAAGGAAGCCACGGTCCTGGCTGGAAGACCTTAGCAGAGCTGTTGATAAGAGGGTGACTTGGAAGTCTCACATTTATATGGTTGCTATAAGTTAATGTTGGCATGATGGCTCTTATCAACAACATGAAAATAATCAATTCAGGAGACCACATGGCTGGATCTAAATGTTAAAAAAAAAAAAAAGACAAAGCAAAGTATTTTAATTCTCCTATCAACCAGCAAAAGCTTCCCCTTGTACTTATCTGCCGTTAGTCACAAAAATATATACATACAATAACCATAGTTACAATACATCACAACATTAACTCAATTACACTTCATTTAAAACTTCTCAAAGGTTTATATAAGAGCAACACATACCAATAGGTCGGCTAAGACAATCAAATATTGATAGTCTACCACACTTGAATTACACAATTTACTTGACAGTTCATATTAAGAGGCCTTACAAAGTGATATCCCACCCACATCAAACTTGCAGCAGAAAAGTGGATGAGTTAAAGACAGTAACCACAAGGCACTTCTGATCTTACTGATATTTAAGCACTGCTTTGAAGCAGTTGTGCTGTTAACTTTGCTGAGTGTCTGTGTAATGACTAGCAAACTCAGCATGGTAAGATCGTAACTGTTAGATTAATTTGAGGTATTAGTTCTCTGGTGGTGAGTTCACTTTAATGGACATACGAGTTCAGTCACATATTCTGTCCCCAGTGTCTCATTAGATTGGTGCTTACTAACTGATGAAAAAGTTAAAACACAATCTTGTATTTTAAATGTTCCTTAAAAGAAAAAGATAATGAACTAATTTTCTTCCTAGTACCTTATAGCACCTTGAAAATTAATTTCCAGAGGGACACATGAAAGTGTAGTCTGAAATGATTTTACATAACAGTGTGTATGCACCATGAACAATAGGTGTGTGTTGGAATACTGCAGTTTTTGTATGTCCCATACTGCTCAAGTTAAAACTTGAAGGGAACGGTCATATGAAGAACATTGCAGCTAATATATTACACCGCCTAACGCCTTGGGCAATTTTCTTCTCGTTCACAGAACACAGAGAAAGTGTTTGTGGAATTCAGTCATGAGGAACTGTTTGAATTCTACAACAAGGTCTGTATTGGTGTTTTTACAGACTTTCTAACATTTTGATAACCTTTCCTTTGTCCTTAATAAGTCTTTATTACCAGTCCTTTGGTTTCTAGTTGTTCCTGCTTTGAGCTTTCCTTGTAAACATGTAATAGCTGCATCCCCCAAAGCACTGCCTCTTGGAGTTATGTCTCATATAAAGCACTGACTGAATGCATGTTTTACATTTGCTGTTTTGGGTGACTTTGGACAAGGTGATGCTTGCTCTACCTTGCTCTCAAATCTCAAAGGTAACAAAAGGACAAACAAGTTTCTAAAAAGACTTCCTGAAAGGATAGATGTATCTTTGTGCTTATCATGAATGCAGCCCATCACAGCAAAGATTCATATACGTTGCATATTTTTAGTCAAACAGCTATTAATATGTAAAGTCAGCAGACAATTTTTTGAAAAGTTTGACAAATGTGAATTTCATGGAGAAGTACATTGATATTTGGATTCTTTTGCTGGTATATGAATATATTTAAGCTGTGTAGTTCATTAGTTCTCTTCTGCTTTCATGTTTCTAAACATTTTTATTGTTTATGTGTTTTTTTATTAAATAGCTGGAGTCTATACAAGCACAGCTGGATTCTCTTACATGATGCTGTGTGAAAACAAGTTTCACCATCACATTCCTGCCACTTCAATATTGAAGACAGATTGGATGACAGACTTTGCTGGAATACTCAATTGCTTGCTATCTGCAAATTACTTATCTATTCTTTGATCCTTGACTTTTGCCAAATGAAGTCCTAGTTGAGAAAACAGAAGTTGTAATTGACTTCTTCGTCTTTTCAAAGTCTGATATTCAAATTTTACATCGTGAAGACTAGGAAGAATATCATGGCTTGTTTTACTGTTCTTAGTATTATTTTGACGTTGGTATTATTTTGTACTGTTTTGTTCGAGTGTTTGTTTTTTGCGGTGGGTGGGGAAGTTGGAAGATAACAACTTATAATGATGGGATACAAAAATGAAACATATACTGATATTGCTGAAAGAATTGAAAAATGTAATGTTTCTTAAATAGAAAAAGAAAACTAAAGTGAACACAAGTAAAGTTTTGACTTCTAATTATATCATAGTGTTTAAAAAAGTAAAATAAACATACTTTATTTGGACATTTTAACTTGATTTATTAACAACAAACATGCGCTTCTGGACTTTTTGGCTACAGAGAACAGCAAGGAAGGCCCATTTTTGGAAGTTTTAATGATTGTTAAAGACCTTTAATAGGATATCTGATGTCACACATGAGAGAAAGAGGGCAGAACCAGCACAGTGTAGGTGAATATGTGAGTTTGCATCAGTATTGTAATGAAGAAGTAAGTCATTGCATATGCAGGAACATTGTTAAGTACAGCAGAATTTCTGTATATGCAAGAAATCTCTCTGTTAGAAATAACTCTTTGCAAACATTATATTGTTAATTGATTCTTTGCATTTTAAATTAAAGGAAGATATATTAGCTCTTTCCTAGTAATCAATAGATTTCCAGTTTTCAGTCAGAGCGCATCAGTTGTGTAAACAGTAGGTGTTCTTACCCTTGGGTCAGCAGAAAGTTCAGGAACACTGTAGTGGAGAGGGTCAGTAAGCCTGGACCACCTAGTGTACTAGTTAATGGTTTTACTCTGGCACTCTTCTGTGTGACTCTTACAACATGGTTTTATGAATCCCAACTCTATTCAGTGTGGCTTGCATAGGTTTATACACGCTAACCATTGCTTTCCCAAATTTAACTTAACTTTTCCCAGCTGTCAGATTGTGTAGATGCTCGAGGTCAACAAGAATCAGTGAACACACATTAGAAATACTCTGAACATCCTGGTAACCAACATGTGCAATGCTGGCTTATCTCAAAAGCTTTTGCATTCTTTCCCGGGGCCTCCAGAAATATCATAGAGACAAAACATTAAGGTGGACAGAGCAGTAGATGCAATTTGTGATGCTTTATATGTACTGATATGTCAGTGTATTCATTTTCATAAAATGCATCCATTTGAGTAAAATGAAACACAATGGCAGTGCTTTTCCACAGTGGTAGGATTGTATGCTCCTGTGAGGCAAGAGGCTATGCTGAGGGCAGCAGTGCTACTGGTAGGGTCTCCCATGTTAGGCAGGTTTTTGCTGAAGAGCTAGACTTAAATGGGCCAAACAGCTACTGGGCAGCTGCAGTAGTGGGGAGGGGAGAGACAAGAAAACAGGTGGTGGATTTCTCAGAGACAGTGGCAGTGGCAGCTCTGCTAACACTTGTTAGTGCTACACAGAAGGAGGAATGGCAACCACCTTTTGAATGTTTTTTACCATAAAAACTGTATGGTGAGACATTCCAACAAGCTACTCAACAGCGCTCAAAAAGCTACTGGGGTAAAGCAGTGGATAGCTATGAGTAACGCTGTGGCTAATGGCGCAACTTGGACAAAACCCAAAAGGATGTTCAGTTGACATGGTCAGAGGTGAAAGGAAATCGGAAGCTTCACAATACATATTAGAGGAACATGGAATGTGAGTAGCATGAATCAAAGGACGCTAGACATAGTAAAACAAAAAACGGAATGTATAGACTTTGCAATACTTGGGGTGAGTGAGCTAAAGTGGACAGGAATGGGACATTTTTAGTTATATAATTACACAGTATTTTACTCAAGAAATGAAAATCTAAGAAGAAATGGATGGCATTAATAGTGAAAAGAGAAGTAGCAAAAGCAGTCAAAGGATATAGTGCAAAGTCTGATTGAATAATATCAATAAGGTTTTCAGGAAAAACATATAACTTTAATCCAAATTTATTTTCCAACTACAGAGGCAGAAGAAGAAAAAACTGAAAGATTTTGTGCTGATGTCGAGGAGGAAATTGATCACAAAGAAGACTCTTATTAATCACAGGTGGTTGGAATACAAAAGTAGGAAACAGAGCAGAATCAAAGAATGCAGGCTTCTTCTTCGTGGTCTCTGTGCCTCACACACTGGGAGCTTTCGCGCATGCGCGGTACCATTTGGAAAATTCTAGAGCTTAGTAGCTTGGCAGGAACCCCTCCCCCCTGCCTGCACTGAGCATGCTCAGCCCGCCGAGCAACAGTCTCTCCTCAGTTCTTTCTTGTTCGCCATCGTGTACGGAAGTTCGGAGTTTACTAGCATTCTTGGCTTTCTTTCACGTTGTGTTCTTTCTGGCTTTGACTTGGTTTTCAGATTTCGGACTTTGCTTCTTGGATATCGGATTGGATTTGGTGATTTTTGGACCCATTTTTGGGACTTCTAACCCTCTCCTTGTCCCCCCTTTTTCATCTTCATCAGCTTCGTTTTCATCAACCTTGCCTTCCCTGCCTTTTTTCTCTGCCCTTTTTGTGTCTTCTGAACTTCTCTGTCTTCTCTTTTTAAGCCTTGTAAGTCGTGTGGTCGCAAGGTCGCGTTAACCAACGGACATAGCAAGTGCCTTTTTTGCTTGGGGGAGGCCCATAACATCAGGGCCTGCCCAGTTTGCCAGGATTTCACTTCCCAAACTCTTTGAAACCGTTTGGCTTGCCTGAAATCCAACTGCTGGGAACAGTCTCTCAAGGCACAGGACCGACCGTCAGTTACGCCAATGATGTCCAAGCCATCGACGTCGAGCCAACCTGTGACCATGCTGTCTTCGGTATAGGAGGGCTGCCACTTTGACGACATTGATGGTATCGGGCTCGGTACTGTCGCCTCGGGCTCCAATATCAGCCTTACCGAGAATCCCCAGGATTTCTTCAGCATTGACTTTGACGGAGGCTCCTGTGGGCTCGCAGGCAGCTAAATCATCTAAGCCGCTTACTGCCACCCAGCGCAAGCGGCCTGCCCCTCCGGAGTCCGTCAAGGAGAAGGAGAAGAAGAAGAGGAAGGAGAAGCGCGGTTCTCCACCTACGAGGTCTTCTCCTCCCACGCCTCCTCTGACCCAATTTCCCAAGGAACCAGAGGAGGAATCAGAACCCCAGGAGATCCTGGAGGTCTCTGATGAAGAAGGGACCGCTGGCTTGGCGGTGCCTTTGGGCCCGCCTTGTCTAACTGCTGCGGTGTCTCCTCCCGGCCACCCCGAAGTGGTGAACTGCCCGGAGCATGTTTCGATCTCACCCCAGGCCTCGCCCTGCCGCCGAGGGTCCTCGGGTAGAGTGCATCCCACTCTCCGGAACAAAGAGTCAGACAATGGTCCCCGCGCTGCTGGGAGACCTATCCTGAACGGGCTTGGTCTCAACCCCCGTTCGATTCGCCGTATTCCTCTGTGTCTCATATCGTGAGGTACGGTCGAGAGCACACCTGGAGGGAGTACCCAGGATCGTACCGCTCCTATTCCCCGGCGTATAGGGACCGGTACCACCACAATGTGAGACATTGGTTGCCGTATCATCGCTCCCGCTCCCCATTGCATGGAGCTCACCACCCACCATATTGGCGGTCACCTTCGCGCTTGTACTCCAGATCGCCGCGTCATTGTCGGTCTGACGAGCGCTCACCTCACTACCGGGCAGTCTCCCTTCCACCGAGGGTTACCTCTACAGTCTCCAACCCATCCTCGGAGTCTGTTCCGGTGCAGCCCTCAACCGCTACCGCTACTCTCACCCAGGCAATCCAGCGCCTGTGGCCTGCAGTGGTGCCAATCACAAAGGCCCCTCAGCCTCAGCCAATGGCTGCCCCGGCTATTCCATTGATGAGGCCGACCACCGCTACCGTCCCTACGGTGACTTTGATGGTACCATCTCATCAGCCGTCGAGAGAGAGATCTCCACAGAAATCTCCATCTGAGTCCTCCCAGACCTATGAGTCCGATTCCGACTCTGATGAGTCAACACCAGCATCACACGAATCTCCTCCCCTGGTCTTAGGAGATCCCGCACCAGACTCGGTCCCAGAGGGTGTGAAACAGTTCTCGGACATCCTCCTCCGAATGTCGGCTGCGTTGGGATTGAAGGTCACGGAGCCGGCCCCAGCCGTGCAGGATCCAGTCTTCCATTATGTGGATATCCGTCCACCATCGACAGCACCGTTACCATTCCTGCCAGCCCTGATGGAGGCCCTGAAACATCCATGGGCCCAGCCGGCGTCTGCTGGAACACTTATACCGGACCCAGAAACAGGAGGCTGAGTTCTTGTTTACACATCCGGTACCAAACTCTATAGTGGTTGAATCTGCCCAGACCAAGGGAGGGAGGAGAGTGCACACCACCCCGCAGGACTGAGAAGGCCAGAGAAGGTTTTACTCGGCCTCATCCTTGAAAGCCAGGGTGTCCAACACCCAGGCCTGCCTCATGGCGTATCTGAGGAGCCTCTTGGATAGATTCCACCCTCTTCTGTCTAACCTCCCAGAGGAGAACTGGGCGAGTGCTAGCCAGTTTTTCAACGAAGCAGTAGCACTCGCCAACCAACAGATCATCTCCTTGAGGCACTCGGTCAAGGTGGCCGGGCAGGTGATGATAGACTCTGTAGTGTTGCACCGCTACGCATGGTTACGCTCATCAGGTCTGCAGGAGGACAGCAGAAAGAGAATTGAAGATCTCTCTTTCAACGGCCAGGGGCTGTTCAATGCGACGACTGATGAGGCGATGGATCACATCGTCAAGGCCTGTTTGACCGCCAAAAAGATGGGCATCCACCAGCCTCCACAGTCTTGCCGCAGCTTCGGCTCGCGGTCCTCGTGGCACAGGTCATCGTCCTCCACTTACCAACCGCACTTGCCTTGGTAGGCCCCATCACGCCCGTCGACCTCGTCTTCCACACGGAGACCTCTTCGGAGATGTCAGCCTTCTACTTCGAAGAAGTCTTTGTCCAGGACGAAGTCCCGGTTTTGATTCCTTTCGCAGGACGCCTCCACAACCACTCTTCCACCTGCCAGCAGCCCTAGAAGATCATCCCAGCCTGGCCAGACATCTCACGGAATGGCACCACATCGCCACGGACTCTTGGGTCCTCTCAATCGTCCGTCTTGGCTACGCCATAGAGTTTGCACGTATTCCACTGTGAGGCGTCTACTATTCCACCCTGGCCAGCTTGGCTTTTCTGGAAGAGATCCAGTCCCTCTTGCAAAAGAGAGCAATCGAAGAACCCCCGTCAGCCACTACCGCCGGCTTCTTCTCCCGGTACTTCATGGTCCCGAAATCGGACGATACCCTGCAGCCTATCTTGGACCTCAGAGAGGTAAACGAATACATCTGCCCCAAAAGGTTCAAGATGGTCACCTTGTCTTTAATCCTGCCTTTCCTTTGACGAGGGGACTGGTTCGCCTCCCTCGATCTTCGGGATGCTTACTTTCACATCGCCATTCACCCACAGCACAGATGGTACCTTCGGTTTGCGATCGACAGCACCTGTTACCAATACAGGGTGCTGCCGTTCGGAGTGTCCACTGCTCCCAGGGTCTTTACCAAGTGCACGGCCCCGGTGGTATCGTACCTGTGGATGAAGGGCGTCTCCATCTACCCATTCCTCGATGACTGGCTGTTGGTCGCGTCCTGCAGACGGAAACTCTACAAGGACATTCACCAGACTCTGTCCCTCCTGACTCATCTTGGCCGAGTCAATCCAAAGAAGTCCCACCTCGAGCGGGCGAGGGTCCTCTACTTCATCGGAGCGACTCTAGACGCGATCTCAGACAGGGCTTATCTGCCTCTCGAACGAGCACGTACCCTTCGTTGAGCAGCATCCACCATGTTCGATGCCCCGACAGTATTGGCAAGGAGGATCCAACAGCTCCTGGGGTACATGGCCTCGATGACATCAGTCACTTACCTGTCTCGGCTCCGTGCGTGCCTGCTCCAGTACTGGTTTGTCAGGGTTTTCAATCCGCTCCTAGACGACCAGAAGCTTCGCCTGCAACTTCCTTGGCAGGTGCGCCACTCCCTCCTTTGGTGGCTATCCTTCCACCACCTGCTGTCAGGGATGCCGTTCCAGGAGCCGACTCCTCGACTCACGGTCATGACAGACACCTCCCTGTCTGGCTGGGGAGCGCACTGTGGCGACCTCAGAGTCCAGGGACGCTGGATTGACTACGAGACCGGCCTCCATATCAACGCCTTCGAGCTCCTCGCCATCTGGAAGACTCTACGGGCATTTCGCAACTTGGTTGTCGGTTGCATGGTCCAGACAACAGACAACACGACGGCGGTCTGTTACGTCAACAGACAAGGGGAAATTCACTCATCCACCCTCCTCTCTATCGCTCTTCAGCTTTGGGACTGGTGCGTGTCGCTCCGAGTTCACCCGGTCGCCATCCATCTAGTGGGTCAGGAGAACATCACAGCAGACGCCCTCAGCAGGGCCAACTCCTGTCACCACGAGTAGTCCCTTTCGAGGGCAGGGTTTCAGATGATACAAGACCGCTGGGGCAAGCCGTCGATTGACCTCTTCACCACCAACCAGAACAGAAAGTGTTACCGGTACTGCTCGAGAGCCGGACAGGGTTGAGGCTCTTTTGGTGACGCCTTCCAGTTCGAGTGGATCAATGGGTTCCTTTACGCGTTCCCACCGTTTCCTCTCCTGGGTCGAGTGGTTGCCAAGATCCTCGTGGACTGAGCCGACGCCATCCTCGTAGCCCCATACTTGCCGAGGCAGCATTGGTTTGGCCCCCTGTTCGAGGCCGCCCAAGGTCCACTCTTCCAGTTCCCGACAGCGTCAGATCCCCTGTCGCACTCTGATGGTCTCATTCTCCATCTGGACCTGCCGCTCCTGGCCCTCCACGCCTGGCGGATAACGCCCTAGATGATCTGACCATCCAGGACATCCTGACTGCGGCCAGGAAGGAATTGACACACCATAACTACCACTACAAATGGCAGAAGTTTCTTGCCTTTGCCGAGGCACGGGGTGAGCCAGTATCGCTGGTTGGCCTGCCTACCGTACTTCATTTCCTCCTTCATCTTCAACAACAGGGCCTTGCCTTTCCATCTCTCAAGGTCTACCTTGCCGCGATTGTGGCCTACCAGCCTCGAGGCTCCCCATCGGCAGCTCTCTTCCGAGATGCTACCATGAAGCAGTTCATGAAGGGCTTGCAACATCTCTACCCACCCGTATCGCCGCTGCTACTGCCCTGGTCACTGTCCCTGGTACTATCGCAGCTGACACGACCATCCTTCAAGCCTATGGCCACTACAGATGACAGGCTCTTGACCATCAAGACTGCTTTCCTAGTAGCTGTCACCTCCGCCAGGCAGGCGAGTGAGCTGACAGTGTTGCAGTCTGATGAGCCCTTCCTCGTGTTCCACAGAGATAAGGTAGTCCTTCACCCCAAAATTTCTTTCCTGTCCAAGGTGGTCTCACAATTCCACCTTAGCCAAGACATCATCCTACCTACCTTCTACCCAGACCTGACTACGCCTTTGGAAAGGTCCCTTCACTCCCTTGATGTTCGTCGGGCCCTGGCACTCTACACAAACTGGACTGTGTCCTTTCACTAGACTCCACACCTGTTCGTGTGCTACGGCTGCCGTTGTAGAGGTCACAAGGTGTCCACCCAGAGGTTTTCCAAATGGGTGGCTCAGACCATCCTGCTGGCTTACGAACTTGCCAAGCAACCTCCGCCAGCCTTGCTTCGGGCTCATTCCACAAGAACTGTGGCATCCTCAGCTGATCTCCTGCAAGGAGTGGACCTGCAAGAACTGTGCTGTGTGGCCACCTGGTCCCAGCCATCGACCTTTGTGCACCACTACAGACTGGACTGTCACTCCCGCAGAGATGCCCATTTTGGACGAGCGGTGCTGGCCTCCGTATATTAGGACCTGTCCCACCGCCCACCTGGTAAGCTACAAAATCTCCTAGTGTGTGAGGC
Organism: Ctenosaura bakeri; assembly: GCA_948474755.1. Lineage (NCBI taxonomy): Eukaryota > Metazoa > Chordata > Lepidosauria > Squamata > Iguanidae > Ctenosaura > Ctenosaura bakeri. Next base: position 89,081 of record CAOLHI010001484.1, on the reverse strand, counting down.
ACAGAGACCATGAAGAAGAAGAACGGGTTACTTACCTGTAACTGTGGTTCTTTGAGTAGTCAACTGTGCCCTCACACACACCCGCCCAGCCGTCCCCTCTTTCTCAGGTCCCTTATTGGTGGACTCTAGAACTGAGGAGAGACCGTTGCTCAGTGGGCTGAGCATGCTCAGTGCAGGCAGGAGGAAGGGGTTCCCGCCAAGCTAGTAAGCTCTAGAATTTTCCTAACAGTACCACGCATGCACGAAAGCTCCTAGTGTGTGAGGGCACAGATGACCACTTGAAGAACCACAGTTACAGGTAAGCAACCCGTTCAAATTTGACCTGGGATGAAAAAAAATGAAGCATGAAAACAACTGATTGAATTTTGTGACATCAACAGTTTGTTCATTTCAAGCAAATTCTTCAAGCAGCCAAAGAGGTAACAGTATACATAGATATTACCTGATAGGTAATAAAAACATCAAATAGACTATGTAATTGGAACCAGGAGGCACAGACCATGAGCTGCTGGTGTAAAAAATTAGAGTAAAGCTAAAGAAGAATACGAAACCAACCATTGTGCCAAAATACAACCTGAAGAACATCCCTGTAGAATTTAAGGATAATGTAAAAATAGATTTGCACTATTAAGCCTAGTTGACTGGGAGCCAGGGGCTCTCGACTGAAGCCAGGGGCATTGTCGGTGAGGAAAGCAAAAAGACACTACCTGCAGCCGAAAAGAAAGAGAAGCCTCAATGGATGACAGATGAAACTCTTCAAACAGTTAAGGACAGATGAGATGTAAAAGTAAAACGTGACAGAAAAGAACCCTGAATGCAACTGTTCATTGACCTGTGCACAGGGACAAAGAGGGCTACTATAACAATCAATGCAGAGAAGTAGCAGATGACAACAAAAAAGGAAGAACAAGAGACCTCCTCCACAAGATCTGAGAAATGAAGGAGAAATTTTAAGTAGATACGCTCTATGACCAGCAGGGGAACACATTACATCACCAAGTACAAATAAAAAAATGGTGGGAACAATACACTGAAGAACTATATAACAGAAATGAAAGGATGGCAGATTCATTCAAGGAAGTACCATTTGAAGATTAACTTACAATTTTACAAAGAAGTGGAAGTTACAGCAGCACTTGGGAGAAATAATCCTCCAAGCTCAGATGGCATACCAGTAGACCTGCTTCAAGCTACAGAGACAGAATCTGTTCTAGTTCTAACTAAAATCTGTCAACAAATACAGAAAACAAAAGAATCGTCACAGATTGCAAATGCTCAGTATACATTCCAGTCCCTAAGAAAGGGCATAGCAGGGATTGCACTAACCACAGAAAGGATGCAGCAGGAATTTTATGCAAGCAAAGTGCTGCTAAAAATTCTGCAACAAAGACTTTTCCCATATATGGAGTGAGATATACAAGATATTCAAGCTAGGTTCAGGAAAAGAAGAGGTCATAGAGATTATATTGCAAACATATATTGGATAACGAAGTGCACCAAAAAAATTCAGAAGAAAATCAGCTTGTTCATTGTAGATTATAGCGAAGCCTTTGATTGAATAGATGATGAAAAACGTTGGATTGCTCTTAAAGAAATGCGTGTGCCACAACATTTGACTGTCCTGTACTCAGGACAAGAGACTACTGTCAGGAAAGAATAAGAAGGAATTGGATAGTTGTCAGTTAGCAAAAGGGTCAGGCAAGATTCCATTTTATCACCTTATCTATGTAACTTGTATGCTGAACATATAGATAAAGCAGAGTTAGACATGGAGGAAGATCATGTGAAAATAGAGGAAAGGAAAATCAACAGTTTAACATATGCAGATGATACCATACTACTAGGAGAAAATAGCAAAGACTTGGAATGGTTACTAAAGAAAGTCATAGAAGAAAATGCAAAGTCAGCCTTACAGTTGAACATTAAGAAAACACAGAGAATGATCACAGATGATTTTCATAACTTTAAAGCAGACATTTAAGACATTGAAATAGTTCAAGAGACATTGAAATAGTTCAAGATTTTCTGTACCTTGTCTCAAGCCCTTTCCACAGCTTACTGTATTCCAGAGACATCTGGCATAGGTCCTAGCATTGTCTCTGCTGGGAGGGGAGTGCTCCTGTCATGGCTTCTCTCCACACTGGCTGCCTCTGCAAATGGAGCAAGTGTGATGGCACTGCCTCTTCCTTCCACAGCACAACCAAGTACTGTCCCAGGCTGTTCCGGGGCAGGAAGCATAGCCATTGCACTTCCAAGACCTCCACACACCAGGTAAGTGCAGGTGGATGGCAGGAGGGCTGCCATCCATCAATGATTTTGATTGTGCTGCCAGCGGGTGGGAGAAGGATGGGACCTGGACAACATCATGCAGAACCATCATCCAGGTCCCATCCTCAGTGTGGGGCGATGATGCCCTGCGGAAAGGACCTCAGTCATTAATCAGAATGGAATCAAGAAATAACAAGCGGACTAGGACTTGGAAGGTCAGCTATGAAGGAACTAAGCATGATCCAGAAGTGTCAAGACATATCAGTTAGGATTGTCCATGCCATCATATTTCCAATTTCTATATATGGTTGTGAAAGATGGACTGTGAAGAAAGCTGATAGGAAGAAAGTCCACTTCTTTGAAATTGATGCTGGAGAAGAGTTCTATAGATACTCTGGGCTGCTTAAAAAGACAAATAAATAGGTCCTACAGCAATCAAGCCTGAACTCTCTCTAGAAGCCAAGGTGACTGAACTGAGGCTGTTGTAATTTGGCCATAGCATGAGAAGACATGACTCACCAGAAAAGATATGACTCACTAGAAAAATGCTTGGTAAGGTAGAAGGCAGTAGGAAAAGAGGAAGACCACATTATGGATGGTTAGACTCAACAAAGGAAGCCGTGGCCCTGAGTCTGTAAGATCTGAGTAGATTGGTTGATGATAGGATGATTCAGAGGTCTCCTATTCTTAGGGTCACTGTAAACAGAAGTCAAGTTGATGGCAGTCCTCAACAACAAGAAAACAAGACATCAGGTGTCTGGAGGACTTATCTCTTGTGTCAGTTTAAATTGTTATTTCATGCATGTTGAAACAGTTAAACCCAGAGAAAAATTACTGCCTGAAAATTTACAGCCATAGATGTTACACATTGTTAGCTGAAGACTGGCCTTTTTCAGAGTTCCTGTTTTAAAAAATGTAAAATCAGAGGAAGGTCTTTTACTTTCTCACCTTAGCAACAATTAATCTAAGTTATAGTCCACATCAGATTTTGAACTCATATCCACATATATGTTTTATTATTGTCATTATTTCAATCAGGAATACTCTCAAGTTTCTGTCCTCTCGATTTTAATCAGTATGGTCAAATAAAGAAAATGTGAAGAAAGATCTAGTTGGGAGCATACTTGAGGTCAAGTACATGAGATTGCTTTCCCATGGTCTTGTTGAAGCCTCTTAGATTGGATGCTGTTTCTCACAAAATTTATTTATCTGTTATTGTATTATATAGCATTCTGTCCTTCCACAAAATTGCTCACATTATTTATATAATTTCCAAACAATTTTCCACCTAGGCAGTAGTCAGGGCCAGAATCATCACTTCGTATATTTCTGTACAAATTGAATTGGTAAGACCTGAGCAGGGTGGCTGATGATAGGGCAAGTTGGAAGTCTTTCATCCATAGGGTTTGCCATAAGTTGAAGTGAACATTATTTCTATACAACTATACTTCAAGACTATAAAGACAGTAAATTTTGCCCAAATGGTGGGTTGTTATATAAAATCTTGTCATACAGAAGAAACTTTGAGATTAAATTTAATTTCACAGTACCACTGAGATGAGACGGGCACTCAAATGCTTGAATTTCTAACAGGACAGAATAAGTGAAGTTTTTCCAAATTGGGGGGGGCACGGCAGGGAGAAAGCTAAATGAAAACCTCATCCTGGTGTGCTAATTTCAGAAGTGCAGAGAATTTCACATGGACAAAAGAGGGGTGGGAAATGTGTGGCCCACTTGGTGATGCTGAACTTCAGCTCCCAACAGCCCTCACCACCCACTAGTGAAGAATTCGAACCCTGGTCTCCCAGTATTCCAGTCCATCACTCAAACCACTAGCCCTCAGAAGGCAGACTCCCACATTCTTATTCTTGCATATAAATACCCTATCTGTGCAAAATCATTTCCACAAGAGAAGACATTGTCTTGTCCTTTTTGGAATTGATAGCAGAGAGCTTGCTTAGACAAATCTAATGGTAAAAACATGGGCAGTTTTAGCTACCTAAATATATCAATCACTTCTGTATAAGAATGAAAGAGGCTACAATGTAATATTGGATAAGTAGAACAGACATTATGTCCTACAGCTATATGGGCATTTATGAAGTAGCTAAAGCATAAAGTCTGCAGGTGCTGAAATGTAAGTATGAATCATTTCCAGATTTCACAGTGATTTATGTTGCCGGCTCAAGTTACATCCTCTCAAAAGGCATCGGCAGCATTTTTGCATTTAGCTGGCATGAGTATAAAATCTTAGATACTGGTGACTTTAATTTCCTGCCAGGAGTTTGTGATCAAAATGAAGATAATATAACCTGTACTCACTGAACAGAAGATATGATTCTTTTCAATGGTAAGGATTCCAGATATGTGAAGCTGAAGACAAGTCTATGTTATCTTGGTTGAAAACAATTCCATGGGCAGGCAGAACTGGTTTTAAAAAACACCATTTAAAATTTAAATATTGTGCTATGATGCTTATATCATCATAGGACCGAGGAAGAAAATACCATTTTTACAGGGCCTTACCTGTATTCCTAATATTGAAAACAGAGCTGTAAATAAAATCTAAAAGAATTGGATTTCAAATAGATTTAAAGGTATGCCAAGATTTTCCTTTTCTTATTTACTTTCTTTGCAGCCCTGCACATGTGTGCATGTGTACACAAGTCACCTGACATGGCAACCTCATGAATGTTGTGGTTTTTTCTTAAGTAAGGAATACTCAGGATCTGGTGCCTTTAGAGCATTTGGGCCTTTTTTCCTGCTGGCCTATGAAAACAGGTTATCTAGTTCCTAGATCAAAACATTTGGTTGTTCTGGACAGGTTTTAGTAAGTAAAAGGGCAGATATAGTATTCCAATCTGGATTGGGAGCCCAAGATGAATGCAGGCCTGTTAACTCCTTGCCTTCCACTAGGACTTGATATTCTGTGTTTCCTACATGTGCCCTTTGCATTGCAAGTTGCTTTTCACACAAAGAGAAGCTTTTCCAATATAAACAGGGCTGGACAGAACAGCTCCAGTATGTGCTTTATTCCTTTCAGGGCTGGAGAAAATTGAAAGCCCTTGCATCTCACACCATGGTCCTAATCTGGATCCTACCTATTAATTTAATTTTTAAAAGCTATTTATATTGTTGTTGAGTGTGGAACCATCTCTCTTGTTTTTCTTTTCTGTTTCATCAGTGTTAATATGTTGTTGTGCTTTCTGAAGGGCACAGGAAAATTGGCATTGCTCTACACATTACATCAATGCAATTCAGAAATTAAGAAAACTGTTGTTTAAAGTTGGGAAGTTCAAACTGGAATTAATTTTGACTACTTCAGTCTATAAAAACAATGGGCATAAGGAAAGGAGGGATTAACCCATTTCACCAGTTTAGACAACTGGTTTAGACAACTGGTCTTGTTTTGTTGCAGTAAATGATTCCAGAACAGAGATTAAGGAAAAGTTGTTTCTACTATATATTCTGTTAATTTAAAAACACAATTTTATTGCCTTTGTTATTTCTTCTGGGTTGAATTGCACCTCTTAACAAACCGTGAGAAAAAAAAATCCTCAAGCACGTTCAGTACAGGAGCTGTTTCTCCAGGTGGGCAGAGTTATGAGAAGGCCAGCACTTCAGTGAGCTTGTTTTCCCCTTTGTTCTTTAAATAGATGGCAGGCCGGCTCTGGTATCACTTATTCCAGCTTTTGCACACTAATTTTTCCCTTCCTTTAGCCCTTTACTTGCTTTCCTCCCTCTGGGTTTTTCCTTTGGCTTAAAGATTTTGATTCTCCTGTTCAAAGGCATTTTGCTCACCAGCGACAAAACATCCAAAGCCTCCTCAGTTCACCTTTAGTGGACTGTAGCCACAGGTAGCATTTACCTTTCTCTTTGCTCTGTTTGTTTCTCTGCACTGTCACTTCCGCTCAAGATAAGGTGCAGCAAGTTGCTGCCTTTGGGGCATTCAAACTCCTGTTCAACCATGAAGTTAACTGGATAGCCTTTAGCAAGGCTTCTGCTCCCTTTGCTTAACTTTCTCCACCAGGCTGCTGTAAGAATCAAATGGGAAATTCCTATGTATGTCATCTTGAGTTCCTTGGAGGAAGACCAAGATAAGCACATGAGTGATAAATATATAATAAACAGTTGTGTGCCACAAGCAAGAGAAGACATAAAAGCATATAAAATTGTCCTTTTGGAGCAATTGTTCTATTTAATGATTGCCCTTAGGAACTGTGATTGATGATATCCTGGAACATGGTGATTTGGGACCTGCAATTTTGAGAATGTTTTACTTCTGACTGTTTTTGGCAATCTGTTGGCCATAGAAAGAGACAAAACTTCACAGGTTCTAGCATGACCTTCAGAATCAATTAAATTCTTCTGCCCTAAACATAATGTGCAGTAAAACTCAAAGGAGAAACTAAACAAATAGGAAGATTTTGTACATGAAATTGGAAGACAAAAGAAAATCTGCAGAACTCATGAGCAAGCATAGATAGGATCAGACCATCCTAAAAACAATCTAAAAAGCAAACTGTCTCATAACATGAGTTGTGGCCAGCCATAACGACAGAGATAAGGATCCATAGCTTGAAAAGTAAGAAAAAGAAACTCAGATTATCTAGTTCATCCTTTTGTGTTCTACATGAATTTCCATTAGTCCTCTCTACATTTGTGGGTTTGACTTGCACAAATTTGGTTATTTGCGAGCTGCATGGATGCCTTCACCCCTCCATTCTCCTCCTCCCATCCCCTTGCCTTTTGCCCAGGTGCTTCTGCCTTCCTTTTCTGCAGCTGGGCAAAGGAGTGGGGGGGGCGGGATGTGTGCATGCTTGCTCCCCCATTCTCTTGCCTTTTGCCTGGATGTGCAGAAGAAAAGCAGGCGTGCTTAGGTAAAATCAAGGGGATGGGGGAAAGGCACGTGGTCCCCATTCCTTTGTCTTTTGCCTAAGTATGAAGAACATGTGGCAGGGAAAAAGGCAAGGGAATGGGGGAAAGTTTCTGTGCCCTAAACCCTTGCAAAAGTGGAGGGGCCACTGTAGATGGATCTCCAGATAGCTGTCAAGGCTAGGCTGCATGCTTCCTTTCCTGAGAGCTTGAATTTTAGGCTCTTTCTGCAGGATGTCATCATCCCGCATTGGGGATGGAAGAAGGGCAGGACCCAGATGATGCTTCTGCATGACGTTTTTCAGGTTCTGTCCTTCTCTCATTCCCAGGTGGCACGATTGCGCTGCAAATCATTGATGGGTTCTCACCATCAATGACCAGCAATCCCACTGCCCACCCTCACTTACCTGAGCTGCAGAGGGTCAGGAAGCGCAATGGCTGTGCTTCCTGCCCCAGCACAGCCTGGGACAGTACCTGACTGCACTGAGGAAGCAAGAGGCATGACCATCATGCCTCCTGCATTCCTGCAGGCAGCTGGTGGAGCACTCCCCTCCTGGGACAACCTCTACTGAGATCCCCACGGGATGCCACTGGGATCAGGCAGGGTGCGGACAGGGCCTAAGAATCAAGCACTCTGTTGTTGGATGTTTTTTTTACTGCACAGAAGCTTTTCTAGTGTCTTAGTTATCAAAATGTTTCTTAAGCATGCACGCAGGAGGTTGACTAAGTACTTCCATGTTTCTGCAAATGTTTCTACATGCATTCTGCTTTTCAAAGCTTTTTAAGGCAGCATCGTTATCGCACTGTCTGAGCTGGGTTTCTCAAACTGACCTAGGTGTCTTTTCTTTCACAAATTTTGTCTATGTTACTGGAAATAACTTAGTATCCGGGAGAAAGAGAAATGGTATGACCCATTCCTGTTCATTTTTATCCTCGATTGAATCTCACTGTGTTGAAAGAATTTGTAAAACCCAGTTTGAGTCAATAATTTGTAAGAAAGCAACACAGAGAAAATTTGTTACAGTAGTGATTATTCACTATATCACTTGTAATGAGCAAACTGGACTAACCTGTAAATATTAAGCTGTTAGTTTCAAATCTATTAAAAACCAACAACTGTGTATTTTATCAATCTTTCTATTTTATAGTATGGTGGTCTCTGATTTAGAGTCACTTTCTGAAACAATTAAGCAAGCAAGTTTAATTTGACTGATGGAGAATGTTCTCCCATATTCAAATCTAATGTTTCATATGCTGGATTTTATGAACTCTCATGGCAATTTAATTATGCATGATCTGTGACTGTGTGTGAATGATTCTATATAGGTATTTATAAAAATTCATATATGTCCAGTATATGACTTAAGCAGGGTTTGAAAATGTTACTTTTTTGGACTGCAACTTCCAGAATGCCCTGTAAGTTTTTTAGGGAAGGTTCTGGGAGTATAGTTTTAAAAAAAAGAAAGCAACTTTTCCTAGCTCAACATTTAAGAGTTAGGAGCTCTGTTGCAATGCGTTGTCCAATGAACTAGTGTACCACATTTTACTTCTGAACTTAAAACAGCTGTGAAATTACCTAAAATGCCAAACATAAAAGTATATGATCAGTGTGGTGGACCTCTGTACGGGGAATGGTAGTTCAAATCTCTTATCAGTTATGAAACTTAGGCCATTTCCGCACTAGAGTGTTATAGTGCTATGATTCCACTTTCAACATCCTATGGAATCCTGGAGTTTGCAGGGCCGAAACTGCAAACCCCAGGATTCCATAGGATGTTGAAAGTGGAATCATAGCACTATAACACTCTAGTGCGGAAATGGCCTTATTTAGGGGTTTTTAGGAAAAGCAGTTGCTAGTCCCAGCTAGACTAGACTTGTTGAATCAGTTGCTCAATGTTAGGTCAACACTTACATAAATCCTATTGATTCAGTGGGTTTAGTGTAGTTGTGCCTATCTCCCAGCCACTCAAAGAATCCCTTAGAAAAGAGTTGGATGAAAAAATCAAATAATAATAAGCCAAAATAATATTTCTAATAAATGAGGATTTTTTCTCTCTTTGTTATACTATTTCTGAAAATAATTTCCCCTATAGCGTAAAAGAAACGGGGTTTAAAATCTGCAGGAAATTTCACCAGCACACTTCTATAGAACTAGGGTTGCTAGTTCTCCAAATCCGAGCAGCCTATTTTGCATAACATGAAAGTTATGCACATTAATTGTGGCATTGCTTATCTGTCTGGTAAATTCTACTATGGCCATTTCCGCATGTGGTGAGGGAATCGCTTCCTGCCGCTACTCACCGGATCTTATTTGGGTCCGGTCCGAGGTGAGGAAGAGAAGTGCGTGATCACAGATCCGCACTGCTCCAGCGTCCAAAATGGCAGCTTCCAGTTGGTCGTGGGTCATGACCAACTGCTGAAACTCGCTAGCCTAAAGCCCACCCTCTGCAGATCGCAGGCTTGCATTGGTGCGAGCCTGCAAATCTGCATTGGAGAGCAGGCACGTGCGCCGGCATTTTGAAAAACCTGAAAAATCAGGTTTTTCAAAAACACACTGGAGGACTGCTTGGGGTTGCTCCGGAGCAGACTGAGGTGCAGATCTACGCTAAGTATTCCGGACCCAGTCCTCTCCAAGGTGCAGATGTCTCCGTGGAGGACACACTGCACCGTTTTTTTAACCCTTGTGGAAATGGCCTATGTTCAGTACTGGAACTGTTTAGATAGCACTGTTCTGAAAGAGGCAATGTGGTGGTTCAAACTATTCTGATCACAAAGCTTACTTGGTAACTTTTGGCCATTTGCTACCTATCTGACATGGCTGTTATGGGGATACATGGCAAGAGAAGAACTATGCAAAATGGCCATGTACATTGGCTGATGAAGTACATGATTAGATGGCACTTCATCATATGTGTGAATTTCTGCCCTTAAAAATCATCATCGCTTGACCTGTTGCAAATTACTGTGAAAATGTGATATACTGAGACTACTATATGACAGCATCTGAAAGGTATTCCTTTGTCTAAAGAATGTGCATTTTGAAATAAGTGCCCCATACATGCAAACATTATTTTGCCCTCCTAACACCAGCTTTACATATTTTGCTTCCACTGGATATAAATCTTTTCTAAGTTCACCGCCCTGTTGTTGCTGTTGTTCACTTTCTTCTGTGCTGCTATATAATGGATAACAGGGAAACAAATGACATGATGGCAAGGAATAATATTCTGCACCTAAATGAATACAAATACATATATACATTTATGTGCATGTAAGTAAGTGAAAGGCAGGAGAAAAAGAGGAAGGCTTCAACACAGATGGATTGATTCAATAAAGGAAACCATGGCCCTGAGTTTTGCAAGACTTGAAGGGGGCTCATGGTAACTGATGCTCATGGAGGGTCTTCATTCATAGGGTCTCTGTAAGTCAAAGCTAACCTGAGGCAAATAACAACCACAAATGTGTGTGTGTGGGGGGGAGCATACACATATATGCCAGGGTAGCACGGGGTAGCTCTCCAGAGCATGTGCAGAGTGCTAACAGGGCAGCGATGTCCAGCTGCAACCAGGCAGCTCCAGGCAGGCTAAAAAAGTTCCGTAGACCCAAAGAGATAAGACTCAGGATTATTGATTTAGCAAAGCACACTGAGATAAAAGTTACAGCTTCTGGCAGCATACCAAGAAGCAACAAGCAAGACAGGAACATAAATCAGCATGAAAAAAACAGACTGGCAGCATGTCTGGATACAATCCAGAAATTAGCCCTTAGAGCAGCATGACCACCAGGAATTAGAACCATAGAATCATAGAGCCCAAGTGCAGGACCTTACATTTCTCTCTGTTGAAATTCATTTTGTTAGCTTTGGCTCAGCTCTCCAATCTGTCAAGGTTGTATTGAAATTTGATCCTATCCTCTGGTGTATTAGCAACCCCTCCCTGTTTGGTGTCATCTGCAGATTTGATCAGCATGCCCTCTACGCCTTCATCCAAATCATTGATGAAGATGTTGAATAGCACTGGGCCTAGGACAGAACCCTGAGGCACCCCACTAGTGACTTTTCTTCAGGATGAAAAGCAGCCATTGGTGAGCACCCTTTGGGTGTGGTCAGTCAACCAATTACAAATCCACCTAACAGTAGCCCTGTCCAGCCCACGTTTTACTAGCTTCTTTGCAAGAATGTCATGGGGAACTTTGTCAAAGGCCTTACTGAGGTCAAGATATGCTACATCTACAGCATTCCCTTTGTCTATCAAGCTTGTAACCCTATCATAAAAAGAGATAAGATTAGTCTGGCATGAGTTATTTCTGAGAAATCCATGCTGGCTTTTAGTGATTACGGCATTGCTTTCTAACCTCTAAGAATTTACCTAAATGGTGAATTGTAGTGCCATATCAAAGCCTTTTTAAGGGCTTACCCACATCCCACACCCTGTGGGGTGACCCAAATACATTTACAGCATGCAACCTCTTCATGTTGGTGCTCAGAGATGAGACAAGACCTTCCGAGGCTGGCTAGCCAAAACATTCTTTGCAGTTGCACTCAAGGTCACATTACCTCATTTCTGCCATCCACTTAGAAAAACCTTTTCTGAACGCACATCAAAAGCCTCGACAATACATACATACAAATACGTACCATGCACGTTTGTTATGCACATTTACTTAGGCATTAAGATCTATTTTACTTTGTAGACCATATACTGGAGTATGCAGTTCTAACTACTATGCTAGACTACAGCTCCTAGCTTTCCTCAGCATTGGCTATGCTGGCAAGAACTGCTGGGAGCAGCAGGGTCCATGCAACTCCCTGCATTGGTCCATGCAACTCCTTGCGCTATCACATAAGTTCCTGGCTAGCAAAATGGGAGCTGGCAGTGGTGGGGCAGCCAAATACTCTTCTGAGTTTTAAGCAGCTGCCTTTGGCTCCTACCTACCTGACTTAGTGCATATGGTGACTGATGGCAACTAAAGGGCAGTTGTAGGTTCATTTCTTACAAAACAATGAGGTTGTATCTATCTGTATTCACAAGGGATTTTTTTTTTTGTTAATATGAAACTTCAGAATCCAGGCCAGCTAATTATCCATATTCATACTGGGCAGAATGCTTAGAATACCAATAAAATCCAGTCAAACAAGGGGTATTGCAATCCTATTTTGAACTGAATGGGGGCTGCAAGAGAGCTTGTGCTTTCTGCAAGGCTTTTCATCTCCATGGGAGTGGTTCACAAACAGAATGAACCCCACTATTAATCTCTTACTTGTCTCACAAGATCTCAGCTTTAAAGGAAACTTGTCAGTTTGTTTAATCTTAAGGCTGGTTTTTTCATTCTTTTCGCTCGCTCGTTTATTTAGCACATCTTGTATTGACAAAGTGTTTCATTTTCTTCCTTTAGCACTTTGCTTCAGTAGCCTGTAAAACAACATACACTTGGGAGTGAAGCTTATGATTTCCATCAACATTATCCCAGGAAAATTACCAATACTTGATCGTATTTTCTGGAGTATTTTTTATTGTTTAATAGACAAGTATACATTCTCTCCCTCAGGCAAAAGTTGAGCAACAAGGCCACTTTTGAGTAGCACTAGTCAGAAGTTAAGCATCTGACCTCCAAGCTGTGACGTATGTTCCCCCCAGTTCAGGATGTGTAAGAATAAGGAGAAGCTAATATGGCAAGTTTTGCCTGAACAGTTACATCCTGCTTGATAGCAGATTACATTCATACTGCAAGAAATAGGCTTTTTGATATCATGGTTCTATGCATTTACATATTGAACTTAAAACTTTACACATTGAACTACATCTCCCAGAATCCTCAGCCCAGCTTGGGCACTGACCATCCTAATCCAGAGGTTCTTGGAAATATAGCCAAAAAAGTACCTTTTCCAAGTACATTCTTTCCCACCTACCTTTTCTTGAGTGGGTCTGAGTCTGTAGTAATAAAGAATCACATGCCTTCTTTGTTTCATTTCATTTATATCCCACCTTCCTCTTTGCACAGGATCCAAGTCAGCTACTTACACATCTTGAAATGCTTAGATACATTATATATTTTAGAAATCTTGAAACATTTCTAGGTATAAATTGTCAAATTATTTCTAGCACAAGGAGCCCTGAAGAATTCCTAGCTCCAGTATGTGGGAACAGGAAAATGGGTGGACTTGTTGATATATATCCAGAAATAACAGGGACTTTAATACTAATTTGGAGGATTGGTTTATAATTGTATTTCCATATTTAATGTTATTTCTCTAATACTATACTTGAGCAGCTAAATCTACAGGAGTATCTAGCATCAGCCAGAGCTCTTCTTTGTAATAAGTAAGCTAACCAGCTGGCCTGTACTTTATGCTGTGTGCACACTTGATTTCTCCAGGCCCGATGGAAGAAGAAATCAATGACTCTGTGGTTTTACTATCTTTGCATAGAGATAGCTCCTGTCAGTGTGTTTTTAACTGCAATTACTTCTTTCTGTCCATGTAACTGAAAATCCAATGGGAAATTGATCTATGGCTTTGCACCAGAGCATCCACAATTTTTTTAAAAATGCTGTCCAATTGTTCAAATTCCTATTTAAAAAGAAACAAATGATTTTCAAGAACCTAGCACCTACAGCATTTCACTATTAACTTTGATATGGATATAGGCATGAGGAAGATTTTTTGGAAAGGAGTTTCCCTTTTAAATGACAGCCTTCCAAGTAGGTTTTCTGGTTTGTAATGGGTGAAAAGATAATAAGGGTCATGGAAAGGATAGGAGTATCTTACTGACAACTTGCTCCAATATGGGATATTTTCTATTAAAGAGGATGCTTTGCCTGCAAATAATTGACAATAAAATACATTTGTGCCATTGATGCTTGCCATATTTTTAAAAACGGGGAAAAAATCAGTGGGGGAAAAATAAATAAAAATATAAAAAAGCAAGCATAATTCTAGAAACTAATGAAAAGCCTAAGGGGGTAGTGTTCAAAAAGATACTGAAAATGGCAATAAGTATGAGAAATTATAACCACTGAAAGTGTTTTTATGTGCCATCTTCTTCAAATTGTTTATTTCTATTTGTTTTAGTCCTGAATTGTGCTCTTTCTTCTCCTACATGACTAATAGCAGCTATAGGGCATTTAAGATGAGAAATGTGGGAGGATGTTTAAATGCTATAAAAGAAAAAAGAAAAAAAGGACCATAGCCAGTATCAGGATGTCTAAGTTCAGTTCCTAGCATCTCTAGGCAGAATTAGCAGAGTCCTCTCTGAAGTATTAAAGTGGTTGCAAATCAGTATTGATAGTATTGCGCTAGATGGACAAACTCACTATAAGATGGTTTCCTATGTTAAGTCAGTAGATCTGATCATAGAGCTTACTTACTGGTATGTTTACTATGAGCAAGTTTGTGAAAGGTAAGACAGGACTGCAAGAATCACTGAAAAGGGGAAGTATATAAACCACTTTCCACAGCAAACAGGAATCAGGACACCTAGACAGAGCTTGGAAAAGTTACATTTGTGGACTAAAACTTCCAGATTCCCTGAGTCTAGGCAGTTCTGTAGGTTGCAGTCAGAAGGGTTAACTTTTCTGAGCTTTGCACCTGGGAACTGCTGTCAACAGTTAAAACTGCTCACACCAAATAACCTCAGTTTCTTCAGCAAACTGCTAAATTGATGAAAGTTTCCAGTCTTGTTTGTGTGTGTGTGTGTAAATTATGAGTTCCAGTTTTGTTTAGGAAGCATATAGAGATAAATGTCAGACACTGGAGTGTGTGACACAATACTGCTACTGACCACCAAAGTACTGTTCACATTTTGAAAAATGGCATTGTCAGCTGGCACTGTGGGAGTCATGCTTCTATCAAGTTGGTATATGAGACAGGCTCTTGTTTTTTCTGTGCTTTTGTCAGTCAATCCCAATTCAAGACTCCAGAAGTCAAGCAGTAGTATACATGGTGAGGCAGTTCATATCCCAGAATATTTTCCTTCACGTGCCTATTAAATAGCTGTTGTGATAAACAACTAGGAATAAAATCAAGTTGCTTTTGTTCAGTAAGGACAGTTCTATTTAAAAACCAAAGTCATGAGTTGCAACTCTGACTGCAGACTGTTATATAAGGAGGTGTCATTTCTACCATCATTTGTTGTTGTTTTTCCAAAGCGGAGGTGTGCTTCAATTTCTCACCATCCAGTAAAACCAACATGTTTATATGAAAAGCTTCCTTATTTCTTTCCCTGCTTATGCTAATAGCTTACCTACAGGCTTCAGCTGATCTGTGGAATAGTTCTAAAGGGGATAAAGTATTGTTGTTGTTGTTTTGTGCTTTCAAGTTGTTTCCCACTTATACTGGCCCTAAGGTGAATCTATCCTGGGGTTTTCTTGGCAAGATTTGTTCAGGGGGGCTTTATCCTTGCCTTCCTCTGAGGCTGAGAGAATGTGGCTTGCCCAAGGTCACCCAGTGGGTTCCTATGGCTGAATGAGGATTTGAACCCTGTTCTCCAGACTTGTAGCCCAATGTACCACGCTGGCTTTCATGGAGACAAGTACCGCTCCAGTTTTAATCCTGCCTGTAAGAAAATAGCTCAGAAGGGGTATGACTGCACACTAAGTTTCCCTGAGAAAAGAAACACAATCACTTGGTAATCTGAAACATCCAAGGCTCAGTTTGGTCTATCAGAGAAATTGCAGGAGAAAAAGTGTCCAAAGTCTTAGTTTTCAGTGGTCATTTATATACCATTAAAATTAATTCTGATGTGGTGGAAGAAACTCAAGCTAGGATATGGATACATGTTGTACCTGGAATGGATTCTGACAGATCACTTCAGAAGTCCATCTCACAGATCTGCAGTGGTGGGTCCCCCCCACAAAATTTGCAGTTAGTTTTCGTATGGAAACTTTCCATTCTAATACATGATTAAGGTAGTGATCATTGTTATGTGTCTTCAAGTCAACCCTGCCTTATGCTAATGCCATCATAGGGTTTACTTTGAAAGTTTTATTCCGAGGAGGCTGGGCATTGCCTTCCTTTTAGGCTAAGTGAGTGTGGCTTGTCCAAGAGTGGAAAAGACTGATATACTTTACTGAAACTTATTATGGAAGACAGTTTTCCCTTGGACTGGTGATATTCCAAGCAGGAGTTCAAGAATTACTAAATTTTCCTCCCCCATTAAAGCCTTTGAAGATAACTGCTGACAGAAGTATTCTGTGCATTCTAAATTTTACTCTGAAACCAGAATGCTGTCAGTTCTTTGATTTTTTTAAAGAGGAGTTAAGTTTAGCAAAGGAAACACAGTGAATTTGCTCATAACCTATATCTTTATTTATGGAATATGGCCTCACAGGATCAAACTGACTACTGTTACATTGCTTCAGAAACTTGAATCTAACTGTATAGGGATAGTTTTTCAAACTTTATTCTCTGTTGACTTCTTGGAGCACATTTCCTCTGGAGTTGAGGAGTTGCCATAAGGGAATGTGAAGACAGGTTTTTGTGAGGTGTTTCTGAGGGATAAAGAAAGATTTGAATATCATTCTCTCTCAGAAATGGAGTGAAGGTTAACAGAGATGCTATACTAAATGAATAGCACATATGGAATCTTTTTTATTTGTGAGTAAATGTGGACCCTCGTTCCACACATGTAATGCAGGCTGGGCTCACTCCACCATTCCATTTGTGCAAACTAAGGGCCTTTCTGCACTACATTGTTATAGTGCTTTTATTCCACTTTCAACATCCTATGGAATTCTGGGGTTTGTAGTTTAGTCAGATTCAAGAGCTCTCTGGTGAGAATTCTAGATGCCCCTTCCTAAACTGCAAACCCCAGGATTCCATCAGATGTTGAAAGTGGAATAATAGCGCTATAACAGGGCAGTACGGAAAGACCCTGAATTGCGTATCTCTATTTAATCCCCGTGAAGAAAAAGTTGGGCCTGATTTAGAAGGAAAAAAAATAGTGGGGAGCTGATCCAGAGCAACTCCCTGCATGCTTGATTACAAGTAGAAAGAAAGAAAGAAAGAAAGAAAGAAAGAAAGAAAGAAAGAAAGAAAGAAGCTTCCTTTTCATGCTATATATTGATGTACCATATTTACCAATGTATAAGACACACCCCATTTATACACTGGCAAATACTATTTGCCAGTGTATAAGGCACACCTCATTTTCAAACAGTATTTTTCAGGGGGGAAAAGTGAGTCTTATTCACCAGCAAACACAGTAGCTTCTACAGTAGACAAATACCCTGAGACCGAATACCTCCAGCTGTAGCTCTGAGACAGATAGACAGAAACCTCCAGCTGAATTCCAGGCTATGGCTGTGCATCAGTAGACTGACCTGAGAGGAGTGACAGCATCTTGTACTAGTACTGAAAACCAATTCATTGAACCCTGTCTGCCTTTTTTTTTTAAGGTTTGGTTTAGAGACTTACCTTACATTGTAGAAGAAGAAAGGCAGCCCTGTTAACCACTTGCAGCAAAAACGACAGACTCGTGTGATGTTTTAATGAAGATTTATTTGGCTTTTATGGACTGCTGTCTGCTACATCCAAGAGATGATGTCCATAAAAGCTTATGCCAAATTAAACATCTTCATCAGTAAAGAGTCACAAGAGCCTTTTTGGGTTTTTCTTCTGTTATGGTCTAGTTATCTTAATTATATCTATTACTTCTTTGCCCCTTGTTATTAAATCTTGTCAGCAAATATATTTGACTCTTGTTAGTATTTCATTCATTTCCAAACTTCCACGAATGTGTTTTTTGGTCAGTAGGCAGACATTATATGAGCTCTCATGAGGAAGCATATGATATGAGTTGAGTAAAATAAAGACAGAAATACATAAAAGGCCTATATATTGAGCTACTTGGGGTTCCAGTACTAGAGGAAAGCTAGGATAAACATAAAATAAAGTAATATTTAGAAAACACTATGACTTTGGATAAAGAGATGTGAAGCTGTGATTGCCCTGATATTAATTGGAACCTTTTATTCTCCTGAACAGGAAATCATTCAAATAAATCAACCTCCCTCAACCTGATACAGACATCCCTCAGTTAACAAAGCCACTGACAAAGAAGCTCCTTTTTATAAAACCTTTTTACATCCCAAGTTCTCCTTTTCTTTTTAGCTGGAAGGGTTTTTTTTAGCAGCATTGTCATTGGCTGATGGTATAGGAGGGCTGTAGAAACACAGACATTCAGTGTTGGATTGCAACAGCATGTCTGCCGTAGACAATGCAATAAAAGCTAGACTTGAGAAAGACCGGGAGTCTACCCTGGCTAATCCTACTGTACTTATACAAGCAAGGTAAACATCAGCTATTTTCAGAATCCTACTCAGCAAAACAGAGGGGGAAAAAGGGAAGAGCAGATAAGCCTGTCTCACCAGCTACTCACCAGCATGTTAAAGAAGCCTGGATCTATACATTTGGACGCCACAATGGAAAAGAAAAAGTGGAGTTGAGGGGAGGGACCCTCATTCCTGAATGCATTTTGGAGGAAACTTTCAAGTACCTACTGGAACACTCAAAATGTTTTTGTTTACTTATGCAAGGCTTACCTGAATTGGTTTAATTTTCACATTGATAGTTTGGAACAAAAACTTTGCTGAAACTTGTCAAACTTCTTTTCATTATTTTGGTGCATGGACTTAACCCTGTTCTTTCCATGTTATCCTTTGGTACCCAAATTTCTGTTAAAGAAGTAATGCCCCCAAAGCATCAGCATTGTTAACTGAGGTACACTTGAACTGTACTCCCCAAATGTGCTGGGCTATGATTTCCATCATCCACAAACCAACCTGGAAAGTTCCAAGTTGAGTTAGATAGGAACAGCCTGCCCTTTTGCTTATGCCCTCATGCCTCTTCTGGAGGAGGTATAAATAAATGGTTGATGGATCAGGAGCATCCTATCTTACAAAGACTGATGAACTGCTAACTGAGAATCCATCAGTTTGTCAGCACTCATTGGTTTATTCTAACTGGAAACAGGCTGCTTTTGTGTTTGCCAATTTAATGATTATCCTTTTTGTGAGCAATGTCTCTCGTGGTTTCCTGCACACTTATATAACCAAAGCAGAAGAAAGAAATACAGCATAGATACGGGCAAAAATATCATCATGTATCAGAGGATGCACTCTCTTGTGAGAAAAGGCAATGCAGCTGTGACAACAGGAAGAAAAAAATCCGGGCAAAATATTTACTTCTCTGATTCTCCATCTGTGTGCATATGTCTGTAGTTTGCTACAATTAAGTATTTAAAAAGAAACAAAAGTAAATAGCCATTATTAATAATGGTTCACTGGACTCACATCTTCTGCCTGCCCAGTTCTTTGTCCAGAAATAGAAAGTGAGGTAAATTTGCCACTTATTACCACCGAGCAGCATGACATCCCTTCATTCGAAATTTCAAGCTGCCTATCTACACAGTGGGAGAGAGATTCATTTTAAATTAAACATGCCGAGAACTAGACTTCAAAGGGAACAAGGCAAAATTGTTGCTTCCATGCTGGAAATTCTCAGAGATGGTCTTTGGCCTCACATATTTACTGGGAGAAATTAATTGCTCCTCTCGCATTGCCAGGGCAATTAATTGGAAAGGACAGACCCTTTGCTGAGGATTCTGCTGAGAGGGAGAAACAGCTGTTGAAGTTCTTGTTTCCAAACTATGTTAAGAGAAGACAAAACAAGGGACATCTAGGTGAAATTTTAGCAAAACAAAGAAACCAGGTAGGTGAAAGATGTGACAACTTGCGCTGCATGTGTGAGAGAGCCTGCGGGGAGTGGTGGCCATGCATTATACTGTGTAAGGAGAGACAAGTGGCCAGTCTCAGCGTGCCTCCATTAGCTGCAATTAATGCGGTTGCTATAGAGCTACCCACTACTATTGCTGTATCCATGCTTACAATTAGCGCAAGGAACATCCCCCTCCTCATATGTAAGTAAAAGCAATTGACCTCCTTCATATGTTTGGTTAACATAGCTGGTATTTTTCAAGCTTTTCTTAGAAAAGAGGGAACACCTGTAATCTTTCTAAGTGATCACAAACAAATTGTTGCTACAGCTGAGTGTTTTAAAAATGCCTCTGTGGGACTGGTGAGGCTTGCATGAAACGCAGCTTGTCAGTTGGACCTCTTCAAATTCTTGTTTTCCTTATCATTCTACTACTTCTTATAATACTAAGAATGTTTTAAAGTAGGTTCTCACTGCCATAAAGAGGACAATTATTTCTCATCAGTTGCTTCAAATGTCAAAGAGAAGTCTGAAAAGAATTGTGGGACAATGCAGCATAGGGGAACTGTGTTACATCACATAATGGGCAGGATCCAGCATTGGACATCTGCTGGCAGAATGGACGAATCTTGCAGAACCATCTTAAATGTGGTCCACAAATCTGGCTCTAGCGGACTGTGAAATCCTATGAAAGCAGGCTTTGGGAGGTATGGAAAATTTCAGCACAGGGGACAAAAGAGGAAGAAATGATCATTTGAGCTGCAAGTGCAATATTGCACTTATCCTAATGTCTTTGTACTCAGAAAGTGTGCTGCCAGTAAAAGCATAGGGCACATGTATTATTGAATAATTTGCATAGAATTGTCTTAGATGCTTTTAAAAATGAGACTAAGATGATTTCTGCAAGTATATTGTTAACACCTCCTTCTGTTTACTGATAATGTGCTT
Source organism: Ctenosaura bakeri (assembly GCA_948474755.1). Lineage (NCBI taxonomy): Eukaryota > Metazoa > Chordata > Lepidosauria > Squamata > Iguanidae > Ctenosaura > Ctenosaura bakeri. Next base: position 68,281 of record CAOLHI010001484.1, on the reverse strand, counting down.
TAAACACCTTTAAAACAAGGACAGATGGAAGGTATGTTTTGACTTCAGCACCCATATTTCTTGGTCATTGGCCATGCTGGCAGAGGCTGATGGGAGTGGAAGTCAAAAAGATCTGGCAATCTAATATCCACCCCTGCTTTGAGTTATACCCTTAGTTTAGCCTTTTGTGTTAACAGATGCTGCACTATTACATATCTGCAGAAAATTCACTATTACATATCTGTTCATCATGTGACTGTTGAAGGCACATGGGCCCTGCAAGAAAAAAGATGCTGGCTTGTGCAGCTATCTGTGCATGTGTACACACATCCACACCTAATTGCACATAAACACATCACAAGCATGTTCTACTTAATATATTTATGAGCTCAAAATTTAGCAGGCAATTTTCCTTTGCACCAATTATATATGCCCCATAAGAAGTCATTCTGAACTAGGTATGTTATAGCCCTGTGATAGTACTACTGAAAGCTTATAGCTTGCCAATCTGATGCATTTATGAAGCTGAATGTTATTAGGAAATCAGGTTGATGAAAGGAGATCTAAACGTCTTTCTTTAACTTGTTGTCTTGAAGCTTACACTGTGAGACTACAACGCTGATGCAATAGCTTCCCATATAATTCTGTCAGGAAGAGTGCCAAATGTAGGCAATATGCGTGAATATGTGGCGGGCTTGTTTCCTTCCAGATTATTTGTGCAAAGATTATCTGCAAAGAGAAAGCAAATGAAACTAGCTAGGCAAGATAGATGCTTGTAACAAAATGCTGGGAGTGGGGAGAGAGAGAGAGAGATCCTAACTGCTAATTAGTCTTTGATCACATCTGTATAATCCTTTCCAATGTTGTATTAATCTTTTCTAAGCACGCTACAAAACAGTCATGGCTTAATAATGGGAAATTCTCCCAGTGTGTATGATTAGGAAGGAGGGAGAGGTCTTCGTGCAGCTCAAAATGGCAAGCTAATAAGATTTCTGTGCCTCAGAACACATATGGTAAGCATTGCCACTTTTAATTTGTCTTTTGGACCACTCTTCTTCTGAATAAGGGGCTGTATGTCAAACCTAGTTTCTTAGTATGGTATCACAAAGCCACGTTTAGGCAGCTTTGGAGTAGCACACTAATTATGTATGTTAATAAATGGTATCTACTGTGCATTTATATTCCCTAGTCAGCACTTTCAGGGCCAGCCCTGCTATTGGGCAGAGTGTGGCAATCCCTCCAAGCAATAGGTTTGGGCTATCATGAAAGTGTAGTGAGTAGCTGTTGGGAAAATTCCAGCATTCTCTCTCCCCCACATCTTGTTCTTAGAGCAAGTGGGCATAGCTAGCATAGGGCTACCTTTCTCCTTTGCATGCCAAAGCTCCACCATTTGCCTTTCTGTCATTTAAATGCATGATCATAAATACCTTTGGTGCTCAGGTGATCAGATCATGTGACCCAGGACAGTTGCTTGGGTCATCGGTCTTATAAAAGAAAGAGACCCCTTTCAACTCTCTCTCTTCTCCTCCATTTTTGCATCTTCTTCCTCCTCTCCGACCACGCTTCGCATCTCCATCAGAAGATGGCGAGTTAAGACCGAAGCTACTACTATTCATTAGCTAGTTAGGTTGTAGGATCTCCCATACATATGTAAATGTAGAAGTCATTAGTAAACTTTTCTAAGTTTGTAATCTGAAGCTGCCTGCATTTGTTTTATTTCTTCAGTCAATCTGAGATCAGAAAAGCCATACACAAATTTAGACATGCTTCTTCTGCTACTCTGCTAAAGGAGGCTGAATCCTGACAGTTTTAGCTTCCATAGAATTTCCCAATAGGGCTAACACCCTGGGAAACTTTTATTTCCAACAGTAGCTGGTTATTTACTTTGTTACATTTGCATATTTCTTGTCAGAATACGGAGAGGTATTTTTGTGGGATTTCCTCTCTCATGTGCCTAAATAACTTGGTTGGCTTTAGGTACTATACTGTGGCCAGCCACAGATGCAGGTGAAACATCGGGAGCAAATACTACTAGAACACAGCCTCAAAGCCCGGAAAACCCACAACAACGTATGGATTCCGGCCATGAAAGCCTTTGACTTTACATCAATGGTAGTCTGTTCAGGTGGTGTTCAGGTTGCAGTGAGCTGATGTTTGCTGCTCCCTTCCACCAGCCAGGAAGGCTGTGGCAATCAGAAGTGGGACCCCATTGCAATTTCTCATTGCATCCTCGCTTGCTTGTAGGAGGGGACTGGACATGTCATCCTGCTGTGCCCTGATCGCCATTGCTTGATGTGTCTGTTTGCTTGATGCAGCTGCTGGCTACTGGCTGTGAGGGTAGGTTTGGGGGCTACCCCTCTGTAGCTAAGTGAGTGATATAGAATCTTGGTGGTTATTAATAATTTTTAAAATAAAAAATACTTTAAAAGTGCAAAATGCCTGCAAATATTTTGAAGTAACAATTAAATGTTTACTAGGGATGGGACGAATCCAGAATTTTCAGAATCCAGATCTTGATCCGAATCCCTGGAAGGTTCTGGGAATCCACAAATCTCACGAATCTAGAATCTTTCAAATCCTTTTTATAAAAGAGTTTAAAAAGCAAGGGAAAGAAGGATAACCTTGGGCAAGACACACTCTCTCAGCCTTAGCAAAAGCCTAGGCAAAGGCAAACCTCCCTCTGAAGAAATCTGACCAAGACAATTGTCCTAGTTTTGCCTCAGGATCTCCCCAGATTGAAAATGATATTAAGGCCCTTTCTACACAGGCAGGAAAATGTGGATTAATCCCACATTTTCCTGCTTTTTAAACAGGCCCACATATACCCATGTCAAAACTGGATTTTCTTTGCATAGCTCCTTCTGGCATCCTGGAGTTTGTAGTTTGATGTTGCACCAGTAGACTTTGGCAGAGAAGGTTGTGACACCTTGTAAAACTCCAAAGCCCAGAATTGTGTCTGAAAGAGGTTTGCAAGGGAGCTATGCAAAGGAATGTTTCAGCTGTCCTTGAAATCTCAAGCCTGTAGCTTCCAGTCAAGTCCTGAACTTAAATATGAAATCATCAGTTTAAATATCTTAGAATACAAGCCCAGATGTAATTTGTGAAATTGTTAGCAAAGGCCATTATTACTCCAAGGGAAGATCTCACCTACTTACTATCTTCCCTTTTATATCTGGTCTCCCAGGTTTTCAGGCATCCTAGTTTCCCTGGTTTTCGGGAGTCCCGGTCTCCAACAATCTATTTAGGTGGAGGATTTGAACAATTCAGTTAGCCTATTTTGGCACAGGGATTTGGATTCAGGAATCTCGAATCCTTACCCAGGATTTGAGGATTTGGTTGGCCCATCCCTAATGTTTACTGATCACATGTGAAAACATAACCATGTTATTAGATTTTAATATTATTTTTCAAAATGCAGTCATTGCCTCTTGTCCTGCTCCCCAAAATAACCCATTATATATGATAGCATCTTCTGTGATGTGTTATTTCTAAACTGAGCTTAAAAACAAGTGTAGCATAGATGAGAAAAGAGGCTGAATCACAAAGAGACAAATCACTCCTGTATCTACTGAATATTGCCTCCAATGACACAAAGCAGGGACTGCTTTCACATGTTATTTCAAAAATGGTTTGCTTGTACTAGTGCAATGTCCCAGTAACCAAATTATCTATGATGGGCTATTTCTTTCTGTGATTTCAAAAATGTCAATTATTTCTCAGTATATTGAAAGGAATAGCCGAGCTTACATGAGCTGGTTCATTGCACTTTAGAATTCTTGCATGAGCAGACCAAGAAAAAGAGAGACTGGCTGAGTCAGTGGCCAGTTTCTATCACTGGTGTGCATGATTAATTCTCAAAATAAGACTTATGAAATATGTCATTGTCTCTTCATTTGACCTTTATCTATTCAAATTATGCTCTGGTTCAAGATATCTTCTAGTTTTTCCTGGGTGAAGCTTTGCAGAAATTCTTTGTTTTTCAAATTCAAATAAATTTGATCCACTACTTGCCCATGACTGATGTTGCCTGAGTATTATTGACTAGATCTAGTACTGACTGCTGAATGTGCAGTGATACATTCCTGCAGGAAGCAAAACCCAGAATAATTCATCTGCATCGGTCTGGTGTCCTGAAAGTAAAAGTGCAGTTGCAGTTATAATTGTAGCTATGATTCTTTTCTCTGCCCAATGATCCAAAGAACATGTAGAATAAAGTGGAAACTTCAAAGAAAAATGACTTTAAAAAGAGCCTCCCTCACTCCTTTTTACACTTCTTATACTTCATACTCCTTCCGCTCTTTCTTTCTTTCTTTCTTTCTTTCTTTCTTTCTTTCTTTCTTTCTTTCTTTCTTTCTTTCTTTCTGAGTTTCCTACAAATAATAACTACTACTACTACTACTACTACTAGGAAGCAGGGAAGTGTCTGTTTCTTCTAAAACTGCCTGGATGGCATTATCTCATTGTATCTCAGTCCTCCAATCCAGTACACAATCTGGATGATATATACTCAGAGTTACACATTAGATGTAGAATTCCTGATACTTAAAATAGACTCATTCACATCAATAGGGATAAGGTCTGTCCAGTGGTGGAGGAATTTGGGGGTGATTCACTCCAGGTGGCAATGTTTCTGGGGTGTCCCAGCCCATAGCCACACCCCTGCATGCCCCCACACATTGCAGCCATGTCTTCCACACAGTGGCCACACTATCGTAGCCCCCCTCCTGCCTTCCCTCCACACACTCCAAGCTCCATCACTGGGTCAGTCATAATTTACTGTATAAATATTGGAAATGGTGCCTTATTGCTTATAATCACAGCAGGTGCCCAGTATCTGCTACATCAGTATCCACGGTTTCACTCACCCATGATCTGCTCCAGGGCCATGGCTGCTGCTGCAGCCAACTAGGGTCCTTGATTTGCACAGCTGGGCCTCTGCACCTCTCTTGGCCAAGAAGGGAACCTCCCCCATCCCTGGCTGAGAGAGGTGCACAATGAGATGCAGCCAGGCCCCAGTGCCTCTCTTGGCTGAGAAAGGAGTCTCCCACTCTCTCCACCCCAGCCATGAGAGGCACACAGAGAAGTGCAGCCAGGGCCTCTATATCTCTCTTGACCAAGGAAGGAGTGTCCTTCCTTTCTTAGCTGAGAGAGGCACAGGGGAAGCTGGACACCTCTCTCAGCCAGGGAGGGAGGGAGGGAGACTCCTTTCTCAGCCAAGAGAGCCACAGGAAGCTCAGCTGCATGAAGCTATGCTCCTCTCTCAGATGCGGAAGGAGATGGACACTCCTTCCTCAGACAAGAGAGGCATAGGAAGCTTGACTGTGCAAAACTACACACCTCTCTTGGCCAAGGAAGGAGACAGGCACTCCTTGCTCAGCTGAGAGAGGCGTGGTAAACTTGGCTGTGCAAAGCTATGCACCTCTTGAGGAAGAAGACAGACACCTTCTCCTCAGCTGAGAGAGACACACAACTGTGGCTGGATTTGACAACCAGAGAGTGGACTGCTTGCCAAGCCTTGCCAGGGAGGCTGGCCAGCCAGCAGGCAGGCAGGCAGGCAGGAAGAGCCAGGTGGTAGAACTGCCTTTCTCCATGCTACTTGCCTGGACATAGCATTTGGCATTATCTGCATTGTTCACCATCCATGGTAAGTCCAGGAATGTATCCTCCCCACAGATATGGGGGACCTACTGTATAGCTTGTTTTAGTTTTCTTTATATGGTGATTTTTTCCTGAAATATGACATCTTTTAATTTTTGTTTTGTACAAGTAGTACCCCACAGATTTTTTTTCTAAGGCTGCTTGTTAAAGCTAAGGTCTTTACTGTCTTGTAGAAACCTTGGCTGAGTGCAGAAGGGGTCAGGCAGAGTTAGCTTTTCCTCCTTTTATTGAGCACTTTGCTGAACTGTGTGGAACACTGAAGGCCAAGAAAGGTGCAGATCTAAGATCCATTCATCTGTGTCAGTGACAAATGCTGTATGTAACTGCAGGCTATAGAGTGTGGTCTTGTACTGAGTTGCTAGTTAATTTTAACAAACGCCTCTGATAAATCATTTCTGGTTGTTCCTTTAATGTCAAAACACTTTCCCTTTAAGTACAGTTAAAATGTCAGAAACATTTTTAAAGAATTTTAAAACCTTTTCTTCCCATTGCAAGTTCTGTACTAAATATAGAAAAAAGACAATGCTTTTAAAGGTACTGTTATTAACGTCAGACCTGTCCCTGGGTAGCACAAGATTGTCAATTTTAACATCCCTTGCCTAATTAGTAATAATTAGCTAAAGAGAAAATTCATCCCACTGACTCTGTTCTAGAGAAACACTGGAAGAGATTCTGTTGACATCTTGCCACTCGCCTCCTTGTACCTCTGAATTAATTTAAGGTATTTTTTTCTTTTTAGTATACAAACTCAGAAACATAGAAGTAATTAATTTTTTTCCATAGAGTTGTAGCGACATATTTTTTCCTCTCTTTTCTTTTTCTTTCTTATCTCCAAAATCCTATTCTTGGGCATAATGTTAGAGTGTGTGGTGATGTCCCAGCTCCAAGGGTTCCTGGATAAAGTGGATAATCCAGATCATTATCCAGTTGAAAAGGGATCTGGAATCTGGTTTCAGGACTCATTATTGCAGGGGAGTAGCTATGGCAGGGGATCAGAACATTGCACCCCTAAATGAAAATTTCCCCAGTCTCCAAATTTCTAGCATTGCAGAGGGTGAGAGAGTGAAAAATATTAACACCTGTGTTTTCATTCTTTTGGTAACATTGTCTTTCTTCTTTCTTTGGATGCCTAAACTGTATTCCTAAATATTCAGCTGAATTTTAAAGTGCTGCAATGCTAGAAATTTGGGCACTGAAAGAAAATTCACCAGAGGGCAGATTTGGGACAATGCTATCATTATGCTTCCTGAAGCTTCATCCCTCACAAGCCCCCTTAGTGGATGGTCTATGTGAGAAACTGGACGGAAGAAGCATGTCCTGTTGGTTTAATTGGATCTTTTGATACCATTGACCACTGTATCCTCCAGGATCCTTTCTCTGAGGTGAGACTTGCACCTTTTCCGCACCAGGCGAAGGTATTGCCCTGCGCCGCTACTCACTGGAGCTTTTGGCTCCCCAGTTCGGTCCATGGTGCTCTGGAGCAGTGCATGCTCGTCAATACTCACTGCTCTGGCATCCCAAATGGCGGTTTCCAGTTGGTCAAGGGTCTCGACCAACCGCTGAAGCTCGCCAGCCTAAAGCCCGCCCCCGGGCAGATCACAGGCTCGCATTGGTGCGAGCCTGTGAATCTGCATAAGGGGGCAGACTCGCACTGGCGCGCTGCATGCTTTTGAAAGACTGAAAGAAACAGGTCTTTCAAAAGTACACTGGAGGACCACTTGGGGTCTTTCCGGACCGGACTGAGGTACGGATCTACCTTAAATAGGTCTGACCCAGTCTGGTCTGAGGTGCAGACCTCCTCCTTGGAGGACGGACTGTACCGTTTCAAAAACCGCATGTGGAAAAGGCCTTGGAGGCTCTATTTTACAGTGGCTTTGGCCTTTCTCTGAGGGGTGAGCAAAGTTCTAAACTTGGTGCTGAGGAATGCTTCTTTTATACCTTAGCTGTTGGACTATGGTATCCCTCAGGGTTCAGTCTGGTCCTTCCTGTTATTTAAAATGTATATGAAGCTGAAGGTGAATTTGGGGGTGGGGGTTGGTGTCATAAGCTTGTGGGTGACACCCCACGCTTTTTATCTTCTTTCTGTTTAACTCCAAGGAATTCATTTTGGCACTAAACTAGTGCCTGGACTGGATGGGGTGAGAAAATTAAAGTATAATCCAGAAAAGACAGAGATGTTCCAAAGGGCAAATTACGCCCGCTGTGATTATGCTCTCCCTGAAAACCCAAGGGTCACAGCTTGGGCGTATGCTTGCACTCCACCCTAAGCCCACATTTCCAGATGTCACTGGTAGCCAGGAGTGCATTTGCATGGTTAAAGTCATCTGTACCCATTACTAAGGATGTCTTGTCTGGACACAGTGACACGTGCCATGGCCAGGGTCATATCCTCTTTGGATTACAGTAATGCAGTCATAAAGTAATGCAGTCTATGAGGGGCTGCTTTTGGAACATATAACTTCTTGTTACAATAACTTCCTTGACTTCTAGTCCATTTCTGAGTACAGTTCAAAGTTCTGGCTATGATTTTTGAAACCCTGTTATCACTTGGGTCCAGACTATCTGAAAGACTTATCCCCCTATGCGAGCCTGCCTATAGACGCTTCCGCATGAGACTATTATAGTGCTACCGGCTGGCCCCTACCAAAACTGCAAGCCCCAGGATTCCATAGGATGTTACAAGTGGAATCATAGCGCTAAAACAGCCTGGTGCGGAAATGGCCTATGTCTTCAAATCTTTCAGTGCAGGGTTTTTCTTGGTCCCACCAACCTCATCCTCAGAGCCAGCAGGGTGTTCTGGCTTGAATGTTGGATTAGGACTCTGAGAAACCAAGGTTTGAATCTCTGCTCAGCCATAGAAACCCACTGTCTGGTCTTAGGCAAGTCATACTCTCTCAGCCTCAGAGGAAGGCCTTTGCAAACCCCCTCTGAACAAATTTTGCCAAGAAAACCCTGTGATAAATTCAATTTAAGGCCACTATAAATGGGAAACAACTTGAAGACACACAACAACAACAACAACAACAACAACAACAACAACACAAAGAACTTGAAAATAAACTTTCAATGCTTTGCACTTAAACCTTTCAAAGAAAAGGTAGAAACCTGCTGGTTAATTTTGCCCCTAGCAAACTGATGATAAACTGTACAGTAACTCTTACTTAATAATCTGTTATGGGTCTACCTCATTAGTCTCCTGTCTCCCTTTTCTCACCCCCAGATTCTAGGAGATGGCCTTTATTGCCATACCACTATCTAGAAAAGAAAGGGTTATAGATCAAGAGTCGCTATGTTCTCCAGTAGCTTTCTCTGTTGAAGTAAGACCATAGCAATTGCCACTTTAGACCTTGCTACTTCCTAAGCAGTTCCTGCATGAGGAGAGGAATGGTATGCTTGAATTCTCTTAATGCACCGCATGCATATTTATGGCTTAGTGACGTAACTGCAGTGTGTGTCATTCTTGATCACAGTTAGCTTCTGACATTGCATTAGCTTTTGTGTAAGAAAGCCAAGGTAATTTAATTGAATTGGGAAGTGAGAGCAAGAACATCGCTTAGCTGCTCTTTCTCTCCCTCTCTCTTCCCCACATGGCGCTCAGCCTGAAGGGAGAGACCTCAGAGGGAAGGCGAAAGCTTTAAGCAGGAGTCTGCTTCTGTCATGGCATAATTGCTAAATAAGTCAGTTTAAGAAGTAAAAATAAAAATTGGTGAGTGTATATTTCCTTCTTAGACTGTGTACGTGTAAGTAAGTGTAGGGTCACTTTGATGGTGCTTGTCCTATTCTCCAGCTGTTGTCTTATGCCACAGGGATTTTCTTCAGCAGAAGATATAATCCTAAACCAAGGATGATTAGTAGACCAGAAAACCTCTTGTCAGCTAATGTTTTGATACATTAACATCGCCCTAATTCCATCAAGCTAATTTGATCACTTGTTCATTCATTCAGCTAAAGCAAAAGGTACCTAGGAGGTTTTATCCTCTAAAAAATCAACTAATACAACATTGATTTAGGCCAGATGTAGGCTTGCTTGCTTGTTCATTTATTTATTTATGATTTTATATCCTATCTTTCTCCCAAATGGGATCCAAGGAGGCATCTTAGTGCTCGTCAGATATTTGGGTTTATAGGTCCCATAAACTGCCCCCTGGCTATGTTGATCAAAGTTGTAGCCCAAAGCATCTGAAAGGCACCAGTTTCCCTGTTCCTGACTTAAGTAAACTTTACAATAGTTGGTTTCTGGAGAAAGACAAAACATCTCCCACAACAATTACTGGATAACTTTTCTTGCAACTGAATGAGAGAATTTGCATGATGGAATTAGGACGGTGCTAAATGTATCAAAACATTAGCTGACAAGTAGTTTTCTGGTCTATTAGCCATAATAACTTTATATTGGACTATGATATAAAACTGAACTGGAGGTCCAACGTCCAAAGCTCCCGATATCCTTAAAATTGTTTGTTACTTCTGAGTAACATATATTTTCCCTTACATCTTCCCAGGAGATGTATCTTCTCCACAGTTATTTCTTTGCCCAAGGAAGGGGAAATCTTTAAGTATTTATCATATTAGTTTTGTCTGTCTAGCATTCATCACCAAATCCAACATGACATTGCAAGCTCAAGTTTAGAAAATTCTGTCTTTCTGTCTTACATCTTTTCCACTCCTATAAATTCTGGGCCAGAAAACAAAGGATTTTTATGTCTAAGGGTATGTGTGCTTGCAGAATCCTTGGCTTTTACTTACTTGAGCACATGAGAGAACTCAGCTGTTCTAAGCAAAAGTTTCATGTAAAAGGGACTTGACAGCATTGTTAAAAGCCTCAACTCAGATGTGTTGTGCCAGTCTGCCTATGCTGGGATACTTCAGGTGTAGGGATGCCATAGTCTTTACACACCATTCCTTGGGCCATTTGAGACTACTGTCAAATCAAATCAGTTCAAATGGAATGGGTTCAACTACCCTTTGAGGATGTTGAGTTTAGCAGAACCCTTTCTTCATCAAAGATGTGATGCTGAGATGACAGATGCATCACCTACCACTTGTTGATCTCACCCAAGTACAGTAGGATGGGGCTGGTAATGGCTTGTGGCAGTCATTTGCAAGAAATGAAAGAGATTCTTTAAGAGATTTTGCTTCCTGTGATGTATGTGCACATTTCTGTTCTCCCACTGACACTCATCTCCTATTGAAATGAGTTTCACAGGTGGTTGACAAAAATATGAAAAGCTACTTAGCAGAAGCAAAAGTGAGATGCATGTCCAAGTAGCAAATCCTGTCCTGGAGTGATTTTAATTCTCTGAGCAGGGGGTGGAGTGGTGGTGGGGAATCCAGCACAAATCAAAACCATTATCTACCTCCAGCCAGAGTTTTAGGAATTTATTTGGTGTTTAGTCAGCCATGCTATATAATACAAACAGAAACCTTTTGTGAGTCCCAGTTTGGAGGGAAAGGAACATGGAATATAAATAAAATTTATTCCACCATATACATCACCACCACTACCACTGTTATTGTTTCTACCACAGTCGCCATCAGGATGTCACCTCAGAAATGCAAATTATCCGTTCCTTTCTTTGTACTTCTGTTTTTAAATCCCACTTGTTTTAGTTTCCCCTAATGGGTTTAAAGATACTCACAGATTGTAGTTACTTGTGTGTGTGTGTGTGTGATTATTTAGTAGAAGCTCTTATAGTGTTTTCCTGAGGTGACCCAGTAACATCTAAAACATCCCACCTCTGTCAGAGATAGCTCAGCTATATGATGTGCCATGTCAGAGTTCAGGCATTTAAGATCTTGCAACCTAAGGTGACAGTTCACAAACCATTTGCCGCAATTTTTCTACATCCTTGTTGTATAGAAGGACTTCTAGAAACTGCAGACCATGCAGAGCTCACTGACAATTTACAATCTGTTAGAAGTTACAATCTGAACATGAACAACAAAATTATGTATATTTTGGGGTGCTCTACTTGGGCCACTCTATATATCAAGGACACAAAACCTTTGTTGCTAGCCATTGTTGGTCTGTAACTCCCAGCATTCTGAACCACTTGCTAGGGCTGAGGAGAACCAGAGTCCAACATCACACATTTCCTACCCCTGTGGTACAGTACACGTCCTTATGAAATAAGATTTCCCTTTTCATGTGTGAGTTGTAAGAATCCAAACCAAATCAAGTTCTGGGAAAAGTGACATAGATCTCTTTGCTATTGATTTTCTTTCAGCTGGTTGCTGAATATAACTGAACCCAGGTGGGCTTCAAATTCACAATTTACAATGCTCTAGTTAACAAGGCCAACCCAAAATGTCTGCGGCTTGAAAAAAAAGGTTAAAGCTCTGTCATTCCCATTTGACCTACATATGTTGACTAGACTGATATCTGAATGTTGCTTCAACCCTGCTGGTAAGAAATATTCTCCACCTTCACCACACCTGGGAATGGCAAACGGTTCTAATGGGTAGAGGTGAGGCTGTGTAGTTCTGTATCCCAACACCTCTTTGCTTTCCCCAGTATCTGTCAATCGAAGCAGCTGTATCACCCTAACAGTAGACTCAGTCATTTAAATTGTGACTCAAGACTTTGCTCTAACCAAAGATCGCCACTTTGGTATCAATGTCTGGGAACTGGCATGCCTATTGCATCCACTGTGCTGCTGTAGCCCCCCCTGCATCTGTTTTTCACAGAATATGTTACAGAAACAGCTGAGTGAGCACAGGCCTCATCGTGATTAGGACTTCACTTTGGGCTTCTGCTGCCAATAATCACTCTTCCTTGAGTAACAAATAGACTGTATTTCTACAGGCTTCTTGGCTGAAATGGCAAATTGGTGCACCTAATCTAAAATGTAATTACTAATATACCCTAGTCATGTTGGTTTGGGATGGCAGGTATTGTAATCTAAAACATGGGAGAAAATGCCACATTAGGCAAAGCTATACTACTGAGGACAAATCCCAATTCTTCCATTCTAAATTGGATTACAGAACAAATCTGAGCTTGAAAAAGGACACTTTGGAATACAGTTGCCTGGATCCTTTAGTCAGTATGGCCGTAGGCAGTCCAAGGAAGAAACATTTCAATCTCTGAGCTGTTACTCTACTCTAACTTTTAACAGGGATATACTTGTGAAGTACCAGGCCCTGCTATTTTAAGTAACTGGTTAGAATGATGTTTCCCATCAGAAACCTTCCTGGCAAATAAAGGCCCCCACTCACTGTCTAATTCAGCATTGTGGGGCATTTACTTGTCGCTCCTGTTTTGTGCATGTGAACTGTAAATATGTGAAAAGGAGCAAAAGACTATAATGGAGATATGAAGAATGAAGCACTAGTATTGACGGAGGTCATCATAGGGGCTGGATCCCTGCTAGCTTTGATAAAGAGATTTAGATAAATTGGAAAGTTAAACTACACAGTATGTAAACTTTGAAGCGTGCAGATTTTTTTTTTTTTGGTTACTTAACAAGCAGTAAGCTGGGTTTGGATCTGAATCAACACCCCATGTGTGAACTTGTTTCAACTTCTTATGGTTGTTGTTCTTGTGTGCCTTCAAGTCGTTTCTGGCCTATAGCAACCCTAAGGTATACCTACCACAGGGTTTTTTTCGCAACATTTGTTCAGAGGCAATTTGCCTTTGCTGTCCTCTGAGGCTGAGAGAGTGTGACTTGCCCAGTCATCCAGTGAGTTTCCATGACTGAGTAGGGATTTGAACCTTGGTCTCCAGAATTACAGTCCAACACTCAAATCAGTACACTGCATTGGCTCCATGTTTCAACTTCCTCCCAAAGAATTCATTTTCATAACAGTCACTCTTAAAAAAAAGGAAAAAAAATCTGCTAGCAACAAAGGTCCTTTCCTTTTTTTTCCATGCAGGAAGTAGGAGAAGAATCTAAGCTGTTGAAGGGGGAAAGGTTTAAATGTCTCCTACCTATGCATCAGGATCAGAGCCCCATGTATTTGTAAATAAAAAGGAAAGCAAGCAAGCAAGAGAGGGAGAGAGAGTGCACTCAGCTAAATGCTACCCGTGTAATCTATTGTGTAGCTTCATTTTGAGGGAGTGCAGAATTCATTCCATCCAGGTCTGCTGCCTGGCAGTAATAACGAATTAGTTCTGATCGTGTAAGGCACTTCCTAATCTATATATAAAAAGTACAATTAAGTTTTAGTCTGTTTATTAGCATGTCACACAAAAACAGCTGGATGGATTTTCACCTAATTTGGAGGGTATATTTGAGGTGGTCTAACTTAAAGAAGAAATTATGTGGCATCCATGAAATTCACTTCAGGGGTGGCTGGAAGCACCTCATTATTTCTTCATTCATACAAAGGAGAGGTTTGAAATATTTTGATGGGGTGAGTTAATAAAATACCTTTTTAAAAGTTTTGTTGCAACACTAAATAAAATTAAGTCACTTTCTGATACTTCATGTGTAAATGGCTGAATGGATTTTCACCAAATTTGACAGTATAAGTTCTGTCGCCTACATGAAATTCACTTGGGGGCATGCCTGAAGAGAACTCCAAATTGTTCTTTCAGCCAGAATTGGGTGTTTGGGGGGTGACTGGGAGAGGCTAGTGCACTCAAGTGCAATTGAGGCCATTTCCGCACGGGCAAGGGAATCGCCCCACGCTGCTACTTACCGGATCTTCTGGTGGTCCAGTCCAGGGTGAGGAGGCGCAGTGCGTGGTCATCGCTCCACACTTCTCTGGTGTCCAAAATGGTGGCTTCTGGTTGGTCATGGGTGTCGACCAACCGGTGAAGCTCGCCAGCCTAAAGCCCGCCCTTGGCAGATCACAGGCTCGCATTGGTGCGAGCCTGTGAATCTGCACAAGGGAGCAGGCTCGCAGTGGCGCACTCCATGCTTTTGAAAGACCGGAAAAATCAGGTCTTTTAAAAGCATGCTGGAGCACCACTTGGGGTCTTTCCGGAGCGGACTGAGGTGCAGACCTACGGCAAGTAATCCAAACCCAGTCTGCTCCAAGGTGCAGACGTCCTCCGTGGAGGACGCACTGCACCGTTCTAAATACCCCGTGTGGAAATGGCCTGAGACTGATACACAATGTGAGGAACATTTGAGCAGCCAACCAAATAGGTGCTCATCCTTCAGAGCAATTGAAACTGAATGACTATTAACTGTTATTAATGATTCTTCTGAGGAGAACTGGGAACCTCACCTGGTATCTATATAAGATAACAGGCATTTTTTGTGCACATCCGCTTTGTATTTGCATTTTCCCGATGTCATCTCTGTTTCTTTTCTGCCCTAGCAATCCCTTGTTTTGATCTTACCCAAGTTAATCTTCATTTCTGCCTATACTAAATAGATCAGGAAAAATAATGCCTTTCATTAGAGCAAATGTCTGCTGGAGAAAAATGTTTAAACATTCTCCCCATCAATTTAACTTTTCCAGGCAGCAAATGAATACATCGATAAAAACCTGCTGATTTCAAATGAATGGCTTGTACCAGGTTAATACACTGATGTCAACCCTTACATTAGTTTGCTTCCCAATGGATCCTATGGTACCCTTAATGTTTCTTTTCAATTCCCTGGAATAATGATTTATTTCTTGTGGGGGTTATACCTTAGTTATTAGTTATACATTTGCATATTAAGTAGCTAAATCAGACCATTGAAAAACATATTAATTGGTTAATCCATTAATTCACCAGGTCATCAACATGGTTGGACTCTATAAATTGCTTGATTAATATTGCAGTTAAAAAGTATTTATTGTAGGTCACTAGAATTTGTTACAGTGAATTTGTTACAGTGGACAGCAAGATGAAGGAGCCTGAGGAGAAAAAGGATTAGGACTGGAGGAAATGCATAATATGTATCTATAATGGAAGAAAAACAGTGAGTCCCTAACTGTAATGGAGAAATGGAATGTGTATCTTCATGGGAAGATTATTTATTTCTCTGACAATGAACAGTCAAAGGCCTTTCAGAACAGCAGGAGACTTGGGGTGAAGACTGGTTTCCTCACCCTCATTAGCCTATATGGGAAGCCTGTGGAGACTTTCTGGGTAACAGTGGAACAGGGAAGGTTGTGAGTCACAACAATGTTCTTCTAGTTTTTACTGATTTTATTTTCCCTTTTTGCATGTTATAATTTGGGATGAGTTGCAATGAACCCCTACTGTACTCCTCTAATGTGTTTCTTGCTCAGACACTACTGGGCACTAGGGAAATTAAGTGATGCGCATTCCTCAAACCTGCCTCTATTTCCTCCTCCCTTGGTTTCTCCCCTCCCACACCTTTTCGCATTCCATCCACTCCCTCCTTCTATGGGTCACATGCATTGAGGAGTTTGGTTGGAGCTGTTAGTGAGTGATATTGAAGCAAAAAGTTATGTGTAACTAAACACATGGCCTGCCTCTGTGCTCTGTCAGAACTTAACCAAACAGATTGTAAGATGAGATCCAATACCTTAAGATGGTCTTTCCATCTTGTGGAGGTGTCATACCTCCACAAGAAGAATTACAGTTCTGGAAGGTGGAGTAAGTTGAAACATAATTGGTTCTGGGGGGAGGGTTTATTTTTACAAATAGTTTGATATGTTTAGTAATAAGATCATATTTACTAATAGTAATAGATTAAATGTAATTGCAAAGTATAGAGTTAAGAATGAAATTATTGTAATAATAATGAGTATAATGAGAATGAGATCTAGATATAGGTAACCAAAGTATATAAGCAGTGTGATATAGAATACGTTGAATAAGTATATGATTGTAATGGAATTGGAGAGAAATAACAATGTCAGCTTGTTTTTGTTGAAATTTCTCCCCCCGTTACGTGTATCACATGGTGTTTTTCTTTTTTTTTGTTCTGTTCTTTTCTTTATAATCAATAGTATGATAGTAGTAGTAGTAGTAGTAGTAGTAGTAGTAGTAATAATAATAATAATAATAATAATAATAATAATAATAATAATAAAAAGATGGTCTTTCCAAACCTGACAGTTTCCAGATCTGTTGAATTTGGCCAGCTTAAGGAAAGAAAATTTAAATGTTTGCAATGTATAATGTGGTTTATGTTCTTCTTTTGATTTATTTTTTGTTTTTCCTGCTTGTTTTGTTTTGTTTCTTTGTCTCAGGATAATGTTGATTCTGATTCTGTTGTCTTAACTTTTGAAATCAAAATATACTTAAAAAAAAGAAAGAAAGAGTCAATAGCAAAATATGTCCTGAGGTCAGTGATGACACACCCTTGTCTGTCTACGCCGCTTGTTCTGAAAACTAACAATTCAATCATCAAATTAATTAAAATAATTAAATGATTTATTTATTATCAAAGATAATGTCAGTGAAATAATATCCTCATTTCTAGTGGTCAAATTAATTTTCAGCCCTAACATTCTAAACTTTGGGCTAACTCTGGCATCATAAAGATAGAGAGGTTATTACATGGTTAAACCTTCCGATGTGGTGAAAATATATGTCAGATGAATACATGTAGCCAAGGACAGTGGAAGTCTTTGTTTAGTCAAAGACATGTTGTCAGAACTGTGTTTTCATAATAGGCTTGTTCTAAAGTTTAGAACAAGAGAAAGGTGTCTCAAAGTCAGCAAGTGATCATGTTGCAAAAGACAGCTTGCCTGAATGTTCCAATTACTGAGGCAACACATGACTTTGAAGGCTGACTGTATTCATATAAGACTAGATGGTTTGACTCAGTAATGAATCACATGCTTGTCTTTTGAGGCTGCTCATAGTCCTAGAACAGACCCCCCAAAACCACTCATAAATAAAAATAAAAATTTAAAATACAATAAAAATAAAAAATGCAACAAATTGTTGGCTATTTATATACCATCACAATATACCTATTTCAGTGTCTATCTATATGCTTACATGTGTGTGTGTGTGTATACGTGCATATACCAATGTCTCTCTGCTTATATATGTGTGTGTGTATGTGTGTATCTATGCACACATCTAACCAAAATGGTATAGATAAATATTATCTGGAAAATTATCCAGAGATTACAGGAGAGAAGCAAAGGACCCCTCTATACTTTTTAAAAGTTTGGTGATGGTTGTCATTACATTTACAAAACATACATGTCCATATTTGTAGATGTGCAGTATAAACCTTAATATGTTTATTGAGTCATAAGTGGTTCTAAATCCAAAAACGTTTATAACAGATATTTAACTAAAGTCCTTTCTGCAGCTTACCTTATTTCGGAGACATCTGATGTGGGTCCCGGCATTGTCTGGGACCTGGGCGACATCATACAGAACTGTTGTCTTGTCCCATCCTTCTCTTGTTCCCAGAGTGGGACGACAACATCCTGAAGAAAGGGCCTAAATTGTAAGTCTCTCCTGTAAGTAGGTTTTGACTGCAGTCCTACATTTACTCAGTCCCACTGAACTGGGATTGGTCTTTGGGCAGAAAGAGCAGGATTACACAGTTAAATATGTTACAAGTACCCCTGGCACAAGAGTTGGAAATAATGAGTTATAAGCAATGTAATTACCCACAATAAATTACTTTTCATGGGCAACAAGGATGTAATGAGGTTTCAAAAATAATGCAATGAGGCAGAACAAAGTTAGGTTATTATTGTACTGAGTAATTGTTTTCTAGCAATTAGTTACTTTTAAAGGGTGTTTTACCCATGCTTTACTCAAGGGGTTTGTTTATTAATTAATAGCCCTAAATAATTTTTAATTAATAGGCCTAAATAATTTTTTTGAAAAATAATGGAATGTTTAAAAAATGCAGCATGTTACTTTTTCCAGCATTGAAACAGTGGGTTGCTCTCCAAACACTGTAATAAATAAAGTGAACATATTACTTTTAAAAAGTAAATTTCTGTGTTCTGCTCCTGCATTTTGAAAGTATGCTTACATGTTCAGGAAAAGACTAAGTACAGGTATATCTCTGTTAATGAAGTAAATGTATTCCTAGGTATGATTTTTTTTAAACATAAAATTTGGTACCAGAGGCAGAAATAACATTTAAAGAATAAGGGCAGGATCAAACGCTACAAAAAAGAATAGCAGTTCAACATGTTTCAGAAAACTCTTTCTCCAAAACAAACAAATGCACAAAACCTACTGAACCTTCTAGAGACCACCTGAAGGCTTCTTTCAAAATTCCTTCAGGGATTTTTTTTTCTTTCTTTCATCAGCTACCACTTTTTATATGATTCCCAAATGTAAACATCTATTCTTTTGTGACATTCTGGGAAGAGCTGGTGAGGTGGGCTTAACTACTTTTCCCCATTTCTCTGTTCCACTGTTCATGTATGATCAGTGAGGAATTCTGCAGACAACTCCTGTTTGCCTTGCCTATTCTAAGTGCGCACACACAGCCAGAGCAGCATAAATTATCTGCTGTAGATAAACCAGGACATCCTTAGGGCCTTTCCACACTGTACTGTTGTAGTGCTATTATTCCACATTCGACATGGTGTGGAACCCTGGGCTTTGCAGTTTAGGGAGGGGCACTTAGAATTCTCAGCCAGAGAGTTCTTTGACCTTGGAAAATTACACACCCCAAAATTCCACAAGATGTTGAAAGTGGAATAACAGCACTATAACAGTGTAGTGCAGAAATGGCTCATGTTCCCACAGCCCTCCATCACCATTCTGCAGTGCAAAACCTGTTTGTTTGATTAAAAAAAACCTTTCAGGTAGACAGAGAAGGAGGAAGAAAAGTGAGGGCATAAAAAGAATTTGTAAAAAGGAGTTTCTTTGCAGAAGCTTTGTTAAGGGAAGTAAGGCTGGGTATGGGATCTAAGGAAGATCTTTGCCCTGTCTTTTCAGTATAAAAAATAAGAAATCACAGTGCCTCCCATATCAATTTACTTTCCAATGCCTGTCACCCATTCCTGTGCCAGATATTTAGATAAATGGGAAAGGATGGCAATATATTCATTACTTTCTCATTTGTTCTGGCTCATTCTGTCATGAGAGTGCAGAGCTGGCAATGAAAACCAAAGTTAAAAACAAAGCATCAGATAAGTCCTTGCCCTTTTCCTCATTTAAATCCCTGTTGCTGAAGCATTGCTCCTTCAGGACAGTCTTGTCATATTTCCAAAAGCTTCTCAGGTTTGCCCTTTGCAAATAAATAATGATAATCATTTGCAAATTGTGATGCTGGTGTCCTTCCACTTTCCCCTTTATTTGAAATTCTAACTGGCTTAGACTAGCTGTGCAAACAGGTTTCATTTTTGCTAGCATCCCCATGATATTATACTGGTATGCCTAAGGGCAGTTTTATATGTCATAAAAATTGTGCTTACGTTATACCAACAAATATGAGATAGTTTCTTCTGTCCTTGTCCATATTTTATAACTCATTGCAAGGATTCAGTGCCAGCAAAGGTTCCTATGCAGCGTAAGGTTGGTGGGGGGGGAATACATATAGCATGTTTATATATTACAGTGTAATTTTTTTTTTTTGTTATATTGCAATGCAACACTCAGTATCCAGGCAAGCACAAATTCACATTATGTGTGAAATGGCCCTAAACTTTGTGGTGGATGTGGGTGAAATGTCCCTTGGAACTTTATACCTTTCTGCTAGGAGGACACCTTTTGGTGTTCTGTGGACAATTTTTAGTTCCTTCTCTTCTCCCCCAGTGTGGCTTTTCTATTTGTGAGGTACAAAGACAATTTCAGTTTAAGATCTGGGGATTATCCTTCTTGCTTACCTAAGAGCTTTCCTTCTCAGCAGCTTTGTAGACCCTGCACTT
Source organism: Ctenosaura bakeri (assembly GCA_948474755.1). NCBI lineage: Eukaryota > Metazoa > Chordata > Lepidosauria > Squamata > Iguanidae > Ctenosaura > Ctenosaura bakeri. The sequence continues at coordinate 47,926 of CAOLHI010001484.1, read as the reverse complement.
GAAATTCAATTAGCTTTTAAAACAAACTCAAGAAATAGTTATGCTAAATACCATATTTAAGTGGAGACTAGGATTATGAGTGAGAGACTGAAAAGTTAGTGTATAATTTACATGGCTACAAACAATTTTTCTGATGATTATAATGAAGGTAAGGGGGGGTCAAATTAAACAATGGGTGCTGAAAAGGGTTTCAAATTTATCAGTCATCCTTTATATCTATGGCATCCACACCAAGGTAACTTATCATGACAGCTGTAACATGTTTACCTCAGCCCAGAACCTGAGAAAATTACTTTTTAGACCATGCTGGCCAGAGGATTCTGGGAACTATAATCCAAAAAGTAATTTTTCTCAAGCTTTGCTTCAGCCTGAAATTTCACCCGATGCAGTTCTTGTTGTTTCTTTTGTGTTAAACTGGCAGTTCCAGATGCAACTGTGCATGCAGAGTTGAGACCATACATTCTGAAACAGAACCATCTTATTTGATGCTAGGAAAGGTGTTGGACTGATAATATAAATATATTGCAAACCCTAGTAATATAAAGTAGTTGAGCTCCATAGCAAATGATGCTACATTCTCCCTAATGACAAATAGATAATGGTTCATTTGGGTTTCTGTTGGTATCCATATGCAGTGTACCTCTGAATTGTACTCTGAATTGCTTAGCAGACATTTTGCCAACATAGCAGGACAGAAAAACTATATCTAAAGTAGAGCATCACTGGGTACAAATGTTTTGAGGCTGGTACTTTAGAGAACTGCCCGTCCCGTTGATTGAATCTAGCATCACAAATTTAGCTAAACCTACCCTGCCTCCTTCAATCCTCCTTATTCCTACTACTGCGGCAAGGAGTACAAGCCAGGAATTCCTGCTACTGTATGCTTAATTTCCTTGAATCACAAAGCCATTAACCATTTCAGAAAAGAGGAATCCCAGAAGGCCTGGTTCCTAGCATGGTGAAAGTGATGAAGCTAAGAATCCAGGAAAAGTGGGCTGATAATGCTTGAAGAACACATTTCTTGTGGGTGTGATGACCTCTACTTTCCACCTCCTCTCATGCTACTGGTGATTCAGAATCCCCACAAGTATGGCTGGTCAGTTCACAGTGTTCTGGTATAGAGCAGAAGCAAATCCTGTTCAGTGGGAAGTGCCAGAGAAGAAGTTGGGGAAAAAATGAACATCAGAGCAGAGCAGGACTAGAAATGCTTCAGAATAGTTAGTCATGCAGAACTTGGTCTCTTTATTTTTGAAAAGTGGGTGCTTTTTAATCAGGTCAATTGCTATTACCATCCTTTTTGAAATGTAACAAGCTGTTTTTCCCCCTTTCTAAATAAAGAAACCCACAAACCTTCCGAAGTACATCTAGTCAGTTCCCAGCCTTCCCACAAGGAGAGGTAGAGTGGGAGAAGCACTGAGTAGAGAGCTCTGATGTGTGAATTTGTGTTCATTCATGCTTCGTGTGGGCAAACATATGAGTGCTAGAAGAAAAAACACTGGTGCCATTTCTAAGCAACCGAAATTAAATGACAGTTGGTTCAGCTACTTCTTCAGCTGATTCCTCCGAGGCCTAGTTCACGCCCAGTCATTTCCCTGTACAGGATATATCTGCCCTGAGAGAAGTAGCACATGCATATACCATCCCAAGTGCTTTTTATAGCCAGAGGGAAGGCTTATATTTTGGCAATGTGAACTGTGTATTACTTGTTTATATTGCTCCATTCTGCCTATTCCCCCATGTTTAGAGAACAATGGATTTTGAGTCAGTTTATTTATGAGAAGAAAATAGGTTTGTTGACCCCCCTCCTTGCCATGATCCAATGAAAATCATTTACAGTCCACTGCAAGTACACTTTTGTCTGTTTAAGAAAGTCAGCCCTCATTGCTTTTCACTGAAAAATCCCTCCTAGGGATAATAGTAGACACGGGGCTAGGTTCATTTTGTCAGGGCCACACCCAGAAAGAATTTAAACATCTCCATGCTCTGAAGTCTTGATGATAATTTCCCCCCAGGGTCTATATATTTTTGTTTAAAGGGCATCTATGATTGCGAATAATGGCTGGAATTCTGTTGGTTACCCCAACTAGAGTTGAATCATTTCATCAACTGATAGATGCTGAGTCAACACAGAGGTACATTATATCAATTCAAAGGCTCTACTGGAGTCGGGACTAACATTTAAGCCAATGTGTTCAGCATCAAATGTAGTTTTATCCTCAGAAATATGTTGTTAGTCGTTATACTAGTCTTTGATGCCCACTCCACAGTGACTTCGTCTGTTTCTTTCTAGGTCGTTGTAAAAGCTCAGATTTGTTGTTTTCACTGTCTATAGTAAAAACCCTTACCTCTCTCTTTGGCAAACTTCTCCTAGGCAGGACACTAATCTCAGCCTTACTCTGCCTGCTTATCTACTTAGATCTGATTGCCCAGTTACCATCATCAATTAAAAATGACCAAGCTGCTATTTTATTTATCTAGCCTTGAAACGCTGTACAGATCACTACAATATACCAAGGTTAACTGTCCAGCTACCAAGAGAGAAATATACTTACCTTATGGCAGGGTTTAAAGGACCACAGCTGCAGGGCCAAAGAGCTTTTTTTGATGTTGATGAAATTGGAGCTGCTAAAGAGCATATTAGATCTGACTAGGTTTACCTGGTGAAATAAGTAACAGGGCTCCTCTCCTTTTAATGGATGTGCAGAAGGGGGAATTTCAGGAGGCATTGAACACTTGCTTTAATTCCCTTTTTGGCATAACCATAAATGAAACAGGAGCCCTGCTCCTTATTTCATTTGGCAACCCTAGATGGGACCTACCTATTAGCAGAAAGGGAGCTGCTCTTAGTAGAAGCTCATTATAAGGGTAGATTGCATTCCTCATGAGTAGGGTTAATGTTTGACCTTCTAAAGAAAAACACTTCTGATCTATGAGGCTATATATGCAGAGTACTTTGGAGAGGTTCTCCAAGGTCATTTCCATTGTGTAAAAAAATAAACGACCCAGAGAGGATGGCCAAGGTTGATGAGCTTATATTATTTGAGTGGCAGTCAGACAAATTAAAAATCTGCTTTTCTGTTTTTTATACAGGCCCTGTCAGTTTTTCATCTTCAAAATGCAAATGATTTATGAAATTGAAATCTTGGTGAACTTGTATTTGCCTGGTTCTCTGGTTTGGATGCACATTGACAAAACCATCAAGATGTGCCACAAATATGCTAAGTTTGATAGTGAATATGCACAGGAAGAAAAACTCTTTGTACCTATCTTTCCTGCTTCTCCTAAATTATTCAGGAATTGGGGATTCAATTTTGTGCAGCTTGACTGACTTCAGATTCTGTAATTGCTTGAGATGGACAGTGTTTCAATCATAAGCCAAAACGCTTTTGACTCCTGGTGAAAACTCTTGTTCCTTATGCTCTGATATGAAAGGGAGAAAAATATCGGGAACTTTTCTTTATTTTCTATGGATTGAAAGTAGTTCTTGTTGCTATTCATTATTCATACATAGCCTTCATAATTATTTATGCAGCATGTTTTTATTTTATTTTACTTTATTTTATTTTTACTTCTGTCTTTTTCCCCATATGGGAAAGGTTCACAAGCAATGGAGATCCACAACATAAATTAAAACAAATTATGGCTAACAAGCTGTCAAAATATTAAAAACAGATAAATTACCTTATTGAAATAGCACTAACAAAAACAGTTTATGAGAGAGCTAGCATAGCGTGGGGGTTTAAGCATTGGACTATGACTCTGGAGACCAGGGTTCATTTGCCCTGCTTGACCATGGAAACTCAACTGGGTGACTTTGGGTGCATCACACTCAGCCCCAGAAACTGCAGTGTTAGGTTCACTTTAGGAGTTTGCCATAAGTTGGAAAAAACTCAACAAATTGCATTCAAAACATAAGGACAAGAATGAAAGCACAGTACCCTGTATTAAAACACCTGTCTGCAGTAGCCAGTTCTGTCTAAATCTGTCTAAATGAAAAACTCATTGCTGGCTGGCAGAAGGAGAGTGGTGGAGTGGGTTGGTATAGGTGTCGATGTGGGCAGGCAACCTAGTTTATGGAAAAGAGTTCACAGTCTGGAAATAGTCACCAAAAAAGTCCTCTCATGTGGTTTTGATGGTGATGAGACCAAGAAAATGCCTCCCAAGGCCAGATTTTGGGCAGATTTTCAGACAGTTTGGATCCAAGCCAAACAGAGCTTTGTAGGTCATCACCATGTTCCATAGGTTTTCATAATTCAAAAATTATAGATCTATGCCTCATGATACATGATCTAAATTTTGACAGTTGAGTACAGACAAGGACAGTTGGGGAGAGACATGGAAACTCTCTTGTAATAAGTATAACAGTTACCAACCTTTTTAAAAATCTGGCCCCTAGATCTATGTGTTTAGCAGAACATTCACCATTCAGGAGATATTATCTTTCCTTGAGAAATTTAGCCTGTTAACCTAGTGACTGCTAAAACAGATCTCTTGTTTTCCAATTTGTTGGAAAATGTGCTGACAGAGAACAGAGATTCAGAAAGAGTATGAGAATCAAGGATGACAAGGAGATGAATATAATCTGTAGTACTTATGCTTTCTTTACTTGGGATTAAAGATAAAGTGTTAAACCAAATTGAAGAAAAGCTCTACATTATCTATTATTACACTGCATACTTCCTGTAAAGAAAAAAATGCCTCAAACATTTGTGTTAAAGATTCTGGCTAGTCAGCCAAAGAAATTGGTTGTTCTTCCATCATGTAAACAATATTAAATACCTCCTCTCTCTCAGGATTAACTGTAATGAAATGACATGGCTCCCGAACACCTATGAAGAATAACTGAAAGATATTGCCATTTTCCCCACCTCACTAGCATTGTGCAATGTAAGAAACCTGTAGAGAATGATGTTATCTGGTAGCAAGCATTTATCAACTGAGATCTCTTTCTTCCTGCATAGCGGCAGTATAAACTCACTTGATTTTTATACGTATCAGTATGCTGTTGGTAAAATTTTAAAACTAGGTACACACGACTATACCCATTGCCATATATTTATTTTCACAAAATGCAATGCATGCAGCATTTTTAAAAGGCATGCCCTTGCTACCCTCTACAACTTCGGTACACATGGATTCTTATTGTTGTGTTAAGTTGTTATTATAAAGTTGAGTTGCATTAGAAATATTTTATATTTAGTACTTTATTTTATTTTATTTTATTGTTCTAGTTGTTGAATGAAATAAAGATTCACTACGCATTCATTTAATTAATCAGTCAATCATTCCATTCATTATTCTGAGGTCATTTCTTCATTTAAATATATTTGTGTTTCATTGCAGTGGATGGAAGTTCACAGAATATTCAACGGAATAAACATTAAATAAGCTTTCTTTCCATTCTTGTCTTTTCTACTGCACACACGTGTAATGAATCCATACAAGACAGAGCTGCTTACTATTAAGGGTCCTAATTTGGGGTTGGAGGTGTGTCAACCAGTCCTCGATGGGGTCACACACTCTCTGAAAGACTGTGTTTGCAGCTTAAGGGTGCTACTGGATCCATCCCTCCAAATGTAAAGTCAGATAGATGCAACAGTCAGGAGTGCTTACTATCATCTTTGCTTGATATGCCAATAGTGCTCCTTCCTAGAATTGGATGACCTAAAAATGGTATTGCATGTGCTGGTAACCTCAAGGTTGGACTTCTGCAATGTGCTGTATATTGGGGTACCTTTGTACCCAGTTCAGAAACTCCAGCTGGTCCAAAATTTGGCAGCCAGGTTGATTACAGGCACACTGAGGAGTGAACATATCAAACTGATAGTAAAATCACTCCACTGGCTACCAGTTATTTTCTGGACAAAGTACAAAGTGCTGGTTATTAGCTTTAAAGCCCTACATGGTTTGGGTCCGAGTTACCTGCAGGATCGCCTCCTCCCATACAATCTGCCCCATACACTCAGGTCCTCTGGGGGCTGTTTACTTAAACAGGTCAGGACTAGACTTGGCAATAGTCACCCAGAGGACCTTCTTGTTAGCTGCCCCTATACTGTGGAATGACCTGCTGGAAGAGATTGGACAGCAGAATATGCTGTCTGAATTTAAAAAAGCACAAAAGACCTCTCTCTTCCAGCAAGCCTACCCAGTCTATTTTTAATTTTACTTTTAATTGGACTTTTAACTGTGCTTGTACTATTAATTATGATATATTTTAATTATGGTATATTTGCATTTTAAATGGTTTGCTTTTTAGTGTATTTTAATCATGATTTGTTTTTAGTTGTACCTATGCTGTATCCTGCCTTGAACCTTGAGGAGAGGCAGGTAACAAATAAATTTATTATTGTTGTTATATACTTCTAATATAATGAGCTTTGGCATAATGGTCTGAAAGGCTGCATTCAGCCTTTTGCTCTCCTTCTCCTTCTTCTTCAATAACAGCTGTCACTAGGCAGAATAATACATATTATCCAGAGGAATAATAATATGTATCATCTGGGAATGAAAAATCTAGTGTGTGTGTGTGTGTGTATGAGAGAGAGAGAGAATCAGAATCAATAAAGCATATCAGCATATTTTGTAAACATCTCTAAAGTACTTTGATCCATGCAATTAATGCTATTAGGCTGGAGTAAATATTCCAGACATTAGTAATAATATTTTAATGTAAAATAGCTACCTGTTAACAAGTTACACTTTTTTTTGATAATGAAAGCATAAAGCAGTTGCATCTCAAAAGCAATGCAATGAGATGGAACAATGTTATTGGGTTTGGTGCCATGAGTAATTTATTCTGGTTACTTAAAATACTACTTTAAATGTAGTTTTAGACATTTGTGGAGGCAATTTGTATTTTTTCAAGTTTTATGCCATTCTCAATACAAAATGTTAGAAGAATGAATGAACAGCATGCACCTTTCTGAGGTGCATGGGTGGTGATAGAAAGAAAAGGAATGAAGCAGGAGATTAGTGGCAAAATTTAATTGCACAAGTTGTTACATTTTATACTTTAGGGCAGCTTTCCTTATCCTGGCACTTTCCGTATGTGTTGGACTACGAACTTCACCTTCCCCAACCAGCAATCAGATTTGTGGCATTTTTATGCGTCTGGAGGAGTGTAAATCAAACTTTTCAAAGAGCACTTCTGAAAGAACCAACTACAAAATGTGGCATTTGCAGGCAACAGAGGGCAAAACCACAGACAGCTATATACTTCCCATAGTAACAAATGTGTCAGCAATTTTTGCATTCTGTTTTGTGTTAAAATCAATGAAGCTACTCACATTAATTCTGAGAAAAGTTCCCTTTGTTCCTGTGACAAATGGCTTCTAATTTTTCACATGCTCTTACAATTGTTTGGGCTCTCAACATGGAGATGTTAGGGGTATGAATAACCCTCTGTGAGTTCCTTGTGGGTGTGCCACTACTGAGGTTGCCCACCCTTCCTCTCAAATTGTAATTACGTCCAAGATTTCTGACTAGCCTGGTTTAATCCTTTGTGTATTTCTCCATTAAGGTTCATTGGTACTTTGACATCTCAGGCACACAGGGTGCATGTGAGAGTGGATGGAAAAGCTGGGCTACATCTATTTATTCATCACTCTATCATAAACAAGGAAAAAGAAAGAAATGTGTAGATGTGGCTCCCCCCTCACTCCTGCTGACCTTTGCTATCCTTGGTGGAGAGCTATGGGGAAATAGTCCTGCCCAGTGGTAAAAATCACATGCACAGTTGGGAGAAACTGCAGACAACACATCAATGTAAAAATGGTTGGACATCTTCAGTTTCCTCCACTGTGGGTCTAGCTGAAGCAATCACTTCTTAAAAGCACTCACTACTACTCTGTCTAAGGGTTAAATATGTCAGCTAGAAAAGAAATATAAAGTCTGGCTGGTTGTGACTTTTAGGTGTATCACTGCACAGCAAAACTGAAAGGAGCTCAATCCTAAGAAACCGAAGTCTCTAAAACGCTTTCTCTGCAGTTCCCTTAACCTTGCGAACAACAGAGGAAGAGAAAAGACAAAGGTACAAGAGAAAGGAGCTATATGCAAACATATGCAAACATACACCCTCTCAGCATGCATGCACTTTGGGGAAATAGCTTTCCTCCCTGCTGCACTCAGAAGACATTTCTTCTGCCCCATCACCTCACTGGAAAGAAAGGCAGAAAGAGGGAAAAAAACTTGAGAAGGATCTTATAAATGCACACAGTAATTTCAGCACCAAACAGAGCCTAATCACAACTGATTTCAGCACCAAACAAAGCCTAATCACAACTGTGGATCATCTTGCTGAGAAACATACCACCTCTTCCTGCTGAGAAGTAAGGCAATATTTGCCTGCAGTCCACAATTACAAACTTGCTCACAATTCAGACATCGTCCCCTGTCCTCCCTGGCAGAAAGTGGCCCAACTGGCCAAACAGGTACATGCAAAGTCGCTCAGCTTTTCTATTCAAAAAAGGCAAAATTGCATTGTGCCAGATTCAGAAATATCCACGAGGGAAAGGAGGAAAATGTGGCGGGGGGGGAGGTTCAGGTGCTCGTGTGAGACTATGGAAATGTTTACCTATGATCACTTGTGTGTGTGTGTGTGTGTGTGTGTGTGTGCATCATGTGAATAGAGAATTTAAATGTGGGAACACCAGTATATTGTCAGACATAGTTAACCTAATTTTCACTCCATTTGGATTTTTTGCTCAGTGTCAACCAAAATCCTATATGCAATGTCCTCTGTCAGTCCCATGGGTCTGAATATTAATTTTAATATCAGCAGAATGACAAGACATCCTGCTAAACATTTTCCCACTCACTGTTAAGGAATATGGATTAGATTAGATCGTTGAGTTTTTGTATCAGTTAAGAAATATATCTAGCCTTTTCTGTTCCAATCTCTGCATTTTCCATGTGCTGAATGATGTCTCTCCCCCCCCCGTGCTTTGTCTTTGTGAGATTGGAAATATTGGCACCCCGCTTTTGCTTGTGGCAATTGAAGCCAAGAGTGAATCATTTACCTGACAGTATCTGTGGTTCGGCTGAGAACAGACAAATGTTCTGCTTGCTAGATCCATCTTGCACTTAATTCTCTTGCTGTTTTCTTCCTGACCTCTGATCTCCCTGTTGTAGCCAGGGAAGTCTGTTGTTTAACACTTGATCTCTTTAGAAGATCAGATTTGTCTGAGCAATGAATGAGGTTTTAGAAAAAAATAAACTATAAAGGAAAAAAAACAAAGAAGGAAAGACCGTTAACATCACTTCTTAGTTTTTTGTTAAATCTGACTTCTTTTTCCTTTTCTAGTTTGTGTGATGCATGCAAACATGAGTAATAGGAGAATAAAAGTTTACTTTCTCTATGTCCTCCAGATTTCTGCTCTAAGTTAAATCACTGTGGCAATGGGTGGCGTCCATGTTACTATGGATGGCAGATGACCTGATTTAGGATAATACAGTAATAGAATCATATAATCTACAGTTGGAAGGGCCCTCAAGGGCCATCTAGTCCAACCACCAGCCATGCACAAATAAACAAATGAAGCACTCCTAAGATGCCCATCCAAATCTCCATCTTTGATAGATTGAGGCAATCTATTCTACTGTTGAACAGCACTTACAATAAAAAAGTTCTTCCTAATTTTCAGATGGATTCTTTTTTTTTTTTGTTATTTGAATTAATTGGGTTGTATTTTAGTCTCTGAAGCAGCAGAAAACAAGCTGACTCCACCTTCTCCATGTCATCCCCTCAGATATTTAAAGATAATTATCACATCACCTCTCAGTCTTCTCTTCTCCAAGCTAAACATACCCAGTTCCTTTAGTTGTTCCTCATCTGACTTGGTTTCCAGACCTTTGATCATCTTGGTCAGATATTTCCTGGTCAGATGCATCTTAGACACAAGCTGGAACATGTCCTTCTCTGGATGCATTCCAGCTTCTCAACATCCTTCTTGAATAGCCTTCATTTCGATAGTGGACCCTTCCAATGTTCAGTTTCAATGCTCAAAAATTCCTTGAGTACTTCTCTTTTCTTCTTTTCATTTGCCACTGTTCTTTCCACTGCACTGTTCCTATTGCTAAAGGGAAGACTCACCTAGACATGGGTGTCTTCTGGTCCCTGGAAGGTTGTACCAGCTGATTTGGACTCTTCCAGAGCTCCAAAGAGCCATGCTACACCATTACAGCCACCATTCTGGAAACCAGAAGTGATGTCATGTCATCTCAATAATCTTTTGGTCATTTTGGGGGAGGCATTATGCATACTATATGAAGAGATGGCAGATTTCCTCATAACCGCCCTTTAACCTATTTTCTGTGATTTTTCCACTGAAAGATTGGGGTTTTTTGATGATTTTTTGAGGGGTGCTGGGCATTGGTAGGATCACTGGGAATTCCAGGGGCCACATCTGTACCCCTCAAGGACCTTGTGTATGATTTTCATCCCTGACTCAGGGGATCAGGTTAAGGTAGCAGATGGTAGAAGCAGCTCCCCCTGCAGATGGAGGAGTCCCGTTGGGCATCTCCTCCCTGTGACTTTTCTTTGTTAGGGAAAGCCACTGCCCGCATAGTAACACTCAGGGCAGGGTGAGGCTGGAGTGCTACTCTTGGTCTGCAAGCAACCCAGAGCTTAGGAAAGTTACTTTTTAAACTATAATTAGCCATGACGGCTTGGGGATTCTGTGAGAGTTAGTCCAAACAGACAATGTTTATGCAGCTATGTACGTATATATCCTTGTATTCCAGCAGTTTCTGAGAAATTGCAAAGGATGCTTGGATGCACATGAAGAGCAACTGTCCCTTAAGACCTAACTCTGACATGAATGCCTGGTGGAGGTAATTGGGCTGGATGTGGAAAAACAAACTGAAGCTGAATCCAGACAAGAGGGAGGTGCTTACGGTCAAGGGTCCTAACCTAATGTTGCCTCCTTGGTAAATCCTGTCCCGGGGTCTACAACTTTGATATAAAACTATTCTATCTCACCAGAGAGGTCACCCGGATGCGCACGTAGGCAATAACGGTCGTACGATTGAATGCACCAGGTCAGATCAGTAAACTCCCCAGTCATGTAGCCACAGGAGACCTCATGTTGTGATAACCCGTGGTGGACAAAAGGTCCTTAACCTTTAAGGAGTCCACTTGAAGGGAGTAAAAGTGTTCCTGGAAAATTGGGTGCTGGAAGCAATAAATCAAATTGATCTCTAGAAACTCATACTGCAGCCCCAAAGCAGAGGAAGATCCTGTTACTAGGATGACAACTTATTAGCTTCTGAGAAATGCCAGGTGTGGAGTTGTTTTTCTTTTCTGTCCCTGTTTGTTTTCCCCGGGAGAGGATTTGCCTTCAAAGTAAATTTCTTCTACAAATAGTTCCCGTTTTTGGGCTAGGTAGGCAAGAGGCGAGGCAACGAGAAGAAGTATGATGCCTCCTGGTCATACCAACTGAGCGGTTCCCTCCTCCCAACAGCTGCGCGATCTCCTCAGCATCTCTTTGTTGAGCTGCTGTTTGATCACTGCTTCCCAGACCAAGGACTTCAGGAAGAGGTGCAATATCACCCAAGCTGCGAATCCCTCAACGATCCCCTCTATCTTATTTCCACTCTTTATTTCTTTTAGCCCTTGGATGCGTGTGTGCGTGTTTGTGTTAGTGCGTGTTATTACTGTTCAATAAAGTCATTCATTGGACCTTTTTGTGTGATTTCTGACTGAGCCTGACCCCGTAAACATTGGGTAAAAGATCCTCAATTACCCTGCCCTCTTGGCATTGCTAAAGTGGCGTTCATAGCTAATTTTCCCCACAAGTGATAATTTTGACAGGCCCCCAGCAAGCAGGGTAACACTAAGTCTGGAGGTGTGTCAACCAGTTCTGGACAGAGTTACACTCCCCCTGAAAGACTGTGTTCACAGCCGGGGAGTGCTTTTGGATCCATTGCTCCAAAGGACAGCTCAGATAGATAAGATGGCCAGGAGTGTTAGCTGCATCCCTTCCTAGAGCTGGAGGACCTAGAGATGGTAGTACACATGCTGGTAACCTCAAGACTGGACTTTTACAATGTGCTATACATTGGCCTACCTCTGTATCAGATTCAGAAACTTCAGTTCATTCAAAACATGGCAGATTGGTTACTGCTATATCTAGGAGTTAGTATATTACATCTATATTACAGTCATTCCACCGTCTGCCAATTTGTTTCTGGGCAAAGTACAAGGTGTTGGTTATTACCTTTAAAGCCTTGCATGGTTTGGGTCAAGGTTACCTATAGAATTGCCTCCCTCTGTATAAACTGCCCTGCACACTCAGGTCCTCCGGGGAACATTTGTTTTAACTGTCCAAAACTAGACTGGCAACAATCACCCAGAGGATTTTTTCTTCAGCTGCCCCTAGACTGTGAAATGACTTGCCAGGAGAGATTTGAATACACTGTCTGAATTTATAACAGTATTCCTGTTCAAATCTTTTTTATTCAATCAATGCAATAACAACATAAATTATCTATATGAAGCCACAAATAACAAACCTTTCAAAAAAAAGAAAAAGAAAAAAAGAAGAAGCTTAACTTAGAAATTCCATAAAAGAAGCATATAGTCTTAGAAAATTATTATTTCCGAGACCTTCTTGTGTAATTTCTCATTTCCTCCTATTATCACTTAGCTCCTTATATCCTATCTTAAATAATTCCAGAGTATTCGATTACATAATTATTTCCTCCTAAAATTCCTTCCCTTATTCTCTTTTCCTGTACGTATTGGTTATTCCATAGTTAACATTTACCAACAATAAATTATCATATAGAATTCTTTCCATGGAACTCTACCTACTTACAGTTTTCTTAATTCTATTTTATTATGGTTTGCTTTCCAACTCAAGATCGTCTACCTTCTCCTTAGTATTTTTGCTTTCATTGAATGGTCTCTCTCCTTAAATTATATTTCTTTTGTTATTTTCCTTTTCTCAACTATTTTAATGGTAGCACAGCACCTATCTTGTTTTCACTGCATTTTTCCACCAGTATATATAATTTAATCTTTCTATTCATCCAGATCTTTTATCTCAATATTCTGTTACCAAATCTCCTTAGAAATTTCTACTGATAGCACCAATTATTCTTTTATCCCCCTTGTGGCTAAGTTCCTCCATTTAGCTTCAAATGTTGGTAAAATTTGTTCCCAATCTTCTTTAAATTGTTCTATTGAATTTTCTGTTAATATAGTTGTTAATTTGTCCATTTCTATTAAGTCATACAGTTTAATTAGTCACTCATCCACTTCAGGTATTTATTCTTGTTTCCATCTTTTCGCGTAAACCATTCTGGCTGCTGTAACCATGTGGATTAGCAACTTCCATTGTGATCTTTTTTTTAATTGTTTTTATTCCCTCAAATATATTTAACAGATATATTTCTGGATATATCAGGAACTCTATTTGTAGGATTCTTAGTATATTGCTATGGATTTGATTCCAAAACTTTTTTGCTTTTTTACAAGTCCACCATAAGTAATAGAGAGTTCCTCTTTGATTATATTTCCAATTTTTATTTTTATTAGTTTTTGTTATTCTTACTATCTGGGCTGGGGTATGATACCACCTGAAAAAGATTTTGTAACAATTCTCCTTTAAAGATACAATTTTAAGTAGTTTAGATGTTTCTTTCCAGGAATTTTCCAAGCTTTCTAGTTGAATTGGGTGCCCAATATTCTGCACCCATTTTACCACGTTCTCCTTCATAATTTCTTGTTCTAATTCTAAACTCAGTAAGAATCAAGTAAAGTATCAAAAAAGCAAAATATTTGTGGGTTTACTTAACTAAAAATAATACAGACCTATATGATAATAATTATAAAAGAGTTTGGCATACTGTTAAGGAGGAATTGAAGAGATGGACTAGGCTAGATATATCATTGATGGGAAGGATTGTGGTAATAAAAATGAATATTCTTCCTAGAATGATCTTTTTATTCCAAAACCTTCCCATAATAGTTAATGATGTGCCCTTCAATCAATGGAGGAAAGAGCTCTCTAAATTCATATGGAATGCCAAAAAACTTTGAATAAAATGGAAAAATCTGAAGGTTGTTAAAGAAAGAGGAGGAGTGGGATTACCTGACTTAAAACTATACCACCACACTAGTTGTATTGAATGGTTGACCACCTGGATTAAATTGGATAACAAAAGGTTATTAAGTCTAGAAGCAGCAGATCTACTCTTTGGGTGGCACTCACACTTATGGTATGAGAAAGCAAAAATAAACAGAGAGTTCAGTAACCACTTCATTGGGAAGTCCCTACTGAGAATTTGGATACTGTATAAAAAGAAACTTTATACAAAATTACCATTGTGGGTAGCAGCTCATGAAGCTTTCTATAGGAGAGAAAAGCCTAAATTGAATAAGTGGATTGTATATAAAGATTTAGTGAAAATCCAAGGAGATAGAATCCTATTAAAAAGTAAAGAAGAATTGATAAAATGTGGACTTTCTACACACTGGCTGCTACAGAGAAAACTTGCAGAGAAGTTTAAGATGGACCAAAGAATAACAGGAATAGAAATTAAGGAAAACGACTTTGATAAATTGCTAAAACTGGGAATAAAACATCTGATCGTGAAGATATATAAATTCTTACTGAATCTAAAACAGTATTAAAGACCAGTCTCTTCCAGCAGGCCTATCCTGATGATTTTAAATTGTGAATTTTAACAAAGAATTTAAAATATGTATTGTCTATTTTTTAGGTATTTGTATTACTTTTTAAAGATGATATGCATTTTAACTACCGGTATTGTTTTAACTGATGTTCAGTTTTTAACTTATATATATGTTAATTTATTGTTGTCCCCCACCTTGATCCATGGGGAGAGGCAGGTAAGAAATGATGATGATGATGATGATGATGATGATGATGATGATGATGATGATCTGGGCACATTCTTAATTAGATGGTCAATTCTAGTACAAGATGCTACTACCTTTCAATGCCCCATTACTTGCTCTTTTGATGCTTCCAAACTAATGACAAGTTCCATTAATTTGATTTGCAGCCTGCTCTTACATAAGTTCTTCTTTCCTAAGGTGGTTGCTTGGGACCACTCACTGGTGCACATGGTCCCAGGTCTTCCCTATGGAAAGAGTGGATCCCCTGGTTGAAGTAATGGAACTTGGCTGTATGACAAGCATCAAAATAGCAGTCTTCCATTGGTTCTGTTTGGGACTATGCATAGGCTGTTTGTAAAGCAAGCTTGAAGGGGAAAAAGGCACCAAGCCAACTGAGAAACTTTGCAAGCAGTGCACACACACAGTCAGTTCCAAGCAAGCCTCCATACATCCTTCATGTTCCCTACAGTAGACAGTTTCCACTTTTTGCCCATTTCCACTTTCTGACAGTGCTCCTGTCCCTAACCTGTCAGATAAGCGGGTCAAGCCTGTAGGTGAGTTTTCATTAGGTAATATGGCTAACTTTGAAAACTGAAAAGCTGGGAAAAGTTACTTTTTCAGACTACAGCGTCTAGAATCTCCCAACAGCATGGCCAGCAGGCTTGCAGTTTCCCCCCAAAACAACCTTCTCAAGCTCTGAAAAATCACAAACCTCATGGGGGCCTCATATAGTCAGCTCTCTCTTTTGTTTTTCATCATGCAGCAAACCAACCAACAGGTCAATAAAACTTTCCTCGCTAAATTTGAAAGGTATTCCCTTGGTAGAGTTCTTTTAATCATCTAAAGTAGTTGTTCTGCCAGAGATTTGACAGTAAATCTTGGTGCTGCCTTAGAGGCTGTAAGGCTTTGCCCGCTTCAGAACTATATAATTATAATGTTCTATGGATGGAGGTATAAGTGACAGATGTACAAGAGGCTGGTACAAATGTTGCCAGCCTCAGCATTTACCTAGCAGCATAATTTATTGCCCTGTGTTCATGTGAAATGGAAAACTCAGTCTTCATTGAAGTATATGAAATCGCATGTATCTTGATCTCTGCAATGCTTTGCGTATAGATATTGTGGGGTTTTTTTTTAATAAAGGAAAGGATGATATAATTACATGTTTGCACCCCACTTCTGTGTACTGAGAAATTTCAGGGCCCTAGCATTTAAGAAGCATTCAGTTTCCTTGGAAAGAGGTCACTGGAAACTGTGAAGCATCACATCATTAATACAACAACAGTATCCAGGGCATGGCTCTGTGTGTTAGTTGAAGCTTCTGAACTGATTTCAAAGGCAGCTGTGCTTCAACTATCATATGCTATCTACTGCAGACTGCTACTGAAGATAATTTTGAGGCATCTGCTTATACAGGATCAGTATGCTGTTTACTTATTTAGAGCATACTTTCCAACATTTCACAGATGAAAACATGGGCACATGTGGCCAAGCAACATCAGAGTTTGGTCAAAACGGCAAAAGTTATTAATGAGGAAGAACAGACAAGTTAGAGAGGCTGTGACAGCTTGTTTTTGCCTGAGTCTCCTGGAAAGGGTAAGATTCTCTCCTCTCTCTCCTGCTGAGTTGAGTACCTAAAAAACTAAAAACAGGGCAAAAATCTTACAACCTCTAGAGGGCACTGAGGCATTTGGAGACTAATGTGGGCCCCTAGCCTCCCACATTTGCCTACCCCTGCTTTAAGGAAATTTCAAATAATGGCAGCCTGCCTGGAGTCCTAGTTATGACGTTCATGGAAGTTTTTCTGTTTCACTAAAGCTGGGCCTTCCAGCTGCTTTCCAGTAGAACTATAGCACTGTTGTGACCAGATGCCTTTGGCCCTCACTTTCAGAATCCACTAGAATATTGGAATCCTGTCTAAAACAGCAAGCAAACTTCTGTCCTCTTTCTTTCCAGATAAATATTATCACATTTGTACTGAATGCCTAGGAACTCAAGGGGTGTGTGTGTGTGTGTATATATATCTATATATCTATGTGTGTGTGTGTGAGAAAGAGAGAGAGATTGAATTTCCAGTGCTATGTTTATGAGGAGAGCACTTCTCCCACACACCTTTCCATCCCTTCTATCTTTAAGTGCCTGCTTTCCCAAAATATCTTGTGAGTGCCAGTGCTTTTGCAAATGAAGTAACTAGATGCAAAACTTTGCTTGAGATGCATCACTTCTCTAACAACAATACTAAACTTCCTGCCTGTAGGTTTGGTGGAGCAGAAATCCAAACATCCTCCCACCACTTGGCTGTTCAAAGTGTTTTCAAATTATGGTGGATAAATATAGCAGATAAATATAGAAATCGCTTTCCCTATTTCACCATATACCCATCTGAGCTGCTACTTCCAGATGCCCATAGAATTGTTTGTACATCACTCTGTAAGGACTGAAATGCTTCCTAAAGAGTTTCAGCCTTGTCTTGTCTTTTAGAATTTGAGCTCACAGTTGTTTGGTGTGACACATACATCTCCAGCTAAAAATTTCTTTGTCTTCCCAAGCATTTTCTGGCCAAGTATCTTTGCATACTTGAAGCAGTTTAATACCATGATGTCTTATATCTAATATATATGGATAATGGATTATGAGAAAGACAAAGATAAAACAGTGTTAATTGATGCTCTGCTTTCTACTTGGCAATTAGCTGTGCTAACTGTCAATTATCTGTGATGGACCTTTCCTCCTCAGCAATGATGAGAATGTTTATTATTCCCTCACAACATTGCACCAGCTAGAATAGGGACTGTATTTCCCATTAGCTCTAGTGATCATAGCCAGTGGTGAGGAATGCTGGGAACTGCAGTCCAACAACATCAGGGGTACCCCTGAGTAAGAATGCAGTGATTAAAAACAAAAACAAAACAAAATGGAGCAGTGTGGCTAATTAATTTTGAAAAAGCTATTTAGGATTCCTTCAATCATTATTTTTCTTCAGTTTTCTGATTTCCCCCACCTAGAAATCAAAGAGCTTCATGAATGTTTTGATGTAGGTGTATTACCTGGATACATGTCATTGTCTCCCTTTTAACGAAAGAATAAATCAAAGTCACTTTGAGTGAGATGATACAGTCACTCTGTGACAAAGCAAAAAAGTCAGATGCTTAGTCTTCTGATTCAAAATCCTGAAATCCTGCAAATCTAGAAGAGTCCTTATAAAACAGCTGACTGATTTATGTGAAAAGTTCTTTCTTTCGCATTCCACTTAACCATTATCTACTCTGCTGCCTTGTAGATGATCCTTGGACTTTGCATTTTTCTTTCTTTTAAAAGCAGAAATAAATATTTTTTAAAAAATAGATTACTTTCTGCAGTCTGTATTCCATATAGGATCTTTTCAATGTCATTCCTGAGTACACATCATTTTTTAAAATCCAGAATGAGGGACGGTAATAAGGATCACAGAAAACATGTCCTTGTTTGTCAGGGAAGGTATTTGTGTTAAAAATGGACTGTATCCATCTCTGCTTTAAACAAAGATTTTTTAAAAATAAATAAATAAATAAATAAGTAAGTAAGAAAACTTGAGTGCAAGTGCTACAGACCTTTTCCCTGACTTTGAAGCCAAGGATTTATGCTTCCATAAAACATAAAACAATGTGAGGGGGGAAAGCTGATGTTTGGCAGGAGACTCTGTTAGCAGTAAAGAAATGCAGAGCTGTCAAACTTGTTCACTCACTGGCTTTGTATCCTGTAGGAATGTTCTTTAACAGATGGCAGCTACAGCAGCCTGTTCATTGCAGTGCACTGCAGCACTGTCTCTGCTATGCGTGTGGACTCAAAAAAGTTATCCCAATGACCTTCAGGATGCAAGGGAGTGAAATGGTTTACATCCCTAAGTGAAGAAGAAGATCTTTCTGCTGCAGCAGGATTCACAATTGCTAACAAGAATGAGGATGATTATCATTAAAAGATAAAATGAAAATGTAAATAAATGCCTTACATGGACTCAGGCCATTGGTCTGCTTAGTCCAGCATTGGCTTCTCTAGCATTGGTTCTCCAGGTCACAGATAACATTCTTTTCCAGCTAGCTTACTAAAAATCATTCTCAGAAAGGTGTGGGGGTGCTATGGATGGCACTATGGTTCCTTTTAGTTACCTAGAGTTCCTAACCAGTGGCTTCTAAACGTGGTTGAGATACAGCTCCCAGGATCTCTCACCACTGGCCATCCTGTGTAATGCTTCTCAAATATGAAATCCAATGATATTTAGGGTAATGTGACAGAGACTGTAGTGGATCTTTCAAGCAGATTAAGTAATGCACTAGGCATAAGTTGAATGGTTCACCACTTCACACATAAGAACTTGCAGAGAAAGAAATCAGACTTAGACCATTTCTGCACCTGAGCAGGTCCTGCTGATGTCCTGTTATGATCCTGGCAGCACCTTTGTTGGGAAAGGAGTATGTCAGGAACACCTCTGCACCCATCCAGATCCCTGAAGAAGGGAGTGCAAGTGACATGTGCCAGCTTTCCACAGCACAGCAGGCTTCTTCCCATGCTGCACTGGGGAAGGAAGTGCGTGATTGTGCTTCTGCCCCTTCTGCATGGTTGAGGGTGATGGGAGCATCGCACAATTCTGGGAGCTTAATGGACTTTTTCTGTTAAGCAAATATCCTGCAATTGTGACACGTGGGGATGTGCTGACTGTGGGACCATGATGATGTCATGCAAAAGCATGACCCGTGGACTGCTGCCATCATGTCGCCATTGCGGGTCTGTGATGCAATGTAGAAATGGCCTTAGTTTACTCTGTAAGGTGTATAAAATTAGTTTTACTTATGAATACTTATGTATAAAAAACACAGGTTCTTCTTCTTGAAGAAAGGTTTAAAAAAAAACAAAAAGTACTACTTGATACCAGGAGTTGGAGCATCTCACTTAAAGAGCTGTTATCACATGTACTTCATGGAGGGTCAGAAAAAAAGGAAGAAAGAGGTGAGGGCAGATGAGATCCCAGAGAAGAAAGGAAAGGTTAAGTGATGAAGGAAGAGAGTGGATGGGGAAATTTATTGATCTATTATATTTGTATGCCCCTTTTCTTCCAGAATGGGATCCAAGGTGGCTTCCCAAAATAAACAAACAAGAACTTACCATATGTGCTGTGCTTAAATTGTTACAAAGTGGCATGCAATCTAGTTATCAGTGAGCATAGGCATGCAAAGGCTGATAAATCCAATATATCTGAAGACCACATCTTATAAAGCACTGTCCTTGAGTAACGCAGATCACCCAGGTACATTCTTGAATGGCCTTAGTGCAAAAGAAGTTGCTATCATGACATGCCCCACCTGGTTCTCTTCCCTTGCTTTGCCTCTACAGAGAACACTAGTGTCTTGGGCTCTGTAAAACAAAGGCCTCTTCTCCACATCACAGAGTGACTGTCTTGGATGTATAAAGAAAAAAGCTCGTGTTAGATATCTGCAGATTCTGCAATCGCTGCCAATGAAATTGTGGTCTGTTAATTTACACAATACTTTATATTTGCAAAGTATGGTCTTTCTTTGCCCACATAGCAGTCCTAGAATCACTGCTGTTCACATTTATAAGACATGAAAAACCATGGTCCTTTCCACACTACACTATTATAGTGCTATTATTCCACTTTCAACATCCTGTGGAATTCTGGAGTTTGTCGTTTACCGAGGCAAAAGAGCTCTCTGGCTGAGAATCCTAAATGCCCATCCCTAAACTGCAAACCCCAGGATTCCACCAGATGCTGAAAGTGGAATAATAGCACTGTAACAGTGTAGTGCAGAAAGGCCTTAAGACTAAAAAAGCAGTTTGAGTGATGAGCAGGGATTTGAACTTGGATCAGCATAAAACAATACTCTGCCATGAGACACTTTTAAAAGGAGATAGAAAAAACCATGAAGGATATGGCTGTTAGAAGTTGCTAGTCATTATGGCTGTTCACCATCTCCCACAGCAAACTCAGCATTTCTTTCATTATCAGTAGAGAATGATAGCAGCAGCAGCAACAGAAGTGAGGTATTACCTCTATGACCAGCTTGACGGGTCTCCAGACAAATCTCATTGGCCTTTGGGGAAAGAGGTTGCTGGACTACCTTTGGCAGGCTCTTGATATGCTCCAGTCAGAGTTTTCTTATGTCCTTACACTTCATTCTCAAAAGAATGATAGAAAATATCTTCAAGTATGGGTTGGATCCACAGCTATCCTGCTTAAATTAGACCCACCGAAATTAAAGAGACTTGTCTCATTGATTTCAGTGGGCTAACTGTAAGCATCACTAGATCTAGACTGAGCCAGTGTAATTTTATACGCATCTATATTGTCTTATGCAGGGGGTGGGAATGGAATAGAGCACTTTACATTATATTCATTTTTATTTGGAGGAGAAAGGAAAAATCATATTTGTAGCCTGGAGATGTTGATACAAGCAAGGTTTGTCTATGAAGGTGGTCAACAAGGGCCGTTTCTACACTATAGCACTATTATTCCACTTTCAACATCCCATGGAATGCTGGGGTTTGCAGTTTAGGGAGGGGCGGATGGCACCCTCCCTAAACTGCAAACCCCAGGATTCCATAGCAGGTTGAAAATAGAATAATAGTGCTATAACAGTCTATTGTGGAAATGGCCAGGAAAATTACCATTATAGTGACTGCATCTGTCAGTCAAATGACACTTCCCTTCTCACTGGCAAAACTTAGAAAAATAAATTTATTTGGGCTCCAAGAATTCTCCAGTTCTTGGTTATGGTCGTTGGTTATACTGGCTGCAGAATTCTGGCAGATATATTCCAAAAATGTAACTTTTCCAAGCTCTGATCAAGGGAAAAACAATTTCAGAAATCCACAAAAGCTACATGTACAGATGGCCATTTTACCACTTCTCTGCTGTTTAATAAGACCCTTCTTACCATCTGGCAGAGTGATCCTTTGGTATCATCAACTTGAGCTTGGCCTCAAGTAACCAACTAAGAGTGCCAGATCATAGGGTGGGATCATAGGGTGGGAGGGTAGCATTAGTGTGCCTTCCACACAAATAATTCCTCCTCAGCTGCATAGTCATTTTCTCCTTTAGGAAGACAGAGCTGTGTGTGCACTGTGTAGCAGGTCCTCCTTCCTGTAAAATAGGTTTCTAGCAGCAGGTGTGGCGGTGATGCTATCCAGTTGCCTGTGTTGAAGTAAGAATTAACTACTGCTGTTTAAGATCAATAAGGTACAAGGAATTGCTTTTAAGACCCCTCCTTAAACTGCAAACCCAGCTGCATAGCTTGGAGTGTGGGTAAGGGTGGGGTGAGGGAGGGCGGAGGGACAGGGGCATGGCCACATCGCACAGGGGTGTGTCCACGTTGCACAGGTCGCCTCCCAAAAGTTGCTGCCTGGGGCACACTACCCTCATCACCCGCCTGTCCATACGCCTTTGTGCAACCCCCAGGATTCCATAGGATGTTGAAAATGGAATAATAGCATTGTAACAGTCTAGTGCAGAAATGGCCGAGTACCCACATGGATGAGACTTCTGTCAAACTGTCTAACTTGAGGATAAATAAACAAAGTAGAGAGCATTGAGTTTGAATATTTTAAAGGCACCAGATCCTATCTAACCTTGGAAGCTAAGCAGGGTCAGCCCTTGTTAGTACTTGGATGAGAAACTGCCAAAAAATACCAGGTGCTGTAGGCTGTATTTCAAAGGAAGGAACTGGCAGAACCACCTCTGAGTATTCTTTGCCTAAGATAACCCTATGAAAAATTCATAGGGTTGCCATAAGTCGACAGGCAACTTGCAGACACATACACACACAGAGAGAGCATGGGGAATAAAGAGGAAGTAACTTTGATTTTATATTTAGCCTCTCCCCAGGCCTCTGCACTTTTGATGATAACTGACAAATATAACACAAAAAGAACCAAAATTAAATGGACCAAGCATGAAGAGTAGATTGTACAAGCCTGAGAGATCAATTGTAATTTAGCACAGAATGACTTATGCCAAGCTGCAGATCTGGCATATGTAAAGAGAGAGAGAGAGAGAAAGCTGCTGTTTTTTGGCCTCCCTACCTATTGGCTGACCCTGTGAGATGCCAAATCTACAAGTTGAGAGGAACAAGCTTAAATTAAATCGGCAGGTTCTCTCTCCTTGGCACAAGGTGAAGTGGAGCCTACCAGTGCATTTATTTTCAGTAGTATGTGTGTTATTGATACAGAAGGAAAGAACATTAATTAGTTCAAGTGCAGGGAGAAAAATCTCACAAAATGAGGTAACTGGTTTCAGTTGGTTTGGCCTTCGTTTATGAGACAATGAAATTAAGTTTTTCATGAAGATTTTACTCATTTATTTTTTAAAAATATGTTTTCCCCTCAAGTCTATCTAAGGGTATACTCCTATAACAAATGGATATCTGAGTGCAGAATATTTGAAGGGCAAGTCAAGTGTGACTCTAGTCCTGTGCAATGTTGTAACTTTTCCTTCCTTTTTTAAGCAATATTTTTAAAGCATAAACAGTGCACCACAGATGGCCTACTGTGAAATGTCCAAGGGCAATCTTCTGGTCCTGGGAGCTGCATGGAAAAATGCCACTTTTTTTTTTAAAGATGCCAGAAATCCACTTCTACCTTTTTTTTTAAAAAAAATGAGTTTTAAGATGTTGAAGAACAACAGCAATAATTTATATCTTATCTTTTCCCCCAGTATGGGACTCAAAGCAGCTTATGGCAGCTAAAACCAACAAAGTCAAAAATTCACAGGATACAGAAATAAATCATGAAATCAAACCATTAATACAACAGCAGCAGCAGGAGCAGCAGCAGCAGCAGCAGCAACAACAACAACAACAACAACTGGAGGTCCAGCACAAGGTCTGTTTCTGTAAAACAGGGCTTAAAAAAAAAAACTTATCAAAATCTTCGTGGATTAAAAAGTGCTTTACAGTGGCCCCCTCCACTTTCATGAGGGCATGGGATACAGAACTTTCACAAACATGGAAAAACTGCAAATAACTGCAACCTGTTCCCTCTCCTATTCCCTTCTAGGGATTCCCTTCTTCCTGTTCCCATGCAAAATGGAAGGGAATGGGGGATGGGGGTGAGGGGTTTGCTCATGCAAACCTTCCTTTCTCTATCTGGAGCTTGCCCTGCCGTTCCTATGTATTTTGCCCCAGTGCTGAGAACTTGTGTGAGCCTTCCCTCTCATTCCTTTCTGTTTTGCCTTGGCACGAGTTCCATGCCAGGGCAAAATGCATAGGAATGGCAGGAGGAGCTCTAGAGAGAGAAAGGAAGGCTTGTATGCCCTGGTGGCACAGTGGTTAAATGTTGGTACTGCAGCCACAAGGTTGTGAGTTCATTCCTGCTGGGCTCCAGGTTGACTTAGCCTTCCATCTTTCTGCAGTTTGATAAAATGAGTACCAAGCTTGTTGGGGGCAATTCGCTAACATATTGTAAACCACTTAGGAAACATTTAGCTGATAAATGGTATAGAAATACACATGCTATTGTTATTGCTTCCCCCACCCCCTCTTCCTTTCTGTTTTGCCTCACTACAAGTTCTCTGCATCAGGGCAAAATGCATGGGAATGGGAGGAGGAGAGTGGAGGGGAGGCATGTGTGCTTGTGAATAATCAAATTCACGGAGGTCAAACCTGTGAAAGTGGAGGGAGGATTGTACTTACTTGAAGAAAGATATTAAGGAAGGTTGAAGGGGTCTCCAATCTGGGAGATTCCTCAAGAGGCAAGTTGCTATTGAGGGAACTGAAAAAGGACAGCCCAAGGAGTTGGTAGGGTGTTCATGTGCAGCAAAAACAGCATTTGGGGCCTCATGGAACCCCTGGCCATCTCTTGCCCACCCTGCAGTACACTATACAGTTGTAATATGGGTGCAAATACCACACAAATAAATATGCAAGAAAAAACAATTAAAAATCCAGTAAATAATAATGAATCACAGTCAGAGTGATGGTAAGAAAAAAAGAAAACAATTAGCAATAAAAAAACACATAAAGAAAAAGTATAGTTAGTACTGCCTTGAAATTTCTTATGCCAAAAATTGACAAACACTCCTCATCCTTGTATCAATTTCTCCCTGAGTAAATTATATTGTTGTCTTGTAAAATAACTTATTGGTTTGTGCAAGAAGTATTATCTCAGACTTCCTGAAACTAATCTGAAATATTTGATGGTTTTGACATTTTTCTTTACTGGACTATGTATATACAACCTGGCTTCTAATAATAGTTCCAATATAAGTTGTAAATCTACCAATTCAATTTCATCTTTCATATAACACAGTATAATATTCTTAGAGTTTGCTGATAGTTTACATCCTCTCAAGGATTTCTCTCCAGAAT
The DNA here is from genome assembly GCA_948474755.1 of Ctenosaura bakeri. Classification (NCBI taxonomy): domain Eukaryota; kingdom Metazoa; phylum Chordata; class Lepidosauria; order Squamata; family Iguanidae; genus Ctenosaura; species Ctenosaura bakeri. Next base: position 22,708 of record CAOLHI010001484.1, on the reverse strand, counting down.
TAAAACTTGGGACAGCTCCAAAACGTGATCTTAAAACAGATCCATATGGGAACTTTATAGTTGTAAGGTTGTCATGCAGTAAGGAAAAAAAAGTTTGCATTATGTGTGTCTGGAGGCATTTTCTGACCTCAATGAGAATACCAGTGTTCTGTCAGCTATTAAACGTCTCATGTGAACACCCAGAGTCAATAAACATAAGATAAAAAGGAAGTAAAATAAAATCAAATTAAAGAAAAACAAAGGACATACTTCTCGCATTGTGGGGTATTTCCTGACTCCTGTGAGTTCCAGTTTCCTCCCAGTGGAAGAAACTTTTCCCCAGATGGGAACCAATCCATTGACAATCAAAACATATAATCTCTGCTGTGCTGTATCATGATTTTCTGAAAAAAAAGAATGAATTTTTTTTTGGTGTGGCATTGGCTGGGATAAAAAAAAAATCCAATAGAAATAGCATTTATATTTCTATACCGTTTATCAGCTAAGTGCTTTCTGAGTGGTTTACAATGGTGGCGCAAGGAACCCTGGTGGCGCAGTGGTTAAATGCCAGTACTGCAAGCCACAAGCCACAAGGTTGTGAGTTCGATCCTGCCGGGCTCCAAGGTTGACTCAGCCTTCCATCCTTTCACAGGTCAGTAAAATGAGTACCCAGCTTGTTGGGGGCATGTATAGAAATGTTTCAAAATACATGCTATTTGTAAGTTGTTCGCCGCCTCGATCCATATGGAGAGGCAGGATATAAATAAATAAATAAATAAATAAATAAATAAATAAATAAATAATTGCCCCCAACAAGCTGGGTACTCATTTTACTGACCTGTGGAAGGATGGAAGGCTGAGTCAACCTGGAGCCCAGCAGGATTGCACTCACAACCTTGTGGCTGCAATACTGGCATTTAACCATTGTGCCACCGAGGCTTGTTGGAACAGCTTTCCTCTCACTAGTTTTTCATGAAGAAAAAAGTGCATATGGCTGGGCTTGCGCTGGTGCCAGTGTGCGTGCATGCATATTGCATCCATTGATGATATTGGGATAGAGCATTTACCTTTTTAGTTTTATGCAAGGGTTTCCAGAACAGAATCCCTGCATAAACTGAGGGTACACTGTGTTCATTTAGGTCTTGTTTTTGATCAAGACTAAACATGCTTTTAGTTCTTAACATACTTTAAACTCTTGTACAAATCACACTGCGATTCAATGAAGCTTTGTTGGCCACACTGTCTGGCCCATCATGACTGTGACAGTTTTTGGAACTGGTTATTTGAAAATACCTTAATGGTAAACTTTCTTCACCTACAAAGCAGCAAAGAAGGTTTTCGAGCAATTGCCAAGAGCAATGTAAATTGACTGCCCATTCTGTCACCACAATAGCATTCTATGGTACATTCAACCGAGAGAAATAAAGATTGCTCGGCATAAGACCATCTAGTAAGAGTCATGGATGAGCATGCCAGAATACATACCTGCCATAGCATGTCCACTGAGCCTGTTCCACAGGAAGTGATTGCTAGTCTCTTGGTGATATAATGGTTTTGGTTTCATGGTTTCAAACAAAAAACCAAGAACTTCAATTTTCTCATATTTTGTTGTGACACTTTAAAAAAACAACAACAACTGTTCCTGATGTTTCTCTTGTTGCACTAAAGGAGCTTTGACTGAATGTTGCCTTTCTATTTCTCAGCTATAAAGTGGATGCATTTTTGTCCACCATTGAGAACAAGCATTTGGCAATGCAGTTTCTCAAAAAGGATCCCTATCATAAAAGCATTATCCACACAATAGCATTTTTCAATGCAAAGCATTGACAGTGCCAGTAATATCAGGATCCATTTTTCCCCTCTTTAATGTCACTATTTCTATCTGGGAGTTGAAAACTATTTACAAAAAAAACTCATCCATTTCTTTTCGTCTTCAGATCCTGACTATTTTGTTTGACTGCATGGAGATTTGATGTTGTTCATGAAACAATTGGAGACCATTTTAATGCCAGTGACTGAATCTCTGTGCCCCTGGGTCCTAACTACAACTCTGATGCTGACATGCGTGTGACCTTAGTTGGTTCATATACGACGTGGGTCATCTTTAGTGCATTGATGTGCACAGTTGCAAATAGTGTTCAAACCCCTGCAGAGCGAAAATGGTTGCACGGGAGGGAAAATATTTTCTCCCCAGAGGACTTTGTAAACATAGAAGTTTGATTCAAAGAAATGGGAGTGGAAGAAAAACAGCCTTAAGTGGCATCTCCTTTGTAGAAAGGTCTCTACTGGGACTGTCAGGTGGCACTTATTTTGCTGTCCTTCTGAAGCAAGGTGAATATGTGTGTATGTGTGTGTGTGTAAACCTTTAACACTTTCTGTGGATTATTGTGTACTGTTTTCCTATACTTCTTTCTAGTGGACCTTAAAGTGGATGCTTGGAAGTGTTTTAAAGTAGGGACAGGGGCTCAACCCTGCAAGCAGGTTGTTCTTAATTTTGCTTACTTGTAAGTACTTGCAGGGGAAAGGCAAATTAATTTTCCTGTCCATTATCATTTAAAAAACAACAACCTTAAATATGAGGACTCTTACCAGTTCAATGTCTACTTAGAAGGACCCTCCAAGTGTTCCATGCTGCTTACTTACTTTCAAATAAATGCACATACAATAAATTGCAGTTTTTCTTTTTTCCTTTAAGTGCTCAAGGACAATACCTGTCTTCGTATTCCTTTAGCGCTTGATCATTTGGCACATTTCTGATTGAGACTGTAGACCAGAGTGGATTCACTGCCCCACTGGCATGAAGGATGCTAGCCAGCACAGAGCATTGCTGGTTTCCTTTCATCACCAACAGACATTTCTGTGGGCAAACTGGGGGCTAATGAGGTGGACGGGTTCCTCTGTTAATGGGGCTCCTTTCTACTCCATGTTCCCATGAATTAGGATTATACTCATCACCTGCAGTCTTATGCCAATTTCCTAGGAGGAGGAAAGAGTTCCAATGTTTTTAGATTTTTCTGGGATTTTGGATTATGCTTGCACCCTACTACATTGCTGTAACTCATGTAGAAGCAATTTGACAAGTTCATTTCTCATCAATGAGGTTCAAATGTATTTCTGTCTAATACAACAATACAGTAGGCTTGCATAATGATTATATTGAGAAAGCTTCTGTTTGGTGAACTTTGCAAATGTATGTTTTGTACCTCTCATTTTTTTTATTATTAAAAAACCCCCTGCAAAACTGTCCTGTGATTTGAAAAAGGGACTGTATATATTTTGTAATTGTACCAGCTCAGTGCTAATTTAAATATAAGGGCCTTATAGCTCTGTTGAGTATTTTTCGTTACTTTTCCAAGAGAAACAACTCATCTCTAATTAGCATTAAGACACAGGCGGCCTCTTTGGCAATTTTAGCAGCTGGTGCGTTAATCCTCAGATGGGGCTTTACAGTTGATTTGTATTGAAAGGCAAAAAATAAAAATGAATGAAGGACCTATCACATCACATTAGATATGCAGAATGCCATGTTTCTTATAAAGAAAAATACCCAAGAGACCTCTTGGTGCTCTGTCACTCAGCTTAATGCATTTTGCACACAAGAAGTGAATGTTAGAGCAGATCCTGTTTTACTTATGTTTATGGTCAAGATTTTTGTAGATTCCAACCTCAAATTAGAAAGAAAGAAAGAAAGAAAGAAAGAAAGAAAGAAAGAAAGAAAGAAAGAAAGAAAGAAAGAAAGAAAGAAAGAAAGAAAGAAAGAAAGTGGCCTTGGGTCTTGTATCCCTCATCTCTGTTCTGTTCTTCATAGGAGGAACCTGGGGATGCTTCATTAATTTACACTTAGCTTAATTCATTTTGATTAGAGAGAATTATTTAGCCTAGACATCAGGCTGACTCCCTGTTCAGTGTTTATAAGAATGTAAGCCCCACTTGTGATCTAGTAATTTTGGGCTTCATATTTACAGTTGTGAATTGAGGAACATCTCCAGCTGCCTGTCTCAATGTGTTCCATAATCCAGAGGGTGCTGCATTTCCCAGGACCTTGATCTGCAGTGTCATAGAAACTCTTCAGTTGGGTACTGCCTAGCATAACTGATAGGGCTTTTTTGGTGGGTGTATGGGGTGGCATTGGTATGTTACTATGGTTCAGGCCTACCCGGTGATAGCACTAGATATCTCCTTTTTGATATCAAATCATTTGACCTTTCCCTGCCACCCCACTCCACGCGTTTGCGAGGCCACCGGACAGGCACGTACACAGGCGCAGCCGGTAAGTGCTGGGCATTCCAACTCCCACTTAGGCAGGCAGATTAACGCCACTCCGTTGCTTCAGGGACCTCTTTTGCAGACACCCATTGCTTAAGTGCGACTCTACACAAAGACGTTCGGCCTTGAGCCGACGCCCTTACAATGCCAAGCTATTTGCATACTGGCTACACTATTATCAAACCTGCGCTAAGCTGATCATGTAAAACTTGACCTTTCCCAACGCTTTGTCCCGCTCCAAACTTGCATTGTTCTCACCGAGTATGGCATGGCCTGTAGGCCACACTATAAAAACTCCCCGATTCCGAACCCACCTCGGATCACTCTTGAGTTCCATCCAGCCTCGCTGTCATTTTGTCCAGAGAGCTCCCCTTGGCCTCTACGCTGAGTTTCTTCCCGCTTCTTCAGGACTACGAGAAAAGGAGTCGTATCACCCATTTCCCCGAAAACTCTTATTTCTAATTTCTAAGTTAGCTGTGCGCTTGGGGTGTCCTTTCTGTTGTTTGTCCTTTAATAAAGATATCATTTTCACTGTTTTAAAACCTGTCTGAGGACTCTTCTGACCTGACCCCGTAGACATTGGGTTACAAGATCCCTGCTAAATTACCCTGCCTCTCGCTAGCTTAAGAGAGTGCTCGAGTTAATTTCCCCATCTTGTGTTTTTATTTGATTATTTGGGCGCCCCTCCCGAGACCCCCAGAGAACAGGGTAACAGGTAGATATAACTATGATAGTACAACTCTATCATTGTAGCTATGTCTGATAATACAGGGTCTCAACCTTATGTTTTTATGTGCCCGTTTTAAAAATGCAGGTTCAAACTGAAAATAGCAATGGGTCATTAGCAAGGTGTTCAGTTATACCCAATATTCTTAATTCCAGATGCTCTTGACCACAACTTCCAGCCTCTATGGATTCTTGACATGGATGATGGGATCTGTAGCCAAAACCATTTGGAAGGTGCCACATAGGAGAAGGATGAATTACTTCTTAAATCTCCTTAGCAGATTAGACAAGAGAAGCATCCATGCTGTGAGAAGAAATTTATTAGTATATTTGCTTGGGTATATTAGTGTCCTGATGATTACAATTTCCACAAAAATACAAAGTATTTCCTGATGGCATATCATTACCACCACCATCAAGTGGTGAACACAGAGATCTCAGCTGGTCTTGATGATTGACCACTGACCAACTGAACGTATCAATTTAAAAGTATTATTAAAGCAACAGTTGCCTGTGGTGCAATGAAAGGTGTATCCAGGATGGCAGATCTGTTGTATCACATCTATACATGTAACTTGTCACTGTCTGATACTACTGTTGTGAAATGAACAAATATGGTCCAGAGCTAAGCAGAGCTGGGTCCGGCCAGGACCTGTATGGGAACTCTAAATATACTACCTTAAAGTGAAGGAATGTAAGCTATATTTGGTTGAAAGAAAGTGTGATCTACATGTAAAACAAAACAAAATGTGTGAACGAGCCTGTAGAGATGGAAATAAGAGGGAGGCATAGATGGAACAGAAATAGAATTCAAGGACAGAAAAGAATTCATTTTTCCTGGTTTACAGCTTATTAATGTGAACTGTCCTGTTCTAAGTGTTAAATAGATTAATATGGGTTTGCTTTTAAATTATTCTTAGCATTTTAACTTGTTTTAAACTGTTCAGATTCATTTTACTGTAAGCTGCCCTGAGATTGTCAGATATAAGGCAGTGTATAAAAATTGTAATATGTAAAATTAATTAATTAATTAATTAATTGGAGGGCATTTGTATGGGAGAATGATTTTGTATGTATTTTCAACAGGTTGGAGTCTGACTTTCTGGATGTCAACCTGGTAGATATAAAAGAAAAATTTAGTTATAAGTTCCATTTAGAAACAAGAGTATGAGACCAAGGGTGTCACTCTTTAGAGATTTCTCCAAGTCTCACCTGTTAGTGATTTTGCCAATGCAGCGTAGCTTCAGACCGTGTGTGTCTCTTGGATCTGACTAATCCATGTATGGTCCAGAAACAGAGCTGCAAAGTTCTTTGAAACAGACATAAGATTGCCCCTTTCTATTAGTCAAGATGCAGGCTTGCTCTAGAAGCCTGAGATCTATAACAGGTGTCAATCACCTTCCCTTTTTCTGTCACATGCCTATGACTAGATAGCGACTCACAAGTAGTCTGAGATATGGGATGTTCCTTGATCCCCCTAATCCAGAAGGCTTAATTAAGGGAAATTTCTAAGCAAATAACAACCATAGTTTTTCAGTCATACTTTCATTGACATTCATCCCAAGAAACTGCTTCTGCATATTTGTGAACCTTTTCTGGGTTCACTAATCATGTTCTGGTAGTTTTTTTTTTCCACACCAGTGATTGTGGTCCAAAGATTTAGGCTTTATATAAATCATCACAGCCATGGGACGAGAAATGGCAGGAAGCTGGTTTAGTTCATATTACTTTCCAGTTGTCTTTGGAGGCCTCAAACTGCATAAGACAGCCTATATATTTTGTTTTGCTGAATTGGGTTCTCTTAATGAATAATCAGTCTTTGTGCAGGTACCACTCACTAGCATCGATGTGCTTATGCAATTATTCCAGGTAGTGTAACCGTTTGGACATATGACAGAGCAACCCATCTGCTCGGTATTGCACTAATTATTTCCCTGAAAGCCAATCTGTGAGCTGTTGCATTTCCATATGTTAATAGAGAGTTCAGAAGGTGTGGCATTCTACTATTTCTGCTGTTGTGATTCACTTTGAGGTTGTAGAACACATTGACCACATCACTAAAAGAAATGCATCATCAAGGGATGGAGGAGACAAAATAGGACCCCATGAAACACTCATGATGAGGTTGCCATAAACTAGGCCATTTCTGCACTACACTATTATAATGCGATTATTCCACTTTCAACATCCTATGGAATCCTGGGGTTTGCAGTTTAGGGAGGGGCTGGATGGCACCTTCCTAAACTGCAAATCCCAGGATTCCATAGGATGTTGAAAGTGGAATAATCGCGCTATAACAATGTAGTGCGGAAATGACCTTGGAGTCATCCTGAAGGCGCAGAACAACAATAACAACAACAGGAGGCTTGTTTGGTGTCATTTATGGTGAATTTCTTGGTGGGGTACATCCAAGTCGAATAAATTGTCTTAGGAAATGCTAGATCTGTTTTCTTCATGTTTTTCAAAAAATGGGATGGGAAGAAGAAGTGTTCAACATGGTTTGAAAACACATGGCTTGCGTGTATCTTGAGGCTAAATCTTCCAACCGCAGGGAGTGAAATGAATTTTATTTTAAGTACTGAGGCTTGGAACCAAAAGAGAGATCACAAACAAAAGCAAAATCCCGTTGGTTGGTCTCTTTAATGACAATTCCTGAAACTACTGATTGGACAACCACTGAAACATTTTTGATCTCTGTTTCTTAAAGTGCGACAGTCTTTTAGGTTTTATTTATTCTATAACTGAGAATCCAAATTGTTCCAAAAATGAACCATAGTTTGTTTCAAACTTAATGTTTGTAGGCACACGTGTGTTTTTTTTAAGCACGAGGTGTGATGAGAGAGATATCAGCAGATGACATGACGTTGTATTGCAAAACCTGTTCTGTCCTTGTTTTATTTAAAGAGAGAGACAGAATATGCTGTATCACAAGACAGCAAGAGAGATCCTTGAACGACTTCTAAAAGACATCCTGTTGTATTCCCCCCACCACATGTTTCCAAGGAAACCAGTTTAGTGTAAAATGAATTCTTTGTCTCCTGCTCTTTGTGAAATTGTTTGAGCCATCCTATCTCATAAAATGTTACTTCCCAGGTGATTCTAAGCAGTATTAAGTATAAGTATGGTGGAGTGGGGGGAATGTAATCTCCAATTTGATGCACCAATGAAGATGATTCCATTTATCAAAAGCTTGAACATTTTAGATTATATTTTCTGAAAAATGATAAGATTATATTCTATTTCCAAGACATGTATGAAATAAAGCCTGTTATCTTTCTTGCATTTCATTTCATTTCCTTTTTTTTTTTAAACTATAGCTCCTCTTTTTACTCACAAACCATTGAAACCGTGGGGGAAAATAAATATTCTCTGAAGGTTTTTGTGAGGGCTCCCAGACCAAGGTATCAGGCGATGGAGAAATACTCATTTATATCTTACTACTTATCAAAAACAGATTAAAAAGGAGAATGGAAATGCTGAACTTTATTCATTGTTTTATGTGTACGGAGGTCATGCATGTAAGTCACCTGCAGCAATGGAACCAGGAGGGCAAAATAAAGATTACACTCCTATAAGTGGAGATATTCATGGCCTTTTCCCAGGTTCATCTTTCACCAAGTGTGCAAAACATGCCCATGTATATTGGCTTTCTCAACATTTCAGCTCTAAAAATAATTCAATTTGCTGGGTATCTAAGGGCAGCTGAAAAGTCTCTGATTTTCAAATATTCTGGGATGTATTGGTTTCTGTGTTCAGAATTTTCTTTGTAATCTAGTGGTTCTGCACCTGTAATATATTCTTTTGTAACCTTTTTCTTTCTTTTTTTTTAATTACAGGGATAAAAGAATGAATTTGCCCAGTGGTTGCTTGGGTTTCCACCTACCTGTTTGTAAGACTCCTTTCCTAAGATGAGGCATGAAAGGAGCTCTTGCGGCATAAAATATTCCACTATATAATAGCCTGAGTTCTGGGCTTCCATTAAAGTTTCTCCTTCTATTTAAGTATTAAATGTGTGTTCAGACATATTATCTGAATATATACATTATATTTTATTTTGCTTCAGCTGTACATACTTAACTCTGTTTAGTTAGCTTATTAATTGTATGAATTTATGTAGAAGAGTTGATGTAATTAATATTGAATGGGGCCTGATTTGTATGGGGAAGGTAAGAGCAGGATTACAATGGGACTGCATTTGTTTCCCACCTTTCTGTCAATAAGTTCAAGGTGGTGTTCCTAGTTGTCATCCTTCCAATTTATTACTACAATAACCTTGTGAAGTAGGGAAGCAGAGTGACTGCCTAAGTAACCCAGTGAATTTCATGGGTAAGTTGAGACTAATTAGAAATTTGATCTCTAATATCTGAGTCCAACATTTTAGCTACTTTATTATAGTGACCCTTCTAAATCTTAGCAGGACTAGTAGTTAGGCAGGCATTTCTACGGATTAAATGAAGCTGTATGCTTCTAAATAGCTGCATTTATGTTCGTAGGCTCTGGTGGCGCAGTGGTTAAATGCCAGTACTGCAAGCCACAAACCACAAGGTTGTGAATTCGATCCTGCCGGGCCCCAAGGTTGACTCAGCCTTCCATCCTTTCGCAGGTCGGTAAAATGAGTACCCAGCTTGTTGGGGGCATGTATAGAAAAATGTTTCAAAATACATGCTAAGTTGTTCGTCGCCTTGATCCATATGGAGAGGTGGGATACAAATAAATAAATAAATAAAAATATGACATAGAACAACAGAAATATTAGTAGTTCACAAATATTGGCTAAATTTTGTCACACCCACTATCTTCCATGCTTCACAAAATTATGATTATGATTATTAAAATACAACAAGAAAAGACTTTCACATAGATGTTAAACAAACAATGCAATGCAAGAAGATAAATTAAAAAAACCCGAGTTCTAGATCCACGAATGCATTATGGGCACAGTGTTCCAGTAACACTCCTGTCAGGTTGTTTCCCAGTAAAGACTGTAGAACAATGTGACCACAGTGATGGCCTTCCCCCATGTTGCTGGACTGCAACTCCCAGCATTTGTCATTTGTCCTGGTTGACTGTGGCTGCTAGGAGCTGCAGTCCAATATCTGGAAGGCACTACTTCCTCCACTGTTTATGTTGAAACACTCTGGGATAAGACACCACCAAGATTCAAATGTGTGTGTAGCTCCACATACATAGTACTGCATCTTCCCACCATCCAGTCTCAGGAGGGGCCCTGCTTTTATCACTTATGGATGGGGATGGGAGGGGTGGAGGAGATAGAAAGCAGCTGATCACAGCTTGGTAGGGAAGAAATGAAGGTGTGTTCTAAATGCAGTACCCCCACCTTTTCCTTCCCCCAGGATCTCAGACCAGCAAGATCTTCATGGTCTGAATCACCTCCTTTGCCTTCCCTCTGGTAAGAAGGAGCTGCAGCAGCCCCTGCTGAGGCGTGACAGCTACTGGGCATGGGAGGTTTTTCGACAGAGCACTAGTGTAAGAGAATAGTCTTCTGTGGCCCCTCCAAAAAGGGGCTTACATATGTATAAGCCACTAACAGGGTACTGGCCCATGCATCTTGCTGCAGTGGAAAATTGCCTTCAGGTACTAGGGATAATCTGTCTTTATTATACTTGCCCATTATGGTCATCATTATTATGCTTTCTTTCTATTTCAGGATGCAACTTTACTTCTGAGGGCCTCTAGCTGAGGAGTATTATCGATTTGTTTCCTCCCTTTTAATATTTATGTTTCAGTTGTTCTGTCTGAAAGGCTGCCAGCCACATTGTCTGTATCAGTGTTGGGACTCCCAAATGCATTTTGGCCCGCAAAAGAACCAACTCATCTAATTGAATTAACTCTGTTCTGCTTAATAGAGTTTGTCATGGAACACTAAGTAGATGTGACAATGATCACAATAAATCATACTTTGTCTCTGCTCTTTGGATATTAACTATTAGCTGGCTGATGAGAGACTTATCCCTCTTTCATATTGGGTATCTATCTACATGTAGGTCAATCTTACATGGGTGGATAAAATATCACAAAGATACAGCTAACTTGAAGTTTGAATATTGACAATGAACTTGTCTAATTAAGAGGTGCAGATGGTCATGCTACCTAGCAATTTTCACCTCGCTTGCTGCAACTCCAATTATAGTCCTTCCCTGCAGACTTAACACTATATAAATCACAAAGTCAGGAGGTTGGATGACTGTTCACCTGTTTCTATTCACAAAGATAAGTCTAACACATTGTTCTTTTTCCGTGCAAAGCATGTGATCACAGTTTTAATATTGGTCTTAGAAACTTCATTTTAAAAAAGGAGGGGAATAGATTAATCACTTTAGCAGATAGAACTCAGTTAAATAATATGCATAAGGTTTTACAGAACACAATGAAAAAGAATGGGAATTATGTAAGAGAAACACACCCTTGTTTTGTGTTGTCAGTATCAATTGTGCTGGCCAAATTTTTGTACAGCATGCACTTTTAACTGTCGTTGAGGGAAGAGGTGGAACCCTAGTTATTGAAAATAGAGTGTAGTTGGAGAAGATAACTCGTTCTTACACAAATAATGTAATTTTTCATGTTAATAATTTGTTGTAATGTCTAGTTCACTCCAGTCCTCAAATTTCATGCACTGATAAAAATATACATACTTAAAAACATTCTATTCTTTTTCCATCATAGCATGTTCATGTTTCCACCAGGAATAATTAAGGGCCCTTCCAGAATAAGCAGAAATGTAACAGACCACAAAGTTAGACAGATGTTAAAAGAGAATGCAGTCATTTCCCCATGACATCTGCAAGTGCAACTTTAAGAAAATGGAATTGCAAAACCATACTTTGCCATTATCTAGACAACTGTGCCAAGATTTGTAACAAGCCATCTTGAATTCTACTCCATGCTTTGGTGATTTTTTTTTGGTTGAGTTTTGTGTGTTGGCATTGGAGCATATGGGAACCAAAACTAGAGTTGCGCTAAAAGACTAACAGATGAATTGCATCATGAGCTTTTGTGGCCCAGGTCCCATTCTTTGCTGGGTTTTAATGAAGTAAAGTTTTGGTTGGTAGCTGTATAGGTACAACAAAAATTGTAACCACTGGGCTCAAAAGACTATTTTCTATTCAAAACTCATCTTATTCTTAAAAAAAAAAATGATAACTCAAAACAGCAGTACAGTCATCTCTCCACATTCACTATGGTTAGGGGCACAGCACCTCTGTGAAAGTGAAAAAAACTTGAATAACTCTAAGCCCTCCTAAACCATATTTAACACACAAAAAAATATGATCACCATATTCAACCCACCATGGATTCCTTTGAGGCATAACAGTTCCTTCACAAGGCAGAAGTGGGTGGCTGGTGGGGCTTACTGCCACCTATACTGCTGCCCCACACTATTTTTCATAGGGACTTACAAGCTTCATTTGCAGTTTCTCAGTCTCGTGAGGCTTGCAATCCCTATTAAAAATGACATAGGGAGGCAGCAGAAGTGACAGCAAATAATCCGTGAATAATCAAATCCACAAAATTGAAACCTGCAAATGTGGAGGGCTGACTATAATTGCTACTACAATCATCCTAGGAGTTTGCTGGAGTCCCTCTTTGGAGTTCATCCCCCAATAATGTACATTCACTAGCTGAGGATATTTTAGGTATCTGACAAAGGAAAGCAAAGGTACCCCCCTCCCCTTCTGAACAAATCTTGCCAGGAAAACCCCATGATAAGTTCACCTTAGGGGCTTTTGGCCAAGATGCCAGTGCAACCGGTAGCCTGAACGGTTAGCTCAGGGCTACCTACTGCAAACCCGTAGGGAAAACATCCCCTGGGGACCCTCGTGGTCCCCCCCAAATTCCCCCTTGGCAGGTAGGAGGTGCAGGGCAGCTCACATGTCCAGATTCATCCTGGCTCCGGTAGAGAAGAGGTGGAGGTATCGGAGTGGAAAGGAGTGAGGACGGAGCTAATGCCACAGATTCACAGCCAGTTTTTAAACTGACAAGCACCGGCAGAAACCTTTTTTAAAAAATGAAGAAGGACTTGACTAAGTAATCCAGTTGGATAAAAAAGCAGAGGAAAAGAGAAGAAAGATTTTAGTGGAATTAAAACTGACCTGGTATGAGACGGGATGGCAGAGTTTGGACAGGAGAGGAGAGGCAACGATGGGAGATTTTGGGAGGCAGCAATGGCAAATGAGGCTTGGATTTGCTGAGAGGAGATTCCCCTCCCCCCGAGAGCAATGGACTGAGCAATGTTTCCCCCTCGTTTACATGTGAGCAGCCAATCTTTTGTTGAAACTTGTGTAAAAACTTGGCGTGGAACTGAATATTTGGATGAAATCGACTTTTGCTGAACTTTGGCTTAAGGGTGATTGTTTTTAATACTTTTTATGGACGACATTGGAAGGGGGAAGGGGGAGGAGCTGAAAAGAAAGAGAGTTATGGAGTAAAAGGAAAGGGAAATATGGCAGCGGTGGCTTTTTTTGGAGAGGATAGGAAAGCCTCCCTTTGTTTTGGTTTAATAGGAATGATGTCTATGAAGTGATTTGTTGACTTCTACTTCATTTTTAAACCTTTTATGGAACAGTTGTGGATTAGCCTTATCAAGAGAGGTGAAGAGAGAAGTTTATGAATTGTGTACTGTGAGTTTAAACTGCAGATTATAAGTGATTGAACTTTTTCCCCTTCTATTTTTTCTTGAATGAATTTTGAACTGAACTAGAATAAATATATGAAAAGAACAAATTAGCTGTTTGACATTACAATTATGGAATATTGATGGATTGATTGATTGATAATGTAGATGATTAGTTTCTGGTTTTTATATATGGATTAGCCTCGGGAAGAGAGATAAAGACAACAGAAGGGAAGACACTGACTTTGATGTAAGGTGATTTGAGATTGAAGACTGGGGTTGAATATAGCTTGATAATAGGAGAATAATTGATTACTTTATGATTACGATATGAACTGATATAATATAAATGGATACAAATTGTTATTAATAATTTTTAACAGTTAATGAAATAACTTCTCTTTATCTTTTTTATTATTTTACTTATTAATGGATGGATAATAAATCAAAATAGAATGATAAAAATTTGATTTGTATAGTATATGTAAGCTTTTTTAAAACATAGCAAGTATTGTTGTTTAAAAACTGTAATAACAAGTATAATAATGAATATTTTTTAAAGAATAAGTTGATAGAATATTAGATTGATTCAAAGATTTGATTTCTTAGTTTAGGGGATTATAGCTTAAAAGAAAGTAGTGAGCCAAGGTATGGCTACAGGTCAAAAGAAGACAACACAGACACAAATTCAGCCACAAGTTTTGGAAAGAAGAGGATCTATAGGCTCTAAAACAATGGAAGTAAATAGGTTATTAGAAGAACTCCAAAAAATGAGAACTGATATGATGGAAGAATTAAAAGCAACAAGGACAGAAATAAGAACAATGAGAACAGAAATAAAACAAGACATGAAGAAAGAAGTAGAAACTTTGAATCAGAGCTTGCAGAAAATAACCACAAATTTATCAACAATGGACCAAAAAGTGGAAGATATTCGGGGAAAAAACCAAAAACTGGAGGACCAGGTGGAGCAGATGAAGAAGAGCAGCAAAGAGATAAAGAAACTATAATGAGACTGGAAATCCGCTAACGAAGTAGTTGTCTGAAGTTAAGGGATCTCCCTGAACAAAAAGAGGAAAACTTACACCAAAGAGTAACAGATATTTTGGCATCATATATAGGCTAAAGAAGAGCAAGATTTGAACATGAAATAGATAAGGTATTCAGAATTGAATTGGCAATGGCAAAATGGAGGGATTTATCTCAAGACATTGTGGTACATTTTACTAGGGAAAAGATCTGTGATTTAATTATTGAACAAAATTACAAAGAGAATTTAATAGTGGATGAGAATGAAATCAAAATGTTTAAGGACGTACCACCTAGTGTGATGAGGAGCAGAAGAGAGTACGCATTCTTGGTAAGGATTTTCCAATCAAAGGAAATAAGATACAGATGGGAGATACCAGAAGGGCTTTCCTTTTTCTTTGGAGGTAGATAATGAGGATAACCTCTGTGCCGCAAGCAATGGAATTCCAAGAGAAATATCTGAAACCTGTATCTAAAACAGCAAAGACTGAAGACAAGAAATCAGAAAAAACAGAGGATTTAACACAGATGGGAGCGGGAGTGGCAGATGAAGCTAGTCCAATGTCTGAAGAAGAGAAGGAATTGGTAGAACCAGAAGAGAAAAAGAAAAAAGGGAAGTAAAGAAGAATAGTAAATATGAAGATAATTTCATGGAATGTACTAGGAATAAATTCATAACAAAGAGAAGACAGATTCTTCATTATTTAGAAAGATTAAGACCTCAAATTACTGTACTATTAGAGACTCATATAAAGAAAACCCAAGAAAAGTATTTATATAGTTCTAAATTAGGTCAATGTTTTACCTCTTCATGAGTAAAAAAAAAGAGGGTTGCAATTTATATTGAAAAAAAATATTCGAGCAAAACAAATTTTTGAAGATGAAGAGGGGAGAATACTTGGCGTTGAAATCTCAAAAAATGATAAAAAAATCTTATTGGTTGGTGTCTACACCCCAAATGAAAATAAAGGTGAATTTGATAAGAAATTGCGAGGAAAAATATCAGCATATGAGTATGAAGATTGGATTCTAGTGAGTGATTGGAATGGAGTTCTGGATATTAAAATGGAGAAAACAACCTCTCAGAATAAAGATGATCAAGCAATGAGAGGGAGATTGCCAAAAGTTTTTTTTTTTTGAGATATGTAAAGAATTTTCTTTTATAGACGTATGAAGAACTATTTACCCAAATGTCAAAGATTTTACTTTTTTCTCTGAAGTTCATAAGTCTTGGTCTTGAATAGATATAATTTTTATTTCTAAGCATTTGTTATCAGAGACAAGGAAAACAGAAATACTGCCTAAGGTCATATCTGATAATCATCCGGTAATATTGCAAACCCAAGAGAAGATGAAACAATTTCAATAGCAATTGAATGATAGTCTATTGAATGATGAAGAGATAGTAAAACAAGCGAAAAAAGTGTTAAAAAATTATTTTAAAGAAAATATAAAAGAAGATATGAAAATGAAAACGGTTTCAGATGCATCAAAAGTAGTAATGAGAGTTTTTTTTATACAGCAACGGCAAATTCAGAATAAAAAAGGTGAGAGAAATATCAAGTGTTATTGTTCAAACTTCAAGAGAAAGAAAAAGAACTTAAGAAAAACTCATCGCAAAAATTATTACAGCAGGAGATTAAAAAAATACAGAAGGAGATGGCGATAATAACAACTGAGGATATAGAGAAAAAGATGAAACAAATGAAATTAACTCAATTTGAACACGCTAATAAAATTGGGAGATGGCTAACATATAAACTTAAGAAGAAGAAAGAGAGGAATACAATTGCTGAATAGAAATATGGAAAGAAGTTGATTATTCAGCATGAAAAGATAAAACAGAAATTTGAAGAATATTTTGGAAAACTGTTTCATGAAACAACATCCTCTCATCAATATGAGAAAACTTGTCTGAATTTCTTCAAAAAGTAAAGATCTCCAAAATATTGTTAGAAGCGCAACTACAGTTGAACAAACCAATAACAATTGATAAAATTGAAGAGGCCACAAAGAACTTGAAAGTGGATAAGGCACCAGGACTGGATGGTTTCACCGCATTATACTATAAGAGGTTCATAAAAGAATTGATTCAACCAATTCAAGCAACCTTGAAAGAAATAGAGAAATATGGTAATCCGAAATCTTGGGAGAATCTAATATAGTATTGATACCCAAAGAGGGTAATGATAAAAAAGAAGTCAAGAATTATAGACCAACCTCCTAGTTGAATGTAGATTATAAAAATTTTTGTGGCAGTGTTGGCAAAACAGTTGAGACAGATATTACAGGATAAGATCCAAGAAGTTCAAACAGGTTTTCTCCCACGTAGATGCATGAGAAACAACATAAGGACAATCTTAAATGTAATTGAATACTATGACAAAAACCCAGGGAAGAAAGCAGCACTTATCTTTTTGGATGCAGAAAAGGCATTTGATATTCCCTAGGCTTTTGTACATTGAGTATTGAGAGAATATGACATGGGAGAAGATTTTTGTAAATGGATTGAGATGATTTATCAGGAACAATCTGCGAGATTAATAATTAATGGAGACATTTCAACAAGCTTTGTAATAAACAAAGGGGTACAGCAAAAGTGCCCGTTATCACCATTATTGTTTTGGAAGTATTGTTGAATATAATAAATGAGGATTCACAGATAAGAGGCCTGAAAATAAGGAAAAAGGAACTGAAACTAAAAGCTTTTGCAGATGACGTAATTATATTTTTGGAGGATCCACAAGAATCTATTCAGGCTTTGATGGAAGCTTTGCAAACATATGGACAAGCAGCAGGATATAAGATAAATAAGGAAAAGACAATGATGATGATATTAAATATGACCAAAAAAGAACAAGCTGACCTGGAGAGTAGATCTGGACGTCAAATAACTAAGAAAACAAGATATTTAGGAATTACATTAATGAAAAGAAATCAAGAATTATTCAACAACAATTATTTGAAGATATGGAAAGTGATTAAAAATGATATGGAAAAATGGAAAAACTTAAATTTATTTCTCCTGGGAAGAATAAATGCTTTTAAAATATCCCTATTATCTAAACTTATGTTCCTCTTTCAGAATTTACCAATAATAGGAAGAGAGAAAGTATTTAAAGAGTGGGGAAAAGATCTTCAAACATTTATCTGGCAAGGCAAAAAACCAAGGATAAGATTTAAAACACTTCAGGATGCAAAAGAAAGAGGAGGATTTGATCCTCCATCATTGAAAATCTATTATTATGCATGCTGTCAAGATTGGATTAAAGATTGGATTCAACTAGAGAGAACAACTATGGAAGATTTGGAAGCGATAAGTAACAGATTTGGATGGCACGGATATTTATGTTATGATAGATTAACAGTGAATAAAGAGTTTAACAATCATTGCCTCCGGAAGACATTGTTAAGGGTTTGGCTACAAATAAAGCAAAAATATTATACAAAACTTCCAACATGGACCTCACCACAAGAAGCATACAGTATTGCTCCAACAAAACAAGGAAATTTATTAACATATCAAGACATATTGAAATGTAGAAGAATTATTTTTTTATTAATCTTTTTATTATACATATACATTGATAAAATCTACAACAAATATTACACATTTTTGATGTTATTTTTTGTGTATACAATTATATATATTAACATTTTGGTAATGTAAAAAATATTAAACGAGATTGATTTTGCATTTATCTTACATCTTTTGCCATACTTTGTATCTTTTACACTACCATGACTTCCTTGCCTCTACCAAAAGTCACTAATCATGTTATTTTAATTATAAAAGAAACTCCCCAATTCAAATAAATTATAGATTCAAATTTATAACAATATTGTCTAAACTCCCTTATCAAAACACAGACTGACTTTACTTTTCCTCATAGTACTTTTCAGTCTTTTCTTGTCCTTTTGTCTTATTAAGTACATCCACACGTTTAAATATTTTTCCGTCTATCTAAACACGTATATAATATTTTTAACAAAAAAGCTCTACAAATTTGATTACCATTTCTCCTGTATATTTGAGTCAATGTTGTTATATTTTATTTTCTGCTATTTTCTATAACCTTTTAAAACCAATATCCATGTTCCTTCATATACATTGTTACCAAACTCCAATTGTTTTCTACTTGTTCCGTTTGTTTCCCCTTCAACCTAAGCGAGAATAGATCAAATTGTTTAAACTCAGCTATTTTTTGGGTCCATTGCTTTATATCTGGAATTACTGTTGTTTTCCATGATTTCGCAAACACCATTCTTGCTACTGTTATTAAATATAACAGAACTCTCTTATTTTTCAGTTGGAAGGTTCTGTCAAACATAGATAACATATTTAACAAGAATAGTTCAGGCATCATAGGAAATGTCACTTTAAATATTTATTTTATGATTTCATATATTTTCTGCCAGAATTTTCTTGTACATGGGCATGTCCACCATATGTGGTAAAATGTACAAAAGATTTTCTTTATATTTCCAACATGTATTTTCGCCAGTATGGTACATCTTATCCATTTTTTCCAGTGTTAAGTAAGTTCTGTACATCATTTTAATGTAATTTTCTTTTAGGTCCTGTGAACTAGTAAATTCTGTTGTGTATTTCCATGAGGTTTCCCAATCTTCCAAAAGAATATCATGTTGAACATTTCTTGCCCACTTAATCAAAACTTCCTGTATAGTTTCATCTTCCAACTTATGTGTGTTTAGATATTTATAAAAAAATGAGATTTTTTGTTTGAATTTTAAAAACATTATTGATTCTAGTTCATTATATGACCTTTGCAATGAAATTCCTTTGTTAATTTAGAGTCCATTTTAAATCTCTCTTTAAGTTGTAAGTAGGGGAACCAATTTATTTTTATATCTTCTCTTTCTAATTCTTCACGCATCTTTATTCTGCTTGTCTCAGGGCTGACATATTTTACCAGATCTTTATATCTGAGCCAATCTTTATTTTTATCTGTCCACTGTCTGTAGAAAGCCTCCTGAGGTGAAACCCAAAGTGGTATTTTATTATATGTATTCTTTTTTATATTCCTCCAAATTCTAATCAGTGATTTTCTTATATAATGGTTTGTAAAGTCTCTATCGATCTTATCTTTTTCATACCACAAATACGCGTGGAACCCAAATCTCATATTTGCATCTTCTATTGTTAATATTCTTGTATCTTCTAAGGTTATCCAATCCTGGATCCAACTCAGGGCGTTAGCGTAGTAATATAGTTTGAGATTGGGTAATCCACATCCTCCTTTTTCTGTCCTCTCTGTCATCAGTTTCCATTTAATTTTTGGCTTTTTGCCTGCCCATATGAATTTGGATTTCTTTTCCCCAAATTTTAAAGGGTTTATTATTTGTTAAAATTGGCAAATTCTGAAACAGAAAATTAAATTTGGGCAAAACATTCATTTTAATAGTGGCTATTCTTTCTAATAAAGATACGTTCAGGTTCGTCCATCTTCTTAGGTCACTAGTAATTTCCTCCCACATTTTTTCATAATTGTTATCAAACAAATCTTTGTTGGATTCCGTGTACCAAGCTCCTAAATATTTTATTTTCTTCTCAATTTTAAATCCGGTCAGTTTTACCATTTCTTCCTTATCTTTTGTAGTCAAATTTTTAACCATGACATATGACTTATTTTTATTTACTTTTAACCCCTCTGCTTCTCCAAAACTTTGAATCTCTTTCATGAGTTCTGTCACTCCTGATTTTGGTTCCTCCATAAAAAATATGAGATCATCGGCAAACGCTCTCAACTTAAATTCTTGATCTTTGATTCTAATTCCTTTTATTGCCGAGTTTTTTCTTATACTAATATTTAGTATTTCTAATATTGCTATGAAAAATAGTGGGGATATCGGGCACCCCTGCCTTGTTTCTTTTGCAATTTGTATTTCTTCTGTTAATTCTCCATTTACTATTAATTTTGCTTTTTGCTCTTTATAGATAGCTTGTATCGATCTGACAAAGTTATCACCACAGTTCATCCTTTTCAGCGCATCTAACATAAATGACCATCTAACTTTGTCAAATGCCTTTTCAGTGTCTATAAACAGTATAGCCAATTTTTTTTTCATTTCTTTTTTCGTAGTATTCTATTGCATTTAATAGAATTCTAATGTTCTTTCTCAACTGACGGTTTGGAAGGAAGCCATTTTGATCAGAATGGATCACTTCATTTAAAACTTTTTTAAATCTAGATGCCAATATCGTTGTAAAGATTTTATAATCAGTATTGAGTAGAAATATTGGCCTGTAGTTTTCTGGCAATGTATGATCTTTTCCTTCCTTTGGTATCAATGTAATATTTGCATTTTTCCAAGAATCTGGAATACCATTTAATTTAATTTCATTTAATATTTTTGTTAACGTAGATATAACTTCTATCTCAAAAATTTTATAGAAAAGGGCTGTGTAACCATCTGGACCAGGTGCTTTATGATTTTTCAGTTTCCGAATTGCTTCTTTAACTTCCATCATTGTTATTTCCTGGTTTAAAGCTTTCTTTTGTTCATCCGTTATTTTTGGTGTTCCATGTCTCTCCAAATATTTCTGTGCTTTCTCTTCTTCTATCTGGCATGTCGTGTCTTTTTCATAGAGATGAGCATAATATTTTTGAAAGAGCTTTTTAATTTGATCTTGGTCCGTAGTTTCTTTTTGATCTTTTTTTCATTTTAAAAATTCTTCTTTTTTCTCTATCCCATCTTAGTTTATACGACAACCATTTTCCTGGTTTGTTTGCATATTCAAATTGATTCAGCCGACAGTAATGCATTTTCCTTTCTATATCAGCCTTATTTTTTGCAGTTATTTGGTCCTGTATTGATTTTATTTCCAGTTTTAATTTTTGACTCATCCTATTACTTTGAAACTCTTTCTCTTTCATTTTTAATTTTTCCATTAAGTTTAATAATTGTTGATTTTCTATTTTCTTTTTATATGCTCCCATATTTATCAGATGACCTCGAATAACCGCTTTCCCGGTATCCCATACTGTCTTCATTGCCATGTTTGAATTAACATTCTCTTCAAAGAATCTTTGTAAAATGTCTTTTAATTTAGTAATTACTTCTGTGTCTCTAAGCAAATTATCATTAAGTCTCCAGTTGTATTGCTTTCGTAATCTCGTTTTCAAATGTAGGAGAATGGGGTTATGATCTAACGCTATTTTCGGAAGAATTTCCATTTCATAAATGTTGGTATGCAGCATTTTTGAGATTATAAAGAAATCTATCCTCGAAAAGGTATTGTGTCTGTTAGAAAAAAAAGTATATCCTTTTTCAGATCCATGCTTAAAAGTCCATACATCTATTAAGGAAAGTTCATCCATCATCTGGAAGAAGTTCTGCGGTAGCTTTCCATGACTCTTTTTTACATCTTTAATATTGGATCTATCCTCTAATGGATTAAATACCCCGTTTAGATCCACCAGAATTAGGATGTTATCTTGTGACTTTTCATTTGCATAGTTGACTATCTGTTTCCTAATTTTAGAGTAGAATTTTCCTTTATTTTCTATCAGAGCGTATACCCCCACTATTAAAATTGTAAAGTCTAGTAGATTCACTTCTAACATTAAGTAATGTCCACCCGGGTCTGTATAGATTTCAGTAGCTGTATATTTATTATTGATATAAATCACAACACCCCTTTTTTTCTTCAAGTAGGATGCAGCAAAGCACTTTCCCAACTTCGGATTCTTCAAATACTTAATGTCTTTTTGTGCAATGCATGTTTCCTGTAAGCAAATAATGTCATAATCTGTTTTCTCTAAGTAGTGGAAGATATGTCTTCGCTTGTATTGCGAGTTTAAGCCTTTACTATTCCAGGAAAATATTCTTAAATCCTTATACGTCATTTCTTATTCAGATTATCTAGTCTTCTCTTTCTTTAACTCTAAATTTCTTTGGTATAATCTATTTCACCTTCAGTTTGCAGATCTCCTTCCTCTTTATTTTGACTTCTTTTTGGATCTTCCGTCTCCTCTAGTGATTCTGCTTCCCCGTCTTCAATTCCCCACCTGTAGCTCCCATTTCTTCATCTTGTTGTATTCTTTCTGCTGT